>OW240915.1:278679316-278901296 GCA_933207985.1 Pelobates cultripes | reverse complement strand
TGGCCAACAGACTTGGAACATTATAACCCCTGGATTTGTTACCATTGTTATATTTAACATACAAATGGAAAAACGAATGACACTGCTAACCCATTCATATAACCAAACAAACTACCAAACCAGAGACCATCCAGCCCAGGCGTGTGCCGCCAATTAACGCCTTAACTCTGTGCCAGACCGCAAACTGCAAACGTTCTAAGTGATTCACTGGGTGGCGTCGATTCATATGTATGAACACGTGGCGGCGGCCATCTTGTTTTGTCAAACGCGTCCAGCGGGGTTTGGTCGTCGAGTGTCTGGAACTATTTTCGGACACTCAAACTCCCGAACTCCGCTGAGACTTCCAGGACCACTTAGCTTCGCACAGATTTATACGAACGAGGCGGCGTTCGGTAAAATTATTGCACGAACGAGGCGGCACACGACCAGCAAAGGCACAAACAATAAAAAGAATAACTGTTCGGTTTTTTAACTGTACGAAAAGAGGAGAGATGGGACTTCCAGCTATCTCCTGAACCCCTGAACCGATTGTTATGATTTTTAAATATGTTTGTTCCCTAATTATGCTGGTTCTGAAAATTTAACTTTTATTGGAAATTAATGCATAAGTTGATGTTATAAAAATTGAGTAAAAAGTATATTTTTTGCTTGGAGATAATTGAGCTGATACAACAATCATCTCAATTATCTCCCAAGCAGAGGGGAGGAATTTACTGTAATGAATGAGAGTGTTTAGCTGTGTAACTGTAAACGATTGGTTGATAAGTTTGTGTTTTCAGTGCCCAACAAGGTCCACATGGGTGGTAACCTTGTTGGAAAAGTTGTATAAAAGAAATGCCTGTGTGTCCATTAAATCAGTTCTGCATAACCCCCAATACGTAGCCTCGTCTCGTTATTGAAGGGAACCTGCATCCAGCTAAATCACTAGCTCTGCTACTCTCTCTACCCTGCTCCAGCTGATGGGATATCGGTAATATACTACAGCACAGCCTTTCGCCGGGGAAAAGGATATCTCCAACGGCATACACCCCTCTAACTACCTGGGTGGCCGTTACATGTGTGTCAGTATGTTTCCATGTATGTTTCTGTTTGTTATGATGTATGTATATCTGTGTAAGAATATAGGTGGCAGTGCATGAACAAACATTCCAGCAGTCAAATACCAACACAACATGCAAATACACCCCTGCAAACACAAACATTACATACAAACAGGGCCGGACTGGCCCACCGGCATACCGGGAAATTTCCCGGTGGGCCGCGGCATCTGGGGGCTGCGCTGCACATGTGTGTGCCACCGGGTGGCCGGTCCGGTGGCACACACTCTGAGGGGGCCGGTGGGCTGGCGGCTGCATGCCACTCTGAAACCGCCGGGCCAGGTGGCAGCCTCACCGGTCCGGCGGCCCTCCTCCGGTCACTGATGGCTGAGGAGTGAAGGAGGAGGAGGGAGGAGCATGTTGGGAACCGCGAGGGAGCATGGTACAGAAACATGCTCCTCCCTCCTCCTCCTTCACTCCTCAGCCATCAGTGACCGGAGGAGGGCCGCCGGACCGGTGAGGCTGCCACCCGGCCCGGCAGTTCCAGAGTGGAATGCAGCCGGCCCCCTGACTCCTCTCAGGTAAATGGGAGGGGGAAGATGGGGAATAAAGAGACACAAGGGGAGGGGGGATATAAAATAGAGGGGGAAAGAGACAAAGGGGAGAGAGATGTGGGGGAGAGACAGGGAAAGGGTGGGAGAAAGAGACGGGGAAGGATAGAGACACACAAGGGGAGGGGGAGAAAGAGACAGGGGGAAAGGATAGAGACACACAAGGGGAGGGGGAGAAAGAGACAGAGGGGGAAAGGAGAGAGTCGCACAAGGAGAGGGGGAGAAAGAGGGGAAGGAGAGAGACTCATTGTAAGGAGGGGAGAAAGAGCAGAGGGGGGAAAGGAGAGAGACGCACAAGGAGTGGAGAAAAGACAGGAGAGGATAGAGACACACAAGGGAGGGAGAAAGAGACAGGGGAAAGCTGAGAGACACACACAAGGAGGGGAGAAAGAGACGGGGAAAGGATAGAGACACACAAGGAGAGGGGAGAGCATTAAAGTTTGATAGAGACACACAAGGGGAGGGGAGAAAGAGACAGAGGGGAAAAGGAGAGGAGACACACAAGGGGATGGGGAGAAAGAGACAGAGGGGTAAAGGAGAGAGACGCACAAAGGTTGTGGGAGAAAGAGACAGAGGGGGAAAGGAGAGAGTCGCACAAGGGGAGGGGGAGAAAGAGGGGGAAGGAGAGAGAAGCACAAGGGGAGGGGGAGAAAGAGGCAGAGGGGGAAAGGAGAGAGACGCACAAGGGGAGGGGGAGAAAAAGGGGGAAGGAGAGAGACGCACAAGGGGAGGGGGAGAAAGAGGCAGAGGGGGAAAGGAGAGAGACGCACAAGGCAACAGGGCAATTCCCTCCCCGTTCCACAGGCACCGTGCGGCACACAGTGCCCACCATACACACACTGCCCCCACACACACCATACATATTCACACACTGCCCCCCATACACACATTGCCACATACACACATTGCCCCACACACCCTACACATTCACACACTACACCCCCCTTACACACATACACTGAACCTTTCACACACACTGCACCCCTCACACATTGCACCACTGCTCCTATACCCTACTACAGCCCCATATCCCAGCAGACCCCAGATAAGTTGTCAAACTGTTTTTAAACGGTTTGACTACTTACTCTGGGAGGGGGTCCCGGCACTCCTGGCACCATAACCACTACAGAGAGCAGTAGTGGTTATTGTGCATGGATTATTTCTTTAAATAATCTACAAGTGCCCCTCCCGGGATCAGGCTCTGGATCCATCACTGGTATATGACATGTATATTAGTTTTATTTATATATATATATATATATATATGTATGCCTATTATATTTACACATATATTAATGTGCATTTATATATGCATAATACACAGATAAATGTCATTAATATGTACCATTTGTAATGAGCAGATATTGTCCCAGTCTTGTTGCTAGATGCAGACTCCATTACAATAACATATTTAAAGTGAAGAGCGCACCCACAGGACTTCAAAATAAACAAGATAACGTCATTTTTTTACAGTTGTGCCCTATGTACATTCACCATTTCAGTCCCATTACCAAGCTTTCCTTAATAAGTCAAGGTAGTTGGACTGAAACATTGATTACATACAAAGGCACGTCTGCTTAAAATAAATCTGCACTTTTGTTTATTTTAAATTTTTTCATACTGCTAAATCTTACTAATTCAGACTCGGAATTTCTAGTTGACACGTGTTGTAACCCTTTGTAAAACTAAAGAATGTCAAAATAAAAAATAGAAACACAAGTCTTTGACTTTAAAAAATATTCAAAATGAAATTACCGGTATGCAAAAATAAACAACAAAAAATGCCTTAGAAAAATTATCAAAAGAACAAAAAAAGTGTATACCTTACCATCAACATTTCTTGCCTGAGCAACTTTAAAGAAACACTGTAGGCACCCAGACAACTTCAGCTCATTGAAGTGGTCTGGATGCATTGTCCCATGTCAATTAACCCGAGAGTGGTAATTATTGCAGTTCCTGAGAAACTGCAATACTTACCTGCTAGGGTTAACTTCACTTCAGTGGTTTTCTACAAGACAGCCATTAGAAGGACCTCCGGGTGCATAGATGACTCTGTATGTATGTATGTGTGTGTGTGTCTGTATGTATGTGTATGTCTCTCTATGTATGTGTGTCTGTGTCTCTGTATGTGTGTATGTGTGTGTGTCTGTGTGTGTGTGTCTCTGTATGTGTGTGTGTCTGTGTCTCTGTATGTATGTGTGTGTCTATGCATGTGTGTGTGTCTCTGTGTGTCTGTGTCTCTTATGTGTCTGTGTGTGTGTCTCTGTATGTGTGTGTGTCTGTGTCTCGGTATGTATGTGCTAGAGGTCTGTGTATAAAAGACCCCCATGTCCCATTAAACTTTGTCATTGTCCCAACATCAAGTGTCGTCTGATGTGTGGGGGAATAAGGGCTTTAACACTACACAGCGCTTTCTTCCAGCTTAAGTGATATTCCAGTGGAGATACCCAGCCTGGGTATAGGAGCTCCACTACAGGTACATACCGTGTTTCCCCTAAAATAAACCCTACCCCGAAAATAAGCCCTAGTCGGATTTTCGGGGTGGGCTGCAATATAAGCCCTACCCCGAAAATAAGACCTAGGCATTGTACCTTTGCGGCGAGACTTCCTTCTTCTGCTGTAGGAGGAGCGTCGCGCAACGTGATGACGACATTTTGCAGCGCCATCAGTCTGCCTTCACGGATCTTCAGCGGAAGGATCCATTTCCGGGCGGTGAGGCTCCCAGTGGAATCCTTGAAATGTGAGTATATTTTATGTCTGGGATTAATTGAATTAATTAAAGGGGGTGGGGGGGGTGAATTAAAGGGGGGGTGAATTAAAGGGGGGGTGAATTAATTAAAGGGTGGGCTGGTTAATTAGAGGGGGGTGAATTAATTAAAGGGGGGGTGAATTAATTAAGGGGAGGTGAATTAATTAGAGGGGGCTGGATTAATTAGAGGGGGTGAATTAATTAAAGGGGTGGTGAATTAATTAAAGGGTGGGCTGGATTAATTAGAGGGGGGTGAATTAATTAAAGGGGTGGTGAATTAATTAAAGGGTGGGCTGGATTAATTAGAGGGGGGTAAATTAATTAAAGGGGTGGTGAATTAATTAAAGGGTGGGCTGGATTAATTAGAGGGGGGTGGATTAATTAAAGGGTGGGCTGGATTAATTAAAGGGGGGTGGATTAATTAGAGGGGGGTGGATTAATTAAAGGGGATGGATTAATTAAAGGGGGTGGATTAATTAGAGGGGGTGGATTTATTAAATGAGAAAGAGCTGTACATACTGGTAAGGTAAATAAATAAGCCCTACCCTGAAAATAAGCCCTAGTGTGTTTTTTGTGACTAAAATTAATATAAGACCCGGTCTTATTTTCGGAGAAACACGGTATATATATACGTATAATTACAATAATAAATAAAATAAAAAAATTTAATATAAATTATATATTCATATGTATTTCATTCTAACTGTATTTTGTTATTAATATATATATATATATATATATATATATATATATATATATATATATATATATATATATATATTGGTAACAAAATACACTTAGAATGACATTCTATATATTTCTATCTATATATAAAATACAAATAACCACAAATATATATAGATAAATACATATAATTACATAAAAGATTACATTAGTATACACATAGAATTTAAATACCTATAAATGCATATATATTAAAATGCTACATGTATATTTAAGTAATTTTTTAACATAATTATGTAATTTGATTAATTAAAATTTGATTGACATGCCTGACAACACAGGGAGAAAGTGCAGAGAATTTAATTTGCAAGCACTATATTTGACCCTGTAACTTTCCAAGACACCATAAAACCTGTACATAGGGGGTACTGTTTTACTCGGGAGACTTCGCTGAACTCAAATATTAGTGTTTAAAACTGGTAAATTGTATTACAACAATGATATTTTAAGTAAAAGTGAAGTTTTTTGCATTTTTTACAAACAAACGGCACTTTTATGGACTATTTTATTGTTGTAACATGTTTTACTGTTTTAAAACACTAATATTTGTGTTCAGTAAAGTCTCCCGAGAATAACATTACCCCCCCATGTACAGGTTTTATGGTGTTTTGGAAAGTTAGAGAGTCACATATGGCTTGCATTTCATTTTTTTGCATTTCTTCTTTTGCATATGGTATGCCATCATGGGGGTAATTCTCATTCCTGGGCTACCACACCATCTCAAAGGTAGCATTACTAATCTGGCAAATTTCAATGTGAAAATGGAACGTTCTATATTTGACCCTGTAACTTTCCAAAACACCATAAAACCTGTTAATGGGGGGTACTGTTGTGCTCGTGAGACATCGCTGATTACAAATATGTGCATTTTTTGCAGTAAAACCTAACAGTATTATGACATTTATAGCTAAAATGTGAGGCGGAACTACAAATTTTAAATTTTTTTTAAATGTCTCACAGTTTTTTTTATTTTATTCATAATAAATTATGTTTCATATATAAATGTTTGATATGAAATGAAAGCCCTGTTTCTCCTGAACAAAATTATATATAATAAGTGTGGGTACATTTAATATGAAAGAGGTGAATTACGGTTGAACAGACATATAGCGCAAATTCCAGTTTTTGTTTTACGTTTTGTTTTGATCAGAACGTGTACTATTGACTCCGTCCTGAAGGGGTTCAATTTTATTCATAATAAATTATGTTCCATATATGAATAGTTAATGATAAATGAAAGCCCTGTTTCTCCTGAACAAAATGATATATAATAAGTGTGAGTGCACTTAATGTGACAGCTGTGATTTACGGTTGAACAGACATATAGCGCAAATTCCAGTTTTTGTTTACGTTTTGTTTTGATCAGAACGTGCACTATTGACTCCGTCATGAAGGGGTTAAAGGGACACTATAGTCACCAGAACAGCTACAGCTTATTGAATTTGTTCTGGTGAGTAGAATCATTACCTTCAGGCTTTTTGCTGTAAACACTATCTTTTCATAGAAAATGCAGTGTTTACATTACAGCCTAGTGTTAACTTCACTGGTCACTCCTCAGATGGCTGTTAGAGATCCTTCCTGGGTCATGGCTGCCTAAAATGCATCCAAACATTCAGTATCTCCTCCCTCTGCATGCAGACACTGAGCTTTCCTCATAGAGATTCATTGATTCAATTCATCTCTATGAGGAGATGCTGATTGGCCAGGGCTGTGTTTAAATCATGCTGGCTCTGGCCCTGATCTGCCTCTTTGTCAGTCTCAGGCAATTCTAAGGCGAAGCATTGTAATTGGATCAGGCCACCACTGTGAGCAGACTGCTTGTTTTTCTGAGTCTAACAGCATGCAGAGTTACAGCTTCTGATTTCAGTAAGATTTTTACTATATTTATGGAGACATGAGGGACCCAGGGGTGCTAGATGGTGATGTTAACACTACAAGGTCAGGAATACATGTTTGTGTTCCTGACCCTATAGTGATCCTTTAATGTGGGATTAAAGGGGAATATGATCAATAGCACTCAGGCTGAGTGGGCATGAACATCCTATTCACCACTATACAGGAAGAGTATAAGCACACCACAGACTTTGTACATAGAGAATGGATGTAAATAAGCAGGGTGTTTTAAAAAAATAGGTATGGTCCAAAGAGAGTGCAGTGAAAAAAATTGGGATGGTAGGACAGGACTAAATTGGGTCTGTCTCGACGAAATCTGGACTGTTAAAGGGCCTGCAACTTTAATGAATTTGATTGAAGATTTTGGCATTGCTCATATGCGGAAGTTTATGCATGCTCAAATCTTTATTGTTCTTGCACAAAACAATTAAGTTTTGCAGAATGCTGTACCATAAGCCTGCCTTTTTAGCCACACCCCCTCACTCCAGAAAAAGACCTTCTTCTCAAATATATGTACAGCTCAGCTACTGATAGTGCTGAATGATCTGAACCTGCATTAGATTTAGAGGACTCCCAGGGAGACATATAGTAAGAATATCACTACGCTAGTTCTCTGTCTGTAGACAGATTTAAAAGCAGCACACTCAGTGTAAGTACACTGAGGGGGCTTTGCTAAAGAGAAAGTCCTCTGGTGAAACATTCTGCAAAACAGTCATTTTTGTGCAAAACACCATAAGGATTTGAGAAAAAAAATCATGTTAATGCAGCCAAAACTTATCAATGCATCAGGCTGTATTGGTGCCCAGAGTGTCCCTTTAAAGGGACACTCTAAACACTATTAAGGCTATAGCACATTGTAGTGATCATAGTGCTATTACCCTCTGGACACTGTTTCTGGTTTTCTGTCAATATGCTTAGAAGCAGCAACCAGACCCCCCCTGCAGCTACTCCGATAATGTTGAAATAATTACACTTTTGTCACATAAACTGTCACATCAAAAATATGTTTTAGTATACTCTTTGATCAAGTATTGAAAGAAAAACTGATTAGCATTGTGTTTCTTAAACCTTTCTATAATGCCCAGCACTAGCACAAATTTGAGCTCCAGTAGCTCATCTGCGTGATTGGACCAGACGAGCTAGCCTTCACTCCCCGCATGCATCAATGAGCCCTGGACGCCCATGACCATTACACCAGTTCACCAGATTTTTTCCTTAAGCCACTTTTGGTAGGTAACGGGAACACCCCAAAAGCACAGTTTTGGAGGTACCCCGACCCAGTCGTCTAGCCATAACTATTTTGCCCTTGTCAAAGTGACTCAGATCTTTTCACTTGCCCATTTATCCTGCTTCCAACACATGAAAATCAAGAACCAACTCTTCACTTGCTGCCCAATATATGAACAGGTGTCTTTGTAACAATATAATAAATGTTATTCACTTCATCTGACAGTGGTTTTATTGCTGTAGCTGATCAGTGTACATGCAACTTCGGTTGTCATGTTTGAAAACCAACCGTTAGTCTCGCTGGACTTCTCTGCTTTACTTCTTAGCCACACCTCCTCTAGCTGGGACTCACACAATCTGCATATAAATCAGAACAGTGTGTTTACTTTAGAAATTTGTGTCTCCTGCTCTGTTAATTTAACTTCAATCACACAGAGGAGGCTCTTGCAGAATCTAACAGGCCGTTAATAGAGCAGGGGGTTCTGAATTCTAATTAAAACAGAATGTTTCAATAAATTCTAATTTAAACAGAATGTGCAAAACCAATATAGTGCATATTGCTGATGAGGAAAGTTTGCAGAAAGCCTTCATACACCTTAGAGCAGGGGTTCCCAATTAATTTTTCCTGTGGAACCCTTTGACATAGTGTATCAATATTGTGGACCCCCCTACCCCGTAAATAAATGTGTGTCTGTGTGTTAAAGTTTGTGTATCCGTATTTGTATGTGTCATTGTGTGTCAATGTGTATCTGTGTGTGTGTGTGTGTGTGTGTGTATCTGACACACAGATACACACACTGGCACATAGTGGCACACAGATACACACATAGACACACACACACCTTGACACACAGATACACACACTCAGATACACATGCACATACACACATCTTGGCTCACAAACATGCACACACTCAGATACACACAGTTAAATATACACACACCTACACTCACAGATACACACATTGGTTCATGCACACACTGAGATACACACAGTGTCATACACACACTGACACACACACACACACATAGGCACATACAAACACACTGATATACACTGGCACATACACACACACACCAATACACACATACTGACGTATACACATACACTCAGATACAAACAGTGACACACAGTGGCGTACATACCAGGGTCGCAGGGGTCGCGGCTGCGACCGGGCCCGGCCCACCAGGGGGCCCGGCCGCCCCTGCGACCCGGTATGTAGCCACAGGGCCAGCCTCTTCCCCTGGGGGGTCCAGGAGCCGACCGCCCCAGGGCCCCCCTGAGGCTGGCCCTGCTGACACCCGGATGGCCGGTCGGGCAGGCGGGCGCGCGAGGGAGCACTCAGTGCTTCCTCTTCAGCTCCCTCGCGCACCGCACTGATACCGGAGCCGGCAGATGACGTCATCTTCCGGCTCCGGCATCCCTACGCGGCGCGCGAGGGAGCTGAAGAGGAAGCACTGAGTGCTCCCTCGCGCGCCCGCCTGCCCGACCGGCCACCCGCCTGCCTGGGGTCAGCAACACCACTGGACCCCAGGGAATCCCCCCAGCACTCCAAAAGGTAAGGAGGCTGGGGGGATTAAATTTGAAAAAAAAATGTGTGTGTGTGTGTGTGTGTGTGTCAGTGTTTGTTTGTGTTAGTGCGTGTGTTAGTGTGTGTGTCAGTGAATGTGTCTGTTATTGGGTGTGTGTCTGCTAGTGAGTGTGTTACTGTGCGTGTCTGTTACTGAGTGTGTTTGATGTCTGTTAGTGAGTGTGTGTTTGTCAGTGAAAGTGTATGTATGTCTGTCGCTGAGTGTGTCTCTGTCAGTAAATGTGTGTGTCTGTTAGCTAGTGTGTATGCGTCTGTTCGTGAGAGTGTGTGTGTGTGTCTTCAGCATTTACCTTTCTCCAGCGTCGGACTCCCCAGTGTCCGCCACTCAGCTCCGAAATGCACATGCGCGGCAAGAGGCGCGCTCGCGCATTTAAACCGCCCATAGGAAAGCATTACTCAATGCTTTCCTATGGACGTTCAGTGTCTTCTCACTGTGATTTTCACAGTGAGAATCGCGGAAGCTCCTCTAGCAGCTGTCAATGAGACAGCCACCAGAGGCTGGATTAACCCTCAGTGAAACATAGCCGTTTCTCTGAAACTGCTATGTTTTCAGCTGCAGGGTTAAAACTAGAGGGACCTGGCACCCAGACCACTTCATTAAGCTGATGTGATCTGGGTGTCTGTAGTGGTCCTTTAAGTGTGTGTGCATACCGCGGTCGCGGGGTCGCAGCCCTGCGACCAGGTGCCCGCCACCATGTGTTGTTATCGACCCGCGCTGAGTAAGCAAGGGGCCCACGGATCAATTTTTGCACCGGGGCCCCATGGGTCATGTGTACGCCACTGGTGACACATACACAAAACATGACACACAGATACACACACTGACACACTCAGACATATATACTCTTTGACAGACACACATACAAACCCATATATACTCTCACTGACAAGCACACATACATTCTCACTGACAAACACATACATACTCTCACTGACGAGCACATATACACTCTCACTGACAAATACACATACACACTCACTGACAAACACCCATACACTCTCAGTTACCAACACACACACTCACTGACAAACACACATACCAACTCCTTAACAGACACACACACTATTTTTTTTATTTTAAATTTCACTCCATCCAGCCTCCCTACCTTTGGGAGTGCTGTCATGGTTTCTCTATTTCCCTGGGGTCCAGTGGGGCTGCTGGGCTGAGCGGCTGGCATGCAGTCCCTGAGTCCAGTAGGACAGCTGGGCTGAACGGCTGGTGTGCAGTCCCTGGAGTCCAGTGGGGCTGCTTGGCTGAGTGGCTGGTGGGTGTACAGTGCGGGCGGTGAGGGAGCAGTGAACTATCTGCTCAGCTCCCTCGCGTGCCTCTTAGTGATGCTGGAGACAGTGACGTCACATTCCAGCTCTGGCATCACTGCTGTACGCGCGAGGGAGCTGAGCAGGGGAGAGCGGTCCCTCGCCGCCCGCCTTAATTATCGTGGCGTCCATTTTGTTTCCCGAAATTTTGGCGGAACGCTACCTTAGAGACATTTTTAGAAATGTTCTCTTCTGAAACAAAATAGGAGGAGTCACCAGTGGTTTCCATGGTGACTGCCACCATTTTCAGAACATGATACTTTGATACATCTCTTTGTTTCTATAGTGCAGATTTCTCTGTTACAAATATTGAGCTGGAAATTTCTCTGAAATGTCAACACAAATCAAAAGATGTACAGCTTTGGTCAGCAGTCATGCAAACAATGGAATGAGCTTGGCATCTCACAGAGAGCATTATTATTGTTAAATGCAGATGGTATTTACCATCAGTATGACTGCCGAACAATGCTTGACAACAGATGGGTCAGCAAGTCTCTAGCAGACTCACCAGCAGTCAGTCAGAATTTTAAATCCTATGCTACTGGACAAGCCTTAAAGCTACTAACCACTGCAATATTGGAAGGTCTGCGGCATGCACCAGCGGTACATTTCTACTTTCTAGAGCTGAATTTTCACTAGCCAATGGCTAGTGAGGGAGGGACAACTTTGAGCCCTGAATATAACCTTGCAATTGTTCACTATCATAATCTATTGAGTCTCTTCTGTGTCCAGTCTACATGTTGCATTTGGTAGTTGCCATAAATTGCATAAATTAACATTCACAGCTAGACTAGAAAACGTTATTGATAAAGAAACAAAAAGAACAAAAAAGTTGACTGGGTACTATATTTGTAAACATGTTTTACTATATTGCCTGAGTGGTAAAAGATGCGAGGAAAGAATAGCCTTGCTCGTGCAATAGGTTGAACAGTTGCAGAGAGGATTAGTTCATCGTGCATCAGTAACATGCAGGATAAAAGCTTCTTTGTCAAAAGCCTCTCCTTTGTCATTCAGTCTCAACTTTATTCTGTCTGCATTGTTAGGCATTGCAAATGCATGATTCCTCCGGATTGGGCATTGTTTTTATTTTCACCGCCATGAACCTGCGTGGCACGTTTTATGTCTGAAAAATGTAATGTTGTCTTTGAAATGTAAAGCAACTGGAAAATAAAGCATGTCTGATTTGAACACATGGTGTGCCCTATATACTGAAAGCATTCTCGCCATCCTTATCATCAAATCATGCACACCGCCAACAACCACAACGTAAAATGTTATCTAGGTTATATCGTTATACAATCCCTATCAGCCTTGCAAAAACCTACATCAGTAATTACCATTGCACATAGTTTCTTCAATTCCCTCCTATCTGCAATATAACATCTAAAAAATGTTATCAAACAGCTGTAAGAGATATATACATTAACGGAATATACCCCAAATTGCTTGTACCCTAACAAAAAAAAAATTATAAAAAAAAACATCACAAGCACTTTCCTTTTAATTACCGGTATGTAAATTTGGGGGAAATTGTACCTTTTGAGACCAGCTACAGATAACTTCAGATTCCTGCAATACAAAGAACGGTATTGTGTTCTGAAGAAAGTACTATCTGGATAGGATAATATACCTTATTGTGTAGAAAATGCACTCCTACAGAGACACTATAGGCACCTAGTGAAATGATCTGTTTGTAGTGTCCATGGCTTATAGCTCCGCTACGTAAAACTTTGCTGTTTTGAAGAAACTGCAAAATTTTCATTGCATGGTTAAGTATACCTTTACATTAAACTGAGAGCCGCTATACGGTGCTTCTACTGTGAATACTGAGTCAGACTTAGTTCTTAACTTTCAACGTCCTTATGTCTTACAGAAGGACGTGAAATTCTCACAGATTTATTCACTAGTCTGAATGGCTCTGTACTGAACACGGCAAAACAATCTGGCTGCATAAGGGTTATATAAACTGCAAAATACGGAAATTGTTCATCCTCTTTAACAACGTCTGGATTTTGCAATTCAGACTCTAAATGACCCTGAATTACCGGTAGGTCTGAATTTTAGCTGGATCAAACCCATTACACCAGAAACTTAAGTGCGAAACCGCAAGGGAAGTAATTAATGAATACTCCCCCCACATCCCCTGCTTCCGAACATGGGCAGCGGCACTTGGTCATCTAGTGCCTGGAACTCTTTACGGGTGGCACTTGCACAAACCCCGGTGACAGGCCAGGACACCTATTTTCCTGGAACTATTTTGGGCTAGCGCCTCGTGTCCGGCCAGTCAAAACTTTAACCCGGTGGCATTCCCGTTTCACCAAACCGATCTGAGTGATGTTATACACTCAGATCGGTGCTTTCCAGGGATATAACATTTGTGTGGTTCCTAGTTGTGGTTGGGGAACTTTTGGGGTACTGTATATTTTGTATCGATTTTCTGTACCTGAGAGATAATTGAATAGGTTTTTCGCACGCAATTGTCTCTCAGGCACAGAGGATGTTGGAATTGAAACCTCTGTGTTATTGTATTGGAGACCCGATGTAGGGGTTTGTACATAAAAGCCCATGTGTGGTCGAAAATAAATCAGTTGACTTCCAGAACTATGTTTCGTCTGGATACTGGGAGAATGGATGTCTCCATGTTTTAATGGTTCCATAGTGGCTGAGTAAAGGAATTAGCGGAGGTAACTAGTCGGGTTACCCGTGGCGCGCTACATCAGTACTCTTATTCTGGTATTGACTTTAGTTTGTTCCTGACTCTGAATTTATCTTTAACCCTTTCCTGTCTTGTTTGCCTACATCTCCGATTGTCGTTTACTTGACTCTGGCTAGTTCTTGTTTTTGCGGTCTCTCTATTACCCTGACCTCGTCATGACTCTCACTACGCTTTATCTCGGACTAACGTTTAGTCCGGCCATTCTAAGGCCACGTAATACGTTATATCCTTGACTTGTCCCTTGCTGTTTTAACCTCTGCGTTTTGGGATATTACCTTGTGACAATTAAAAAAATCTATAAAAATGCCTATAGGGTCAATGAAAAAATATATTACTATAAGGGATGTTATAAACCTCCCTACGCCCACTTGCTGGATGTCATATCTACTAAGAATTTAAAACTAGCGACTGGGCAGCAATTGGACATCAACTAATGTTAGGGGCATAGAACCCCCATGTGTGGGCATTGGGAATAGGACTAAGAATTAAAAAACGGAAGGATGACAATGATTGAAATCTGATTGAATTTTGACTAGATTTGACTTTAGTAAATATGAGAGTTGCCATTCCTGTCAGAATTCAGCCATTTTCACCAGATTTTGTCCATCCAGACAAAACTCTGTGTTTAGTGCATAACCCTGTCAATCAATGCTTCTTGTAATTGGACAAGACGTTTGTGACGGACCGCCTGGCACTCCGACCGAGTGCCTCCGGCAATCAATGCTCCTAGTGCTCACCGAGGAATTCCAGCCCTCCACCAGACACCATAAGCACTGCAGACCCTACTTCCAGCGATGCAGCTGCGCCGGGGTCTCGCCGTCCTTCACCCACCCTAGACCCAAGACCAGGATCCAGCTTCCAGTGGGCAGACCTCTCCTACTCTCAGAGAGCATAGCGGGAACAGCTCTTAAAAGAGTTTAGTGATTATAATCCCAGGGAAGTATAGTGATATAGCAATCCCAAGTGTAGATACAGCCGTTTCCCCCACACATGAGAAGAGACTCTATGTCGAGGGCAAGCAGGAACAGATTGTAATGGAGCCACAGCTGGCCTCTTATACAAGTCCCCATGCAAGAGGAACACCCATCTGGACCTGATGGGGCACAGGGTGACAATGTTACAGACCAATACCTATATAGTTACAACATGTGACACTCCCACACACAAACAATAGAATCTCTCCAAGCACAGAAAAACATACAATTTTATGAAATTTTATAAATCCCCATAAACCCCAGTCTGAAGCCTTTGTAAGCACCCCCCTCCTTCAGGTCCCCATCCACCACCACCTCTCTCCTGACTTTCTATAGCTATCCAATCACAGACTTCCCAATGCACTTCAATTCGAAGTCTTTGCAAGGCAGGTTCTCTGGGCAGTTGCTGCCTCTTGAGTTTATCTTCACATAGAAACATAGAATGTGACGACAGATGAACCATTCGGCCCATCTACTCTGCCCAATTTTCTAAATACTTTCATTAGTCCCTAGCCTTATCTTATAGTTAGGATAGCCTTATGCCTATCCCACGCATGCTTA
Source organism: Pelobates cultripes (assembly GCA_933207985.1). Lineage (NCBI taxonomy): Eukaryota > Metazoa > Chordata > Amphibia > Anura > Pelobatidae > Pelobates > Pelobates cultripes. Next base: position 278,885,875 of record OW240915.1, on the reverse strand, counting down.
AACTCCTTTACTGTGTTAACCTCTACCACTTCAGCTGGAAGGCTATTCCATGCATCCACTACCCTCTCAGTAAAGTAATACTTCCTGATATTATTTTTAAACCTTTGTCCCTCTAATTTATGACTATGTCCTCTTGTTGTGGTAGTTTTTCTTCTTTTAAATATAGTCTCCTCCTTTACTGTGTTGATTCCCTTTATATATTTAAATGTTTCTATCATATCCCCCCTGTCTCGTCTTTCCTCCAAGCTATACATGTTAAGATCCTTTAACCTTTCCTGGTAAGTTTTATCCCGCAATCCATGAACCAGTTTAGTAGCCCTTCTCTGAACCCTCTCTAAGGTATCAATATCCTTCTGAAGATACGGTCTCCAGTACTGTGTACAATACTCCAAGTGCGGTCTCACCAGTGTTCTGTACAATGGCATGAGCACTTCCCTCTTTCTACTGCTAATACCTCTCCCTATACAACCAAGCATTCTGCTAGCATTTCCTGCTGCTCTATTACATTGTCTGCCTACCTTTAAATCATCAGAAATAATCACCCCTAAATCCCTTTCCTCATATGATGAGGTTAGGACTCTATCAAATATTCTGTACTCTGCCCTTGGGTTTTTACGTCCAAGATGCATTATCTTGCACTTATCCAGATTAAATGTCAGATGCCACAATTCTGACCATTTTTCTAGTTTACCTAAATAATTTGCCATTTGGCTTATCCCTCCTGGAACATCAATCCTGTTACATATCTTAGTATCATCAGCAAAAAGACATACCTTACCATGAAGACCTTCTGCAATATCACTAATAAAAATATTAAAGAGAATGGGTCCAAGTACAGATCCCTGAGGTACCCCACTGGTGACAAGTCCAAGCTTCGAATATATTCCATTACCTACAACCCTCTGTTGCCTGTCACTCAGCCACTGCCTTACCCATTCAACAATGTTGGAATCCAAACTTAAAGATTGCAGTTTATTGATAAGCCTTCTATGTGCAACAGTGTCAAAAGCCTTACTGAAATCTAGGTAAGCAATGCCTACGGCACCACCCTGATCTATAATTTTAGTTACCCAATCAAAAAAATCAATAAGATGAGTTTGGCATGATCTCCCTGAAGTAAACCCATGTTGTCTCTGATCTTGAAATCCATGTGTTTTTAGATGTTCATCAATCCTATCCTTTAACATGTTTTCCATCACTTTCCCCACTTCTGAAGTAAGGCTAACTGGCCTATGGTTGCCAGACTCCTCCCTATTACCTTTCTTGTAAATGGGCACAACATTCGCTAACTTCCAATCTTCTGGGACTACTCCTGTTAACAATGATTGGTTAAATAAATCTGTTAATGGTTTTGCTAGTACACCACTAAGCTCTTTTAATAGCTTTGGGTGTATTCCATCAGGTCCCATTGACTTATTTGTCTTTACTTTTGACAGTTGAAATAGAACCTCTTCCTCTAACCTTCTTCACTAAGCTAAACACACCAGGAAGTAGCAGGACCTGATGTCTGATGTCTGTGACAGCAAGGGGGATGGAGGAGTCTATATAAGATTAATTTATAAAAGTGACAATTTCTATTGAAATCTGAACTTTTTGTATTATGAAAAAAAGAGGACAGACTCTTCAGCAAAATTTAACAGCAGTTCCTGACTTTACCTCTTGGATTAGATTTACTTTTTCTTTTCAAAATCAATACACAGCATAACTGCATGATAAGTGCCACGGTCACTGTATATCTCTTTTTCCCATATTTTTATTACTACAAGTCATTAATTGATATAGTCTGGAATATTTGTATATCTGTTGGTGAATTTCATGTGTGGTAATTTGGTGTAAATTTCCTGTTGCAGGGAGTGTGCGCTAATTCTGCAATGGAACCTAAAGCAGGCCACTATTGTACACCAAATCTACAAATGGCTGCCCAGATGAGAAAGGGTAAGGACTTGGAGTCGGAAAGTTCCAGAAGGAGCTTTGAACATGATCCAGAAATGAAACAAGACTACAGACGGTCGATCTATCTTCTTGAGGAAAAGCGCAAGGTGGTTTCATCCAATATTGATGTTCCTCAGGCTAGGTATGTGGAGACATTTTGTAATGACTAAAATATTATCTCCACAATATTATTAAAACAAAAGATTTGGGTAGAAAATACAAATTTCTATGCAGTTGTGTCTCTAGAAATCATATATATAACGGGAAATATATTAAAGTGTTCCATGTTAAATGGGTGGACCATTCTCATGAAAAAGCAATAAAAATTGTCATTTATGAAAAAAAAACATTTAAAAAATGGGGGTGCATTATCATTGTTAAAAAAAAAAAGTAAAATATTCAAACATTTGTCTATTTATGATTGTATGCATTCGCAAAATATTAATATATTAATATGATCATCAGACATTTACACAGAAGAAAAACTTGATTGGTCCGAATCATCTGGTTTGAATAGTTTGGTCCATATAATTTTTCCAATTGAAATATAAAATATATTGGAAAATCAGTTTGATTTTTTTTCAAAACTATTAAGGCCTTGAGTGCCAGAAGTTAAAGGACCACTATAGGCATCCAGACCACTTCAGCTTAATGAAGTGGTCTGGGTGCCTGGTCCAGCTAGGTTTAACCCTTTTTTTTATAAACATAGCATGCTATGTTTATAAATGGGTTAATCCAGCCTCTAGTGGCTGTCTCATTGACAGCCGCTAGAGGGCTTCCGCGTTACTCTCACAGTGAGAAGACGCCAGCGTCCATAGGAAAGCATTGAGAATCCTTTCCTATGGACTGGCTGAATGCGCGCGCGGCTCCTGCCGCGCATGCGCATTCAGCCGAAGAGGAGGAGGAGAGCTCCCCACCCGGCATTGGAGAGAGAGGTAAGTTTAACCCCTTCCTCTCCATCCAGCCCGGCAGGAGGTGGACCCTGAGGGTGGGGGCACTACAGTGGTCCTTTAAAGGGACACTATAGTCTCCAAAACAACTTTAGCTTAATAACACAGTTTTTGTGTATTGATCAAGCCCCTGCAGTCCTACTGCTCAATTCTTTGCTGATTTTGATTCTTTTTTATGCTGCCCTAGCCACATGCCCCATGGCTGTAAACTCACACAACTTGTTAATAAAAAAAGAAAATAAAAAAAAGAACTCAACCAATCTAATGCTTTCCCACAGGAAAGCATTGGGAGGCAATTGTGCTACAAAACACCACACTGTGCCAATAAGCATCTCCTCATAGAGATGCATTTACTCAGTGCATCTCTACGAGGAATGTTCAGTGACTCCATGCAGTTTGTGGAGATGCTGAACACCAGAACTGTACATTGTGCAGCACTGGACTAGGAAGCACCTCTAGTTGCCATCTGAGTGACTGCCACTAGAGGTGTTCCTAGGCAGCAATGTAAACACTGCTTTTCTCTTAAGGGACATAGACACGATAGAAACCAGAACCACTACATTAAGCTATAGCCGTTCTGGTTACTGTAGTGTCCCTTTAAATTACCAATACTCACACATACTCACTAACAGAAACACACAAACTGACTGACAGACACACATGCACATTCTCTCACACACACAAATTATTATTTATTTGTTTTGTTTTAATTTACATCCATTCAGCTTTCCTACCTCTGGTAGAGCTGGAGTGGTTCCTTTGCCTGGGGACCAGTGGGATAGCTATGACCCTGTAATCTTTAAGCTCTTCTAGCACTGCTCCGGCGCATGCCATTTATTGATGCCGGGGCCGGAGTTACCCTTTGAGAAAGACCCATTTGAGTCGATACACTGCTGCTGGTAACACTGTGTTCCAAATAAATATGCCCCTTCGAGCACTTGAAGTGCCTGGACCATCTTCTCTTATCTACCTAGGGCTGGAGTGACATTATATCCTGGCTTCCGGCATCACATTTTTTTACATGCACGTTTTTTCTGGATATTTTGTAAATCTGATGTTTGTCACTGTGACAAAAAAATGTATGACATTGTCACTCATTTCTGATGTTGCTGTGCCATATAGGAGAGGTGAGGATTTTAGCATATTAAAGGGATTCTATAATGTTAGGATACAAATCTGTATCTTTTGGTACCCCTCCCCCAAAGCTCAGAAAGAATTAAAAAAAACAAACATTTTTGTTACTTACCCGATTCCAACCTTGAAAAGTGCTCTGTCTCCTCCCGCTGGTGGGGGGACCTAACGCATTTGTGGCAAGTCAACCCTTTCTTATGGTGATTTCTCTGACGCTGGATGTCCCCATGCATCATTTAGGGGACATTTAACTACTAGAGGCTGTCTTAGTCCTGCAATGTAAGCATTGTAGTTTCTCAAAACCTGCAATATTCTTCATCACAGGACTAAGAGATACTGGGACACTGCACCCAGACCACTTCAATGAGCTGAAGTGGTCTGGGTGCCTATAGTGTCCCTTTAAGAGTGAATTTTCATAGATGGATTTTATGGAGCTATGTCTCAGATTGGACCATTCTGCCAGGTTGCTAGTTCAAACTACCTCACAAAGGCATACCATTTCTTAAAGAAGACACCTCAGGATATCTCAAATGGCATAATTTGATCCTTATTGTTGGTCATTTTTTTGCTAGTTTGTACCAAGAGTAGTGGAAATAAGTGTTTTTTCTGCCTTTTTGACACAAACATTGAGATGTTCTTGCATATTTTGTAATCTTTATGTGTGCTATGGCAGTATAGCACCAAATATGCCTTCTGAATACTGCAATATCCCATGTGTACTTTTGCTAGGTATATGTGGATGTTTAAAGGGAAAATATGAGACACAGCCATTTAAGGTTTTTTCAGATTTTGAATTTTGGTGCTGGGTTCATGTCCTATTTTGCAGCATTCTAGCAGGTTGCTTGTTCAAACTACCAGCACCTTATGGTATCTCAAAAGGGATGTAAGTGTTTTTGTAACACTTTAGAGCATTTCAGCAGACCATGATTGCAAATTAACCCACAAATCCCACATCTATTTTTAAATCTAAGCAGCTCATCAGTTCACATTATGAACAAGAGTATACTATTTGCTCTAGACCAGGGACTCATCTATACAGATCTTTTTTGCGGGGACATAGAGCCTTTCAAACGTGTGATTAAAGTAGGAAATTAGAAGGCAGATTTTAAACAATTTGCCATTCTGTGGATTGGAAATCATCCCACTATGCACTTTACTCATGATATGCAGGTAAGGGGTTAAATAAGAGAGTGTGTTGGCAGCCACACTTCCATTATACCCTAAGCTGTGGATTTGTGAAATGAGAAGTACAAAGGAGAGCCACCTATGCATGTGAGCAATGGGAGCAGCTTTTAAATAGTTAAATGGTTATTCCAATCACCATGACGACTCTAGCCGTTTATCACTATTATCATTTATAAAGCGCCAACAAATTCTGTGCTGTTCAATAGGTGGACTAACAGGTATGTATTTGCAACAAGACGAGCTGGACGTACAGGAACAGAGGGTGTTGATGGCTCTTGTCATATTCACTCCTGTTCCTTACAGATCATTCAGGAAAATAGTCCATCACTTTGCAGAGACTTTATTTGGCAAAAATGAGATAAAATAAACATGAAAGTATTTTTTTAGATCAGACAGTTGGAATAAGAACAAAGTTAGCAAGAAAGAAAGCATTCTTAGCTAAATAAAATAGGTTGCTTCACCTTGTAAATTAATACAATAAAACCCACAAGTTGGTGCACAATCTAATATAAAAGAAATGGTAAACAAAGTATAAAAATACTTATTTAACACTCTTCGTAAGTATTTTTATCCTTGTTTATATATTTTTTTTACTATCTCTTTTATATTGGTTTGCACAACAACTTGTGGGTTTTCTTGTAGTACTTAAGGATATTGGCTTTTATTCTGTGTTGGTTGTTGTACAATAACATTCACACTGTTTTTAATAGCAAAAGCACTTTAATATACATTCAAGTTTACAACGCGTGTTTTGGTTTGCATGTAATTTTATGCAGCTTAAAGAGATATCCGCACATTTTTTAATATACTTCACTTTGAATTTTAATCATTATTATTTATTAGTGCCTGTTTTTATCCACTTATTGGTTTAGTTAGTGTTTCTTGGATCACCTTGTAAATTAATTAGCCAATTAGTAGTAGGAAAACAAATTTCATGGCAGATTGTTCAACTGCAAGTCTGTGATTCCTGCAGGAAGCAATTCCCATATGGAAAAAACAAATATAAATATAAAGGCAGGTAAACTGGCTAGCTGTAGGAGAGTGCAAAAAAAAAAAGTTAATTTAGCTTTCAGCAGCTAAGTTCGAGATATTTGAAGCCCATTGGAGAAATGCAGGAAACAAGGTGAGTATAAGCATTTAATTTTTAGATTCTGAAGGAATTCCTGGTGAGGTAAGTGGAAAATACGTTCTGAATTGAGCTGGAGATTCTGAGACCTGAAAAATTATTTAGTAGAAACACGCAAGGCACAGGAGGATAACAGGCTGGTGTCAGCTCATTAGGAATGCAAAGGTTCACTAACAGGACGGACTTAAATAGCTGTTATTGTCAGCGGAACTGTGAACTTAAAGGGAAATAACACCATTATTTAAAGAGACAAATATATTAAAGATACTTATTCCTGACAGTCCTGCTCAAATGAGTTTACATTGTAGAGGGATTGGGGTAAACGAGGTAAGGGAAGAATGTATTTCATGTACAGGAAAAAGTAGGTTGCTAGAATAGTTTACAATGAAGAGGAAGCAGGATGAAATACCATGATGCGGGGAGGGAAAGCTATTAACAGTTTAACTGATATGCTCTCATAAAAAAGTGAGTTTTTAATGATCTTTTGAAGGAACTGAGACTGGGTGAGAGTCTAACGAAGCAGGGAAGGGAGTTCCAAAGGAACGACGCAGCCCTAGAGAAGTCTTGAAGGCGGTACGAGGTACGAGTATGAACAGGTAATAGACACGGATGTTGGGCAGAGCGTTGAGCCCTGGACAGGACATACTTGTGTATCAGTGAGGATAGGTAGGTAGAAGCAGTTTTATGTAGAGATTTGTAAGCAAGCACCAGAATTGTAAATTGAGCCCTATATTTTACTGAAAGCCAGTGTAAGGTCTGATAGAGGGGGAGGCATGGCAGATGCAGCCAGATAGGATGATGAGCCTTGCAGATGTATTCATTATAGATTGTAACAGGGCCAGCTGGGAATGTGCAACACCACAAAGAAGCAATTTCAGTAGTCAAGACGAAAGATTATAGCAGCATGGTTAAGCACCTTGGCCGTATCTGGCGTTAGGTAGCTATGTTTTTGAGATAGAAGCGGCAGGATTTGGGAATTGACTGAACTTGACTGAAGTCAAAGAGAACACTTAGGCAGCAAGCCTGTGAGGTAGAGTTGATGATAGTACCATTGACTTGGATGGAGACAGACACAGGAGTAGCAACACTTGAGGGAGGAAACACGAGAAGCTCTGTTTTGGACAGGTGAAGCTTAAGAATATGAGCAACCAACCAGGTGGAAATAGCAAAGACGCAGTCAGAGACGCAAGTAAGAACGAATGGCGACAAATCAGGAGAGGACAGATAGATTTGATGGTTTTCCACATAGAAATTATATTAGAAGCCAAAAGCTAATGCCTTTACCAAGGGAGGCAGTATAGATCAAGAACAGTAGAGAACCAGGGACAGAACCTTAGGAAACACCAACATAGAGGTGTTGTGGAGGAGAAGAAAAGCCAGAGGAAAAAAAAATTAAGGAGCATAGGGAGAGGTAGGAAGAGAAACAGGACAATGCAGTCTCATAGTCCAAGATTTCTGAGGATGAGTTGTTGATGACCGTCAGTGTCGAAAGCAGCAGAAAGGTCAAGGAGAATTAGGAGAAAGTAGTGACCACTGGATTAGCAGTAATTAAGTCATTGGATACTTTGGTCAGTGCCATTGCGACAGAGTGACTAGTGCGGAATTCTGACTGCAGCCGGTCGAGCAGAGAGTTTGATTTAAGGAAGTCGGTCAATGTAGCTTACACAACTCTCTCAAAGATCTTGGAGGAAGTAGTGGCAGGGGTAGGAGAGAGATTAGAGATCTCTTTCCTGATTACAAAAATCTTCTCAATTAAGTGCTTTGCAAAGTTAGTAGTGGTCACATAACTTGGGGGAAGGAGCAACAACAGGGCGAAGAAGAGCATTAACCATGTGAAATAGGCATTTGGGTTCTCGGAAGAGCATGGTAATAAGGGTGTTGAAATTGTTTTCTTTTGCAGAGGAAAGAGCTGAACTGTAGCATAAATTTTAGGTAGAGCCAGATGCAGAAAGAGACATTCTCCAGCAGCTTTCAGAAGTTCTGGAGCATTTTTGGAGGTAATTGGTTAGCTTAGTGTGCCAAGATTGCAACCGGGGTCACTTACAATGTTTAAATACAGAAGGTGCCATGATATCAAGTTCAGATGATAGGGTGGAGCTGTAGAAGGAGGTTGCAGAGATAGGGCAGGGGATGTTTGAGATGGGTAAAAGGAGATTTTGGAGGTTTGTGGAGAATTGCTGTAGGTCAGACAGTGGAGTGCTAGAGGAAAAGATGGGCAGCCAGGAAGAAAAGTGTTCAATGAATATTCTATGAGGACCAGGGTAATGATAAATGATGCCAGTTCTTAAAGGAGTAGATTTAGATAGGTGGACAGTGTGAACGTCAAAGAAAAAAAAAAATAAGGCAGGGCCAGGGAAGATTGGTTGAAAGCTACATTGAAGGTAGAGAAGGATGCCTACACCGCACCCTTTACAGTTGTTTAGTCTTGGAGTGTGGGAGAATTGTAGGCCGCCAAAATATAAAGAAGCAGGAGTAGCACTATCAGAAGGGGTCAGCCAGGTCTCAGTAAGTGCTAGTAGGGTGAGAGATTTTGAAATGAACAGGTCATGTATTGCTGTTGATTTCAGAATGCTGCAGACCGAGTGGGCACACTAAACATTGGTAGATGAGAAGAAATTACTGGGTACTTGTTGCCTGGAGGCTATACTTTCAGTGTTTCACTATAAAACCCTGCACATATGGAATTTAACACCTCCAGCAGCTTCATTTGGGGATCATCATCCAGTTCTGAACTAGAGTTCTTGGCTGGTTGATGTTAATTTTGTGTAAATTTAATTGCCAGAATGCCAGTGTTTGGCTGAGAGTGGTTACCCAGGGACCAAGGTAAGAGGACAAATTCTTGCTAAATGTATGTCCCCACAACCGGGACATATTGGAGTAACCCTTTAAATATATGAGTAGAGGAACAATCATGCTGCTCCTGTATCCATCGTCCATGGGTGGTGGAAATGTTGTTAAACATGGGAGTAAACTTGGTCTCTGCTTCCTTCCCCAAAGATGTGAGAAGGGGCACAAAGGGCAAGATCTGCACAAAGTTCTTTCATATATATTCCTTTTTTTTTGTTTTACAGTTAAATGTTTTCAAAAACACTTACTATGTCCACCTATATGCAGGGGCACAGGCAAAGGTAGTGTCTTCACTTTGTGAAGAATATAGAAAGTCTCTGTCACATCATTATGGATTAGTTTTTGTTTTTCTTAAATGACCTTTGGAAAAAAAAAAAAAAAAGGTTGTTTGAAGACAGAAGATACAAGAAAAAATATTGTAGAGAAGAACATCAAACAATATTTAAACAGGTAACTATAGCATTTTACTTTTACATTTTTCTAGAGTATAACCAACACTCCTATTAACATATTAGAGGAATGGCATAGGCTATGTTAATAGTATGAGAAAGGGGCAGGTAGTTTGGGGGTTGAGGATCCTAAACTGGCAAGAAGGGGGAGATAACTTATTGAGTATGGCCACAAAAAGGGGCACACTCCTATTATTAGGTAATGTTCAAGGTCAGAAGACTTAGCATTCTCTGGCCTTATTAGTTTATTATTTTAACACAGTTATCCACCATTTGTTATGCTTACCCTGACTGATTGTAGAGTTTTTTAGACTTAAAAATAAAATATATATATATATTCTCTCCTATTACTATTATTTTAACATATTTATCTATAAATAATTATTATTTCAACAAGTTTTGAAAGGAAATATATATTGTTTCACCAATTAATTGTATGAGAAAACTTCATCACTACCTTTAGTATATGACTGGATCCTTCAGCCATATACATGCACGTTGCATTGGACAATGTTTGAAAACCGACAGTTAGTCTCTATGGTTTTCCCTGCTTCACTCCCCGCACAGAAGCAGGGGAGACCATAGAGACTAAATGTCAGAATTCCAACATTGTCCATGTATGTATATCGCTGAAGGATCCTGTCATATACTAACAGTAAGGTTGAGTTTCTCATTTTTACATATATAAAAAATAGTAAAAGTGGAGCACCGAATTCCAACATAGATATAGATAAGAATAGGGTATACAAATAGGAAACCTAGCAACCTATTGAATCAGATACACAATAGCACTTTAAAACCGTTATCTCCTAAATTGTTATATACAAGCTAGCTATAATAACTATAACTTGATAACTATAGCAAAAATAAAATTGCAGAAATATATGCAAGTCGAATGGTGGATTTTCCTCCAGGTGAATCCCCTAAGTAGTTCATTCCATCATGCAAATCCAAGTATATGTAAAAGACAGAAAAAAATATATCTTAAAATATATCCTCCTTATTCAAAACTTCAAGATTAACAGGGTATAAATTCACTTTATTAAGATATTCCTCATAAGAATTAAAAAATGATAAAAATTAATTTATAGTATACAGCCTGCGTTTTCGTCTATCACAGTTAACATGTAAGCCATATGCAGTTCAGACCTTAGATGAGTCTCTCGGTGTCCCGAGACACCAGTGTGGTATTGCTGTTTTAGATTCAGGTAACGGTCCCCTGTACTATCTAGATGGTGGCTGGTAGTAGTGGGAGTCAGATCCTCTCCAGACACGTTTCTCCGCTTCGGTGGCTTTCTCAATGGATATGGACTGACTGCCTGTATCGTCTTTTTATAGCGGCTGTTCACTTACTCACTTAATATATTACAAGGTAACAGTGTATCTATTTTTGCAATAACATACTAACTATGTATCAAAATCTAAACTTTAATTATATAAGCGGATACCAAATCCTCCTTTTTTAATTATACATTTTTAAATACATTTTACATATAGTTAATTTAAAAAAAATATATATATATTTCCTTTCAAAACTTAATGAAAGAATTATCCTAATAACAATTTTTTTGTCAGTGCACATATCTGTTCAAATGCTGCACACCGGCCTGTCTGTCTGAACGTAACTTATTGAAGGAAAACTGGTTGAAGTGGTTATGGTGCCTGGGGTGCATAGGTGCCAGGTCTTGCATCAGTCCTAAATAATTTACTCAACATCCCAGTAATTCAGAACCCGGTGCCCACATACTCCAGGCTCCATAGCTGCTTCTCGTCTGTTTTCACATGATGCTCTGTTTTTCAAATGTATTTGTTAAAGATTTAGCAAATTACATCACAGTTCAGTTCAGGCACACATTGCAAATTAGAAGGACAAATCAAAGTGTTACTTTAATTTCTCATCCCCGTCCCTGTATGCTTTCTCTATGATGACTGCTAGTTGCAGAGCTTGTAACAATGACTGATGGACCGCTGACATGGAGGTGCCCGGGTGCAGGATAAATTTGTTCAGATTTCTATGTTTTAATTTATTTTTCACAGTACACAAAAATACATGTGTTTGAAATATTTGGGATATGTTTTAAATAGTTTTGAACTTTTTCCTGTTGTTTGTTATTGCGCATGTGTTTTAACAGAACACTCCAAGAACAGTAACCACGAGAGTGTTGTAGTAGTTATGGTGCCAGAAATGGCCAGGCACCCGCCCAATTTTAAGTAGTCAAACCGTTTTAGAATGATTTGGCTTCTTACTTGGGGTTCGCAGACATAGTTTCCCACTACCATTAGTTCAGACAATGTCGGAAGCTCTATGTCTGAGGTAAGACTTGTGGTGATGCTCTGTACTGCTGTGCTTAGCTCATGAGAGGTAATGGATGCTCAGCAGATTAGGAGCTTCGGGGAGCGGCACAGTAGTAGTTATGGTGCTTGGAGTGTTCTCTTAAGTATAAACAAACGTTATATTTTTAATATCTGTTATGTCCCTCACCTGTTTTTGTTAATGGTCTAGTTGTGCGGCCAACATAATGAATGCCGTATGGACACGTGGGTAAGTAGTTTACATTATCTGCATGACAGGTTGTCAATTCTTTTTTAGGAGAGAATTTGGTGACATTTCATGGATTTATCAGCGACTTGTTCTTCATATGGAGAGGTAATACACCAGTCCATTTCAATGACAATACATAGCAGAATTTAGTTGGGAAGAAGTTAAATTTGTAGATATTACCATATACACAAAGGAAAGTGAAATTCAATCAAAACACATTTTTAAAAAGTAATCACCACTAGTTACACAGAGAAGGGATGTTGACATTTCTCATGGTTGTGCAAAGTTCCAAAGGATCATTTAAGAAAAATAAAATCAAACTGTGCTAAAGAAAAGGTTTTCGCAAACTAGTGTCAACAATTAAAGGAACACCCCATGCACCATAATCACTACAGATCACCGTATGCCAGGTGACACCCTCCCAGGCTTGCGAATTGTTTATTAACTTACCTGGGGTCCATCAGGTATGTCTTCTGAAGCTAATTCCACAGTGTATGCTCTGCCAAGAACGGTCGGCTGAGCACACTCAGCCAATGTACTAAACCTTGCACCAGCTTAGGTTAGTGCTACAGCTACAGCAGCAGGCGAGGAGATGACCAGTGCCCAGCAGACACCAAGTAAGTTGTCAAACAGTTTATCGTGGTTATAGTGCTTTGAGTGTTTCTTTAATCAAATTTTATGTAAATAGTTTAGGAGAAAAAACACTGTGTTAAAATTTAAAAAAGAGAAAAAAACTGAATATAGGACTGCTATCACAAACTTGATAAGTCAAAAGTAGTTATAAAGTGAGGTGATTTATACATAAATATCCGCCTCTTCTGGGGATCAATCCCAATGTAAGTGGCCAGCATCGTTAACAGGGAGGGTTTAAAAATCTGAAAAACACATTAGTAGAAAATTTATTTAGTAGACCTCACAAAAAAACTTTTATTTCAAGACAGAAATTATATTGATGTGACACCTAATTAAGATGCAGAAATATTGGAAATATTTTTTTCTACTCAAAGCACCATAGCCAGTACAGTACATTCTAGTTGTCAAAGAATACTGGTGCTACCTCAATGTAAGTTGTCAGCAGCACGATTTGACAACTTACCTGGGGCCTGCACCTTATACATTGAGAGACCAAAGCTCCTCTGTGTTAGCTCTCCAACGCTAAGCTCTGCCGTGTTGACCAGCTGATTACTCTCAGCCAATGAGCTGAGCCTTGCCCTGCCGGGCTTAACTCAATGTGGAGAGATTCCGGCTCTTATGTTGTATGTGACTGACATGCAGCAGGCCCCAGTAAGTTGTTAAACTATTAGCAAATGATTTGTCTACATACATGACTGCTAACTCCTTCGATCACCAATTCATTTACCAAACTTGCTGGCGCAGGAAACCCGCCACTGCAGACCCCCACCCCTACTGGGAGATGCATCTTCCAAAGCCAGTGCCTGTTCAATTATTGATTGTAACCCCATATTAAATTTATCCAAACTGATATGAGTAAGATGTTCCAAATCAGTACCCATATCATTCTGGTTATTTCCTTCTAGTTCAATATGACGAATCACCAATCCACCCATGAATCATGACATTGTCATGTTGAAGCGACATCTAACTCGCTATTCCCCTTTGGCGTTGTGTGCTCTTGACCAAGGTAATTACCACCAGCGTGGATCAGCAGAATGAGCAGCATAACTGGTTCCGTCACACACCGCCAAAGTGATAACTCCAGATAAAATTGCTGACAGCGCAACCCCCTGATCCCACACCACCTAATCTTGACCTGGTGATGAGGAATCCAAAGATATTGGTCATACGACATCTGGTCTGCCTGACTAGCTGCCCAATAAATAAAAGAATGCCCAAGAATCCAAACATATAGAAAATAACTAGAAATAAACCAAACATTAACCATACCCAGGCACTTATTAAAAGTGCGGATGAACATACAATGACCACCTTCAATTTACATCTCCGACAGTGCATTACTCGTTGAACCACAAATGCTTTAGTCACATTATGAAGGGCATCAAAATTGAAAGAGCTGACATACCCTGTTCCACTGACATGGATGTCCCACGATGCCGCAAGTCAGAAAGAAAGGCTAAGATGGATGGCAACCTACTTTCCAACCAAATTCTCCTACCACACAAATCTATTGATTCCACACTTTCAGGTATGCTGCCCAAGGCGTAGGAGCCGGGGACCTCCCTATGAAGTCAGTCAAGTTTCGAAACTAATGTACCAGAAGCATTCGGGATACACCACAAGCCTCTTCCTCTGGAGGCACCTCCCATAATTGATCCTACTGGAAGCAATAAAGAGAGTCGGCAATTACATGAGACATACCTGGCACATGCACTGGAACCAAATATTAAATTCCAAGCAATGAAGAACCAATCATCGCAATAAGGCCAATACTGGAAGAGAACCCAAAGTTCTAACTGGTTCACAACATGAATCACACTCAGGTTATCTGTACGGAAAAAAACCTGCTGCTTCGCCAAAGCCGAGACCCAGAGCTTGACTGACACTACAATCGGGAATAGCACCAAAAAGAAATCTGACCACACAAGTGGCCCGCACATCATACTTCTCGGAAAAAGGCACCAAATCGAACTGAGCCGAAGCCTCTGTGAACAGCTCAAAGGCCAAGTTAGACACTTTGTAACTGCGCTAAAATGTCTGACCATTGTAACCCATGAGGAACAAAACTCCAAACTCCCAAAAGGCAAGTAAAGTTAAAAGGTAGATGAATACCAACCGTAGCCAAACAAAGTTGGTGACTGAAAGCACACCCCAGACACTGCCAGGTTCTCTTAGAATTCCCTGCTTCCACTTGTAAAACCAACTGTATCCATTTGGTTTTTATGCCAACTCCTCAGGGCAGCAGTCATGCTCCTCCCTCCTTATTCGCTCCGGGGGTTGGCCTTTGGGAGAGAGGGGTGGGGGGATGCCACCAGGGCACTTCTGGCACAATAACTTTTATGGTATGAATGGAGTGCACCTTTAAATTCATTCTGCAGTAAGAAACAAAATTATAAAATAAAAGAACAAGCAAACTGCCATACTTATATTTTGAGAAAAAAAGTGGGAAAATCGTATGTCTAGGTAGGAACAAAGGCACACATGAATACAATTGTTTTTATGTGTTTTTATAATATATATATATATATATATATAAAATATATACACATATTTTGGCTTGATTCATAAAAACTCATCTGTTGAGGTAAATAATAGTTGCCAACATCTGGAATAACTTTCCAGAGAAAATTTGAATTAGATCGTCTTAAAGTGTTTACCAGGGAGTTGAATGGTAATGAGAATCCCCCCTCTACCTTCCCATGTTAAGCACAAGACTGAGACACATTCAGCTTGTTTCCACGCTTGTCTCAGCCTCTCTCTATCATGGCATCGACATTCATTTGTGCTTACCGGTAGCACCATGCTCCTAAATTAGTCTACCAGTGAATGATTAGTGGTCACTAAGTGCTATTTGATAACTGCTTTCCATGGTGGACAAAAAAAACAACATTTCCACTCTACTGGTCACCAGGGTCAAAATCAAATCCTACTCTGTTAGACTGGCCTTAAAGTTACTCACCACTGCAAGTCTGGACGATCAATGGCACACTCACCAGGGGTGAGTTTTTACCCTAGTGGGCAAGTGAAAAGTTGTAAGGCCTGATGTCACTAGTTACTCATTACAGGTAACGAATTTAGGTGAAAAGAGAAAGAGTTTGCAACTGCAATCTACAAGTACATTTTAGTATTAGATGTTCAATATTTTAAAGAAGTTTAGCAAACAATGAAGAGTTTAGCTAACAAGGAATCTCTAAACTTTCTGACTCTTTGGCAAGACCACCACAAGTGGAAACCACACCAGGTTGGGCTTTAGCCAGTCTGGTTGGGTAAACATACCTGAGAGCCTGGACCTTATAGCAGTTCTGTTTGACTAAGGTGGATTGGGTGATGATGTTAGTAAAAACACCAGATCAATCACTTTTCTCTAATTCCTCCCTTAGGTCGTGTTCACATCTTGAAACCCGAATAAGCTTCAAACTCCTCCAGGGTTTAGAAGATTAAAATGTAAAAAAGTGTAGAGTATTAGCACCACTCTAAAAAGACACTGGTGAGAATGTTATAACCAACATAGGACAACCATTCTTCACGTATTCTATAAGTGGGGATTGTACCACTGTACGCCTTTCATACTAGAGCTGGTTTAAAGCTCTAAAAAACATGAGTAGGACCATATATATTTTTATATTTTCTGGATGTACTGCACCATTATCATCTCCTTCTTTCCACATACAGACTGCATCTGATATCCCAACAAGAAAATGTTGTGATTGCTGCTCTGGAAAGTATCTACAATCATCTTTTATTGGACTCTCTATCTTTGACATATATTCATTCATTTTTATTTGTTATTATTCTATTTATATTATTTTATATTTATTTGTATTTTAGGTCTCTTATATCCAATTTTTGAAGTGTATCTATCTATTGTAGACCTATTTAAGGCATCCTATGTGGGTGGTGTGGAGGCCTCAGAGACCTGTCATGGCGCGATGCTTCAACGAGCTCTCCCGATCATCCAGCAAGGCTTCCCTAGCGGGCATGGGGACGGCTAGCCAGCAGGTTGTACATACCTCCGTGCCTCCTGCACCTACTGGTGGCTCCCCAATAATGGAGAACACACTGAGATATCTCCTGCGCGAAATCCATCGCAATATTGCGGACAACATAGGCAGTTCCGAGAGGAGCTTGGAGGAGTATCCACATGTCTCCATGATGCGGAGCTTAACTCAGCGGCTCACGAAACCCGACTTTCCAGACTTGAAAACAAACTACAGGCGTTACAACGTGAACACATCCTAGTTCAAGACTGCTTGTCAACTATGGAGGACAGGAGGAGGTGGAAGAATGTAAAGGTGCGCAGCCTAGCTAACAATATGGAGGCTGCTGAAATTCCACACTTCTTCAGGACTCTGCTGTTGAATCTCTTTAATGCCAAACAAGCTAAAGCTATGCTGTTGGATGACTGCTACAGAATACCACCTTCACCCAAAATACAGCAGAGACCTGCCCCTTCCGGAACGGGCGAGACCACCTGACCTTCATGACAGCAGTTCGCAACAAATCACCATATAAGTTTGAGGATCACTCTTTAATGTTCTACCCAGATCTCTCTAAGGCCACGTTGGACTGGCGGAGAGACTTGCAACCTCTAACTAAGGAGCTTGCTACCCACAAAGTGCCATATAAGTGGGGCACTCCACGATGCTTGATCATCCCTAGAGACTCTGGGACTTTAAAGATTACGGATGCCTCGGAGATCCCTGCTGCCCTCCACATGCTGGGACTGAGAGCTGAGCCATCTCCTCCAATGACATCGTGACCGCATAGGACCTGGGCTGAGAGAGAGTCCCGCAGCGGCAGTGATAACGTGAAGGCAGGCTGCAGGCAACCTCAATGTCAATGTTAACAATCACTTTAAGTTTCACTATTTTACATGTTATGTTTCTCAAGCTATGATATACTGAGTGCCCCCAGAAGCTCCCCTTTTTGTACGGCCTTGCTGTACCTGCTGGCAAATGGGGTATAGTCCCACATATTATCCTTACCCACGTCACCCCCATTTTGATGTATCGGCTCTCTTTTAGCACCGTGGGTGATAGCCTATTGCAACCTGTTCTAATATACCTACCTTCAGGCTTACATGCCGGTCGCAAAGGCAACTGGCATTCTCTACTCCAATGCAAGCACTAAACCACACATGTCGTAACTCTCTCTGGAGCGAAATGCCCCTAATACTACATGTATATCTTAATATAGTTAACCTTTACGTTTAGCTTGTTCGTCTACCAAAAAAAAAAGTAAAATGTGCCATCATTATTGTCACTGCTTAGCTTGTGTGTCTCTATGTGGCGTTTGATGTTGTCTTGTAATCACTTGCACAACAAAAATACTTTTTTTTAAATTAAATATATATATATTTTCAATTAAAGTGTTCCTTTCAGGCTAAACCATACTGTAGGATTCAAATTTAGGAAAAAGCCAAAGGATAATGATTCAGATAGTCCTAATGAAAAAAATACATCTAGCTAATATAGACCTGTAGACTAATAGGGCTATAGGTAAAAGTATTGTATATAAATGAGGGATATTGTTGTGATAGTATAATTAGGTGTAGGGTAATTGAATTAAGATTAGGAATACATAACAGCAGACATTAGATGGGCCAGTTGTTAAAATGAACCTGAAACTGCTCCTATATACATTGGATATACCATATTCACAAATATACTGTCAGGATTACAAGTTGATTACAACCGGACCTTAGAATGGCTGGACTTAATGTATCCAAAAATAGTCAAAATACTTGCCGAGGTCAGGGACACAGAATCAGACACAACGAAAGCCAAAAGTCAAGGATACCAGAATTCAGGGAAGTCAAAACGAAGCCGAAGTCAAATACCAGAAAATCAAGATCAGGAACGCAGTCTCGGATTACCATCAGGATGAAACCACGACAGGGCAATGAGTAAAAGGAGAATTGGGTTTAAATACCCCTGCTGTGGATCCGATTGGCTGTAACCGGCCTTTGACCCCAAAAGCAATTACCAGGTTCCCATGTGCATGATTGCTGCTCAGCACAAACCCTCCCGTGGAAATGATTGGCCGTAACCGGCCTTTGACCCCAGAAGCAATTACCAGGTTCCCATGTGCATGATTGCTGCTCAGCACAAACCCTCCCGTGGAAATGATTGGCCGTAACCGGCCTTTGACCCCAGAAGCAATTACCAGGTTTCCATGTGCATGATTGCTGCTGGGCACAACTTTTCCTGTCAGGACAGTAATGCTGCTCAGCACAACTTTTCCCGTCAGGACGGTAAATGCCATTAACCACATTTTTATGTGACAGATACATGGTGTCAAATGTAAAATTTTAAGATTTATTCACTTTTCCTCGTTCCAGAGCCGCTTCTTTGGTGTTACTCTTTGTGTAACTCCCACCTCTGACCATCCTTTGCTCTAACTGGGCTCTTTTTTTTATTTGCCCTGCCTGGGACGCATCCCTAAGCAGGGCAAATCTCGTCAGTAACAACAGCATGCTGACGTTGGAACAGAGTGACTCATGTCACTCCGTTCTTATAATCCATAGCCAGCACTATAAGTGCTGACTAGGGATTTTCCATAGCAACCACAATGCATGCGTGGTGGTTGCTATGGGTGGAAAGCAGAGGGACCTCCCAGCATTGATTGACAGCTGGGAGAAAAATCTATTTTTAGGTTTTTATTCTAATCTATACAGTGCTAGCAAAACTGCTAGTACAATGTAGAGATTATTTTTTATGCTCAATCTAATGAGCATTAGTTGTTTGGGGCATGACAAGGCCCCTTTAACCCCTTAAGGACCAAACTTCTGCAATAAAAGGGAATCATGACATGTCACACATGTCATGTGTCGTTAAGGCGGTAGGACTAGAGTATTCGTTTTTTTAATATATTGTATTTTCCCTACTGAGTGCCTTTGACCTTTTTTTTTTTTTTTAAAGCTTTTTTATCAGATTACTACTTAATAATTTGGAAAGTGCTAGCTTGGAATAGTAGTATGGCTTCTCCAATCTGTCATTAAAAGACTTTTTAAATTGCTATTCTTCCCAGCTCTTATATCTAGTGTTTGTGAGCAGAGAGCCCCTTATAAATTATTTATAAAGTAAATTAAATTATCCCGTAGTGACATGAACCTAGAAAGACGTAACTATTTATGTGAAGTTCGATTTAAACAGATACAATTCTCCAAAAGCACAAAAAAATAACCAATATTTTCTATTTGTATTCTCTAAAAGGAAAATGGAATATAAACAGAGCCAAAGATGATTGTACACACACGAAGTCTGTACTGTTTCGTACTTACGCCTTCACTCCATCTTCACCAACACACCTAAACCAGCTATTAAAGAAACACTATTAAAATCAGGAATACAAAAATGCCTTCCTTACTCTAATGTCCCTCTGGCAGTACCCTCCCGTAGAGCCCATTTCCCCCACTGCGTTGCAAGGGTTAAAAACCCTTGTTAAATTTACTGATTTCAGCGTAGATCTCCTTCGCGTTGGGTCGATGCTCCACCTCTTCCAACATCACCCGATGGATTGGGCTAAAGCACATGCACGGGGAGTTCCGCAAGTGCAATTGTCCCTCAACATAGGAAAGCGTTGCTGCAATGCTTTCCTATGGCGTTTAAATTGATGCTTGATGTCTTCATGCAGAAAGTGAGGACCAAAAGTCCTTTGGCATTAATTAGTGCATAACTCCCTCCTGATTGCTGCAGTGCTTTTCTATGGGGATTCTACTGAAGCTGTCTGTAGTAATGCAGTCTGTTTAGCAACCAGGAAGGGCCTCTAGTGGCTGTCTGATTGACAGCCGCTAGAGGCAGTCTTAGTCCTGCTATGTAGTTAGTGCAGTTTCTCTAAAGCTACAATTATTTACATTGCAGGACTAAGGGAGACTGGGGGACAGCACCCAGACCACTTCAATGAGCTGAAGTGGTCTGGGTGTCTATAGTCCCTGTAATATATTTCCCACCATATTTCGCTTTTGTATAAAAGCCTATGCATTATAAATACCAAGAGCACATTCCTAGCCATATAAATCACCCTTAACCCCATGTATCAAAAAGCATTATGAGTTCCCTAGTTTTGCCCAGCCTTCTACATTCCAATGCAAATGTTTTTGATGGATAATAAGTTAGTGCACTTCCTCAGTATGACCTTTGCACAAGAATGGATGGGCAAAGAGTACTGAGGAAATCATCCATAGTCACCTAGCAACATAGTGACTATAATAAGCTGTAGTGGTTATAGTACTTTGTCCTTTAGATCTTGACCTTGTGGACAATTGATTTGGGCTTGTACTATTATTTGCAGATATTATTTTGCTTTGTGCATCTTACTGACTTATTTAGTTGGGAGGACAATTAGCACGTTATACACAGAATTGGTTAAAACTCACCTTATTTCCAGCTCTCCACGGGTTTGCCGGCGCTGGCCCCGCCCCTTCAGTGACATCAAAATTGCAGATTTTTATCCAATCCTTTCCCGTGGGAAAAGCATTGAATTGGCTAAAATTGGCAATGGGCGGGGCCAATCAGCACCTCCTCATAGAGATGCATTTAATCAATGAGGGAAATTCAGCGTCCCCATGCAGCACAGTGTGGGGACTCTGAACGGCAGGGTTGCTTACTGTGCAGCCCTGAGCCAGGAAGCCCCTCCAGTGGCCATCTAAGGAGTGATCACTTGGAGGTGTCCCTAGGGGCAATGTAAAACACTGCCTTTTCTCTGCACTGCCTTTTCTCTGAAAAGGCATTGTTTGCATATAAATGCCTGAAGGGAGCTATTATACTCACCAGAACAAATATAATAAGCTGTAGTTGTTCTGGTGACTATAGTGTCCCTTTAACAACAAGACTTGCAAGGGGGCAATCAATAAAGGTGTATCTGTGTGCTAAATGGATGCTGGAGCAAGGGACCCCATGTTTAATATAAATGAAAATAGGGGATATTACTTAGCTAAGCTTTTCAAAAGAATCAGGCCCTGATTCAGGAGACAAAAGATGTGCCAGAACTAAATTAATAAGGGAAACTGATATTTCTCAAAAAATCTAATTTGAAAATTCTCAGTACTGCATGTTCACTGGCCCTATAGACCATGGGTTGCCAACCTGGTCCCTACCGCCCACCAGTGGGCGTTTTGGGATTCCAGGTGGGTGGTAGCAGAATCCTCTCTCCATCTAGAGAGATGAACACTTTATTCATCTCTCGTGCACTCAGTGGTAAGCAGGAAGTGCGAGGTTGCAGATGGGAGTGCATGAAAGCGCGAGCGTGTGTGCCTGAATGCGCATGTGCGCCCATATCGCACAGGCGTATGCACGTTCGAATGCGTGTGCTCGTGAACGAGTGTAACACACGGGTAGGGGAAGGAGAGGAGTTGGAGTAGGTAGGGGGATACACGATAGCAGGGAGTGGAGTACTTTGAAAATAGGAGAGAGAAGGAGCAGAGCACTTGTAGAATAGGAGAGAGAAGGAGCAGAGTATTTGTAGAATAGGAGATAGAAGGAGCAGAGTATTTGTAGAATAGGAGATAGAAGGAGCAGAGTATTTGTAGAATAGGAGATAGAAGGAGCAGAGTATTTGTAGAATAGGAGATAGAAGGAGCAGAGTACTTGTAAAAAGGAGAAAGAAGGAGTAGAGCATTTGTAAAATAGGAGAAAGAAGGAAAATAAAAAATATAAAAAGGAATAGGAGAGAATTGTTCTTGGCTAATAATAATAATAATAATAATAATAATAAGTGGGCTACCTAGCTCAGCCTTCCTGCTGGGCATTGCTATAAGGAAGGTAAAAAAAATATAAAAAAGGGAAAAAAAAGTGGGGAGGGAGCAGAGGGTAGCTGATGCACAGATGAGAAATCATATTATGAGCAAACAGATAAATCGTCTAAATATCAGGAGACCTCTGTTTGTTCCTTACGAAAATCAAACCGGATATCAAATATTTAGTCTCGCAGTATAAGCCTCGAGGATCTCATTAATCACTAGTTAAAGGTAATTTCAATTTACTTTGTTTTCTTTATAAAGTTAAAAACATTGTAAACATGCATAAAGTTGAAATAAAAAGATGTACGTACATTTAAAAAAAAAAAAAAACATCCTTATTCTAAAAATTATTCAGCACTTGCGCGAAAACTGGTGGGCGGTAAGGAAATGTTTCTATCAAGAAAGATGCATTAGTGGGTGGTAGATAGAAAAAGGTTGACTACCCCTGCTATAGACTAATGATGTGCCTGTACTCACACTCTCCATTCAGAGTTCCTGAGGTCTTCAAGGAGAAGACCTTTTTTAGTTGGCTTTCTGATTCTCTCATTGAGGCATGCCAAGGCAATCATAGGGGAATAAATTGCCTCAAATGTCTGATATAGCTTTTGTCAGTATTAATTACTGACATAAAGCTTCAAGAGTAAACCATAGAATTAGATATGCCACCATTTTGAATTTTTGCCATGCATCTGTAGGAATTCTACGTGTTTCTAGACCTGAGAGCTGTAAATCATCACATGTCAGGCAGTTACTGTGTGAAAACATTTTTGCTTAAATTTGCTTAAATTGCATATAGTTTTTTCTGCGTGACACATTTCTCATTACGTGATACCAAGATTTATTTTGAGAACTGTACATTTCATGTCAGTTATTCTTGAGAGCATCATCTTCTATTGGTTCTTATGCAAGGTTCCATCAAGATGTCTGTGTAGTAATAAGAATTGATTATATTTTCTCACTACAGAATTCTCAGTAAGCTCTAGTAAGCAAATCAAGCTAGAACGTATGATCTATATGAAGAACTGCATTAATAAAATATCAATTGTAGAACATTAGAAAAGTGTTCAGGTTTTTTACAATTCTATTACAGTAGAATAGAAAATGCTGGAATGATAAGAACAGAATACTGAGGAAACATACTTATATAAATATTCTATTTGGTCTCATTCTTCAAGTTACTTTAATTTTACCACAGACACTTCCAAGAATTTCTATTTCTCGAACATCCATGCAACATCTTTTTAGTATTTAATTTGTGTATTTGTTATTTATATGTTTGATATATTGACAATATATATTTGTATATATTGTCTTGACATTTTTGTCAGCACAGCGTGGTTTTCTTTCAGTGGGCAAAGAAATGATGGTTAGGACTTACAATTCACCAATTATATACCCTGATATAACTTTATAACAAAGAACTAGTTTCTTCTTCTTTTTTTTTTTTTCTTTACTGAATTTTTTTACCTACATATGATTATATGATTATGTACTACACAGGTTAGCTGGGGAGGTTTGTGTGTAACACATTTTGTTCTTCACTAAAATGGAGAGTTTCAGACTTGTTCTGTTTAACTTGATATCCTTCTGATTTGTTTGCATTTTAATCTAAAAACATGTCTATAAAGTTGTTGATGTTGCTTGTTTACTAGTTGGTGCTGGCAGCTACACAACATGTCAGCCTATTACATGGGTTGTAAAATGGGGATAAAGATGAAAATGTTAGGTTTACATCCCCCCTTTCTACCATGTGACTTGTTTTATGGCTTTTAAGTAAAGGTGAGAAAATAATAGTCAGAGTGACTGGGCACCCTGCAGGTCATTCGGTATTACATAGGTTCACTTCGACCTCTGTAAATGTAATAACCATTGAGTAGGTTCCCTACAGGAACTAGAATCCTTTTGGGCCTCCAATGTTATGATGCATTATTTAAACCACAGGCCAATAGAAACATAGAAACATAGAAACATAGAATGTGACGGCAGATAAGAACCATTCGGCCCATCTAGTCTGCCCAATTTTCTAAAAACTTTCATTAGTCCCTAGCCTTATCTTATAGATAGGATAGCCTTGTGCCTATCCCATGCATGCTTAAACTCCTTTACTGTGTTAACCTCTACCACTTCAGCTGGAAGGCTATTCCATGCATCCACTACCCTCTCAGTAAAGTAATACTTCCTGATATTATTTTTAAACCTTTGTCCCTCTAATTTAAGACTATGTCCTCTTGTTGTAGTAGTTTTTCTTCTTTTAAATATAGTCTCCTCCTTTACTGTGTTGATTCCCTTAATGTATTTAAATGTTTCTATCATATCCCCCCTGTCTCGTCTTTCCTCCAAGCTATACATGTTAAGATCCTTTAACCTTTCCTGGTAAGTTTTATCCCGCAATCCATGAACCAGTTTAGTAGCCCTTCTCTGAACCCTCTCTAAGGGTCAGATTTCCCATTACAGGGTCAGATTTCCCATTATGTAGAGGAGATGACCTGTGCTGTAGGCTGTGCTTGTTTTTCATCATGTATAATGTGCCTTTTTGGAGCTCGAGTGGACTGATGGAAGAGATAAGTCCCTGTTGCTTTGGATGGTGTTCTCAATTGTCCAGTCAGCCTCCTATGCTTTATAGCAGACCTGCTGGCAAAGGTATACAGGGTGTAAAACTCAGTGCTGTCTAAGCTCCTCCAAAGTCTGTGTGTGAGGCTGGACAGGAAGTTGAAGGGATCATTCCCCATCAGACTATCCATATCGAGCTGATGACTTTTCACCCATTGTATGTGGATAATTTAAAAGGTAAGAACACTAAGCAGGTTCTTCCCAGGAATCTATCCACCCACAGCGTAGGGCAGGGGTAGACAACCGTCAGCACTCTAGATGTTTTGGACTACACCTCTGACAATAGCTACACAGTAAGAGAGAGCTCTAGAAAAGGTGAACTGAAACATACCATATTTGTGTTTTTTTAGTAAAGTGGAAAGTAGAATACATTGAGAGTTCTCGCCTTTATGGGTATGTCCTAGGATGCTCAAACAATTCAATTTCTTACACATCTAAATGTCATGCTAATCCAAGGTATGTAATATATTTTTCTGTAATTTAAAAAGTTCTGTGTCTTCTATTTGTATTTGTGAATAAATAAAACATAATATATTTTTTTCTTCTATTAGAAAATGTGAAGATGAAGTAGATATGGATAAAGTGACAGCTGCCATGGTACTGACTAGCCTGTCTACAAGCCCTGTGGTCCTCAGCCCTCCTGCTCGTCTCACTGGTAAAAGGACAAGCTATTTGCTATTTGTGCACAGTTTTGGAAACATCAAAAAGAGAGATAAAAGATAGGATAAAGAAAGAATAACACAAAGGGAGATGGCAGGGTAGAATGTATGTGGTCTTCCTATTTTATGAATTCAAGAGGCAAAGCTGTGGGTTATACAGATAATATTTGGGATCAGAAGTATGTGAACCCTTAGAGTTAAACAAAAAAAAAAAACACCTGAGACCTCTAAAAAGACATTAATAAATGAATTAGGTGAAGACTAGAACCATGAGAAATAGACCCACTAGAATACTATTATTACTGTATTAACCAGATGCTTTTCTCACAACGCAGTCCAATAAGAAACTGTATTGTTTTAGTTTAATACAGATTAACTTCTACATCATCCGAACAGCCACAGAGGGACAGGAGAGCAAAAAAAGGGGAGATGACACCCAAAGACTCCTTACAATAAACTGTTGTGTTAGGGTCTTTAGAGTGCTTTAAAATAATCACTGCTGAGATCCCAAAGGAATTGGTATGAAGTGGGTCTGTCATTGTCTGGGGCATTTGTATATTTTGCAAAGACTGCTCCACTAGGAGTCCGATAGCTGTGAGTGCAGGGGAAGGTGAGTTTTACGTAACTTCAGTCTCCTTTTTAGCTACTGCTATCTATATCCAGTTGCATGCTTGCATGAGAGAACATCACTGAGGTCTTTAGAGGTCCATAGACAATGCCTTTTGCCCTACAAATGTCAGTAGTAATGGCTGAGGGAAATGGCAAAACTTAACAATGGTAGTTCTGCCTTGTAAATTTTTGCTAAGCATAAGGAATATACCGACACCCTTTCATGGTGGGTGGCGGCCCTAAATAATAATGGGGAGGTGGACCTATTGTCCTCTCCCATAAAAAGTATCTTCCCTCCTCATGTCTAGGGGTCCCCAAGCCCATTGTCACGCATCCCATAAAAAACCCTACCTACCCCCTCAACCTAATAACAGTGAAGGGGGTCCAATAAACTACATACTTGTAAAATAGAAAAATAATACTTACCATTAGATGTCTTCTTTCTGCTTTTCTTTTCTTCAGCCCCAAAAAAGGCCAAATACAAATCCATAAGTCGTGGCACAACGATTTAAATAAAAAAGGACCTGAAATAAAATCCATCTTCTCCCCACGAGTGCTCTTCCCAGACTGAGCTTGCAGGGTGGAGAAAAACTTAAAAAGGCTTTCTCACACCATGCAACTTGACTCAGAGTGCTCTGATCTATTTTAGTATGTGCCCCACCATGGTGGAATGGGGGACATGTGCCAGTCCCCCTATATTGGATTAGCAGCAATATCTGGCAAGTGGGCATGCCCCTACTTGCGGCAGGGTGAGTAAGGGCAGGAAGGACGATGTATATACTATAAAGGGGGTCATATCTACTCTGTAGGGTAAGGGGGCTATGGGGCGATTTAGGATGCTGGTAGCTCCCTCCTTGGTAATAAACCAAAATGAAAAAAACAAATTGCAGGATGAAATTTCATCCAACATGCATTTCGTTCGTTGTAATTTGTATTCATTCACTCATCTATCAGACAAATGGACGAATTGCCAAAAATTCTGACAAAATGTATTCGGCCGAACATGAATGCCAAATGAGTGCATGTTTGAATGTTTCCTATCTTTCTTGTCTTGTTTACAGATAATAATAATGGGTCTTGGAAAGAAGTTGGGTTTATTGCTTCGAGTACTAGCAGTAGTGACTACTGGAGTTGGGGAACACCAAGTGACTACTCCTACCCTTCCACTCCATCACCACCACAATCTGTGGACAGTGTCAAACATTTCCGATCACCACTCCACCAAGATGATACTGTTGAAGACTCTGAGACAAGTGGCTTTCTTTTTGATGATCCTATTCCAAGAAAAAGAAAGGTGTTTTTAATATTTTTTTCTAATGTATACATTATAGAGTTAATTCACATAACACTGCATTGACAACAGGGTGGTAAAAACCGGCGCCAACAATCAAGTGTTGGCGGGGGGCAGGAGGGGAATCTGCAAGGTGACAAACTGTATCTGTATTGTTACTTATCAACTCTTTAAAAAAAAAAAAAACAATATGCGAGTTCAAAAAGAATTCAGCTCATGTATTGCCTAAGTTATGATCAGTCTTGTTTTCAGCCTTTTATAACATTAAATACAAATATTTTGTATCTATCTTCATGAGTCACACTTGTTTTGTCTATGCTGCATGATGAGCTGTTGTCTGCTGTTAAGATTTCCATATTAATGTAATACATCCACTTATCTGACGCTCGTTCATTATGATACAATCTCTTTCCATTATTTTTTGTGCTGGTACCATATTTAATTGCTTCACTACCTAGACCAGGAGTAGGCAACCTTTTAGTTGTACTGTACAAAAAGAAGATCTTTAAGTCCCTTGGCATACCGATATTATATTTTTTAATTGAGGTGTGTATGTTGCCGTATTGTGCTTGTGTTATTTATGGTTGCTGCAGTTCCGTTGTAGCATTGTGTTTGTGCGTTTGTGGGCAGTTATAATGTATATGTTCATAAGTAGTTTGTGGTATTGTGTATGACACCTATGAATGTGGGTTTAGTATGGGGGCAGCTTGTGGAATTGTGTGTGTGGATATGTCATATTGTGTGTTTGGTGGTGTGTGTATATATGTGGGGCTACTTGTGGTATTGTATGTGAGAGACTACTTCTGGGATTGTGTTGTGTTGTGTTTGTGGGGACTTTGCTTGTTTGTGTAGGCTGTTTGTACTATTTTTATACGACGAGGCTTATTCCGCAGCTCTGTGTATATCTAGCAGTGTGGGTGGCTTCCCTGTGGTCCAAAAGAGACTGGGCTGGTCAGGTACAGGTCAAGGGCAGGAGCTGCGATAGCTGCTGTGGGCTCCAGTGAGGATTCAGTTTACAAGCGCTTGGAGGAAGTCTGAGATCTGAGATTACTTCCTCTAAATGTTGCAATGCGTAATTTATGGATTGTCCCTCACCACCTTCTTACCATAGCAGATATCTGAAGTATAGTTTCTAACTTGGACTCCTGATAAGCCAGAGTCTGTTTGGATCTGGCAACCTTAAGTGCTGTGCAAAGGTACCTCGAGCGCCATGCATGCAACACGTGCCACAGGTTGCTGACCCTTGACCGACACTGTATAAAAAGGAGAGCACATGTACAGTGTTGGCTTCATGTACAGGGTTGGCTTTGCTATGTTAAAAACCTTGCAATCTTTGTTTCGTGAGCTCGCTAGGCATTCTGGTAGTCCTGATGATACTGTTTGATCTTATATTATTTGCCTATTTGTGGACGTTGACTCTTCTTATGGGTTGGCAGCATGATTCATAGCTTGGATCGGACATCTCAATGCAGCTGATATATAAAGTGATGACAGATATGGTACAAACACACTCACGGGCCCCTAATGTCATCCAGATAACTCTGCCTATGTCACCTTAATGCTGCAATTTCCTTCAGGTGACCAAGATTCTACTGACAGTGCTAAGACGTGGGGCAGCCCTGGTTCTGAAGAGCTGCCTTCTAAAGCTATCTTTTTATACTCATTATAAAGCTTCCTGAACCTCTATCTTGTGTTAGTACTTGCTTTCCACTTGCTGTGAACCCTTTCCTGTACATTTGGACCTTAATAGTTTTCTATTAGATCTGACCAGGCTATACTTGCTCTAACACCAAACAACTCCGTCATCTTGGATGCATCTGATTCCTGAACTCAAGACCTTTTTTCAAGCTGTTTGTTTTCCCCTGAACTCAGTCTCAGTTTAGTTTTATAGTCCAATTGTTATTCAGCATTAATATGAATTATTTATGTACCATGAGGCTGTATCTTTTTGCAATATTTATATTTTTTGGTATATGAATTTCAATAATTGAACTTGTGTCTATAGAGATAACATTTTGACAGCAAACAAGTTAATATAAATAAACATTCAGAAAAATATCTCCCATTGTTATACTGGAAATCTATATACACAATGAAAATCTTAACCTAAAGAGTTACTGAAGCACCAAAACCACTTCATTGATTTGAAATGGTTATGTTGCTTGGAGTCTTTATGTGCAGCTTTTCAGTATGAAACTCTTCAAGCACTTGAATACTGAGAGGTGTAACTCCACCGCCAGCAGTGGCATTTGTACGTCATGAGCCAGCCAAAAACAGGAGTTCCAGGCTGGTTAATGTCAATTCTGTGCATATTCTTTGCATGGACGGTCATTCATTGACTAAGAGCACTCAGCTGACACTCTTAGCCAATGAATAACCGGAGGGATTGGCATCTAGCTTCTGCAACTCTGCATTAGCTGGATGCTCGTCAACCAGCACTAGAGAAAACTTAGCTCCAGGTGGGGACCCAAATAAGAGGGAAAACAATTGCAGTTAAAGGGACACAATAGTCGCCAGAACATCTACAGCTTATTGTATCTGTTCTGGTGAGTGTAGTCAGTCCCTCCAGGCATTTTAACGTTAACACTGCCTTTTCAGAGGAAAGGCAATGTTTACATTACAGCCTAGGAACACCTCTAGTGGCTACTCCACAGATGGCCACTAGAGGTGCTTCCTGGGGCAGTGCGGCACAGTGTGCATTACTGACATCATGGAGACGCTGAACTTTCCCTATAGAGTTGCATTGATTCAATCCATCTCTATGAGGAGATGCTGATCGGCCGGGGCGGCGTTTGGAACTTTGTATGTGTCTATGTATTTCTCATGATATATTTAATAAAATCAGCACTGATATAACTGTTTAATCTGAAAAGTTATTATTCTAAAAATGAAATCTTTGTCTGGTTGGAAATATTAAAATTAAAACAAGAATGAGTCTTTACATGACTAGTGATTTAAATCATGATTTTTTAAAGTTGTGATTTAAATTGAATTTAAATCAAATCCACCCGGGTGCACACCTAGTCTTCAGATAACTGCAGAAGTATCCAGCTGAAATAAGGTAAGAAGAGCAGGTTCTGAAAAAGAAAATTAGGGAATGACAGAGAACTAGCATTGGCAAAAATTTGGAAGATTTTTTTTTTGCAAAAATTTCATCTTTTCATTCAGTTTTACATGAGACTTTCTTTATACCCAAATTCCATTTCAGTAATATTAATTATACAATAATAACAATAAGCATACTAGGTCCTTGGTGGGAATGACAATTAGAGTTGAGATACAGAAGTGATAATGTAAGGCCTTCCCGTCATAGGTGACAAGGAGTAGAATCCACTCAACGGTATTAATGATATTCAGTCTTATGATTTCCCAACTACCCGTTCAATCACACTCCATGCATACCATTCATATAGTCGGCGGCAGGTTGTCTAGGGCATTGCGACTAATCAGTCACTAAGTCCATTAAATTTGAGCCAGGGATCCCAAGCCTCTTCATATTTGCCAATGGAAAGTCTATCTGGATGGAAGCCTGTTAACATTCTATACTGGAAGCTCAGCTGGGAACTTATTTCTGACCATTTCGGAGGACCTGTAGTTTACTAGTTTCGTGGCCATAACTACATGGATCAGAAGACTTTTAGCATTGATGTTACCAGGAGAGAAGCCAATATGGGACAGAAATATGTGCACTGTTAGTTTGACTTTCCTCTTAAAGATTAAGTTTAGCATACTAGACAAGATCTCTTTTAAGGCACCCAACTCATCACATTGCCACCAGATGTGGGGAAATGAGCCTAGTGCCTTGCCCCATCGCCAGCAATCTGGACATGTTTATTGCTAAAATGCTGAGCCAGAAACTGATCTATCAGTGTTAACCCAGCTGATGCTTTGCCGATTAAAAATATTTAATTCTCAGATAGTTAAATAGCTCTGTGGGGGGAAGGTTATATTTAGACTGCAATACGGGAAATGGAAAGATTGTCTCTCCATCTATTATCTCTAAGAGATCCCTCAATCCGCATTTTTACCATTCTTGTTTGTTTAAGCCCTTTAAATAATATTTTAAGAATTCTTTGGGAGCATGACGGGACATTTTATCCGTACCAAATTTTTTCTTTAGATATTTGACTGTGGAAAATAATGCTTTAATAATCGGATTGTCTGGTGTTGAACTTTTCACAAGCTCAATATCACAGTTTATAAGGTAAAACGGTTCTACATTCTTTAGTCCAGCTCTCTCTAGGTCTAGCCAGGTTGGTCTGGGGGAGGAGAAGTTATCACAGATGGCAAAATGTGCCATCGTACTAACTAAATATGACCTTTGGACGTCTGGAAAAGACACCCCACCCTCCTTCCTTCCTCTCTGTAATATTTCCAGGGCTATTCTAGGTGGTCTGTCTTGCCAAATGTATTCAGAGAACTGTATTTGGAATCCCCGAATCGTCTGGGAGTCTAACATCAACGGGATATTCCTAAATAAGTATAACAATCTATGTAATAAATAGGAAATATATTAGAAAATATTCCTAAATAAGTATAACAATCTAGGTAATAAATAGGAAATAATTACCTAGATTCTACCTAACCATGACAGCTCAGTACCCTTCCACGCTTTGAAATTTCTTTAATTGCGTGGCCAGTGCCAAATAATTGAGCCAGTTGACTACTGAGAGATCTAGAGATAGTCTTACACACCAAATAATTTATGCTCTTCACTTCTCATTCTAACTTAAAATTCTCCTTAAGGGTATCCGTCCTGGATCCATTTAGGTCGTTTGTCAGTATTTAAACTTTATAACCAGAAAGTTTACCAAATTCCTCTACTAGATGAAACAATTCCGGCAATGAACCGGCGGGGTTCATGAGGGACAGGAGCACTTTATCAACGTAGAGTGTAATCTTAATCTCAGATGCATAAACAGTTATACCTTTAATATCTAGATTCTATCTAATGGCTGCTTCCAAAGGTTCGATAGAAAGAACGTACACTAATAGGACTAATGGGCAGCCCTGCCGAGTCCCGTTCTGAATTGGGAACCAGTCAGACTAAAACATAAAACCTGAAACTCTGGTGTGCGTGTCCCCATATAGAGCCATCGTATAGTCTTTAACCACTTCCCGACCAAGGATTTATCAGGTACGTCAGACAAAAAAACGGTCCTTAAAGGACTGCAGACATACCTTAGATGTCCGCAGGGAATTAGAACACTGGAAGCGATCATGATTGCTTCCAGCAGCTCTAATGGTATTGCAGCGATGCCTCGATGTTGAGGCATCGCTGCAATACCCCCCTAACAGCGATCACTTCTGGGTTGCTCCACGTGGAGCCCGGCAGTGAGGCAGAGCATCGGATGCTTTGCCTGTACTGAGTGCCTTGAGGGGTCGAGGAACTCAGTTAAAAAAAATAATTAAAAAAATTTAAAATAATAATTACATTTAAAAAAATTTTGCAAATGGTATGCCATTATGGGTTTATTTCACATTCCTGGGCTACCATATGGTCTCAAAAGGCAACACAAACCCAGCAAACCAATCTGGCAAACTAAATTGGGCAAGCCCTATATTGACCCTGTAACTTTCCAAAACACCATAAAACCTGTACATGGGGGGTATTGTTATACTCGGGAGACTTTGCTGAACACCAATATGAGTGTTTAAAACAGTAAAACTTATCACATCGATGAAATCACCAGTAAAAGTGCATTTTTTGTGTAAATAGATGCAAAAAAACATAAAGGAACGCTAACTTTAGCAAGCGTTTGTAGCTACGTGGCTACTACAAAAGACTAGACATACCCCATTTTGAATACTGTGTGTTGTCTACTTTTACAAATGGTATGCCATGATGGGGTTAATTTTCCTTTCTGGGCTGCTATACAGTCTCAAAGGCAACATAGGCCCAGCAAACCAATCTGGCAAATGTCAAGCCCTACATTTGACCCCTGTAAGTTTGCAGAAATCCATAAAACCTGTACATTGGGGGCACTGTTGTACTCTGGAGATGTTTCTGAACACATATTGGGGTGTTCTTTGTCAGTAACGCATAACAGGAACTGAGAATCCATGCCTAAAGTACAATGTGAGAGAAAAAGAACACAAAAAAATTACTACCCAAAGGTTTGACAAAGCCTGGTTATAGGATTAGTGCATGGAAAGTGTTAAAATTCCACCATTTAAATACCCTAGGGTGTCTACTTTTCAAAAATATATGGTTTGATGGGGGGTAAATTACATTGGCCGGCTTAAAAAATGTTCCAAATAGGACATGGGTGCATCATGACCAGCTGTGAAAATTCCAAGTTGGAAAACTGGAATGCCACCCTCCAAGTAAGGTCTTTTAGCCCCCAGAGAACATGACACACCTATAAATGGGGGATATATGTACTCAGGAGATGTTGCTGAACCCAGAATGAGGAAGACAGAATGATATATAAGATGAGGCAGAAAGAGGCTAAGCAAGTTATAAGAGCTTCCAAATTGCACACAGAAGAGAAAATAGCACAGTCAGTAAAAAAAAAGGGGACAAAACTTTTTTTAGATACATAAATGAGAAAAGGAAAGTAAAACAAGGATTAGTTAGATTAAAAACAAAACAAGAAAGGTATGTAGAAGAGGATAAAAGTCTAGCTGACTCCCTCAATTAATATTTTTGTTCAATATTTACAGATGAAAATGAAGGAAAGGGACCTCAATTAGGAAAAGGGACAAATGAGTAATTTATTACATGTGAGTTTATAGAGGAAGAGGTTCTATTTCAACTGTCAAAAGTAAAGACAAATAAGTCAATGGGACCTGATGGAAAACACCCAAAGTTATTAAAAGAGCTTAGTGGTGTACTAGTAAAACCATTAACAGATTTATTTAACCAATCATTGTTAACAGGAGTAGTCCC
The DNA here is from genome assembly GCA_933207985.1 of Pelobates cultripes. NCBI lineage: Eukaryota > Metazoa > Chordata > Amphibia > Anura > Pelobatidae > Pelobates > Pelobates cultripes. The sequence goes on along the minus strand of OW240915.1, from coordinate 278,851,277 downwards.
AGAAGAGTGGAAGTTAGCGAATGTTGTGCCCATTCACAAGAAAGGTAATAGGGAGGAGCCGGGCAACTATAGGCCAGTAAGCCTTACTTCAGTAGTTGGGAAGGTAATGGAAACCATGTTAAAGGATAGGATTGTTGAACATCTAAAAACACATGGATTTCAAGATCAGAGACAACATGGGTTTACTTCAGGGAGATCATGCCAAACTAATCTTATTGATTTTTTTTGATTGGGTAACTAAAATTATAGATCAGGGTGGTGCAGTAGACATTGCTTACCTAGATTTCAGTAAGGCTTTTGACACTGTTGCACATAGAAGGCTTATCAATAAACTGCAATCTTTAAGTTTGGATTCCAATATTGTTGAATGAGTAAGGCAGTGGCTGAGTGACAGGCAACAGAGGGTTGTAGTCAATGGAATATATTCGAAGCTTGGGCTTGTCACCGGTGGGGTCAGGGATCTGTACTTGGACCCATTCTCTTTAATATTTTTATTAGTGATATTGCAGAAGGTCTTGATGGTAAGGTATGTCTTTTTGCTGATGATACTAAGAAATGTAACAGGGTTGATGTTCCAGGAGGGATAAGCCAAATGGCAAATGATTTAGGTAAACTAGAAAAATGGTCAGAGTTGTGGCAACTGACATTTAATGTGGATAAGTGCAAAATAATGCATATTGGATGTAAAAAAACCAAGGGCAGATTAGAGAATATTTGATAGAGTCCTAACCTCAACATCTGATGAAAGGGATTTAGGGGTGATTATTTCTGATGACTTAAAGGTTGGCAGACAATGTAATAGAGCAGCAGGAAATGCTAGCAGAGTGCTTGGTTGTATAGGGAGAGGTATTAGCAGTAGAAAGAGGGAAGTGCTCATGCCATTGTACAGAACACTGGTGAGACCTCACTTGGAGTATTGTACGCAGTACTGGAGACCATATCTTCAGAAGGATATTGATACTTTAGAAAGAGTTCAGGGAACGGCTACTAAACTGGTTCATGGATTGCAGGATAAAACTTACCAGGAAAGGTTAAAGGATCTTAACATGTATAGCTTAGAGGAAAGACTAGACAGGGGGGATATGATAGAAACATTTAAATACATAAAGGGAATCAACACAGTAAAGGAGGAGACTATAGTTAAAAGAAGAAAAACTACCACAACAAAAGGACATAGTCTTAAATTAGAGGGACAAAGGTTTAAAAATAATATCAGGAAGTATTACTTTACTGAGAGGGTAGTGGATGCATGGAATAGCCTTCCAGCTTAAATAGTAGAGGTTAACACATAAAAGGAGTTTAAGCATGCATGGCATAGGCATATGGCTATCCTAACTATAAGATAAGGCTAGGGACTAATGAAAGTATTGAAAAAATTGGGCAGACTAGATGGGCCGAATGGTTCTTCTCTGCCGTCACATTCTATGTTTCTATGTTACAATACCAGCGTTCGCAACAGTATTCAGTACGCTTAAACGACTAAACAATTGATGTGTAATCATAAGGCCTTATATCCGACGTTATTTAACTATGTAGTTGTAATCTGAAAATATATCTATACAAAGAACGAAAAAATTATTTGCTTTGTGTCTATGTGCATAAGCTCCAGATATCTTTTCTGAAGCTATACTTAATTCTCGCTGATCTGTATCTGCCTTACAAGTGTTTTCTCTAGATATAGATTGTATTTTATTCGAAGATCGGTGGGTATGCTGAACATTTAGAAAGATTTGTGAAACTGAGAATTCGATCAATAGTGAATAACGAAATATTATTAAACAAATTAGACAAACGGAAGTGTTTACATTGCAGCCTAGGGATATCTCTGGTGACCACTCCTCAAATGGCTTCTAGAGGTAATTCCTGGCTCATCATGGAGCCAATGTACTTTTCTCATAGAGATGCATTGATTCATTTGGCCCTGCCCCCCAGCCTACCTCCTTTGCTGAGATCATCAACATGGGCAATCTATGCCAATCCAGTGCTTTCCTATGAAAGCATTAAAGCATTGTGATTGGCTGAGATAATCACTTCTGATTATGTCAGCCAACGAGGCAGATCAGGGGCAGAGCCAGCACCAGCAGACTGGAAGGGGGGCTAGATAGTGTTTTTAACACTATAGGGTCAGTCAGGAATACATGTTTGTGTTCCTGACCCTCTAGCTTTCCTATAATCCTAGGTTTTAAAAACATGACAATCCAATTTGTTTAATTTTATTTATAAATGTGTATATATATTACCTTGCTCACCTTCTCCTGTTTTCCTGTGCTGGGTCTCACCCGATGGAGTAACAGTTTTATTTTACTTTGGTTCTTCCATGATGAATAGATTTACATTTGAAATCAGCTGCTACCCTGCCTGCTCTATACCGTAGGCTTTAAGATTTATTAGAAAACGGACGCTGATTATAGCTGTCTGGAAGTGAGGAGGCAGGGATTGATCAGGGCATATCTGGAGATTGAAGTACCCTTTGAAATGCAGGCATTTGGTTTAAGCCTGACAGCTGTCAGTTACTGTATGTGTCCAATAAAAACCCAATTTCTTCTATTCTCATGGAATTCTACATTACTGGATATTCCAGCACATTATTCACAAATACCCATTGTATTCTCCTGTTAAAAAAAAAAAAAAAGTAATGATTTTAAGGCTTGTTCCTAATGATGGCTTTAAACGGACACTATAGGCACTCAGACATCTTCAGCTTATTGAAATGTTCTGGGTGCAGTGGTCCATAATCCTACAATTGTAATTATTGCAGTTTTTGATAATTACCTTGCAGGTTTACCTCCACCTCTAGTGGCTGTCTATCATGCGCTTAAGGTCCCACCGTCTGGTTGAAGACCAGATTGTTTTGATAGTTTATGCTGTCATAGATCCTTAAAGGACCACTCTAGGCACCCAGACCACTTCAGCTTAATGAAGTGGTCTGGGTGCCAGATCCTTCTAGGGTTAACCCATTTTTTTTATAAACATAGCAGTTTCAGAATGTTTATGAATGGGTTAAGCCTTCCCCCTAATCCTCTAGTGGCTGTCTCATTGACAGCCACTAGAGGCGCTTGCGTGCTTCTCACTGTGATTTTCACAGTGAGAGCACGCCAGCGTCCATAGGAAAGCATTTGAAATGCTTTCCTATGCGACGGGCTGAATGCGCGCGCAGCTCTTGCCGCGCGTGCGCATTCAGCCCAGGAGGAGGAGAAGAGGAGGATCGGAGGAGGAGAGCTCCCCGCCCAGCGCTGGAAAAAGGTAAGTTTTAACCCCTTTTCCCCTTCCAGAGCCGGGCGGGAGGGGGACCCTGAGGGTGGGGGCACCCTCAGGGCACTATATGTTTTCCTGGCACTATAGTGGTCCTTTAAGGAGTTAACACTTTTACTCTATCTCGTGAAAATTACTCAAAAAAGGAGAAACTAAAAAAAATAGTTTATTCACTAAACACTATACACACAAACACTATATCCACTACACAGACACACTGTATTCACTATACACACACACACTACATCCACTGCACAAACACACACACTCTGCATTAACTATACACACACACTACATCCACTACACAAACACGCAATGTGCATTCACTATTCACATACTACATCCAGTACACAAACACACACACCACATTCACTATACACACAATACATCCACTATACACACACACTCTGTCCACTACACAAACATACAATCTGAATCCACTTTACTCACACACTTTGTATCCACTACACACATTCTATAGCCACTATACACACACAAACAAATTCAGTACACACACACTTCATCCTTGTGGATGGACTTAAGATGGGCCCTGTGGGTGGATTTGGTGGCGGGTCATGTGGGCAGACTTGGGGCAGGTCATGTGGATTGACTTGGGGGGCAGGCCTCGGGGGGCCCAGATGGTGAGCTGTGTCAGGGGCCCCAAAATTTCTGGTGGCAGCCCTGATCACAACACATTTTCATTTATTCCAGAAGGTGCAAATCTTATTGTACCGTCTGCAGCAGTTAGTTTGTTTAACCCCTTCTGGGTTGCGTTTGGACCGCTGACGGTCCTGAACCGTCATAGCGAAAAACGGGCTGCAGGAAGCGATCAAAGATCGCTCCTGCCGGTATAATGCTGTACCTATCTGCCAGACATCCCAGGCAAATAGTAACAGCCAATTGCGGCGTGTGAGCGACCCGCGATCGCTCACAATTGGCTGCTGTCAAAGTGGGTGTTACAAACACTCACTTTGACAGTGATCTCTGCCCCTCTCTCCTCTGTTGCGTTTTGTGAGGCGAGAGAGACAGAGATCGTGATAGTTTGTTGCAGTGTTCAGTGACCATCAGAAAGTATCAGTATTTTATAAAAAAATCACCTTTTAACCCCTTCCCTGCCAGATCTGTTACAGCAGTGCATTTGTACTGTCTGTATTTATATTTTTGCCTTTAAAGGGTTAAATTTGTTTTAAAAAACTGTGTCTTAGTCAGTCAGTTTCCTTCCCCCAAATCTCCATTAGATTTTTGTGACAGGAGTTAGTTTAGGGATTGCTGTTTAGTCTGTTTTAGTAAAAAAAAAAAAGTGTGTGTTTGTAATTTGTTTTAGTCGTGTGTAAAACATGCAGTGAATGTATAACTTGCAGGAGGTATATGCCTTCTTGGAAGATTTTGACCCAGGTCAGTTTTCTGACACGTCTAGTCAAGACAACATGTCATCTGTGAGTGAGCCGGCTGAAGAAAGAAGCTGTGCTTCCTCTGCTACTCCGAATGTGGAGGACGACTGGGTACCTCCACAGTTAGCTGAGCCCAACGCAGGCATTAATGTTAATGGGGATGGCTTCTCCTCAATGCAGTATGTAGAACTATTTTTAGGGGATACCATCTGGGAGGAGATTGCTTCCCAGACTAACTTGTATGCTACCCAATTTATTGATAACAATCCAGGTAGCTATGCAATCAGGGAGCATGACTGGCATCCCACAGATGTCCCAGAGCTTTTAAAAATTCTGGGCTCTTACAATGCTCATGGGGATTATAAAGAAGCCATCGATTCGCTCATACTGGAGCACCAACCCAATAATATCTAGTCCAGTATTCTCCCAAACCATGCCTAGAGCCGGATACGAGTTACTGCTGAGATTTTTACATTTCAGTGACAATACCATCTGTCTCCCTAGAGATTACCCCAGATACGATAGGCTTCATAAAATACGCCCACTGCTAGACCATTTTCAGGACAAATTTTCGGATGTTTATACCCCCCAACAAAATTTATCCATAGATGAATCGCTAATGAAAAACAAAGGGAGATTAGGGTTCCGACAATACATCCCCTCAAAGCGCTCTAGGTATGGCATAAAGCTGTACAAACTGTGCGAGAGCGAAAGTGGACACACATTTTCCTTTTGTGTATATGAGGGGAAAGATGGTCAACTGGACTTCCTGGCTGTCCTGATTCCCTGGGGACAAGTGGGAAACTTGTATGGGACCTACTAAACCCTTTGTTTAATAAAGGTTACCACCTTTATGTGGATAATTTTTATAGTAGTGTCCGTCTGTTTAAAACACTTTATGGTTTACAGACACTGGCCTGCGGCTCTGCCAGAAAAAATTCCATAGACTTTCCACGATCTCTCATAGAGGCAAAATTTAAAAAAGGCGAATGTAAAGCACTTCGCAAAGCAGAAGTGCTTGCACTAAAATTTAGGGACAGGAAGGATGTCAACATGCTAACCACCATCCATGACGAACGCATGTCAGACGTCTCTGTCCGGGGCAGAGTAGAGTCCAAACCGGTTTGCATCAGGGTGTATAATAAGTACACGGGGGATGTTGATTTGGCTGATCAGCTGATGCAGCCATATCTTATTTTACGAAAAACCAAAGCATGGTATAAAAAGGTGGCTACCTATCTGATGCAAACAGCAACCCACAACTCATTTCTGCTTTTTTTTTTTTTTAAATAATACTGGGAAAACCACCTTTCTCCAATTTCAGTTGAAAATAATTTCTTTAACAATTTACGGAGATGGACAAGTTCCAACAATGGTGCAAGCTGAGTCCAGACATTTTATTTTTATGTTACCGCAAACTGCTAGAAAAAAAAAAAAAACAGAAACGTTGCGGGGTCTGTTTTAAAAACGGGAAAAGGACAGACACCCCTTTTCACTGTCCTCATAGCCCTTCGAAACCAGGACTGTGTGTAGGAACATGTTTCAAGCTGTACCACACAGAACAGTTGTAAGAAGTGTTCCTAAATTTTTATTTTATTTTTTGTTTCTTTGGAAAGCAGACATTTTTTTGTTAGTCAGTTTCCTTCCCCCAAATCTCCAGTTAGATTCTATTTGCAGGAGTCAGTTTAAAGATTGCTGCTAAATGTACATTTGCTACCTGCACATTTGGTCTAACACGTTTTCTGGCAGTAACACATAACCAGCTGGCCAAAACCAGATGACGTGTGCATAAAAACCAGAATTAAAAAATGACCACTACACTTTCTCTGTTTTTTGGGGGGGCAAAATGGTTGGGGGGAAAGAAGTCAAAACACCCCATCTTCTATAACCTTTGATGTCTACTTTATAAAAATCTATACTATATATACTGTCATGATGGTAACATTAACTGGGCGGTGCAAAAATATGTCAAACTGAAGATAGACCAAGAATACCTATATATCAAGTTGAAAAACTGACATGTACAAGTTCTGATTGTTGCCTTTTGGCCCCCAAACAACCCAGCAACCCTATACATGGGGGGTATCACTGTACTCAGGAGATGTTGCTGAACATATTGGGCAGTGTTTGGCAGTGATACATAACAGGATCTGTTAATTCATGCCTAAAGTACAATGTGTGTGACAAAGAAACAAAAAAAGATTAGTACCCAAAAGTTTGACAAAGGCTGGTGGCAGAATTCAGTGCATGAAGTGTTAAAATGCCACCATTTAAAATACCCTGAGTTGTCTACTTTTCAAAAATATATGGTTTGATGGGGGTAAAATACATTGGCTCAAATGGGACATGGGCGCAGGTTGATTACATGTCAAAATTCCAAGTTGGGAAACTGATAAGCGCACCTGCCAAACGTGGCCTTTTAGCCCTCAAAGAACCCGACAAGCATATGCATGGGTGGTATCACTGTACTCAGGAGATTTTGGTGAACACATATTGGGGTGTTGTTTGGCTGTGGCACATAACAGGATCTGTTAATTCATGCCTAAAGTGCAATGTGTGTGAAAAAAACAGAAAAAAATGTACTACCTCAATGTTTGACAAAGCCTGGTGGTAGAATTAGTGCATGGAAAGTGTTAAAATACCACCATGTGAAATACCCTTGGGTGTCTACTTTTCAAAAATATTTGGTTTGATAGGGGTAAAATACATTGGCCGGCTTCAAAAATGTCCCAAATAGGACATGCATGCAGGTTGACTACATGTCAAAATTCCAAGCTGGAATATGCACACCTGCCAAATGTGGCCTTTGAGCCCCCCAACAACCCAACACATCTATACATGGGGGGTATCCCTGTACTCGGGAGATGTTGCTGAACACATATTGGGGTGTTGTTTGGCAGTGACACCTAACAGAATCTGTGAATGTATACCTGAATTGCAATGTATGTGAAAAAAATGAAAGAAAAAATAAACTACCAATGCAAAGTTTGGCAAAGGTTTGTGGTAAAATGGCTGCATAGAAAGTATCAACATATTCTTAGATGAATGCCCTGGGTTATCTAGTTTAAGAAAAATATATACATGTGGGGTGTTTTTTGGAGATTTATGACATAGCAATGTTACAATGTCACTATTGATACATTTGGAAAATGTACATTTTGAAACAGCACTTTCCTACTTGTACTTATAGCCCTATAACTTGCAAATAAAAGCAAAAAAAATACATAAACATTGGGTGTTTTTAAACTCAGGACAAAATTTTTAATCTATTTAGTAGTTTGTTTCATTCGATTTTGTAGATCAGTAAAAGATTTTTTAAGTAAAAGTCAAAAAACTTGTTTTTATTTTAATTTTTCACCATATTTTATTATTTTTTTTAAATTAAATTATATGACATGATAAAAATAATAGTATGTAAAGAAAGCCCTTTTTGTCCTGAAAAAAAACAATATATAATTTGTATCGGAACAGTAAATGAGAGAGCGGAAAATTACAGCTAAACACAAACACCACAAAAGTGTTAAAATAGCTCTGGTCCTTAACGCACAAACATCGCAAAACAGTCCGGTCCTGAAGGGTTTAATGTGCTAGAAGAGAACGTTTACATGAATAATGCATTGAGCTGTTGCAACATGACAAAATTGTCATTTTCTAACTTCCTAATCAACATAAGAGAAAAGTGTACAGTGCCATGATTATTAATCCACATTCCTTTCTGTAGAACTGGTGTCGTCCGAGAGGGCTGTTGGATGGAGAAACTCTGGGTCAGCAGTTTCCAGAGCTCCATCTTATCTTCTTCCCCATGATCAGTGGGGTGAGACTAATTTATGGACTGAGGGCCTACCAGCTTTCCCATACCTGCCCCCAACCGGGCGAAAGAGCCATACGTTTATTATTGCGGATACATTTCTTCTTAAATGGATACTATAGTCACCAGAACAACTACAGCTTAATGCAGTTGTTCTGGTTAGTATAATCAGTCCCTGCAGGCTTTTTGCAGTAAACACTATCTTTTCAGAGAAAAGGCAATGTTTACATTACAGCCTAGGGACACCTCCAGTGGCAATCACTCGGACGACTACTAGAGGTGCTTCCTGGGTTTGCAGCACTGACATTCAGCATCTTCGCGCTCTGCATGGAGTTGCTGAACTTTCCCTATAGTAATGTATTAAGTCTATGAGTAGATGCTGATTGGCCAGTGCAGCGTTTGGCTTTTCCCCTCTGCCCTGCCGGCGCTGGCCCCTCCCCCAATCTGCCTTCTCGGCTGATAACATCAGAACTGATTATCTCATCCATTGGAGGAGGGGCCAGCTCCTGCAGACCCGCGTGGTGCTGAAATAAAGGTGAGTTTTAACTGTATTTAAGGGGGGGCACGAGGCTAAATAGTGTTTTTAACACTTTAGGGTCAGGAATACACATTTGTGTTCCTGGCCCTGTAGTGTTCCTTTAAGTACATATGTGTGCCTATTATATGCTTTGGTCAGTATCAACCCTACAGGATGTTTCGAAAAAAGGTCTGTTTTTTATTTCGTTATTGTTTTACAGGTTCCCTGCTATTGGTTCCCCTTTGATGTAAGTTGAAAGCAGGTAGTTAAGGAGGGTTTTAAACAGGTGACATGCTTTTTAAGCTGCCGCCCACTAATCCCTTTTCATGATGGAAGGTTGCTTTTGGCTCAAAAAGCAGCCCACACGTTGAGGCATTGGATTGCCCAGGTTTCAAAAATATCGGGTGGAACGAAAAAAGCTCATATTGGAAATTGTTTTGTCCCCCATTGAAAGAGGAATCTGCAAATGTACATTTATGGATACAGCACACTGACAGGTTAGTAAAGAGATTTATTCTGATGAGACAATTTATTTGGAATGTTTTATGGAATGAAACAATATCTAAGCACTGTTCTTGCTACTGTCTGGTAGTGACATCACACTGACAGGTTAGTAAAGAGACTTTAGACAGTTTATGGAATATTTTATAGAATGAAAAGATATATGTGCACTGCTCTTGCTACTGTCTGTAAATGACAAACCATTCTAATAACAAGCCTTGTATATCTGTAGAACTCAATGAAGGTGCTGTTCACATGTCTCTGGAAGACTTGCGGCAAGGTTTTGAGCACAGCAGCTGGAATCAAGAAACACATCAGAACCATTCATCTCGGGTAAGTCCATAAAACAGGATAATAGAAGATTTCATAGGAAGGCACAAAACATATAAAATGTGTGCTACGAACTTTCTTTTGGTACTCCTAATGAAAGAATTTCTGTCTTATTTATTATAATTTTTTTAGCATTACAAAATTGTTTATCACAATGTACCAAAATCTGTTGTTTTATTAGTTTTCAAAATGTGTCATATTTAAAAGTTATTGCTAAGAAGAAGCAAAATCATCAAAAGATTAATAAAGGGACACTAAAGTCACCAGAACAACAACAGCTTGTTGTATTTGTTCTGTTGAGTATAGTCAGTCCCTTAACACTTTTTGCTGTAAACACTGTCTTTTTAAAAAAAAAATGTGTTTACATTACAGCCTAGGGATACCTCCACGGGCCACTACTGGCTGCTAGAGGTGCTTCCTGGGGCAGTGCTGCATAATGTACACCCTCTGCGTGGAGACACTGCATTTTACTCATAGAGATGCATTAATTCAACTTTTGGTCACCACAGGAGAGTGCTGCATGACAGCCTTCAGATCCCGGGATTCTCTTTTCCTCTCCTCTACATCGTTATACGAAGTTCTCCTGTGGAGAAGAGGAAAATAGATTCCCAGGCCTTCGAGGCTCACCATGTGGCTTCTTGGATCAGGTAGTCTTCGTTCAACGTGGTCCACTTGTCACAGAGGCTGTGGGGCTCCCATTGTAATCCCCATGTTTTGTGTAGGCGTCCTTAAAGTTGCAGGACACTTTTATAATAAACTTTATTAAGTGACACTCCCTGGTGTCCCTTCCCAGTCACACCCACATTGTATTATTTGTCACATCTGGTGATGATGATATCTAATAGCAATTTAGTTTACCATATATGTATTTCCCTCTTCTGAGCAGTAGGTTGTCTGCCATTACCAGAGAGTGCGTTCTTGATACAGTTTTCCAGTTCCTGAATCTCTTATTATTTGATATCCCTGACCTTGGCTTGTCTAGTCTTCAAAAACCAACAAACACATGAGCAAACCAGTAACCTCACACATGGTCCCAACTCCAACTTGTGCTCATAATTATCAATTATTTATAAAAAAACAAAAAACAAAAAAACAACAATATAATGTTCACAAAATATATTAAACAAATTCTAAACATATTATGATACCTGTGAAAACCATATAGGTGTATGATTGCAGGCTTATTAAAAAAAAAAAAAAAAAAAAACATGTTCGCCTTAAATAATTAGATCAGTGGTGTAAACCATAGGAATATCACAAAAATGTCTAAACACTTATATAAATTTCTCTGTTTTGGTACTTTAGGTAATTGTTTTTTTTATTTTTTATTTGCCTTGAAAACTTCTGTATTTTTGCAACAGAAGTAACTCACTAGTGAGCTCAGTGTGAACAGTAGATAGCGCTTCAAAATTAACGTGTGAATAGCTGCCCTTAAACACCTGTGAGGGATACCTTTATTTTCTCACCATAAATACATAGAGAAAAAAAATGGATTAACAGGATAAACCCTATAATCAGTGGGTGGAGCGCTGAATAGTAGACAAGAAGATAATAGTTTACCCCTCTGTATAGTTAAATAAAATAGAGAAAAACACAGACCAAATCTAGTGCAGATGGTATTTACAATGTGCTTGATGCTAAATAAATATGAGTAGACACACTCACAATCTTCAGAGCCTGAGGATAAGGCTGTATAATAACGCAGACGTTTCTAGGTAGCACCGCACCTTCTTTGATAAACAGGGTTCTCAAGGCAAACAAAAAATAGGAGATTATGGTGCAGTATGTCTATAATAGACTAAAATCACTTTATAAAGGAGACTCTCACCTTAATAAGAGCCCATATATGCCTTGGCTCTCAGGTGTAAATGCTTAGTGTCACCTTGTGGGGTGACACTCCCCAATCTGGAACCTGGAATAAGACAGACTACCAAATACTGCTGAAATCCACTCTAATGTGGTGAGCTCTCTTTGTGCGGCTCACATAGATGTGGAAGAGCATGTGGGCCGCACAAAGAGAGCTCTCCACGTTAGAGTGGAAGAGCATACAAGGAACATTAAAAAAAAGCATATGATGGACACAGCGTAGCCACACATTTTAAAACACACCACAACTGTGACCCAAGTGGCTTACGACTCATGGGCATTTAGAAAATTACTAGCAATTGGAGAGGGGAAGATGTGGCAAGAAAACTATGTAGGGCCGAAATGGAATGGATTTTTAATTTGAACTCATTACAACCAGGAGGTCTTAATGCAGACTTCGAGTTATACCATTTTTTACGACACATAAACTGTATTTTTTAATTCCATTTTACAATCTCCTTTATTAAAAATGTTTTTAACACGCATTATAAGTGTATAAATATTTATTCAACTTATGTGCATACATGAATATAAATTACTATTTGCACTTGCCACTATTAACAACTTAGCCTGATATTTTACCTACACCCCTCTTTCCCTTTTATTTCCCTTATTTTCTTGAGGGGGAAGATCCATATAGGGGACTTTGAATACTGCTGATTAAGGAACTGACGAAACTGGAAGTGATGCGCCGCAGGTCACGCCGCGTCACTTCCGGTAGACTCAACCGAGGATAGACATCATCAAAAACCGCAAGGAAGTGACCTCACTTCCGGCGGAACACAGAATAACCACTCCATTCAACACAGTAAGGGCAATTTGCCCATATAGCACAATAATTGGAGGACATTCATCACATGACCATAATAGACTAATTGAGCACGGGTATTTAAATGGACTCTTGGACCTGGAAGACATCACAGCCAACTGAAGAAGCTTTCACAGCGAAAGGCGTTTTCGCATACAAGGACTGAACTACCATAGACTGATAAGTTCCCCTTTATTTGTTTTTATGCATTTTTATTCACCTTTGAATTTATATTAATAAATAGTGGATTTCAGCAGTATTTGGTAGTCTGTCCTATTCCAGGTTCCAGATTGGGGAGTTTCACCTCACAAGTTGACACTAAGCATTTACACCTGAGAGCCAAGGCTCTTATTAAGGTGAAAGTCTCCTTTATAGAGTGATTTTAGTCTATTATAAACACAGACATACTACACCATAATGTCCTATTTTTTGTTTGCCTTGAGAAGGTGCGGTGCTACCTAAAACGGCTCGTCTGCGTTATTATAGAGCCTTATTCTCAGGCTCTGAAGATTGTGAGTGTGTCTACTTATATTTATTTTGCATCAATCTGCACTAGATTTGTTCTGTGTTTCTCTCTATTTCATATTACCCCACATCGAGATTTATATAGCTATACAGAGGGGTAAGCTATTATCTGCTTGTCTACTATTCAGCGCTCCACCCACTGATTATAAGGTTTATTCTGTTAATCTGTATTTTTGCATTTTGTTTGGATAAAATGTGATGGTTCAACATATGAACATTTAACTCTGTATCATATCATTATTTCTCTCATCAGACGTAGTGGAGAATCAGAGGATAATGATGGAGAAGAGGACTTTTACTATACAGAAGTCAAAATGAACATGGACCCCTTTGATGGTGCTAGCAACATGTCACCCTTATCGCCTTTGGTATCGCCCTCTTCAGTGTCACTTTCCTCAGATACTGGATGTTATGACACTTTTTGTGCCAAAGCAGAGAGTAAAATGAACAGTTCAACTCCCAGCCCTTTCTACCTTCTGACCTCTGAACGCGGTGCTTACCAGGTAAATGATGAATGTGTGTTTAATGGGAAGGTTTTATTGTGTCTTTTTTAGCCATGCAAGTATCAAGGGTGGTGAAATATAGTCTGTGTATTAAGAACTAGAGGCTTTTATAGTTTTTGGCTTGAGATATAAGTCCTAAAGCCCCATATCGAGAAGGACAGTCTTGATTTGGAGCCCATGTTATTCCTATTGCAGTCCAAAAAGCACAGGCAAACATCATTTAACACTCCTGTAAATTCAGTGCTAAGAATTGTGCCCCATGCAAGAACGTTCTGTCCATGATTTACCTAGAAGGTTGTCTCCCCTATATCTTCCATATAACATTGTGTACATGACACCCACCCCAACCCTCTCCTAACTTGATTTAATACCTCCCAAATGTTGGAGGTATAGGTACAAATTAATATCTAATCGCTTGTACCTAAATAGTGAGTGGCTGATGTGAAGAAAATAGACTTTTACCTGTTATTTTCTCCTTTTTTTTTTTTATTCGGTACTTTTATATGTGAATATTGTGTAATAATGTGTATATTGAATGGATTGGTTCGATAGTTTGAAACTACCGCACGCCGACCACCCTCCTGGCTCATTTACTTCAAAGAGACTAGCTATTAAGTGCTCCCTGGGCTCAGGGTTATTCACTAAAGTGAGAATTTGTTAATTCAGAGTCAATTTCAAATTCAAGGTAAAAAGTAGTCAAATTGGAAACATTCTAACATCTATGCTTCCAGTTCGGCTACTCTGGCTTTAAAGGGACCACTACAGCTTAACGTAGTGCTTCTGGGGGATATAGCCTGTCCCTGAAAGTTTAGCTTTGTAAACACTACCTTTTCAAAGTAAAGGTAGTGTTTACATTGTAGCCTAATCTAAGCCCACCTCTAGTGGCTGTCACTCTGGCAGCCAATAGAGGGACTTCCTAGACAACTAGGACTTACCATCCTCCAACTTTTGCTGGACATTCAGCGCCTTCACACTGTGCATTCTCCCCATAAAAACGCATTGATTCAATGCATCTCTATGAAGTGATGCTGGTTGACACTGCACAGCTATTTATTGTGAAGGCTTTTTTTTAATGGGGAAGCTTTGGATTGGATGAGATCATCAAGATTGATCATCTATATATCATCTTTTATTTTCCATAATAAGAAGAAACGCTAACAGTTTTCCTTTTAGAACTGAAAATTGAAAGTTAACTCTTTGGATATTATTACAATTTAACAAATGCATGCATACGTGTGTTTTGAATTTTGATATATGTATACCAGATTGCCTGCTGTTTTTGCTACTAAGATTCAGACAAGGGTTCCTAAATAAGAATATATGTATAGCTATTCATAATATAACTGCTACTTTTTGTGTTATTATTCCTTCTTCTTTTAGCAAAAAATACTTATCTGAATTAAATGCATTTCAGTTAATTAACAAATGTGTTCTGGTTTATGCTAACAAGGTGATTTGCTCTTTTGCTCAATTTAGAGACTGTACTCTGTCTTAAGTTGTCTTTGATTTAGTAGTCATACACAGTCTGTCAATGATACTAGTAAAATCTACCTTATACTGCCAATCTCTTTATATTTTTCATATGAATCTAATAATCATGTTCGCTATTGGACATTTTGTATCATAATTTCTTTACTGTTTATTGTGTGGAATGTGTGAAAGGTTAAACTTGACAGACAGGGTTCTTTTTACAATCTAAATGTGTACATTAAATGATACTCCAAGCACCAAAACAACTTTAGCTTAATGACACAGTGATTTAACTCCTAACTGTCAGAGATTTGAGCAGAGAGACGGCAAGGCATGACCTATACACCATAACTGCTTCATTAAGCTAAAGATATGTTGGTGCTTACTGTGTCCCTTTAAAATAGGTTAACCTTAAAGGACCACTCTAGGCACCCAGACCACTTCAGCTTAATGAAGTGGTCTGGGTGCCAGGTCCAGCTAGGGTTAACCCATTTTTTCATAAACATAGCAGTTTCAGAGAAACTGCTATGTTTATGAATGGGTTAAGCCTTCCCCTATTTCCTCTAGTGGCTGTCTCAATCACAGTGAGAGCACGCCAGCGTCCATAGGAAAGCATTATGCCGCGCGTGCGCATTCAGCCCAGGAGGAGGATCAGAGGAGGAGAGCTCTCCGCCCAGCGCTGGAAAAAGGTAAGTTTTACCCCTTTTCCCCCTTCCAGAGCTGTGGGGGCACCCTCAGGGCACTATATTGCCAGGAAAATGAGTATGTTTTCCTGGCACTATAGTGATCCTTTTAAGAAGGTCACAATGTTTCGTAAACAAATTGATGCTGTTTATATAAACAAACACGTTATGAGCTTAAAGCAGCACTGTCATGGTGGCATCCGTTTTTTTAACCCCCCTCCTGATTCCACTACCTCTAATTGCACCTCTAATCACCTCCAATGCACCTAGGCCCCTCATATTACCTTTTTTTAAACTTTATTTTGTGCCCGGACCTAGTTCCTTGGCGCCACGATCTTTATGTGTGCAGATGAAGGCCCTGTGAGACACGTCATCTGCCCACACTAGATAATGCTGTGAAATTTTCACGCATGCCGAGTGGGGGCTATTCAACTAAACGGGGACCTAGATTCCCCCGTGGAGGTTGGAGGCCCTAAACGATTATAAGGGGGACCGATTGTCCCCCGTGGCTCCCACCCATGAGTTAAGGGCCCTAAAAGACAATGGGGGAGGGCCTATTGTCCCCTACTGGCCCCCACCCATTAGTGGTGGGTATGGGCCCAAAAAAAAAAAAATAAAGCCCTAAAAATAGTGAGGGGGGACAATAGAACTAAATACCTGTAAATAAAAAAAATACTTACCATTTGATGTCTTCTTTTTTCTAAAACCTTCTTTTTACAGCCCCAAAAAAGGCAAATTAAAATCCATAAAGCCCGTCGAACTTTAAAAAAAAAAAAAGACCTGAGCGCAAAAAAAAAAAAAAAAAATCATTTCTAAAAAATATAATCCATCTTAACCCAGCAAGAGCACCGCACAGACTGAGCTCCACATTGTGGGGAATGGCTTATAAAGCCTTCCCACGACCTGCAATTTGACTCAGAGCTCTCTGGTTTAAGCCAACCAATAAGAGTGCTCTGATGGGTAAATAGTGAGACCCACCTGATTGGTTATCTGGTAAGTATTTTTTTATTTATTTACAGGTAGTTAGTTTTATTGCTCCCCCTCACTATTTTTAGGGTGAGGGGGTAGGTAGGGCTTTATATTATTTTTTGGGGGGTGGGTGACTAGCAGCTTGGGGACCCCTAGTCACCTGTGGAGGTGGAGAGGGTATTTTTCACATTTAACCCGCACCCATCACCTATGAGTGAGGGCCAGGAGGGTACAATAGGTCCTCCACCCATTGTCACTTAAAGCCCCCATCTGCCACTCATGGGTGGGGCCAGTGGGACAACAATAGGTCCATCCACCCCATTGTCACTTAGGGCCTACACTTCCACTCGAGTGGGGACGAGGGTGGGAATAATAGGTCCTCCCCCCCGTCTTGTCATTTAGGGCCACCACCCGTCGGTCATGGGTGGGGGCCGGGGTGGAGAAAATAAGTCCTCCCCCCCATTGTCTTTTAGTGCCCCCACTTGGTGCTCATGGGTGGGGCCCAGAGGGGGGTCAATAGGTTCCCCCTATTGTCATTTAGGGACCCCACCCACCGCTCATAAGTTGGGGCAAAGGGGGACCCTATGTCTCCCATTTAGTTGAATAGCCCCCACTAGCGGGGCATGGGTTGGAGCTCGGGGGGAACACTATGTCACCCTCCCGCTAGTTAATAGATGCCCCACCACAGAACATATTGTAAACTTTTGTAAAATGTGGCTTCTCAAACCCTTGGA
Organism: Pelobates cultripes; assembly: GCA_933207985.1. Classification (NCBI taxonomy): domain Eukaryota; kingdom Metazoa; phylum Chordata; class Amphibia; order Anura; family Pelobatidae; genus Pelobates; species Pelobates cultripes. Next base: position 278,833,920 of record OW240915.1, on the reverse strand, counting down.
AAAGAAAATCAGAGACAATTTAAGGGCTGAATGCCCCAGGCCTACTACCACGTATAAAATGGATTTGAGGCCAGATTTTGACCCCGTGCTGGTCACTTTCCATACTAAATCAGGCAAGGACCTAAGTAAGGGCATCGCGCAGAGTCTAAAGGTGACCCAAGATAAACTTTTAGGTATTGCCGGACATATTACACAAATTTTCATTTTGGCTGATGAGGTACTAACTTGTGGAGAATTTGATCCATACACTGTGTGAGAGTGGGCATGAAGGAATTTATGTCTCCTAGGCAATGCCAGCATGGCCATATCCGCAGAAAGGCATAAAGCAGCCTTATACAAAATAGATGCTAAATTGGCAAACTTAAGTTCTAAGGAACTAGGGCCGGAAGCCAATGACTTATTGTTTCTGTCTTCACATCCAGTCCTCCTTACCCAGAGTCTTTCACTCCCAAAGCACACGTTTTTTCGGGAGAGCTTGTTCGCTACAGAGACAGAACCAACAGAAAGAGTGCCCTCAGAGGCTACATGCCTCGACCCTCTGAATACTGGAATTTGGGCACTAACCCCCCTTACCATTGGCAGCTATTCACGAATAGAGGATCTCTCAGAGGACTTCAATCCACTACCCTCCACAGTCGCACTGCTGCAGGTAATGGATCTCCCTTATTTCAATGAACATATTGCAGGCCGATTAACCCATTTTTAGCAACAGTGGGAAATGCTCTCTGAGGACCAATGGATTCTACACACTGTCAAGGGATTCTGAATAGGTTTTGTCACCTTTCCCAGTGAAAATGGGATGCCCTCGTCAAAAGAGGCAACCGTATATGCAGAACTATGCAAACTACTGAAGAGGAACATACGTACATTTCTTAGCAGCATGTTTCTAGTCGGCATAAAGACAAGAGATCTCTGACCGGTAATCAATCTCAGAGACCTACTTGTCTTGTACTGTAACTTCAAGATGTAAGACATTAATCTGCTACAAGACCTCCTCTGAGTGGGAGACTGGTTCTCCCGCTTCGACCTCAAAGACTCATATCTCACGGTTCCAGTCACAGAAAGCCTGGGGCATTCGCTTTTCTTTAATTCCAATGGGAAATAGACATTTGGCAGTTCACCAGCCTTTTCTTTGACCTTTGTTCCACACCATGTTGCTTCACGAAGTAATAGAGCTGGTCATGGCGTTACTTCGCTCTCAATGGATTCACTCCATTATAGATTTGATTGACATTCTGATCATGGCTCAAGGCTCACACATACTTTGTCATCAACACACAAGTATGTCCCGTTGAGGCCCATGCGCTCTGCCGAAGATCTACGTCTATCCTCTGTCCGTACTCCCACCTCTGATGCTTGCCTTCAAGACTTCTGCAGGGCTGCATCTTTTCTGTAGAACTCCCTTCCCTTCTCCATTAGATATTCACTCAGTCTCCATTCCTTCAAAAAATAATTGAAAACTCAATTATTTAGGAAAGCGCATCATTTAAATTGTTAACAACTTTTCATCCACGCACCCTGACTAATCTCCTGTCAAAAATAACCTACTAAGCCCTTACTGAATACTTTTCTAGCAACCTACTTTAATCTTTAATACCCCTACTTCTACCCTTTGTGTCACTATATCCCCACTCTGTCCAGCATGTAAGCTCATTGAGCAGGGACCTCAACCCCTCTGTTCCTGTGCATCCAACTTGTCTGGTTACAATTATGTGTCTGTTAGTCCACCCGTTGTACAGAATTTGCTGTCGCATTATAAATAATAAAATAATAATATTAATCATAAAGGTATGACCTCAGCACCATTACAAAACCTAGGTTTTGTTATCAATTTTCAAAAATAAGTTCTGAAACCTTGCAGACTATTTAATTTCTGGGATTTTAAATAGATTCCATGCAAGCAATTCTTCAATTGCCCTCCACCAAAATCAAAACCATCAAGAAAGTAATTCAAAAGTTATTGTCTGCTCAACTGATACGTCTAGGAGACTAGGCATACATAATAGGCCTCCTCTTCGCATCCATCCAAGCTATATTTGCACTATTGCACTATTGAGCGATGCTCAGCATTTTATCGGCATTGTGGTGGAACATACCGCTAATTTCATATGATTTATCTTTTTATTATCCGCATGGGAGTTATGGTATCCGAACACTCTACATTTGACTCCCGAGCAAGGCCCACCCTGGTACCCCATTAGAACCTTCTCACCTAGTAACCTAAGTGCAAAACCGCAAGGGAAGTAATTAATTAATGATTCCCCTGGGTGGCCAGCCTTTTGTATAACTCGTGGGGTCCCCAAGCCCCTAGTCACCCACCTCCCCACCCAAATAAAAAGTCCCTACCTACCCCCCTCACCCTAAAAAATAGTGAGGGGGGAATAAAATAACTAACCTGTAAAATAAAATTAAACTTACCATTCGACGTCTTCTTTTTTCTCAAATCTTCATTTTTCAGCCCCAAAAAAGGCCAAATAAAAAACCGTCGAGCTTAAAATAAAATAAAAATCCCGAGCGCAAAAAAAAAAACCCTGACGAAAAAGAAAAAACCTGAGCGCAAAAAAAAAAATCCATCTTCACCCATGGAGGGCTCTGCGCAGACTGAGCACCGCAGGGCGGGGGAAGACTTATAAAGGGTGGGTGTAAGCCAATCAGAGTGCTCTTTGTCATTTTACACAGTGTGGGAAAATTCAAAAGAATTTTCCCACCTGTGTAAAATGACACAGAGCACTGTGATTGGATGGCTTGAAATCCATCCAATCACAGTGCTCTGTGTCATTTTACACAGCGTGGGGAAATTCCAAAGAACTTTCCCACGCTGTGTAAAATGACACAGAGCACTGTGATTGGATGGCTTAAAATCCTTGCTTCATGAATAGGAGATTCCGCTTATCATCTATGATCCAAGGGTTTGATCCTCCCATTTCCTGTTTGATTGGCACAGAGACACTCATGTCTTGTGATTAAAGGATTTGGTGGGGGAATAATATTATTTATATGTTGTTGCACTATTTGTTTTATATTATTATTTTTGCAGGACTCGAGAAATATTTTGAGTTGCATTAGTATACACTTGTGATTTTTTGTGCACCATTTGCTTATTGGTTTTACAATTGTTACATTGCAGTACGATGATATTGCTAAGTTAATTTGGGCCATTTTTGTTGTGGCAGCATTCAATCCTCATTAGATTATTGTGCGTTATTTACAGCAGCAGCTGTGTGTGTATGCCGATTTTGTAAAAACTGGTAAAAAAAAAAAAAGATTGCACTCTGCTTCCTAATCTTTTACAGTTCCAGTGAACGGACTCATGTTTTAGGCAGAATACAGAACCATTCTGGATCAGAATAATTTGATTTAGAAAATGCCAATATACTCTGCAGTACTGTACAGGGGGTAAATATGTATTGATTTTGTGACAAAATAATGAAAACATTTGTTCTGTATATTGATGCAGTGCATGATACATTAGGGGTATCAAAGTTCACCCAATTACATAGCTTACATTTGTAGCATTTTTGTTACATGAGAAAAATTCCACCTTGTTTTTGTGTTTTTCCTTCTAGACGTCTTCCCCCGTTAATATTCCAGCATCAAAAAAGTCACATCTTAACATCAACAGCTTCAATGCCAGCTCAGTAAGTAAATTCATTTTCCTAACAAAAAGGTTGTTAATGTAATTGAATAATTGAATACGTTCAAACTTGCACATTTGCATTATTTCAGTAATCTGAAAGGTCCTCATTGAGTGATCTCACTCATCAAAGTTTTGAAGTAGGGTGGCTGAATATTTGAGCTTCCTTGACCACTCTGGGGGAGATTTATCAAAGTGTTCAAACTTTTCCTTCTGATTATCAGTAAATATACGGAGAAGGTTTAATGCAATTAATTAAATCTGTCAGAGTTTTCATGTATTGCTTTTTTTTTGGACTCTACCTGTCATTTTTGAATATGTAGCATATTTTGCCGACATAACAGACTTCTGAATAATTTCTTCACTTTTTCTGACATAAAAGTGGGGGAATTTTTCCACCACTATAAATCTGGCAATCTTCTAAACTGGAAATTTATGTGAAAACTGGCAGAATTTACTAGGAAGAAAAATGCAATTTTTAGATAATTTTAAAGGATTCCTGTCTTGATTTCATCTATACATTGTGCAAAAAAACAATTGATTTCATCTATACATTGTGCAAACAAACTAACAAATGTCTAGAGTTCTGTTAAATTCCGCAAATTTTGTACAGTGGAACCTTGGAACTTGAACTTAATCCGTTCCAGAAGGCTGTTTGAGAACCGATTTGTTTGAAAACCCAATTAAAATTTCCCATAAGAATTAATATAAATTAGATTAATCCATTCCAGACCCCCAAATTACAGCATTTTAACACAAATTGTACAGTTTAATGATACTTTTTATGCATAAAATCATACAGAAAAACAATAAACACAATGTAAATGACATGAAATTTCACTTTACCTGTCAGCTGTGTTTGCTGTTCATATGGCCAGCTTCATTATCTTCAGCGAGCGTGCGCGCCATCGGTCTCAGCGCCATGTTTACTAAAGATCTGGCAAATTACTTCTCTTGCCAGTAGATAGCACAATTGTGCATCTATACATGTTTTATCAAGTCAAGTCAAGTCTGGCAATGCCAGGCCTTGAGATGCCATCTAATGTAGAGAGGATTTAAGTGTTTCAACTTGAATAACATCATTAATATTAACTGTATTTAAATGATTACATTTCTACTACAAAATCCTATTATAATGTATGAAAATGCTTTAACTAATTAAAAAAGCATATGTGATTCCAGGGTTCAAGTACCTGCTGCAATAGTGCTGAGGATCACCGACAGTTTGAACAGACAGTTATATCATCCCCAACAAGAGCAGGAATGGGAATGTGGTATGTAAACACAAATTGTTAAAGGGACACTCGAGACACCTAAAGCACTCTAGCTTGTTGAAAAGCTTTGTGTGTAGAGTGTGTCCTCTTTTTTTAAAATTATTATTAGAAATTGATTATTTTATAAATTAGCCTTCTTACACCCCCTGGCTGTCGATCAGACAACAGGTCCTGTTACTTCCTGGTTTGGTTAGCTTATTGGTGCCCAGAGCACCTGCCTTGCAAAGACTTCTCATTGAGCTACATTGGGAAGTTTGTGATCGGACAGCCACAGAGAGTCTGGGCAGGATTAGAAGGGGAGGGCTTGCAAAGGCTTGAGACACAAGATCTGCAGGTTTTGCAGTGTGTTTCTAGAGATATCCCAAGTGAAAAAACGCATGATTAAATGCATGCAAGTTTTTATTTAGGGAATATCCACTAAACAGTGATTTTTATTTGTTTTGTACTTGGGCCCTTTAAATCAGCCTGATCAAATTAATCTATGTGTGTCTTGGTCATTTTCACACTAATCAAATGACATCACAAGCAGTAGAGAGCGGATGCTGAAGAGACATGGTTATTTTAAATAATCACTGAAAAAAGGGAAATTGGGGGTACTCCTAGAACATGCATTTCTAAGTAGTGGTGTTGCCTTAAAGACAGAAATATATACAAAATACAGATTAAAGGACCACTTACTTAAATACTTAAAAATACTTGTTTTCCTGGCACTATAGTGCCCTGAGGGTGCCCCCACCCTCAGGGACCCCCTCCCGCCCGGCTCTGGAAAGGGGAAAAGGGGTTAAACTAACCTTTTTCCAGCGCTGGGCAGAGAGCTCTCCTCTTCCGATCCTCCTCTTCTCCTCCCCGTCGGCAGAGTGCGCACGCGCGGCAAGAGCTGCGCGTGCATTCAGCCGGTCACATAGGAAAGCATTCATTCTCTGAAACTGCTATGTTTATAAAAAAAATGGGTTAACCCTAGCTGAACCAGGCACCCAGACCACTTCATTAAGCTGAAGTGGTCTGGGTGCCTAGAGTGGTCCTTTAAGGAACAGCACAAAAGGGCTACTTAAAATCACCTGTCATAGCAAATAAATATTTAGTTCCACTATAAGGCCATATTTTTGTTAAGCACACTCTGCCACATTACCCCCTGGAGTGGTGGGCTTAATAAAATAAGTTACAGCTTTTAACATGGGAGAATAACATGCTAACTGCGATACTTACTTTTTAAGATGCTTCCAGAGACTCTCCTCAATTTAAGCTTTCCTGTGGTCACCGTCAAAATGGCACCTATAGTGGTGGGTGGGGTGCTCAGCCCAATAGGAATCTGGTCTGGATTCCAAATATACATAGAAAACAAAGGGAACAGGGGGCACACCCAGAACATGCATTTCTATATAATGGTGCTGCCATAAATTGGGGTATTGTGACGTGGAGGGCTTAACACAATAAAGAGTGAAATGCATATAGAAGATTGTTTTGTGAGCTTTTTCTGAACTTATTATGCCTTTTATTTTTTATTTTTGTTTCAGTGGTGTGGTGGAGCTCCCTGTACTCCGGCAGGGTACCTCCTCCAGGGGTCCGCTTCCTAGCAGGAAATGGGTAGGGGAACTAGCTTTAAACGCTCCCAGGGACTGGACGGCCCTCAGTCCTGGAAGCTCTAGTCCTTACAAGGACTTTCCCCACTGCATTCTCCACATGCACTGTGATTAACCCTTTCTTCCCCCCAGTAACTGGTGGTGTAACTTTTTGTAGGTTGCTCAATTAGTCCAGACAAGATAGGATAAGTCCAGATAAGGTAAGTTTTCAGAACTAGAGGAAAGGGAGGTCACTTGTGGTCAAACATAATCAGTGCAGGAACTTGGTTTTAAAGGAACAGAACAAACAGAACAAAAAGTCTTGTTTGTCAGGATAGGATCCTGACAGGCATGGTACTCAGTGACGGCAGTCCTTCACACATCTCCCCCTTGTCCATCTCCGACAGCCACAGCCTGACCCACACGGGTCAGCTCGCTGCTTTCCAGGGTGGGCACATAGTCCCGTAGTGCCATGTCCACAACAGCACTTGTCTTTGGCCAGCCCCTACAGTCCTGGGGTCTTGCCGGTGTTGCACCCTGCACCCTCCTAGGTGTCCGTAACAATTTATTATATATTAATTTATTCATAATGAGATAGACAGTTAAAGGAACACTATAGTGAGAGGAATACAAATTCCTGTCACTATAGTTATGAAAACCAAGTTTAGGCCTCCAGCCCCCCAGTAATTAAGGTAAAAGGTCAGATTATTCACATTTATTCCAGCCCGTGTGGGTCCATCGCAGCCTTGGTTGAGATCACCAAAATTGATGAGCTCAGCCAATCCAATGCTGTCTCATAGGAAGGCTATTGCGCAATCAGTGCATTTCTTTGAGGAACGTTCAGCGCCTTCACAAAGAGCACTGATCCAGGAAGCACCTGTAGTGGCTGTCTGAGTGACTGGCACTAGAGGTGTTACTAGGCAGTAATATACACTGCCTTTTCTCTGAAAACATAGTGTTTACATAAAAAAATCTGTAGGAGCATACTATACACATCAGAACAACTACATTAAGCTGTAGTTGCTCAGGTAACTATGGTATCCCTTTAACTATAAAGTAAGTGACTCTGCTGTCTGGTCGATTTTAATGAAATCTCATTTACACCATCATCAATTTTTACAATTTCAGTGCCAGAAAACCTCGAGGTGAAAACAAAAAGTGTCGCAAAGTGTATGGAATGGAGAACAGGGACAAGTGGTGCACTGCCTGCCGCTGGAAGAAAGCCTGCCAGAGGTTTCTTGACTGAATTGCAAAATGGTACCAGACCTACGGATAATATTTTGACAATGTAGGACAATGGTTGCAAAGGCGAAATTAAGATATTACACAATTAGACTATTTAGGACTGTTCATCAGTTAGAATATAAGGCAACTGCCAAGTCCATACAATTGAAGAAGAATAATGTACTGTATAACAAATGCACTTATTTATGATTTTTTTTTGTAAAAAATGTTTGTTTCGTTAAAGCAAGATTTGGACACTTATAATAAAATAATGTGCAATGAAAAAGGGACCCATAAGAACGAAACGTTTTCAGTGCCTCGTATTGAACATGTACGAGCCAAATAATAATTTGGCTAATCATGTTTAAAAAAACAAATCCAATATTCCACAGACCAACCTAGGATGTAAAAAAGAAATAATACAAATATAATGCAGACCGTGTGTATATGAAAACAGTTAAATATGAAAGATGAGTTAGAATCTTGTGTTTGTCAACTCACAATGAAATGGTGGAATATGTGCCACTGTCACTAAGCAGCTCTGGAGGGATCAAGTCCTTTGTCAACATTGGATCCTATGGTGACAGTCAAAATCAGCTTAAGACCACAGACTGCTGCCTCAGTGAATAACAGTATTGCTTTATTCCATCAACTTTAAAAACAGAATGTGCGGGATAGCCTATTCAGGTTGCTTACGGATATAGATCATGATTCATTGTATTCTTCGAAAGGACTACTAACCACGGTTGTATCAGGTTCAGATGTAGGGTAGTTCATAGTGGACATTTCTACCAAGAGAAAAATAGAGAAGGTGTACAATCATAAAGAAAGGACGAATGCCAACAGGATAGCAGTTAAAATGTAACATAGAAAGTTTTTCTAAAGACAGACAAACAGTGAAAGGTGACATGGATGGACGGAAAGGAAAGTTCATTTGCACAAAATGGAAAGTCCATTAAATATTCATGAAAGATATAAGGTGGTTTGCAGATAGAGGTCTAGCCTGAATTAACTATCTGAATTGATATTCAGCTACAATTTCCTAAACAACAATTCCTTTAACGGAATATTAATTATCCATTGCCAAATTAATTGGGCATTGGCCTGCAACCTGTACCTGTAAATAGTTTGTCTTAAAATATAACCTAGTAGTAAACTGTAAAAGAGAAACCTGACAAGGGAAGAAAACCAACTCCCACAATAGATTTAGTAAAGTAAACCCGAAAACCAGAGTAGTGTTTCATTATATTGACACTTACTGATGTATAAGGTTACTTAATAAGTGGTAAGCTACCCTACTAGCCTGCAGTCTGGTTTAGAGATTCTAGTTAGCAGCACATAGTCAATGAATAACACATCTTAAAGGAATACAACACTTTTAAAACATGTATTAACAATGATTTATGCTCGGTTAAAGGAACTGTAAATAACTCTATCTGTCGGATGAAGATAGAAGACTATGGGATCATAGTCACACAAAGAGTAATTGTATGCTAACCGCATATGATCTTGGAATACCTGACTGCAGGCAATCTCAGAAAGATCTTGTGGTAGATACAAAGGTCTGGGGTGATCGTAATAAATCATGAAAATTGTATTAGGGTCACTCCTCGTGGTTTTATATGTATCAATCTTCCTGTAAAAGGAATGGAGATCTTGCTGTTGCTATTAGTCCAATAATTCTCCAAGTCAACATTTTATACGTTAATAAAAAAAATAAGCCGAACGCAGTTAACATTTAGAAAATTTGGATGAGCACACATACAATATGAATGCAGTCATTCCAGTATGAATGTGCTTTAATTAAGATCAATGGGATTTTTTTAATCTGCTTTCACTGGAAGACCTGGAAAAAGCAGTTACAGACAATATATATGGACGTTGACTGCAAGCACTTGCTGCAAATCATTATAAACTCACTGTTTTCAAACTAATTGTGGTTTGTAGGAGGTGATGTCAGTGGCATGTTAGTTCAGTATATCAGATCATTGGCTTCTGTAGTGTTTGATCACTCTGAGCAACTACGAGTCAACTACTTTGGTGTTGAGAGCATCCAGCTAATCCATTATCAGAAACTATTATCTGCCGTGTGAAGTCTTCAGGTTCAAGGCTTCCATGCTGAAAATCAACTGGATTGTCGTATCTAAGAATTATTGATGTAACGTTAATATTAAAGTGGAACTGTCACTGTTAATGTTCCTCTTCCCTTGACCCAGTAAACGAGATTGAAGCACTGGCTGGCATGAGCAGTTCTGTGCGCAGAAAGAGGTCAACCCCAGTGTCCAGGTTCTCTTGTGCATTTCAAGAGAACTGCTGTATGAGCACATGCATGCTTGGGTATTCTTTCAAGTGTGCATAATATGTGTATGTACCTGCAGGTGTGTCACCACAGGGGTTAGAGTAAATTAATGGTATGCTATGGTTGGATAGACAAACATGAAATAAGTTCTAAAAGTTCCTGAATTTAAACAAAGCACCTCCCATAGCTAACTTTGAGTTAGCTTTCAGTTTACATATTCGACAGTTCCACTTTAAGGTTCTCTCAATCTTCCATAATTTGTGTATTATTGTGTATGCATGTTAAAACTGGCTTCATATTCAATTCTTTAGAATTTCCTCTGATAATTGTGCATGTTACACTGTAAAATAGTCATGTTGTTCTGTGTGTGTGCAGTGGAATTATTATTAGTTTTATATGGAGTCATAGACATCTTAATTTTATTTTATGTGTAACTTATTTTTATTTAACTTTTTAAGTACAGAGTAAAAACATCTGTAGAGAATATTACAGACCCTTTGTTGTCCATCAAAGCTAGATTTACATGAAACTGAATAGACCGAGGCATCAAGTTCTGTCACCACCACCACCTAAAAATACCCTTGAAGATAGGTGAACTCTGATGACTCCAACTCTGATTATCTCCAAGAAATATCTGTCTGTAAACTGGAGATATTATTTGTGGAGAGCCTTGACTTGAGTAGAGATAGAGATCAAAGGCATCCACCTGACAAATGCAAAACAATTTTGTATTTTAGTTTTTATACCTTGAAGTATCCATCCAGTTATATTGGAAGATAAAAAGTTGTTCACAGGTTATCTAAAAGTGGGAGGTTTGGCATAGATCAGGCCTCCCAGTCGCCCCAATTTTGGAGGGACAGTCCTAATTCTAGGGACCTGTCCGCCGTCCTGGGTTTGTTCCCCGGTGTCCTCCATTTGGGGACACCAGGGATCTGTCCCCAAAAAGCACAGTGTGAGCGCATCTTAGCACTCACGCTAAGCTAAGGGCAGTAGGACCATGCAGAGAGCACTGAAACATTGCTCCTTGGATGGCTCAGTGGGTTGGCCTGTGTAATTGGGAGGCTGAGCTGCCAGTTTTTTGGGCGGACCTACCTCCCATTCAAAGGCATGCTCCCTTTTACCCTGACCACCGGTGTCCCAATTCACTGGACATGGATTTTGGGAGTATGGCAGAGATCCACTGGGATTTTATGACCTTTTTGACCAAAACAGAAAGTCATGATGACAATTTTACAGATTTTCTTAATCTGGCAATTTTACTGTCTAAAAGGCTCTTCTGGCATGCGTTGGAAAGAAAGCTTGAGTGTAATGGTACTCAAATCATTAAAAAGTTTCCAATGGAAACCACAGCTCCTTAGAGCAATCTTAATTCATTATTTCAATGTACAAGGCTTTATCTTGGAGAATATTTATATGAGTGTAAGATGGGCATATAAGAAGTATATAGTATAGTAGTTGTGCATATTGCATTTATACATTTTTATCAGATCTTCTCTATTCTGATTGTGAGGAAAGCAAAGAATAACAGACTATGAATGATTTACATATTTGCTTTTAAGGAGAGTTAGGGAACAAGATACTTCAGACTGCCATATTGATGTCCCTTCCACCCATCTTTGTAATCAATGTATCTTTTCTTAAACATTTGCTCTGAACATTCAAGAGGGACTGTCACTGTCCAAGATTTTTCATAGTATGTTTATTATTTAACATATTATATGTTAGTGAAGTCTGAAAAATAAATTTAAATGTAGAAATCTACACTGCTGTATTTATCTCGACCCTGAAGCCGAGTGCCTCCATCTTGGCTTCCTGTCAATTGTTGTTCTAAGCCAGGGGTGCCCAAAAGTAGATCCTCAGATGTTGTAGAACTACAGCTTCCATGATGCTAAAGCATTCTAAAGGCATGCAAATCATCATGGGAGTTGTAGTTCTACAACGTCTGGGGATCTACCTTTTGGGCACCCCTGTTTTAAGCTCTGCACTATTCTGTCCTTGAACGTACTATGTTAAGGACTTCCTGTTTCTCCTCTTCCAATGCAATCTGTGCCATGACTGTGCCTGGTCATAACTGGATTGCTATGCTGCATGCTGAATATCTAAAGTGCATTTAAAGGAAAACAGAACATCACATGAAAAAAAGGATAACACAAGTTATAGGTGATTTTCTATATTTTATTCGGTGGTATACTTTCCAGAAAAGTGACAGTTCCTGTTTAACTTATTTCTGTGGATTGATTTAAAATCTTGCATACCTGCCAAGTGTCCTTCTTTATCAGGGGTTGTCCTTATTCGGGACCAAATCCCCTTTTTTTTTTTTTTATTCTTGCACATTATTTGTGTTTGCTTTGAGGTAAGATTGTAAAGTGTATGCATTGACAGTGCTTCACAACAATAATTCTCACAGCCACAAGTATTTAAGTTGTAATAAGTAATGATACTTAGAATTCAGGAATACAAAAACTTACAAAAAGTTGCAATAAGTAATCATACTTAGAATTCAGGAATACAAAAATGCTTTCTCCTTTTGTAAACTAAATCTAGTTCTTTTACTATAATAGTATTCGCTGACAAGAAATTATTAGGTTGAAAATCTTGCTTTACATATAATAGAATTAAACAGTTTTTTTGTATACTTTTGAATTTTTAAACAATGCAGACATGTGTCCCAATGAGAATGCAAGCAAAAGCGTGTCTGGATTTTGTAATGTTAAGAGATCTTCTCCGTCCACTGAAAATTTTAGGAGGCATGCGACATCATGGCACACAATAAAAGAAAATGCAATTCTCCCTGTGCAAGATAAGTTTGTTAGGTCCGCAAGAAAATATTTGTATTACATTTACAGTATTGAGACCTATCTGGTGTACATCTTTAGCATGATAAAATGATTTAATAACCAAAAAGGGGAAAAAAATTTGAAGTGTGAAAATAAGCTACAATCACCTAAAGTGACAAAAATAATCCAAAAACATGTCTTGCGCTAAAATTTTAGTTAAAGGGATTCTGTAGTGCGAGGAAAACAAACCCACCGACGTCAGCCAGATCAATGGATGTTAAGTATAATTTGAGCGCAACACTTGTTTTTTTGATAAAATGATTTATCAATTTCTTGCAATATGTTGGATTTAAAAAAAAAATGGTTGTAAACTTAAAATGGCACTGTCACTGTCTGGGGTCTTTGCATGAATTGCCAAGACACCCAACGGTGACTGATTTGCTGGCAGTGCGGTTGCTGAGGGGTGCAGTGGAAGGTAAATAATACTTAGCCGAACATGACCTTGAGGCCACCGCCATCTTCGCCTGCTCTTCTTCAGCTGCCAGTAGCTGACATCAGCGTTGTGCTCTTGCTCATGTGCGAGAATACAACAATGAGGGCTATGGAGGATCTCGCGAGACTGCGGCAATTTTCCGTAGACAAAGTCTTTTTCCCCTCAGCTGTCAATAGATAGTTCTGCCTTTTGTCAATCTTTACCAAGCATTGGAAAACTACCAAGACAATGTAGTCCCTACTTATATCTTTTGACTGAATTGCAATTTCATTGAAATTCCGACAGTCAATGTGAGAATTTCATAAAAATGTTATCTCTATGAAATATTACTTTTAGATGACAGTGTTGCTTTAATGTTACAGTCAGGTAATAAAGGGATATTAAACCATAGTCTATTAATCTTGATCGCACTGTCAGAAGGCTACTTTGTTTCTATTGCCTTTTAACATGGTTAATAGCCGAGGATGGAATATAATCCGGTTCTAAGTGATAAAAATGCAGTCCCTGATTTACCATAACAACAACTGATAAACAGGATGTATTTAGATTAAAAATACCCATATGATGATCAATCATTTTATTATGCTAAATAAAAACTTGACAGATCTGCTTATATTATGCTTCGCTGTTGCATGTCACATATTCAGAATTATTTATTAATTTTGTTTGTTTTTTGAGCTTCTGCCATTAATTTTTTTATTGCTTGTTAAGGCACAGTTATGCCATCTTCTGCTGTAAAGTAAAATTGTTTCAATAAAATACTAAATTGCATTTATTAAAGTAAAGCCTGTTTTTTTTTATTAAAGTTTTATTCAGAGCCATTTGGGCTAAAATGCAGCTGTGATTATAATTATTTGGTTGTTACTTTACCTGTTGTCATTTTTGGCAAATGAAATGCCTACTACCTAATAAAAGACGTATACATGTATTCATAACACATTGAATGGTAATGAATTTAAAACCGAATAGTAAGACTCAAGGTAAAATAGCCAAACAGTGACTATAGCTGAGACTTGACACCTGAAATATCAACTATATTTTATTAGCATTACTTTTCATGCATTGGTATTTCAGGTGGGCTTTGTCTTCATTTACTGTATTTAGCTTGGTATGATGCTGTGCAATTTTATTAACACATCTGATAGTTTGTCTGCACAGCTCTTGTGATCATCTGCCATATATTTGATAACCAGAATTGTGATGTCTGTCACTCTGTTATTAAGATCATCATTAAGACTCTGCAATTGGTAGCAATTCTGTTGAGATTACATTTTACAAACTCTAATGAAAAACAAATGGCAGGTACAAATAACCCCTTTTTAATTCAATTAAAACCATTTAAAATATAATAAGTAAATAAAAAGTTACCTTCAAAGTTTCCCTCAATGCATTGTTTAGAACCAGCAAACAGACCCCTTTCACGCTAGTTAAATACTCTTATCTCATACCATTCCACAGCAGAAGTTTATGGGAAATGTAATTTATAACCATGGACCGTTCTGCTCATCACTGATGACTGAAACTTCTCTTTAAACTGGTAGCAGGCAGATAGGGCAGCCTGATTGACAGTACCGACGTGCTGTTGACATTGTTTAGTGAACAGGGCTATGTGCAGCTCTTGGCAGAGCCAAAGACCACAGTGGTTTTTGCAGATGTCGCGTAACTTGGACAAAATGAACATAATAAATCGGGAACTGAACTGAAAATTGAGGCCTGCCTGATCGATCGTTCTAGGGAGTTGTTTTAGAATTCCAGCAGTGGCTTTGTCAAATTGCTGCAGTTCTAAGTAACTCTCAGAGCTGAGAGAGGGGGCAGAATGCTGCACACATTATCATTTTTTTGCAATTAAGCATAGTTGGGATGGTGCTAAGTGAGCCTTTAGTATGTGCACAATTTTAAAGTACATGCAGTGTAAGACATGGGGACATTTAATTATATATGCATAGTTATATTACCTGTTTTTGTATCTTTAAAGATTTGGCTAGAATAACAAAAATGTGCACTAGCAGTTTTCCAAAGGGCTAATGGGTGTCTTGGGTTGATTTGACATATCTCAGCTTGCTTCCTTAAAGGGATACTCCAATGCCCAAATGCAAATTAAAAAAAAAATACTGTTTAGTATATATATCCCAAATGAAAACTTGCATGTATTTAATTAAACTTTTTTATATAATTAGGGGTGTATCTAAAAACAGCTTGCAAAAGCTACTGATCTTGTGTCTGAATCCTTCGCAGGTCCTCTCCTTCTTACCCAGCTCAGACTTTCTGTGCAGCACAATGAGACGTTTTAACAAGGCAGGTGCTCTGGGCAATTGCTGCCTCTTGAGCCTAGCGCCACTGAGCTAACCAAACTAGGAAGTAACAGGATTGGTTGTCTGATTGACAGCTAGGGGGGTGTAGCCAGGTTAATTTATAATAGTGTCAATTTGTATTGAAATCTTCACTATTCGCAAAATGAAAAAGACACACTCTTCACACAGAAAGCTGTTCGGCAAGATAAAGTGCTTTAGGGATCTGGAGTGTCCCTTTAATGTATATGGTATACATGATATACATACATACATTTACAAAGAAATGTTATCAGTTAAGTCTGGTTTCATTTACACTGTTATACTGTAAATATATGGTAAATTACATTGATGATATTAAGATTAAAACAGAGGTTTATTATTGTTGATGTAGGAATTTGCATCAACAAACAAGTGATGGCATTTGCTGAAGTTTATGGCCCAAAGTTCAGTGTATAGGAATCCAATACTAACAGACAGACACATACCTCACTGGTCCTTTTTATAAATAAATGTTAGAAATTCAGAATATTGGGCTTTTACCAAATTTTGAAGTATGTTTCATAAGAAGTACTGTGATGGTCTTTGTATTCAGACCATAAAATGAAGTTTCTTCACTTTGTTTAATTGAATTGATTTATATGATTTTATATCTTTAATAAAGTGTTGTGTTTCAATTTTTAGGCTGATGTGTTTCATTTTTTGGGCTGATGTTTTCATTTTTTGGTCTACGTTTTTATGCTGTTGTTCCTCAGTGTTTTCTTGCTGTGAGCAAAAGCAGTTTTCACAGCAACACAAGATACTTCACAAACTATAAGAGCCATTTTAAAGGGCTACTAAAGACACCAGGATTATTTCATCTCAATAAATATGTGTAAAGGAGTCATTATCAGACTGGAGCAATTTAAATAGAGTCCAAGAGAAATGGGATTATTTAAAAGTTGCACTGCTGAAGGCAACAGAAAATTGCATTAGGCTTGTCAGTAAAAGCAAAAAATTAAAGAAACCACTGTGGTACTCTGCAGATGTGGTCAAAATAGTAAAAAACAAAAAGTTAGCATTTAGTAATTCTAAAAAAAAAAAACAGAGTGAGGAAGATAGACAGATCTACAAGATTAGGCAGAAAGAGGCTAAGCAAGTTTTAAGAGCTTCCCAATCACAAACAGAAGAGAAAATAGCACAGTCAGTTAAAAAGTGGACAAAACACTTTTTAGATGCATAAATGAGAAAAGGAAAATAAAACAAGGATTAGTTAGATTAAAAACAAAAGAAGGAAGGTATGTAGAAGAGGATAAAGGTCTAGCTGACTGCCTCAATGAATATTTTTGTTCAGTATTTACAGATGAAAATGAAGGAAAGGGGCCTCAGTTAGGAAAAAGGCCAAATGAGTAATTTGTTACATGTGAAGAGGTTCTATTTCAACTATCAAAAGTAAAGACAAATAAGTCAATAGGACCTGATGGAATACACCCAAAGTTATTAAAAGAGCTTAGTGGTGTACTAGCAAAACAATTAACAGATTTATTTAACCAATCATTAACAGGAGTAGTCCCAGGAAGATTGGAAGTTAGCGAATGTTGTGTCCATTCACAAGAAAGGTAGTAGGGAGGAATTGGGCAACAATAGGCCAGTAAGCTTTACTTCAGTAGTGGGGAAAGTAATGGAAACCATGTTAAAGGATCGGATTGTTGAACATCTAAAAACACATGGATTTCAAGATCAGAGACAACATGGTTTACTTCAGGGAGATCATGCCAAACTAATCTTATTGATTTTTTTGATTGGGTAACTAAAATAATAGATCAGGATGGTGCAGTAGACATTGTTACCTAGATTTCAGTAAGGCTTTTGACACTGTTGCACATAGAAGGCTTATCAATAAACTGCAATCTGTACTTGGACCCATTCTCTTTAATGTTTTTATTAGTGATATTGCAGAAGGTCTTGATGGTAAGGTATGTCTTTTTGCTGATGATACTAAGATATGTAACAGAGTTGATGTTCCAGGAGGGATAAGCCAAATGGCAAATGATTTAGGCAAAATAGAAAAATGGTCAGAGTTGTGGCAACTGACATTTAATGTGTATAAGTGCAAGATAATGCATCTTGGACGTAAAAACCCAAGGGCAGAGTACAGAATATTTGATAGAGTCCTAACTTCAACATCTGAGGAAAGGGATTTAGGGGTGATTATTTCTGATTAAGGTAGGCAGACAATGTCATAGAGCAACAGGAAATGCTAGCAGAATGCTTGGTTGTATAGGGAGAGGTATTAGCAGTAGAAAGAGGGTCGTGCTAATGCCATTGTACAGAACACTGGTGAGACCTCACTTGGAGTATTGTACACAGTACTTGAGACCATATCTCCAGAAGGATATTGATACTTTAGAGAGAGTTCAGAGAAGGGCTATTTAACTGGTTCATGGATTGCAGGATAAAACTTACAAGGAAAGGTTAAAGGAACTTGACATATATAGCTTGGAGGAAAGACGAGACAGGGGGGATATGATAGAAACATTTAAATACATAAAGGGAATCAACACAGTAAAGGAGAAGACTATATTTAAAAGAAGAAAAACTACCACAACAAGAGGACATAGTCTTAAATTAGAGGGGCAATAATATCCGGAAGTATTACTTTACTGACAGGGTAGTGGATGCATGGAATAGGCTTCCAGCTGAAGTGGTAAAGCTTAACACAGTAAAGGAGTTTAAGCATGCGTGGGATATGCAGAAGGCTATACTAACTATTAAATAAGGCCAGGGACTAATGAAAGTATTTTTAAAAATTGGGCAGACTAGATGGGCCGAATGGTTCTTATCTGCCATCACATTCTATGTTTCTATGAAGTAGTCTGGGTACCAGGTCCCTCACCTATTAGCCCTTCAATCTAAAACATTGGTAAATAGCAGAAATGCAGTTATGGATAAAAGCGCCTCTAGTGGTTGTCTTCCTGACAGTCACTGAAGTAGATTGCGCTGCAACAACAGAGTTTCACTTGGTCATTTGACGTCCAATGTCCACGAGGACATTGATTGTCATAAAATGCAGCTTATAGAGAATGCACATGCATCTCTTCCCCAACGCTTTTCTATAAGGAACATTGAATTGGACAAGAAACCAGGAAGCGATGCTCCGGGATGCCGTCACAGGAGGAATGGGTTGCAGTGGTCCTGCCGTTTAAGCCATTCCATATAAGATATTACCATTTTGTAGAAACAGCAATGCTTACATTGAAGAGTTAAAGGGACACTATAGTCACCAGAACAACTACAGCTTATTCAATTTGTTCTGGTGAGTATAATCATTCCTTTCAGGCTTTTTGCAGTAAAAGAGAAAAATAAATGTTTACATTACATGAGAAAACAGTGGTCGGGGCTGCACTCACCTGAATATGAATAAATAGGGTGCTTCTGGTAGCCAATTTATACAATTAAAAAATAAATATATATATATTTGGGAGTCTAGCCAACTCCTTGGCTTTGCACCCCTCCATGTCACAAGTGACTCCTCCCATGGCCCTATTTAGCTGTGTACTGCAGAGAACTCTAGATGGATTTTTTCCTCCAAGTAAGTAGCTCATGAAGCTGACACAAGGCCGGTAGCGTAGGACCTGCCAAAGATGGGGAACATTGATGTTGTGGCAGGCTTATGCAATGTATGATCATATAATGTAACTAAACCCCCATTATTTTTTGCCTGCATTAGGTGTTTAAAAAAAAAAAAAAAATAGATAAAAACGAACTAAATCTGTCAGCACTGAAGTTGCTGTTTAGGGGATAATGGAGTGCGCTGGATTTTCTTTTTTTAATGTTTACATTACAGCCTAGTGATAACCCCACTTGCCACTCTTCAGATGGCTGCTAGAGGTGCTTCCTTGGGCAGTGCTGCACAGTGAGCAGCACTGCTATTCAGTTTCTCCACCCTCTGCATGCAGACACTGAATGATCTTCATAGAGATGCATTGATTCAATGTATCTCTATGAGAAGATGCTGATTGGTCAGGGCAGTGTTTGGCTTGTGCTGGCTCTGCCCCTGATCTGCCTCATTGACAGTTTCAGCCAATGCTATGGGAAAGCATTGTGATTGGCTCAGACCACCACTTCTGATGATGTCAGCCAAGCAGACAGATCAGGGGCACATGCAGCAGCTGCAGACTGGAACAAAGGTGAGATTTTACTATATTTAGAAGGGCAAGGGGAGAAGCGGGCAGTGGGGAAGATGGTGGTTTTAACACGATAGGGTCAGGAATATATGTTTGTGTCCCTGACCTTTTAGTGTTCCTTTAAATACATCCCTAGTAGCTGTCCTCCAGGCAGACAACTAGAGGCACTTCCGCCTAAAGAACGGAGTCAAACTTGGTTCTGTATTTAAATGCTGCTCATACAAAGTGATGTGATGCTAGCAGGAGACTGTTGTGGCATTACATAGAGATATTGACATGTTCAAAGGTCAGAGAGTCAATCAGATCAGTCAATACTGAACATATAGTGATTCCAATAAATCCAAATATTCTAAAATAGAGCTTGCTGTGCGCCAGTATCATCAAATCACAATAAGGTCCATGTTAATTATCTGCAAGATAATAATATGGTCAAACACACCTCTGACTATTTTTCTATCTTGTCATTTTTTTCCACCTTGATTTTTTTAGCCTAAATATGGCAAGTATTTTGTAAACTTCCAACGACTCTTTAGTGATCAGACTCCATAATAAGAATCAATTTTGAGGAGAGGACTGGATGCATGATGCGTCAGTCGGTGATACAATTAATTTACCTTCTCCACTGGGCCCTGCCATCTGCTACATCAAAACAGAAAATTAAAAATACTCAGTGGATATCCTGCTCGTTTAATGCCAAAAAAAAAAAAAAGAATGAAAACATAAATATAGATTTTTATGTAAGAAGCTAGAATTCTGAAGAGTAGACATCTGTGCACCATAAAAAGCTAAGTTTTGAAGCAAATGTTTAAACTAGGTTTAAGATTAATTGTGAGATTTTTACAATATCTGGTGATAACACAAATTTACAAAAAATTACAACAATTTACAATATTTATAATTTAAAAAAAACACTACTCACAAAAGCAGTATTGTATGCAACAAGAGGTGTGTAAAATCATTGAGTTATGTGCAACACAGATAGGTGGCATAATGATGACATCATAACTTTAATCAGCCGTGTAATGAAATTACAAATAGTGTGTATAAAAATACAAAGAAAAACAATATATTTACATATAAACCAGAACACCGTAATGGAAAATGAAACATTATTTAGCTTAACGAGTGTATAGAGTGCATGAAAAAAACAAGTTGTTTTGGAGTGCGGCCAATGATGTCATGAGTTGTGAGTTCTGTTTGTTGATATTAGCTTTTGGTGGCTACCAGCTGCCAACAAACACATGGGGCCAATGATGGTAAAAAACACATTACTCTAGCCAGAGAAATATGCAGTTGGCTCTGAGCAAGCATTATTATTATAATTCAAAGCACACTATATATAATTGCATAGAAAAATATTTATTCGAAATACAAGATGAAAAAGATACACCTACAATATAAAGTGCATATATGCAGTATTTAGTTTCCTATGGTAGTGGGTATAAAAGTAGGAAAGTAAGCCATTAAGCTCTGAGATCCCCCCTGAGGAAGGCTGAATGCCAAAACATTGGGGAGTGAGTGAGTCTCCAGCTAAGGGTTAGTTTACCCTTTATTCTTAAACCTTCTGGATTTATAGTGAGCACTGTAGTGCCTGGGTTCATGTAGCTGTTTATGGTTTGTGGTTGATTCTATGCATATATATACTTTACATTGTTGGTGTATTTCATCTTGTATTTTGAATAAATATTTTTCTATGCAATTACATATGGTGTGCTTTGAGTTTATTTTTTCTATGTGGTTTGTGGTCTTGGAAGGGTACAGAATATTTCTTACTCATTAAGCACCCTGTACTTTTATGGCTACATGTTTTTAAAAAGCACATATTAATCCATATCTGTTGAGCGCTGTCTATACTTTGTATGTATATATTATTAGAATTATTGGCATTTATATAGCGCCAACTTATATCGCATGATATATACTCTCAGTGTCCCCAAGTGTCTTAGTGTCCCCATGTCTCACAATGTCCCCTAGTGACATGGGGACACTGTGAGACATGGGGACACAGACACACATGGGGACACTGAGACATGGGGAAACAGACACACATGGAGACACTGAGACACTTGGGCACAGTGGGAGACATGGGGACACTAAGGCACTAGGGACCCTAAGTGTCCCCGTGTCTCACAGCCAGTGTCCCTGGTGTTTCAGTGTACCCATGTCACCCAGTGTCTCAGTGTCACTAGTGTCTCAGTGTTTCCATGTCTCCCAGTGTCCCTTGTGTCTCAGTGTCCCCATGTCTCCAAGTGTCGCTAGTGTCTCAGTGTCCCCTTGTCTCCCAGTGTTCCCAAGTGTCTCAGTGTCCCCATGTCTCTCACTGTCCCCTAGTAACATGGGGACACAGACACTAGGGGACACTGGGCAACATTGGTATACTGGGAAACATGGGGCACTGAGACACTGTGATACATAGTCTCAGTGTCTCCCAGTGTCCCCAAGTCTCCTAGTGTCCCCATGTCTCACAGTTACATGTGACATGGGGACAAAGGGAGACATGGAGACACAGACACTAGGGGACACTGGGTGACATGGGGACACTGGGAGGCAGGGAGACACTGGGAGCAATCCATCTATACAGCATAATCAAACTGTAAGTAGTTTTTTGGTGATTTTAAAGAATTTTCTCTTATGTCACTTCTTGTGATTTTACATCATGTGATGTCACACCTACATAATTAGTTATGCAAATTAGTAGGGCCTGTATTTTTTCCAAGAAAGGTGGCAACCCTAACTACTCTTCACATACTCTTGCTTAAGTATGGAATCTTATGAGGGATATATGGAAACAAAACTTGTGTTGACTAGCTGAAATTAAATTAGTTAAGGTAATGCTCACTTTGGTCTCTTCAACACTGTGGCATGTTCCCTTTCTTCTACACTCACTACATCCACATTTTCTCTGTCTCAGACTGTATACCAGGAGCTTCTGCCTGCTAGTAAAAGGTAAGGAGACAAGTGGACATGTGAGTGCTAGGGGACAGTCCTTAGAAAGCGTGGACTGAGCACATCATTAGATGCATTTATGCTAAGCTCTGGATGCTGTTGGCCAGCATGCATGTTTGGCAGACAGCCTGACATGCATTCATGCCAGGCTAGCCTTTCAATTCATTGGGCAGACACGCCTCCTTTTTGGGCATGTTCGTCCCTTTCGGGAGTTCTGGTTATATGATCTGCGTCAGTGGCCCACCCTTTTACACCTCCCATTGACTTCCTGCCTCACTGGACACTGCTGGTAGGTGGTATGGATTTACATGAAAGATGAAAGCATAAATTAGAGAGAGATTAGCATATTTTAAGAGAATCTGAGTTTTCTTATAACTGCATCCTATGAGTTTCCCTCCGGCAACATCTCCACCAGATACATAACGCTTGAGAGGTATGACTGTTTTAGTGTTTTTGGTCAATAAGATTCTGTACTTAGGCCCATCATAATTGTCAGCACCAGGCCCACTGGGCTCTTAATCTGGCCCTGGAGACAGGTATGTGATATAGAAGTTACTCTTGGAGGCTATATGCATTTCTGAACAGATGGGTTTTGAGGGACTTCTTAAACGATTAAAGACTAGGGGAGAGTCTGATGGCGGTAGGCAGGCTATTCCAAAGGAAAAGAGCCAGCCGTGAAAAGTCCTGCAAGCGCTAGTTAGCAGTAAGGGTACGAGCAGCTGACAGGAGAAGGTCACCGACAGAACAGAGAGACCGAAAAGGGGAATATGAGTCTTCCCATCCACATTGTGGGAAATTTAGAGAAATAAGTCATAAGCTTTTGATGTAGCGGTGATGGGCATAAAATCCTTTAAATCTTTTCAGTTTTTCCACTTCTAAAGAATCTGCCAAAAGGCATGGATTGTGATATGCATAACATATATAGAATGAATTTTACGCTAGGCTGGATTAATCCTCTCTGGCAGGAGAGGTAATAGGACCATAAGTGGGCACTGAACTTTTGTCAGAACACCAGAGAATGGGGAATGATCTGTACCCCAATGGTCTGTATCTCCCATCCAATGATCCAATGAAGCGCTTAAGGACCACCAGAATGGGGGAATCATCTACATCCCCATCCAACCAGGCAGTGGAAAGGGGAGACCGAAAAGGGGCATATGAGTCTTCCCATCCACATTGTGGGAAATTTAGAGAAATAAGTCATAAGCTTTTGATGTAGCTGCGATGGCCATAAAATCATTTAAATCTTTTCAGTTTTTCCACTTCTAAAGAATCTGCCAAAAGGCATGGATTGTGATATGCATAACATATATAGAATTAATTTTACGCTAAGCTGGATTAATCCTCTCTGGCAGGAGAGGTAATAGGACCATAAGTGGGCACTGAACTTTTGTCAGAACACCAAAGAATGGGGAATGATCTGTGTGACGAAGTGCCCTTCGCCACTTGTGCCTGGAGAGGACTGCTTGCCCGCCTCTTGCCCTGTGACTATGGCCCCTGGGATGTATTGCCCTTTAAAGACATGATTTGGGTATAATGGATTTGTGTTGTGCTGCTGCTGGCCCTTTAAGAACCATCTGGGGACATACTGTGGAGTTACTGGGTGGCCACCATTTCCTGTATCAGAAGCACATGGTGAGAACAATGGATGGCGGCCATTTTAACTCACAGACACTGTTTGGACTTTTCAACATGGTGCCATCTCGCCAGTATTTGGTGCACAGAGACATCGTGCAGTGGTTTTGGACTATACAGAAGGGGACACATTATACAGTGATTGTTTTTCATTTAGCCTGTATATGTTCTGCAGAATCTGCATTAAACTGTATTTTCCAAAGTACTGAACGGATCTGGGTGAATTTTGGATATGTGGTTCACCCAGATCCCCTGGTTCCAAGGATATACTTTTTATGGGGTTATTGCATGTTTTTGTGTTTTATGAAACTGTATAATTTCTGGCCAGCAGATAATTGAGCTTTGTGTATTGTAGAAACTCAATTATCTAGCCTGGCCCAGAGGAGGAGTTTTGTGTTGCATAAATTGTGAGTTCTGTGTGCCAGTAAATCAGTCTTGTTCCAGCATTAAGCCTTGGCTCATATTTGGGGGAAGGGATACCTACACTCTGGGGATTGCTATAATCACTTACTCCCCAGAGGAAGCTCTTGCAATAGCTTGATTTGTTCCTGTTCCTGCTCTCTGGGAAAGAGAGGTTCACCCACTGGAAGCTGGATCCTGGCCTTGGGTCCAGGGTGGGTGGAAACAGCAGAGACCCCGGCGCAGTTGCATCGCTGGAAGTGGGGTCTGCAGTGCTGATGGTGTCAGTTGGAGTGCTTGGAGTCCTCAGCGAGCACTAGGAGCATCGATTGGCGGAGGTACTCAGTCGGAGTGCCAGCGTTCCGTCACAATCTGTACCCCAATGATCTGTATCTCCCATCCAATGATCCAATGAAGCTCTTAAGGACCACCAGAATGGGGAATCATCTACATCCCCATCCAACAGGCAGTGGAATGCAGCACTGAAGTGTATTGGTACACCGGAACTCTGTGGAGGAGGTTGTTAGCCCCCAATGTATATACAGAAATATAGTGCTACAGGCCTCACAGTGCAAGGTGAAAACTCAAATATACTTTTATTATAATTCAAAGAACAAAACAAAAATACGACGTTTCTCATAGTTTTGTTTTGTCTTTTGGATTATAATAAAAGTATATGTGAATTTTCACCCTGAACTGTGAAGCCTGTGGCGTTATACTTCTGTAGATCCCCCATTCAGTGATTCTGAATCAACTGAGAGTCGGACCAGGAGGGAGCTTTTAAAATGATCTGACTTCACATGATATTGATGCAGACCACAACTCTCCCCCACCCTACACCCAGGAGAGGCTCTCAACTGGACCACTAGGGATTACACCCCTTTCTGCCAAAAGGTAAGCAATAGGAGGGCAAAAGAAAAACTTCCCTACACGCACATACACACACAACACTTGGACTCCTCCATACACAAAATTCAGTCACCACAGACACAACACTCAACTTCCCCGTTCATACAGTTCTTCCACTGCACACACTCACACTTAACACTTTCCCACACACATACAACACACATACAACCCTCATCCACCACAAACACACAACAGTCACAAAATAATGAAGCTCTAGAAAGGGGTCCCATTCTGAAATACTGCCTATCCTAGTGCCCTAGGCAACCTTAATCTTGCTCTTAACCCAGTTTCATTGTTACATAGTGACATAGTCACACAGCTGAAAAGAGACTTGTGTCAATCAAGCTCAGCCTCCCTCACATATGTTTTTGCTGTTGATCCAACAGATGGCAAAAAACCCAGTCTAAAGCGCTTTCAATTTTGCAACAAACTAGGAAAAAGTTCCTTCTTGACTCCAAAATGGCAGTCAGATATCTCCTTGGATCAAGCAGCTTTTACAGCTTTTACCCCAATAATTAGAAATTATATCCCTGTATGTTATGTTTTTGCAAGTATTTATTCAATTGTTCTTTAAATATCTGTATGGACTCTGATAAAACCACCTCTTCAGGCAGAGAATTCCACATCTTTCTTACTGTAAAAAATCATTTTCTTTGCGTTAGATAAAATCTCATTTTTTTACAGCCTAAATGCATGACCTTGAGTCCTATGTATAGCCCTGTTTATGAATAGATTTCCAGACAATGGTTTGTAATGGCCCTGAATATGTTTGTATAATGTTATCATATCCCCTCTGAGGCAGTGGTGTATCCTGGTTTTTTGCTGCCCTAGGCAGGACAAAACTCAAGCGCCCCCCAAGCCCCCCTCAACCCCCTAACACGAGCGTGACCCCCACCCATCCCTTCCCCCCGCCCCACCTTCTAAATACACACACACACACACACACACACTCACTGACAGATACGCATACACTAGCTAACAGAAACACAAACTCACTGACACACACAGACACTCACTCACTCACTAGCAGACACACTAGCAGACACACACACACTCACTGACACACACACTCACAGGCAAACATACACACACAGTCAGACACACACACACACACACACACACACAAACACACACACTCACTAGAAGACACACTCACTAGCAGACACACACACTCACTAGCAGACACACACTAGCAGACACAAACACTCACTGACACACACACACTTACAGGCAAACACACTCACACTAACAGTCAGACACACACATACTAACAGTCAGACACACACACACTCACTAACAGACAGACACACTCACTCACTAACAGACACACACACTAACAGACACACTCACTGACAGACACACTCACACACACACTAACAGACACACTCACTAACAGACACACTCACTCACAGACACACTCACTCACAGACACACTCACACACACACTAACAGACACACTCACACACACACACTAACAGACGCACTCACACACACACATGCTAACAGACACACTTACAGACACACTCACACACACACTAACAGACACACTCACACACACACACTAACAGACACACTAACAGACACACTCACACACACACACTAACAGACACACTCACACACACACTAACAGACACACACACACTAACAGACACACTCACACACACACACTAACAGACACACTCACACACACACTAACAGACACACTCACACACACACACTAACAGACACACTCACACACACTAACAGACACACACACACACACACTAACAGACACACTAACACACACACTAACAGACACACTAACACACACACTCACACACACACTAACAGACACACTAACACACACACTAACAGACACACACACACTAACAGACACACTAACAGACACACACACACACACTAACAGACACACTAGCACACACACTAACAGACACACTCACACACACACTCACACTAACAGAAACACTCACAGACACACTCACACACTCACATTAACACATTTATTTTTTTAACCCCCCTCCCCTCCAGCCTTACCTTTGGGAATGCTGGGGGGGGGGTCTCTTTCTCTCTGGGGGTCCAGTGGTTGCCGGGCTGGGCGGGCGGCTGGCGAGGGAGCACTTCCTCTGGGCGGTCTGCTCAGATCCCTCGCGCCTCAGAGTGAGGCTGGGAGCCGGAATATGACGTCATCAACCCGGCTCCCAGCCTCACTCTGCGGCGCGCGAGGGAGCTAAACAGACCGCTCAGAGGAAGTGCTCCCTCGCCAGCCGCCCGCCCAGCGCCGCCCGCCCGCTCGGCATGTCTGTTAGCCACAAGGCTAACAAGGCATTTGCCCTGGCCATTTGGGGGGCGGCTTTTTTTGCCGCCCCCTGGAAAATGCCGCCCAATGCCCCCTGGAAAATGCCGCCTTGTTTGCCTCGTGGCTAAAACGCCCCTGCTCTGAGGTGCTGTTTTTCCAAACTAGAGAGATTTACATTTTTCTTCATAACTAAAATGCTCCATTCCTTTTATCAATTTTGTAGCTCGTCTCTGCACTTTTTCTAGTGCCACTGATGTAGAATTATTAAAATCTTTATTAGAACCTGTATTGAATTATTGTACTAACTCCATTTTAATATCACACTATGACAGAATTCTCCATTTTGTTCACCTTACATGACAGAATTTCCTGACAGTATTCAATATAATGAATAAGAGATTGTATTTTCTCTCTCTAAGGACATAACTAGCCCCGGAGTTAGCGGATCTCCGTTGACTTGCAACATAGTATAATCCAAGGCCAGGAGAACAGCGACTAATGAAATGTTCTATTCATAAAAGAACCTTGGAACAGACCACGAGACTGACATCACTAACTACGTAAAATGACGCCCAAGCCCCCCTTTCCACCGAGTAAGCCTCGTGTTAAAGAGCAATGGCGACGACATCCCATGATGGGAGGGTGCCTCACTAGTCACTCAAATCTCTGAGCCAATTAATAATATTAATGGGTGGACACTGACATAGCCACTTAACATTTAACCCAATTAATGATGTTTATTTGTTATTATCTGATATTCAATGATGATGTCATTTTGCATATAAAAAGGCCTGCGTGCCTGTTTTTTAACTAGATGCTAATAAATTTCCTGAAGTGTTTTTAACCTGAACTGCATGTGTCAGTGTAAACTTACTTCTGCGTATACGCAATTTATTCATCTCAGATTTGGACAGGAACAGATAGACTTTTAAACATTTTTGTTTATTTCTAAATTAATCTACATCACCATGATATCTTTCTTTAGAACCGGTGCCCAAAATTGCACAGCATATTCAAGGTGTGGTCTTACCAGCGATTTATAAAGAGGCAAAATTATATTTTCATCCTGAGAATTTATGCCCCTATTTATACATGACAAAACCTTACTGGCCTTAGCAATTCCAGATTGACATTGTATATTGCTGCCTAATTTGTTGTCTATAAC
Organism: Pelobates cultripes; assembly: GCA_933207985.1. Taxonomy (NCBI): domain Eukaryota; kingdom Metazoa; phylum Chordata; class Amphibia; order Anura; family Pelobatidae; genus Pelobates; species Pelobates cultripes. The sequence continues at coordinate 278,804,856 of OW240915.1, read as the reverse complement.
AATTCCCAAATCCTTCTTGTGTGTTGTTATCCCTAATTTACTACTATTTAGGGTGTAAATTGCTTGTGCATTCTTGACCCCGAAGTGCATTTCTCTACATTAAATTTCATCTGCCATTTTAGTCCCCATTTTTTTTAAATCCCTCTGCAGCAAAACAATATCCTGCTCACATCGTATTACTTTACAAAGTTTTGTGTCATCTGCAAACACTAAAACATGGCTTTCAATGCCTATTTCAAGATCATTTCTAAATATGTTAAATAGAGGCGGTCCCAAAACAGAACGCATTAAAGCATGTTGATTATACCATACCATGCCGATTACAAAGTTCTTCCCAATGAATTCCTGAATATTATCCCTGAATAGCCCTTCAGATATTTTCCCAGTCAAAGAAATTAAGCTCACAGGTCTATAATTTTCAGGCAAGGATTTTGAACCCTTTTTAAATAAGGAACGACATCTGCCTCCCTTCAATCCTCCAGTACAATTTCTGAAACAAAAGATTCTTGAAAGATTAAATACAGAGGTTCACTTATTTCCCCACTTATCTCCTTAAGTACTCGTGGATGAATAAGGCCAGGTCCCGGAGCTTTATTAACATTAATTTTCTTTAACTGCTGTAGCACCTTGTCTCGAGTCATCCAGTCACAAGTTATCTGTAAGTTTTTTGCAGCAATCATTTGCATATCTCTTGCCATAGGATCCTCATTAATAGATATTGAATAAAACTTAAAATGTCTGCCTTTTCCTGGTCTTCATTAACCAACAGACCCATCTCTGTTTCCAGTGTACCTAGACGTTCATTTTTAGTTTTTTTTTAGAATTGATGTACTTGGAAAAAAATGTTGGGGTTGGTTTTGCATTATTTGGCTATCAATTTCTAATTTTCTAGTTTAGCCACTTTAATTGCCGTTTTGCAAGCATTATTGGCTTCCTTATATCTTATATAGGATGCCTCAGATTTGTCAGATTTAAATGCCTTAAATGCCCTTTATCTCTTGTTTTACTTCACTGCTAAGCCACATTGGTTTCAATTTGTTTCTTTTATATTTATTACCCAATGGTATACTGAGAAATGTGCCTTTCTAATTGTTGAACTGGGCTATGTGAAGCCAAAGTTTTGATCTGCTACTAGAAACCATATAGCCCAGTTTGTTGTTTAGTGAACCAGGATCTGCGTGGCTGCCTTTACACAGTCCATGACCTATATCTCTCAAATAGTGGAAGAGAAACTCTAAATTGTGCATTCAGAGTGCATACTGCACACACAAGTTGGAAAATATCACTCTAAACTTGCCTCAATCTCTTCCTCTTCTTTTCCTCAATCCTAATCTGTTCTTCCTTTCTTTTTCTTCAATCGTTTTCTCTTTTTCTAAAACAAATGAGGCATGGTAGTGACTGCTCTATCATATGTATTTTCCTCAGTTTGACAGAGCTTAACAATGGACAGAGTGACCTATGTCAAATTCTGTCACTTCCTGAGGCATTGTCTTGCTCATCCAATAAAGACAATAGTGCTGTATTCTCACGCAATTGTACAGCACTGACATGGGCTCCTGATGGATGAAGCGCCAGGAGCTGAAAATAGAAAGGACGGCACCTGCAGGGGACAGCATCAGGTAAGTATATCTACCCTCTGCTGCGTCCCAGGATCACCGCACCCCAAGCAGCCAGAAGGTGAGAGAGCTGTTTTAACCCGAGCAACCCTGTACTCTTTTAATATAACGCAAGTTCTAGGTTATTTGAATATTTTATTCTACGGGGAAACTACCAGAAAAGTGATGGTCTCATTAGTAGAGATTCATTGAGAATATAAACTATGACAGCTCAAAGGTGTATTTACTATGCTCAAAGTGTGGCAGTTTGGGTAACATTTGTTCTGATGAGTAGAATCATACCTTTTAGGCTTTGTGCTGTAAAAGAACGCTGTCTTTTCAGAGAAAATGCAGTGTTTACATTACAGCTTAGTGATAACTTCTCTGGCCATTCCTCAGATGGCTGTTAGAGATGCTTCCTATCTCAGTCTTGCCTATTGTGCATCACAACATATCAGTATCTCCTCCCTCTGCATGCAGACACTGAACTTTCCTCACAGAGATTCATTGATTCAATTCATCTCTATAAGGAGATGCTGATTGGCCAGGGCTGTATTTGAACTGTGCTGGCTCTGCCCCTTATCTGCCTCCTTCACAGTCTCAGCAAATCCAATGTGTAAGCAGTGGCGTACTAAGGTGGAGGCGGGGGGGGCGATTCGCCCCGGGTGCCACCAGGATGGGGGGTGCCATGGCCAGGGGCGCCCCCCCACCCTCCCTTGCTGCAGCCGCCCGAGCGCTCTGTACAGAGCCTCAGGCGGCTGCAGCTTTGCCCGGGCGGTGCGTCCATGAGGGCGGACCGCACCGCCCGGGCGCAGCTTGAGGAGAGGGGCTGACAGGAGGGAGCGCTCAGCACTCCCTCAGTTGTAGCATGGCCGAGCCCTGCAGCATGCTGGTCCGACGGGTACAGAGAGCAGCTGTCTCCTGTACCTGGCCGGACTAACAGGAAGTGCACACTGAGTGTGCACTTCCTGTTAGTCCTGCCGGGTGCAGGAAACAGATGCTCCCTGTACCCGCGGACTATACAGGGCTCGGCCACGCTACAGGGAGGGAGGGGGGAGGGGGGGTGGTGAGAAAAAGAAAGGGGGGGTGGGGTGAGAAAGAGAGAAAGGAGGGGTGAGAAAGAGGAGAAGGGGGAGAGAAAGGGGGTGAGAAAGAGGAGAAAGGGGGTGAGAAAGAGGAGAAGGGGGAGAGAAAGGGGTGAGAAAGAGGAGAAAGGTGGGGGAGAGAAAGGAGGGGAGGGGGGGTGAGAAAGAGAAATGGGGTGAGAAAGAGAAAGGAGGGGGGTGAGAAAGAGAAAGGGGGGTGAGAAAGAGAAGGGTGGTGTGAGAAAGAGAAAGGAGGGGGGGTGAGAAAGAGGGTGAGAAAGAGAAAGGGGGGATGAGAAAGAGAAAGGAGGGGGTGAGAAAGAGAAATTTGGGAGGAGGAGAAGGAAATTGGAGCGGGAGGAGAGATTGACATTCATCACATACACACAATGCACCCCTTGCACACAGAAAAACACAATGCATTACACACACAGACACACATACACAAGCAATGCAACCGTTACACACAATGCATCCCTTACACACACAGAAACACACAATGCAATCATTACACACATTCAATGAACCCCTTACACACACTCAATGCATCCCATACATACACAGAAACACACCTTGCAGCCCTTACACATACAAACACAGATTCACACAATGCATTCCTTACACACATATCAGGACATCCCCTACACACTCCACCCCCTGTGAACAAACTCATTGGTGGAACATGAAGGTGGACCCTGGGACCCAGACCTTGAGCTGTGTAAAGGACCCCAAAAAATGGAGCTGCTTCCCGTTCTCCCAGAACATTGATTTTTGTGACCACAGTTACAAACCGCCTCCAGAGAGCCTGTTCTGCACCAGACCAGTGGAGCCAGACTGCAGCTAGAGCCCATCATCATCCCTCATCTGGTTGTAAGTAGGCAATCTAGTATATTATTCGTGGCACTAAGCTCTAATTTACCTCACATTAAAGAAACACTATAGTCCCCAGAACCACTTCAGCTTAATGTAGTGGTTCTGGTGTCTATAGCCTGTCCCTGCAGGCCTTTAATGTAAACACGGCGGCACTGCAGCACTGGCGTTAGTTAACATGGCAAATCACATGGGTGGGGCATTGTGATGTCACATGGGGGGCGGCAAACTTTACTTTTGCCTAGGGCGGCAAAAATCCTTGCACCGGCCCTGGCTGGAGGGGGCTGTGTGAGCTGTGGCCACACAGTGTCCCATGGTAGTTAGGGTGCCGTGCGGCCAGTACAGCTCACACAAGCAAACAGCTGATAAACTGGCTGCACGGAGGAAATGTGTATGTGTGACTGTCTGCCTGTGACTGTGTGTGACTGTCTGCCTGTAACTGAGTGTTTGACTGTCTGCCTGTAACTGAGTGTGTGACTGTCTGTCTGTAACTGAGTGTGTGACTGTCTGCCTGTAAATGTGTGTGTGGGGCTGCAGGGATTTTGTAGAAGGGGGCGGGGGGTTTGCATTGGGACAGGAGTCTTTGTAAGGGGGGATAAGCAGGGGATTTGTGGAAGGGGGTTGCGGGGGTTTTGTAGACGGGGCAGTACAGGATTTGTAGAAGGGGCAGGACAGAGGTTTTGTAGGAGGGACGGGGCAGGACAAGGGTTTTGTAGGAGGGGCTGACAGCAGTTTTGCAAAGTTTACAAATTGTAAAAAAGACCTGTAAAACCTTTAACATTTTTTACAGGTTTTTTTTTTTTTTTTTGGGTTGGGGGGGTGCCAAGCACAGGATCCGCCCCGGGTGCCAACTGCTCTAGGTACGCCCCTATGTGTAAGCATTGTGGTTGGCTCAGAACAACACTTCTGATGATGTCAAAAAACAGCTTGCTATTCTGAGGCAGACAGGGGCAGAGCCAGCAGCTTCAGGCTTGAATACAAGTAAGATTTTACTATATTTAGGGAGGCAAGAGAGGGCCAAGTGGGCTAGATGGTGATTTTAACACTGTAGGGTCAGAAAGATATGTTTGTGTTCCTGACCCTATAGTGCTCCTTTAATAAAATTAAATAACTGAATTATATACCACTGGCAATTCAGATCTGCTGAAAATAAAGGCAACATTCCATGGAAAATGTTGGTATTTATCTATTTAAAAGTGGCTACAAAGCAACCAAAAATTTGCCAGAATTCACTATAAATCTATCTATCTATCTATCCATGTGTATACATGCATTGTGTTAAAAATAAATAAATAATAAATTTTAAAAAGAATTTTATATATATATATATATATATATATATATATATATATATATATATATATATATCAAAAACCAAAAAGGTTATAGTGGGGGGGAAAAATTATGATTAAAAAATACTTCCACCTGAAGTCTGTGGATAGTTAATACAATGTTAAACACAGACTCAAAAGAATCCATGTTTAAAATGGAATGAGGCAAAAATGTGATTCTTTGTTAAACTAATTTGCATATGCTCACCCAGAATTCTTTTATGTAGTATTACTTGATTGATGTACAGATTTTTGTTTAACATTGTATTAACTATATTTATAGTTATACTGCAATACTCTGGTATTTTGGCATCCTTTATTTGTATATATACACACACACACACACACACACATGTATATATACAAATAAAGGATGCCAAAATACCAGAGTATTGCAGTATGCCTAATAAGGCTAATGCATTCTACACTATGTATATATTTATATCAGTATATATGTCACACAATGGTTGTATTTTTGTAAATGCTGCATACGTCTCATGCCCTCTAGTGGTATGTAGTTGTATTACAAATATAACTTTTATAGACGTGTCCTTGAAGATTTAAGAATTTATGATTAAACATATCCAAATCAGATGTGCACACCCAAGTATTGGTACAGAATCCTAAAAAACAGGTGTAGAGCCCTTTCATTTTCCTATGGCTTGCAAAGGAAATAAGATATAAAAAAAAAAAAAAATTCCAGAATTTATTACAAAATAAAAACAAAACCAATGAAACACAGAATTGTCATGCTGCTTCCATCTAAAACATAGCACACACCCACCCCACTTAACTCTGGGTGCTGCTAAGGTGCTGATCAATCGCAATATCCTTTCTCGCCTTGACTACTGCAATCTGCTTCTCAGTGGCATTCCCAGTTTGCCCAGTTACAGTCTATAATGAATGCGATTGCGAGCCTCATCTTCCTGTCTGCCTGCACCTCCCACACCTCATCCCTCTGTCAGTCCCTACACTGACTTCCCGTGAGATATAGGCCTCAATTTCTGATACTTGCTTCCAAATTTCTACAAAACACAGCTCCAATCTATCTATCCTCCCTAATTCACAAGAATGCCCCATCCAGGTCCCAACGCTCTGCCGAAGACCTGTGTCTATCATCTGTTCATAGTCGCTCCTCTGATGCTCACCTTCAAGACATCCGTGCTGCGTTAGACTCTCACCCAGTTTCCATTCTTTCAAAATAAATAACTGAAAACTCAGTACTTTAGGAAAGCATTTCAATTAAACTGTTAATAGCTTTCCCGTCCCGCACCTTGGTAACCACTTTGATTCCTCTACTTCAATTGTGTCACCTAAAACACAAAGCCTTTATTGTAACAATTCTAGGAGCTTACTTTTCCCATACATTAAATACATCTTGCCCTTACCTCTTGTGTCACTTTACTCCACTCCCTCTAGAATGTAAGCTCTTTTGCTCTCAACATCCTCTGTTATTGTACACTGTGCGTCCAATTCCTCTCCCATGGCCATTGCGACCCACTGAGCATAAGCCAAATAGTCTGGGCTGACCCTGATAGTTTCGCTAATAAGCTTGCTATGTGGTTCAGTTATAGATAGGCCAGACTATCTAGAAAGCAAGAAAGGGCTAGAAAGGCCTAGATTTTTCATTACGTAATTGTCAAGGCAAAATACTGGATGTCCTTGGACCCAGTGCTAAGATGTTTGACATGGTCGAAACGGCCCTGGCAGGTGGTACTCCTGCAGAGATTGGATCCAGTGATCCATCTGTTTGCTTGGCAATGCCAATATGGCTTTGGTGACCAAGAGACGTAAGGAAATCCTTATTAAGATTGAACCAAAATTGATGAATTTGGCTATATCTGAGCCTGGGCCACAGGCAAAAGGCCTCTTATTTGGGGACAATTTTGGGAAGGAGCTGAGCATGTATGTGGGGACTTTTACAGCACACAATAAGGCACAAGCCAATATGAAAAAGATATTCTCCCAAAGAGTTTTTGGCAGGGCCGGCAGATATCGGGGCCATCTGCCCGGCCGCTCCTCCTGGAGCTCGTACCGGGGTTCTCGAGGTTCCATGCATTCCCGATTCCAAGGTCCTGATCCTAAAACCACCTCACCATTCTTCCCAGTTCGTGGCAGGTCTTGGCAATCTCATGAAACCAGAGGTTATTCCTATGGCCGACACCCTTATAGTAAGTTCACTTCCGTCACATCTTTCTTCAATAACAGATTATGTTATTTTGAAAATGCTTGGCGCATGTTAACTTTGGACTTGTGGGTCCTGCAAACCACTGTTACCCAACCTAGTCCTCAGGGACCACCCACTGTCCAGGATTGATGTATTTCCCTGTTTTATTTCAATGGAGATACTGACTAAACCTGGACTGTTGGTGGTCCATGAGAACTAGGTTGTGGAACAATGCTGCAAACTGTTCTGGGTTATTCCATAGATTTCGTACATTACCCTGTACAAATGTGTTTGCCCAACCAAATTGTTTTTTTCTTCACAAGACTGGTCCTTAGTAGCAGCTGAGACACAGTCTCTAGCCACCAAAGGCACAATCTCAGAGATGCATTCACATGCCCCAGGGTTCCTAAGCAATCTCTTCCTCATACTCAAGAAAGGTGGGGGTGTCTGACTGGTCATCAATCTACGCCCCCTAAATTTGTCTCATACCACCATTTCAAGATGGAAGGTATTCACTCTCTCTGAGACCTACTCCACCTGGGGGATTGGATGGTCAAACTCGACCTGCATCCATCAGACACTGGCATGGAGGCGTGGAACGGACGAGCATTCTTTGGGACTGCCCTGGATTTGGTAGTGGGGTCGGATGCAAGCATGCTTGGTTGGGGCGCGCGCTGTGGTTCTATTTCCACCAAAGAAAAATGGTCCCCAAACGAATAGGGGTTACACATCAATTGCCTCAAATTACTGGCAGGCTCGTTTGCCCTTCAGAGCCTGTTAGGGATTTCGATCAACTGCTCCATCCTTCTACGTATGGACAATGTTTCAGCAGTTCGCTACATCAACCATCTCGGAGGCACAAGGTCCACGGTTTTGGCAGAGCTGGTGAAGGAATTTTGGCAATTCTGCCTGGATCACAATATCTCGGTTCAAGCGGAATACATTCACGGGATGGCCAACATAGTAGCAAATTGGAACTCCAGATACCTACGGGTTTCCAGTGATTGGCATCTGAATTGTGCCAATTTTCTCCACCTACAGTCACTCTGAGGCCCTCTGAATATCCACTTCTTTGCATGACAGTAGAACTCCTAACTACCGAAGTACTTCAGTTGGAGATCAGACCCGGAGGCCATGGCGTCGGATGCTTTCCTTCAGCAGTGTCAAAACACTCATCATTACGCTTTTCCTCCCTTCTCCCTGATAGTGTGGACACTACTACATCTCAGATGTTGCCAGACCTCCTTGATCCTCATATCTCCTTTCTGGCCGACTCAACCATGGTTCCCCACACTAATGGAAATGTCCATAGACTATCCGAGATTACTCCCTACTTCACCAGACCTCTTGCTGGACCTCACACTCCTTTCTATTACAAGGGCACCTCAGGTTACTGGCATGGCTCCTCTCTGGGGACTTGGCTTTATCCCAAATGTTCCACAGTCAACTATGGACCTCCTGGAAGGAGGATGAGCTCCAGGAACACAAAAGTACTACCTGCATGCCTGGAATTCAATAGTTGGTGTATGGAACAACATGTGGATCCCATATCGGCACCTGTGAATCATGTTGAGGTTCCTCACTTCAATGTTTGACCATGGCCTAACCTATTTTACGATAAATTTATACTGATCGACTATTTCTGTGGGCCACCATGGCTTGGGCGGCTATCCAGCAGGAAAACACATCTTGGTGTGTCGCTTCCTTCGCAGCATTGGATTTGCACGCCCACCTTATCCTAAACCAGTGATGGCGAACCTTTTTGAGCCCGAGTGCCCTGGCCGTAATACATGCCAATTTTCTTTTCCCTCAAAGTGCCAAAACGGCAATTAAACCTGAATATTGAGGTTTAAGTTTAGAAAAAACAACTCATACAGTTGTCCGAACTAATTAACATCTCTGTGTGTGTATTAAGCAGTTTGTGTGTGTGCTCGGCAGTCTGTCTGTATGTGTATTTAGCAGACTGCTGAATACACACAGACTGCTGAGTACACAGTCTGCTAAATACACACACACACACAGACTGCTAAATACATACACACACACACACACACACAGGCTGCTGAGTACACACACACACAGACTGCTGAGTGTACACACACACAGACTGCTAAATACACACACTGCATTGAGGGGTACAGTATATGTGTTTGTGTGTGCGGTGATGTGTTTGTGTGTGCGGTGATGTGTTTGTGTGTGGGGTGATGTGTTTGTGTGTGGGGTGATGTGTTTGTGTGGTGTGATGTGTGTGTGTTTGTGTGGGGTGATATGTGTAGGGCTGGGGTGCTGTGTGTATGTTGTCCCCTCTCTCCCCCCCCCACTGTTTTCTTTCCCCCATCCCTCCCTCATTTCCCCCCCCCATATCTCTCCCTCATTTCCCCCCCCATATCTGTCCCTCAGTTCCCCCCCCATATCTCTCCCTCAGTTTCCCCCCCATATCTCTCCCTCAGCTTCCCCCCCCATATCTCTCCCTCAGTTCCCCATATCTCTCCCTCAGTCCCCCATCTCTCTCCCTCAGTTTCCCCCCTCCCATCTCTCCCTCAGGTCCCCTTCCCCCTCTCTCCCTCAGGTCCCCCCTCCTTTAGGTGTCCCCTCCCCTCTCCCTCAATGTCCCCCTCCCCATCTCTCCCTCAGGTGTCCCCTTCCCCATCTCTCTCACCCCTCAGGTCCCCCATCTCTCCCTCAGGTTCCCCTTCCCCTATCTCTCCCTCAGGTTCCCCTTCCCCCTATCTCCCTCAGGTTCCCCTTCCCTATCTCTCCCTCAGGTTCACTTCCCCCCACCTCTCTCCCTCAGGTGTCCCCCCTCCCCTCTCTCCTCCCAGGTGTCCCCCTCCCCATCTCTCCCCTCCAGGTGTCCCCTTCCCCCCCCTCAGGTGTCCCTTCCCCATCTCCTCAGGTCCCCACCCCATCTCTCCCTCAGATTCCCCTTCCCCTCAGGTGTCCCTTCCCCCCTCCCAGGTGTCCTCTTCCCCTCTCTCCCTCAGGTCCCCTTCCCCCCCTCAGGTGTCCCCTTCCCCCCCTCTCTCCCTCAGGTGTCCCTTCCCCTCAGGTGTCCCCTTCCCCTTCTCTCCCTCAGGTGTCCCTTCCCCCCCACCTCTCTCCCCCCTCAGATTGTCCCCTTCCCCCTCGGGTGTCCCTTCCCCTCAGGTGTCCCTTCCCCTTCCCCCCCTCAGGGTGTCCCTTCCCCCTCTCTCCCCTCAGGTGTCCCTTCCCCCTCTCAGGTGTCCCTTCCCCATCTCTCCCTCAGGTGTCCCCCCCCCCCCTTGAGCTCCTACCTTGTAGCGTGGCCGAGCGCCGCGGAGCTCAGTTTCCTGTACCAGGCGGACAGGAAGTGCTCTCTCTGTGAGCACTTCATTTCCGTCCGCCCGTTACAGGAAACATAAGTTCCTGTACCGCGGTGCGCTCGGCCACGCTACACAGAGTGCCTGGCAGGAGGGAGCGCTGTGCGCTACCTCCTGCCGGTCACTCCGGCTTTGCGCCCGCCGGGCCGGTGCGCCCTAAGGCGGCCACTTGTGCCGCCTTATGGATGCGCCGGCGGAGCGCACCCTGCCTCCCTCCGGCGACCTATGGCCGCGTGCCCGCAGAGGGGGCTCGGCGTGCCACCTGTGGCACGCGTGCCATAGGTTCGCCATCACTGTCCTAAACACTCCTTGCTATGAGATATGGACCTTGTTCTCCGACTCTTCTCTTCGGAAATTAGAAACATAGAATGTGACGGCAGATAAGAACAATTCGGCCCATTTAGTCTGCCCAATTGGCCAAGGAATGAAGACCTCTCATTCAAACAACTCACGGCGAACCTGGTGATGCTTTTTTGCCTGATCTCCTGTAAGCGTGTGTCAGATGTGCGTGCACTGGACTTTTCTGCACGTTCGTTTTCTCCTGAGGGTGTTTCGTTTGATATCTTAAGATGTACCAAAACGTCAATCAACTCAGTTTCCTATCCAGCTTTTTCTCAGAATGTTAACTTATGTCCAGTGACCTGTCTCAAGGAATACGAATTTAGGACGTCCTCCCTTCAGCATCCAACATTTCTGGCACTCCAACTCCCACATCATCCAGTTTCTGCAGTTACACTGTCTCGTTGGGTTAAATGGATTATGACATTGGCTGGCATCGACACAACGTTTGGGGCACACTCTGTTAAGGGAGCCATGGCGTCTAAAGCTTTCTCCCGGGGATGCAGATTAGAAGACCTCCTACGGGCTGCTGACTGGTCCTGTGAGTCTACTTTTCGAGAATTTTATTTTCCTCCAGTTTCACATTTTTCTGACATGGTAGTTTCACAGCTTTGCACTATCATAATAGGAGCCTCCGTGTCCTTTAATAAAATTACCAGATTTTACTAATTTCATGATGTAAAGTCATGATTTTATAAAGGACACGGATGGGAGTATTAACGCAACCGATACAGGTACGTTGCGCCCTCTCTTGTATGGTTTCTCATTAGGTTGTTATATAGTTTTATGATATTGCTGTATATTTACCTAATTAACGGTTTTATTATGATACTAGTCCGTTCATATTGGATATGTTATTATGTTTAATAATGCATTATAGATGTATTTTAATATCTGGAAACACATTTTACCAGTTTGTTTCTCTGTTCCTTTCAGCTTCCTAACTGGATTCGGCACGCTTTTGCATTCGTTCCTTCCATGTTCCAACGGAGGATCTCGTCTTCCATGGAATACTGGTGTCATCCATCTATGTAGTTGCTGTTTCTTCTTCATGATCGACCATATGTTTACTTAGATTGAAATGTTTGTTGGAATCATCAAAAAAGAGGAGTGGCTTAGGGTCACATGGGGGCTTATGGTGCAAGTATCATTATGATTGGATGTCAAGTTATGTTATGTTGTTAACCCTTTGAGGGTGCATGTTTAAAATTTTAGATTGAGATGTTCGTAAGTAGTGATGCACCGAACGGTTCGCTGGTGAATAGTTCCTGGCGAACATAGCATGTTCGCGTTCGCCACGGCGGGCGAACATATGCGCTGTTCGATCCGCCCCCTATTCGTCATCATTGAGTAAACTTTGACCCTGTACCTCACAGTCAGCAGACACATTCCAGCCAATTAGCAGCACACCCTCCCCAACTCTCCCACCTACTGGACAGCATCCATTTTAGATTCATTCTCAAGCTGCATGCTTAGTGAGAGGAGGGAAAGTGTAGCTGCTATTGATTTGATAGGGAAATGGATAGCTAGGTTAGTGTATACAGTGTCCACTACAGTCCTGAAGGACTCATCTGATCTCTGCTGTAAGGACAGCACCCCAAAAAGCCCTTTTTAGGGCTATAACAGTTAGTTGTGTGCCAACATCAGTCTGCTTTTTTTTTTTTGTGTAATGTAATTGCAGTTGCCTGCCTGCCTGCCTGCCTGCCTGCCAGCTTCTGTGTCAGGCTCACAGTGGATACTGTGCCCACTTGCCACCACTCACTCACTGGTGTCACAATAGCTTGCATTTAAAAAAAAAATTGTTTTCACTATAATAGATTGAATAGCAGTTAGTTGTCTGCAAGCGTCTGTGTGTCAGGCTCGCAGCGTATACTGTGCCCACTTGCCCAGTGCCACCACTCACTCACTGGTGTCACAATAGCGTGCATTTAAAAACCAAAACACTTTTTTCACTGCTATAGATTGAATAGCAGTTAGTTGTCTGCAAGCGTCTTTGTGTCAGGCTCGCAGCGTATACTGTGCCCACTTGCCCAGTGCCACCACTCACTCACGGGTGTCACAATAGCGTGCATTTAAAAACCAAAACACTTTTTTCACTGTTATAGATTGAATAGTAGTTAGTTGTCTGCAAGCGTCTGTGTGTCAGGCTCGCAGCGTATACTGTGCCCACTTGCCCAGTGCCACCACTCATTCACTGGTGTCACAATAGCGTGCATTTAAAAACCAAAACACTTTTTTCACTGTTATAGATTGAATAGCAGTTAGTTGTCTGCAAGCGTCTGTGTGTCAGGCTCGCAGGGTATACTGTGCCCATTTGCCCAGTGCCACCAGTCACTCACTGGTGTCACAATATCGTGCATTTAAAAACCAAAAAACTTTTTTCACTGTTATAGATTGAATAGCAGTTAGTTGTCTGCAAGCGTCTGTGTGTCAGGCTCGCAGCGTATACTGTGCCCACTTGCCCAGTGCCACCACTCACTCACTGATGTCACAATAGCGTGCATTTAAAAACCCAAAAACTTTTTTCACTGTTATAGATTGAATAGCAGTTAGTTGTCTCAAAGCGGGTGTGTCAGGCTCACAGTGGATACTGTGCCCAGTGCCACCACTCACTCACTGGTGTCACAATAGCTTGCATTAAAAAACAAAAAACTTTTTTCACTGTTATAGATTGAATAGCAGTTAGTTGTCTCAAAGCGTGTGTGTCAGGCTCACAGTCGATACTGTGCCCAGTGCCACCACTCACTCACTGGTGTCACAATAGCTTGCATTTAAAACCAAAACACTTTTTTCTCTGTTATAGATTGAATAGCAGTTAGTTGTCTCAAAGTGGGTGTGTCAGCCCTACAGCGTGTACTCTGCCTACCTCTGCCAGTTCACAGTGCCACTCATATCTGGTGTCACAATAGCTTGCATTTAAAAACAAAAAACTTTTTTCACTGTTATAGATTGAATAGCAGTTAGTTGTCTTCAAGCTGGTGTGTCAGGCCTACAGCATGTACTCTGCCAACCTCTGCCAGTTCACAGTGCCACTCATATCTGGTGTCACAGTAGCTTGCACGCATAGTACCACTAATCGAAAACAAAATGACAGGCAGAGGCAGGCCACCCCTACACTGCGCATTGGGTAAACCTGCTGACGGCTGCCAAGCATGGAATGCGTGGCTCTGCAGAGGAGTTGGTGACACCGCCACGACTTGCAGGCAGGCCTGCTGCCATCTCCTCTACTCCTCCTACTCCATCCTCTTCCATAACCTCCTCGGCTGAGTCCTCTTCTGCTGCTGCGTCTTGCTCCACATCAACAGATAGGGGACGTAACAGGGATTAAACTGATAAGAATAGTACTACTTAACACACCACTCCTATCTGGTGGCACATTAGATTGCACGCGCAGTGCCCCAAATTTGAAGTAGGAGGACCGACCAAGCATCTTTTTCCATCTCCCGGTTCCTAAAATCGATGCCATATACACGTCCCCTGATAGGGGACGTAACAGGGATTAAACTGATAGGAATAATACTACTTAACACACTTTATAATAACGCAGAGAGAGGCAACGCAGAGAGAGGAGTCTGAAGAAGAGGAGTCAGAGGAGGAAGGTGGCTTTGAGGAGGTGGAAGACCAAACACAGCAGGCGTCCCAGGGGGCTTGTTGTCACCTTTCGGTGTTGTACGTGGCTGGGTGGAGGAAGAGACCTTCAATGACATCAGTGAGGACAAGGAACGGGACATGGCTAGCTTGGTATCCAACCTTGTGCAAATGGGGAGTTTGCGGCTGTGCAAATGGGGAGTTTGCGGTTGTGCAAATGGACTGTTTGCGGTTGTTTGCGGTGCGTTAAACGGGGAGTTTGGTCTGTCACTATGAAGCGGGCGTAACCCTTACACTACCTGATCGATACAACATCATACAGTAGGTCCCCCTCCTCATTATTTTTATGGCCCCTACCCACCGCTCACGGGTGGGGGCGGGCGGGAGGACAGTAGGTCCCCCCCATTGAGATTTAAGGCCCCCACCCACCGTGCAGGGGTGGGGGCTGGGGAGGAGGACAGTAGGTCCCCCCTTATCCTTATTTACTGAATATTCCCCTATATAACAATGTTTGGCATTTAGTGAATATTCCCTATTCTGCTCTGTGTCAGTGTGTATCAGGGATCCTTAGGACAGGTGTCAATCCATATCTGTCAAGTGACCCTATGTAGGAGAACAGTCTCTATTCTGCTCTGTGTCAGTGTGTATCATGGTCTCTGAGGACAGGTGTCAATCCATATCTGCCAAGTGACCCTATGTAGGGGGAACAGTCTCTATTCTGCTCTGTGTCAGTGTGTATCATGGTCTCTGAGGACAGGTGTCAATCCATATCTGCCAAGTGACCCTATGTAGGGGGAACAGTCTCTATTCTGCTCTGTGTCAGTGTGTATCATGATCTCTGAGGACAGGTGTCAATCCATATCTGCCAAGTGACCCTATGTAGGAGGAACAGTCTCTATTCTGCTCTGTGTCAGTGTGTATCATGATCTCTGAGGACAGGTGTCAATCCATATCTGCCAAGTGACCCTATGTAGGGGGAACAGTCTCTATTCTGCTCTGTGTCAGTGTGTATCATGGTCTCTGAGGACAGGTGTCAATCCATATCTGCCAAGTGACCCTATGTAGGGGGAACAGTCTCTATTCTGCTCTGTGTCAGTGTGTATCATGGATCTCTGAGGACAGGTGTCAATCCATATCTGCCAAGTGACCCTATGTAGGGGGAACAGTCCCTATTCTGCTCTGTGTCAGTGTGTATCAGGGATCCTTAGGACAGGTGTCAATCCATATCTGCCAAGTGACCCTATGTAGGGGGAACATTCTCTATTCTGCTCTGTGTCAGTGTGTATCATGGTCTCTGAGGACAGGTGTCAATCCATATCTGCCAAGTGACCATATGTAGGAGGAACAGTCTCTATTCTGCTCTGTGTCAGTGTGTATCAGGAATCCTTAGGACAGGTGTCAATCCATATCTGCCAAGTGACCCTATGTAGGGGGAACAGTCTCTATTCTGCTCTGTGTCAGTGTGTATCATGATCTCTGAGGACAGGTGTCAATCCATATCTGCCAAGTGACCCTATGTAGGGGGAACAGTCCCTATTCTGCTATGTGTCAATGTGTCATATGTCAAGGATCAATCCATATCCATTGTGATTTAGGAATGTTAGGTGATTTCTGCCCTTTATGGATTAAAACCAGACTCTGCATCAACTGTGTAATTTTCCATGGGAGTTTTGCCATGGATCCCCCTCCGGCATGCCACAGTCCATGCGTTAGTCCCCTTGAAACAACTTTTCCATCACTATTGTGGCCAGAAAGAGTCCCTGTGTGTTTTAAAATTCGCCTGCCCATTGAAGTCTATGGCGGTTCGTCCGGTTCGCCGGTTCGCGAACATTTGCGAAAATTTCGGGTTCGCGACATCACTATTCGTAAGCATCATCAAGAAAGAGGAGTGGCTTTGGGTCACATAGGGGCTTATGGTGCAAGGATCATTCTGATTGAATGTCATGTTATGTTATGTTGTTAACCCTTTGAGGGTGCATGTTTAAAATTTTCTATGAATATTACAGTATCCTTTCTTTGCTGCTGAGGAATAAAGAAAGACATAAAGCATAATAATCGCCTCCGTGTCCTTAATAAAATCACGACTTTATGTCATGAAATTAGTAAAATCTGGTAATTATATCTAATAGCAGGTTATTAAATGTAGATATTTATGCAGCCGATGTAGTGGGTGCTGTAAGGGATATGTTCCCCTGTGTAAGAACTGAAGCATGTGTGTGTTGAAAGTTTTTAAAACAGTAATTGAATAGTACATTTGGAGATATAAAATCAGAAGAGGAGGTGGACAGTACTAAAGGTGGATGCCAATGACAAGACCTGCACCACTGGTTATACCCAAGTGGGTGGATTTGTACAAAACAAAATGGGCTTATGAGCCACACCAGGCTGACTGGCCATTGCACTGGCCAGCCCTGCACGACTGCATGTTTGCCATTTGCAGAGTGCTGATAAAGGGCTCTACTGATGGGCTGAAAGCCCTGTGTGCATTTTATAACTACAACTGCATCTCTTGATGAGTTTACGCATTTATGCTATGCTTCCTGATGATAATAATATGTTGTTCCCAGATGTAGAACATAAGGTTGGCAGGACAGGAACCAACTGGCAATGTGCCCCAAAGATCAGAACCAGCATACCACCCAACCACTGGTTGAACTAATGAATAACAATAAATTATGGCGAACCAGAGTATAAACTAAATACATCCTCATGGTCAACAAAGATAAGGGAGTGTGAGCATGCACAATAGTAAATAAAATAAAATTAAATATAAAATACCCACTAGCTCTGGTAAAGAAATTGCCCCCACCCAGAGCTCAGAAGTGCAAATATAAAATAGCCAAAGGGGGACCTAATGCATCTACCAGGAGTAGGTAACAAATAAAATGTGAAACATTTTAAAGTAAAAGTGAACAGGTACAGAAAATGGATATATGCACTAAACAGTGATTGTAAAGGTCTGATTGCAGTATTTATATTAACCTTTAAAACCACTAATTGGTGGATATATCCCTTTGCTGTACATGTTCACTTTTACTTTATGTTTCTTTTTATTTTTGTTTGTTACCTACACCTGGTTGATGCATTAGATCCTCCTTTTGCTATTTTATATTTAAACTAATGAAGACAACACCCTTGTGCAGAAAACAAAGAAACAATGAAGCCCCCATATAGAGCAGGGGTGGCTAAATGTAGGTGTCATACAAGTCCTGCATTGCTTTGACAGCTGAGAATCTACTATTTGCCCTTCCTTGCAGGGTTGTAGATGCGTGCAGTCAGTGCTTGTCTGTGTATAATGCTGATGTTTGAATGTAGGGATCGGATGTATTTGAGTGTATTATTGGTGTTTCATTGCAGGGCCTTTTTTGTTGTTGTCGTTGTAAATCTCATGTTTAGTGTGTTGAGTGTGCAAAATACAAGGTAAACATTACATATACAAATGTCAAACAAATGGCATCATAATACTAGTGTCTGTATTTTGTTGAAATAAGAAATAAAGTGAGTATCATCGGGCGTAACATCTTAACAACATTCCCAATATATAATATATGATATATAATCATATATAATTATATGAGGTCATCTGCTGTTAAATCGTTAGTGAGACTCATGGAATCCATTTCAAATGGTGTCGAAGGTAAAGGCTCTGTGTAGGTAATACAAATGACAAAATAAAGAAAAACAGAAAGGCACAAGAACACACAAATTAGAAAACAATCTGTGTTATTTGCATTTATTGTATCAATCAATTAGACCGTATCCACAGGAATGTTGTGGTTTGGTTTTAGGCGTATTTACTTATCCTGACATATACTTACATAGATTATTATTTATTATTATTTTATTTATTGTATTTATTGATTTCTGTTTTGTTTTGTGTGTATACCTTTTCCATTTACATTAGCTCCTGTCATTGAGTGGGCTTTTTTTAAGCGTTTTATATATTGTGCTACATTTTCACAACATCAGCAGCGTATACCATTCTGTGAACCTGATTTACATCCAAAACTATGCATTTGTGCATTTGCATTTTTACTCTCTGTCTACTTTTACAACAGTTTTATATAAAGCATCCCTATTTGCATTAAATAAATATATATATTTAAAAGTCTGTAATCTCCAGAACAGTGCACTGATATACTGCTTATTATGAGTGGCTGGCTGAGCGTGATATGCATGAAATTCTGTCCAGGCCAGCTGGAAATGCCTACACTCAGCCCTTACAGCATTACAAGAGGACTATGTCCCCTCAATAAAGATGCACTGTGCTTTCCTGACACTTTGAGCAGAGGAAGAGCTCAGTTATCATGCTCATGTCTTTTACTCTTTGCCAGTTTTCAACATGGCCGCTAACATTTCAAGCTCCGCCCCCACACACCTTTAGACCTTGTGGATAGGTTTTTGTGTACGGTTGCTATGGATACGCCATAGAGTTACACTTGGTGCTAGAGAGCAGAGCATATACTGGCATGTCTGGTGAGTTGGGGGTAGGGGGTGCACACAAACTCCTATCACTTCAAACCATCCAATACATGTCTTCTGAGTGTCTGCTAGGTTAATGCAGTGTGTTGCCTGGGATCCTCCAATATTCTTTCCAGAGAGTTAGAATTATGATCAAGAATCTTGAAGCCAGATTTAGAACACTCTGTTGCAAAATAGAGTAATATAAGAGTTTGGTAGGTTGTCAAATAAATGTGTTCTTTTTATTAAGAGAAATATGTTTAATAGAGAGATTTCTTTGCCTGTGTATATTTTAAAACATCATTTCCGGGGCATAGCAGGTCATGAGGCATCCAGGGGAAAATCGCCCCAAACCAGTCCCATGCCCCTAACAGATTGCAAGTCCCTATATTATTTATAATAGGAACCCATTCATTTTATTACCAAATTATCTGCTCTATATGAGTAGGCTAGAATACTAAAATGAAGAATTGATGAAGAAATTGCCATATCACGTAGTATTGTATCTTTATGGGGATGCTGCTTTTAGGGAAGCAGGTTGTGGTGTTGCATTTCTTTGTGAGCACTGCTTGTGGTATTGTGTGAATGCTGCTTGTGGTATTGAGTGAGAGGAGTCTGCTTGTGGTATTGTGTGAGAGGAGGCTGCTTGTGGTATTCTGTGAATGCTGCTTGTGGTATTGCGTGAGAGGAGTCTGCTTGTGGTATTGAGTGAGAGGAGGCTGCTTGTGGTATTGCATGAGAGAAGTCTGCTTGTGGTATTGTGTGAATGCTGCTTGTGGTTTTGCGTGAGAGGAGGCTGCTTGTTGTATTGTGTAAATGCTGCTTGTGGTATTGCGTGAGAGGAGGCTGCTTGTGGTATTGTGTAAATGCTGCTTGTGGTATTGAGTGAGAGGAGGCTGCTTGTGGTATTGTGTGAGAGGAGGCTGCTTGTGGTATTGTGTAAATGCTGGTTGTGGTATTGCGTGAGAGGAGGCTGCTTGTGGTATTGTGTAAATGCTGCTTGTGGTATTGAGTGAGAGGAGGCTGCTTGTGGTATTGTGTGAGAGGAGGCTGCTTGTGGTATTGTGTAAATGCTGGTTGTGGTATTGCGTGAGAGGAGGCTGCTTGTGGTATTGTGTAAATGCTGCTTGTGGTATTGAGTGAGAGGAGTCTGTTTGTGGTATTGTGTGAGAGGAGGCTGCTTGTGGTATTGTGTAAATGCTGCTTGTGGTATTGTGTAAATGCTGCTTGTGGTATTGAGTGAGAGGAGTCTGCTTGTGGTATTGCGTGAGAGGAGGCTGCTTGTGGTATTGTGTAAATGCTGCTTGTGGTATTGTGTGAATGCTGCTTGTGGTGTGGCGTGAGAGGAGTCTGCTTGTGGAGTTGCGTGTGTGTGTGGATACTGGGGTTGTGGTGGAAATAGAGACTGTAGTGTGTGTTCATGTGTTGTAATAGGGGCAGTAGTGTGTAAGAGGGTAGGGACTGTATTGTGTATGCTTGTGGGGACTAGGGGCCTGTTGTGTGTGCTTGTGGGGGTTAAGGGCTAGTGTGTGAGAGGGAAAGAAGGGTTGTAGTGTGGGGGATAGCAGGGCTGTGTAGTGTGTGTTTGTGAGGGTGGAGGCTGTAGTGTTTCTGTGAGGGCAAAATAAAGGCTGTAGTGTGGGGGATAGTGTCTGTAGTGTGTTTGAGGAAAAAACAAGGGTTCTTGTGTGAAGGATAAAGGATGTAGTGTAGGTGGTATAAGGGATGCAATGTGGGTGTGTATATGAGGGGATATGGACTGTAGTGTGGGAGAAAGGGGTTGCAGTGTAGAGGAGGTTTTGGGGCTCTAGTGCAAGGGATAGGGACTGTAGGTGTATGTGTGTATATAGGACTAGATGTAAAGAAAATCATATACTTTCCTCCCTCGAGTGTTACTACTCCCATGTCTGTCTCCCTCCAAGTCAACGGCGCTACCATCACCTCTACCTCGCAGGCTCGCTGCCTGGGTGTTCTTTTTTACTCCAACCTCTCCTTCACCCCTCACATCCAATCAATCACCAAATCCTGTCGCTTCCCTCTCAAAAACATGGCGCGCATCCTCCCCTATCTAACCCCGGATGCGGCTAAGGTGCTGGTCTTGTTCTCTCTCGCCTGGACTACTGCAATACTCTTCTCAGTGGTCTTACGTGTTCCCAAGTTGCACCGTTGCAATCTATAATGAATGCAGCGGCTACGCTAATTTTCCTGTCCGCTCGCACCTCCCATGCCTCCTCCACTCTGTCGGTCCCTGCATTGGCTCCCAGTTAGATATAGGGCTCAATTTAAAATTCTGGTGCTTGCTTACAAGTCCCTACATAACGCTGCTCCAACCTACCTAATACACAAGTATGTCCCATCGAGGCCCCTACGCTCTGCCAAAGACCTACGGATATCCTCTGTCCGTACTTCCACCTCTAACGCTCGCCTCCAAGACTTTTCCACTCTTCTGTGAAACTCCTTTCCCTCCTCCATAAGAATTTCACCCAGTCTCCACTCATTCAAAAAATCATTGAAAACTCACTTCTACAAGAAAGCATATCAATTAAACTGTTAGCAGGTTTTTATCCTCCACCCTCTATGACTCCTCTCCTGCAACTGTCAAAAATTACCTACTAAGCCCTCAGCTTATATTTTTCTAACAACTTCCTTCATACCCCTACTTTTACCCTTTGTGTCACTGTACCCCACTCCCTTTAGCATGTAGGCTCATTGAGCAGGGCCCTCCACCTCTCTGTTCCTGTACGTCGAGATGTCTGATTACAATTAAATGTCTGTTAGTCCACCCTTTGTACAGCGCTACGGAATCTGATGGCGCTATATAAATAATAAAATAATAATAATAATATTAGAAAATGTTGTTTATTCCCCCCGAATGTTGGTTGCTGGTGGGTTGACTATTTGGTCTGCATTTCACGTGCTCTTACGGGCTGGTCAATAAGGAATCAGAGTGCTGCCATGGTACCCTGACCCACTCTAATGAACAATGCATATGTTCCTGTTGGCCAATACTCAGGAATCAGAGACAGTCTTTCTCTGATGCTGGCGAGGCACCCAATCAGACCAGCGCCCTGTAGCGATTGTCCCCATCTGACTGCAAAATGTCCGTCTCAGGGATATGTCCTGCATCCACATACCCTTCATGGGATGCATGCAGCATCCCACAGTGACTAACTTGCATCTGTACACCTTTCTTTGTGGAAAGCAATTAAGATGCATTGCATATGCATGCCTGTTTCATTGCATTCATTAGTTAGAGTTCCCTAAGCCCACCCCTATTTTCAGAGTGGTTTGTAAAAATCGATGTCACGGTAAGACAGCCCACTAGGGTTATACAGCAGTCCGGAATACTTGGTTCCTGGTTACCAGTGTCAATTTTTTCCTTAATGTTTGTGCAGCTGAGGCAGGACTACAAAATATAGTTATATATGTTTTTTCATAGTTTTGCATAATAATTATAATGTAACAGAGGCCTATTATCGAACCTGCTATTTCTGGTGTGATTTTGCGATTTAGTATGGCGGAAGGTAGAGAGCACCTCCACATTAGCCCTTGTGTCAGAGGAGACCAGGATACTGGAACCCAGAGCCCCTGATTTACTGTTACCTGGTCGGAAACAGTTTAACAGTGAAATATGGTGCGTTGATGTGGTTATGGTGTCGTTGGTATCCCTTTAAGTTAAATTGGGTAATTATTCATTTTCATGGTAGTGTGCTTTAAAAACTACCGAGCCATTTAAAAAAAACACATATAACACACCAGATGGAGGTTTATTCACTAAACACTAATTTATGGTGCATTAAAAACCAAATTGCAAAATGTAGGCAAAATAATTCTGATAAGGAAAAAATCCACTAACTCAGCTATACTCAATACTTTTGGAACTTGGCTTTCAGTTCACAGTTTGATGCAATGCTGGCTAATGTATGGATTTTAATTAAAAGCTCTATAAAATGTGACCACTCTCCCATTTGTTAGTCACATAGATTAGTGTTCAAACTCAAGGAAATCGGTCTAGATGAAAATGCTTGTTCTTGGGTAGAACATTGGCTTAAAAACAGAGTACAAAGTGTTGTCATTAATGGTAAATTTTCAAGCTGGACAGAGGTGGCAAGTGGTGTCCCTCAGGGGTCTGTTCTGGGACCCCTTCTATTTAACATGTTTATAAATGATCTTGAAGACAGCATTGAAAGTCATGTTTCAGTGTTTGCAGATGACACAAAACTCTGTAAAATAATACAACGTGAGCAAGATATTACTTTGCTGCAGAGGGATTTAGATAGACTGGGGGACTGAGCACTCAAATGGCAGATGAAATTTAATGTTGAAAAATGCAAAGTTATGCACTTCGGCGTAAAGAATACACAAGCAACGTATACCCTTAATGGAAGCGAATTAGGGATAACAACACACGAAAAGGACTTGGGAATTGTTATAAACAACAAACTATGCAACAATGTGCAATGTCAATCAGCATTGGCCAAGGCCAGTAAGGTATTGTCATGCATGAAAAAGGGCATTCATTCTCGGGACGAGAATATAATTTTGCCTCTTTATAAATCACTGGTAAGACCACATATTGAATATGCTGTGCAATTTTGGGCACCTGTTCTAAAGAAGGATATTATGGCACTAGAAAAAGTGCAGAGGCGGGCTACAAAATTAATAAAAGGAATGGAACATATCGGCTATGAAGAAAGGTTAACAAATTTAAACCTATTTAGTTTAGAAAAACGTCGCCTGAGAGGGGATATGATAACATTATACAAATATATTCGGGGCCAATACAAACCATTGTGTGGAAATCTGTTCACAAACCGGACTTTACATAGGACACGAGGCCATGCGTTTAGACTGGAAGAAAGAAGATTTCGTCTAAGGCAAAGGAAAGGTTTTTTACTGTAAGAACAATAAGAATGTGGAATTCTCTGCCTGAAGAAGTGGTTTTATCAGAGTCCATACAGATGTTCAAACAGCTACTAGATGCATACTTGCAAAAACAGAATATTCAAGGATATAATCTTTCAATGTAGGGTAATAACTGCTTGATCCAAGGATAAATCTGACTGCCATTCTGGGGTCAAGAAGGAATTTTTTTCCTAGCTTGTTGCAAAATTGTGCTTCAAACTGGGTTTTTTGCCTTCTTTTGGATCAACAGCAAAAAATAAATGTGAGGAAGGCTGAACTTGATGGACGCAAGTCTCTTTTCAGCTATGTAACTATGTAACTATGTAACTTCTGGGCATATTGGACAAAGTAACTGATGTCACTCTGTTGATAATCTAATGCTCTGGCAATAAACCAGTGAGTCTGCATCATTAGGGAGAATTGCCCCACTTAGGGAATTGTCCCCAGCTTGGCCTAGTTGTGCGATGAAGGTGTGGGAGCAAGGTGGAAACAGAAGGTAGGTGTTACAGTATACCAGCCACAGATCTCTGAACATGACTGCACCGTCACGATGGACAGTAGGTAACATAACAGATAGTGACATCTCGTAAAGCAATCAAATATAGATTTGCACAATATATATATTTTTTTATTCTGTGAGCCATATATATATTTTTTTTTTAACTCGTAAGTGAGGAATAAAGTAAAAAAAGTTTTAACTGCTTAATTGTCGGCTGAGAGTGGTTTATACGGTCTGAGGAACAGATATATTCATTGTATGTATATATATTCAATTGTAAACACTGCATTTCTCAGAAACAGCTATATTTTACACTATAAGAGAAAAGGGGAAGCATCTATGAACCATAAACATTACATTGAGATGTCATGGTTTTGGTGCAGAGAGAGTCTCTTACACTGTTACATGTCAATAAGTGCACAAAATTGGAAAATGTTTTATTTGTAGTTGACACAATCTTGTGTTAACCAAGTGTCATTTACTGCTGTTTCAGAACTACAGAAAGTTCTCACTACAACAGATCTGAAAACTCGATCAAAGACTTCTAGTTCAAGGTAAGAGTTTTGTAGATACCAGGCTTGTGAAAGTGTTATTTCAGCCATATATGAAAGCATGAATCGGTTTGTGTGCTGTGCATTAAAAGGGGGGCTGTTGCAGATTAAACTATTCCCAGTCAGGTGCTTTTCACTGAGACTTATTGAAACACACAGCACATGCATGACAATCTCTGTGATCCGTCAGTACAATGATCGTCCTAGAGAAGCATTGAACGCACACAGCAACCAGTGTTAGCATACTTTGCATGCTGATGCTGGATGTTATATAGATTCGGTTATTGAATCACATTCTATTGGATGCCCCTATTGGCTCTCTAACTGACAGCTGCTAGTAGGTGTGGACATTGCAAATTGCAAACAGTACAATTTCTCATAAATGCCCTGCTTTCATTTACAATGCTGTGGAGGCCGTATTTATTTCACCAAACTTAGATTAACATGAACTGATTTTAGTGATTTGACTGTCACTTAATCTCTTCAATACTGGAAACATATCAATATTTTAGTTTCTAAGAAAATGACAAAGTTGATGTTTGGGTACAATATTGCATAGAAGAACATGGACTTTACAGGTCACACTGCTTGTTGGGAGGATGTTCCTGTAATATTTTATCTATATGGAGTCACCAGGTTTACTTGAAATATCGAAGTCTTACTGTCTTGAACCATGCCATGAAGAATTTATAAGTTGCTTAAATTAGACACAATATTCAAAGTCCCAACCAGTTAATTAGGGCCACCTGTGAAGAGGATTCCGTATTCACTCATAAGATATAGAACTCTTCCTTTAGTGATGTCAATGACACTCCAGTCTGTGGCTCTAATGGAAGTCCAGACCATGCCTGAACTGATCTGGGTCTATGCTTTTGAATCTGCCAAACATAAAGGAGTATATTCACAAAACTGAAAATGGTGTTAAATTGAATATTTAATTGCATAATTTAGGCTAAATTGCCAAGCTGTATTTAAAGCTGAATTGCAGATATTTTTTTTTTTTTAAATAAACTATGTTGGCCTATATTTGGAGTTTCAATTCACTAAAAAGTGCTATCCAGTGGGAAAAAAGTAGTCTAGGTCAGTGGGTTTCCACCAGTGTGTCCCAAGCCAACTCAAATTGTGACACTAATACATTGACGTCAGAGCTGTAAAAGGATACAAACCTTTTTTTAGTATGTTTATTTTAAGTGTCAACATTAAAACTAATTAAAAGTGGCAAGTCAGTTTAGCTAGATGTGTGCGCTCTACACACTGTATACCTCTCTTATAAGGATACAAGTAATTCTGACTTTCTTCAGCCATTGGTGATGGTAAGAAAATGTAGGTGTAGCTTGGATTTGTTTTCTGTTATTGAAGTGTGGCTTGGTCTAAAAGAGATTGGGTCATATTGTCTTTGGATTAGTTTGGGATAACCAATCTGCTGGAGTCACTAGTGGCTAGTAACTAATAATGAGTCCACCTCCTTTTCCTTATAGAAGAGACTCTAAATGCTGATAAGAGAACAGATTTCTTTCTTTCTGCCTCCATTGAAGGCACATTCTGTGATAGACTAAGGTCAACGTGGGCACTCTGACCAGTCTGTGGCTATGCAGCCCGATACGCAGTTACCTGTGATACACTGCGTGTTCTGACACCTTTCTATCATGTACAGCATTACGTTTTTCAGCAATTTGAGCTACAGTACCTCTTCTGTGTGACTGGAACAGACGAGCTGGTCTTCACTCCTCAGGTACATCAATGAGCCTTGGTTTACTGATTGTCCTTCCACTCCATACCGGGAACACCAGACAAGATTTGTCGTTTTGGAGATGCTCTGATCCAGTCGTCTAGCCATCACTATTCGGTCTTTGTCAAAGTCACTCAGATCTTTTCTCTTGCCCATTTTTAATGCTTCCAACACATGAAATTGAAGAACTGACTGTTCACTTACTGCCTAATATATCTCACCGCTTGACATTTGCCATTGTTACGATAAAATCAATGTTATTCCCCTGTCAGTGGTTTTAATATTATGGCTGATCAGTTTACAGTCGGACCACCAGGTTAGCAGGGATGAAGTCTGAAGGTTTTAGACATATTTCCAGATAAGATAGCATTTTAGAGAGTGGACTCTGACATCCTTCTCTGGAGTTAGAACTGCAAATTGCCCACAATTCCATCAGATAAAGAAAGAATACCTTTCTTTGCCCAGAGAAATATATTTCGAACTAAGTATCCAGTTCCACAAAACATCTGCTGGTTTAAATGATAGATGCCCTGCCCTAACAAGACTAAGTGAAAGTTCCTTATTCATTTTAATTTAGATTGCAAGGTGTGAATTTGTTTCTATTAAATGTCACCCAGCTCATCTCATTTCATGTCATATGCCTTCTCCTCCTCTAGGACACTTGGATAACCCACCTCCCACAAAACATACAGTTATAACTGTACCATAATGGTCATATATTCATATTTAACAAATGCATTATAAGTCTATTTTGTTCTTTTTTAGAAACATGGACTCATTTCTGTCAATTGAAACTGAATATATAAAGAATCTTCAGAAACAAGTCAATCTTCTGGAACTCGAGACAAATTTTTTATATCCTTTTGTTAAATAAATCTGTCTTACTTACATATGGTGGAATTCTAACATTCTGATCACTGATATGTATGGAATCATTATTTATTGATGATTTACAATACGAATTGTGTATAATGCTGAAAAAAAAACAGCAAACATTTGTTGAACTTTTATATCTACGTCTCATTGTTTGTAATATTTAAAAATTGCAGCACTTTAGCTGCACTGATAGCATGCAAATTATATTTTACATTACCAAACTTAAGTCTTTCCTACTTCAGTGGCTATGATAGGCTAAAAACGCTTTTTGAGAACTGTATACTGTTCAGTGTACCACACATATATTTTACTTGTATTATAGTTGTTTATTGTCATTATGATCATTTTTAAAAACAACGGGTTCATTACTATGCTTATTGCACTAATTTAGTGACGAGTCGATCATTTCTGAAATGGCTGTTGCTATTGTTACGATTTGCCACTACAATTTTAAAAATTGTCAATCAGAGGCTGCCAAGATTATTAAAGCCTCTTATAGAGATTAACAGGAGTTGCTAAGTAACAATTAGCTTCCACACTAAATGGTAAATCTTACCACCTTGTTGCTGTTGGACTAAAAAGTATACCTACCATGTCTAAGTGTAAAGAGAAGAAGGTAAGTTAGTGACTGCAAACTCTCTTTACTTCTTACATTCATACCTCCCAACATTGCAGTCCCAGAACTGGGACAACGATGGGTTGGGACACCGACTGGAAGGCCAGTGATGCAATTTTATCACTAGCTCCACCCAAAAGGGGCTGACCTGTACAAAAAGGAGACAAACTCACCTAGACAGGGGGCGTGTCCACCCACATTACTGGCAGGTCAGTCTGGTGTTAATACCGGCCCACTAAGGGAATAGCCTGCAGGGATAACTGTTTCAGCACTGCACTCGCGCTATGATTGTTATTATTATGTTATTATTTAAATAGCGCTAACAAATTCCCCAGCACTTTACAGAGGGTGGACGAACAGACATGTAGTTGTAACCAGACAGGTTGGACACACAGAAACAGAGGGGTTGAGGGCCCAGCTCAATGAGCTTACATGCTAAAGGGAGTGGGGTAAAGTGACACAAAAGGTAAGGATAGTATTTGACTAATGACAGTTGCAAGAGAGGAATCAGTCGGGAGCTATTAACAGTTTAATTGATACGCTTTTATGAAGAAGTGGGTTTTTAATAAATTTTTGAAGGAGTGGAGACTGGGTGAGCATCTAACGGAGGAGGGAAGCGAGCTCCACAGGAACGGTGCAGCATTCGAGAAGTCTTAGAAGTGGGAGTATGGACAGAAGATAGACGTAAGTCTTCAGCAGAGCGTAAGGGCCTATACGGGACATAATTGTGTATTAGGGAGGATAGATAGGTGGGAGCAGCATTATGTAGAGATTTGAAAGCAAGAACCAGAATTTTAAATTGACCCCTATATCTTACAGGAAGCCAATGTAGGTACTGAAAGAAGGGTGAGGCGTAGGAGGTGCAGATGAGCCTCGCCGTCGCATTCATTATGAACTGTAACGACGCAAGTTGGGAGCACGTAAGACCATTGTAGGGATCAATTTCCCGGAGTCGCCATAAGCTGGACACCAGAAAACTAAGGCGGGACAGGAGCCAAAAATCTTAACTGTCCTGCCTCAATAGGGACTATTGGGAGGCCTGTAAATTGAAAAAAAAATCATTCTATATTTAAGCACTAGAGCATATCTATAAGCATGGTGTATGTCGTTTTACTCTATAAACATATTCCTGTGAAAAATCATATGTATGGAAACACTAAGGGTAGCTTGCTTAGCAATCACATTGACCTATTGACTCCTGGTGGAGTAGCCGCATTGGGAGTCTGGGACACCATAAAAGGTGTTGTGCCTATGGCAATTAATTAGAAAATTATTTTTTTCCCTTGATGTTTCTTCAACTTGCAAAACAGTAAATGCTAAATTGTGGTCAGTATTAATGGATGCGATGCGACCATGATTAACATTAAATGTAGGAGTGGACAGTGTAAACCTATCAGTAAAATGGAGCCACTATCACTTAGTGACTGACAATACTTTTTTAGCTCCATTATGAACAGGAGGAAGGAAATGAGCCCTAAGTTTGATATAATACACTAGCAGGGTTATTCAATGAATACAGAATTGTAAAGAATTAACAAGAGATTTTCACATTATGGGCTGAAGAAATTGCTGAGCTGGGGAAATGTATATATTAACATGTACCGACTTAAAATTAGAATTTCCATGGTGAGTTCCTGACAAACAAATTGTTAGTGAATTACCCTGGAAGCCATGAAAAAAAACCAAATTGTATCATGTATTTTATGTAAAATCACGCCCCTTTTACATTTCTATGTACCTTCCTCCTTTTTCTGGAACCTAATCTAATCTAAGTGTGAAGACCTCCTCCATCTGGAAATAGACCACTTAAAGAAATACAGTAATTATCTGGTATTTCTCCCCAAAAGGCACTCAGGGCCCTCATAAAACAGTCTGCGTGGTGATAGTGTTATTGCAACACATCTCCAGTCTGCACAGAGGCAGGAAAGAGAACATCTATATGTATTCCATAAAGCAAAGAAAATAATGGGTTAGCATATAGAGTAGTATATTTTAATATGCAAAATGACACCATCAGGATCATATGTCACCTAGACTGACAGTTTGCTCTTAAAAGCACAGTTCCCTTGCAGTGCGTAATAGATGATAAATGTATTGGGCTACTAGGAGCTGTATGCTGCGTAGTCAAACTCAAAAATGGATTAGGGATTAGAAAACCTCACAAGTAGAGCCAGATTTAGAACAAATGTGCAGAAAAGGTCCCCTCCCCCTCTCTTACAGATAACATGGGATTGACTTGTAATTCCATATACAGAAAGAAGTAGGAAAATGAATCAGTGCAAATCTGCATTATGTACCAGTAATTTCCTTCTTTTTTTTTTTTCCAGCACTGATTTTCCCATAAGACAAAAGTTTATGTAGAACAGGGCTGGAGTTAGCAGAGGTCCTTTACTACTATGATATTATAGCACCAATCAGTCACTGGGGTTAATAGATGGTGTACTGCGTTTGACTTCCAATGTCTTATTTCATAAAGGCTAGTAAGAGCAGTGGTAATGCATAACTTCCAAGTGTCCCTATTTAGGAGGGACAGTCCCTATTTTCTAGGAGCTCCATTTTGTTGGTGCATCTGAATGTATAAAAGTTCAACAGCAATAAAACTCACAGTAATGTTACTTTAAACTGCAATAAATGTGTTTACAAATCAGTCTGTGTAAATAAGAAACATTGTTCTTGTTCTAAATTACATTTTAGATGCAAAAGTTTTTATTAGTAAGTCACCTAAGCATTCTCAGAACAGCCCCGCCACCGTTCACACCCACACTCGCACCAGTAAAATTAAAGTGCCCCTCATTGTCCATTTGAAATGTAGGGAGGTATGGTAATGTCACAGTTTTGGAACTGGAAAACACAGCTTTGAACCCTGGTCAGACCTTCATCACTGGTCATTGTCTCTGGGCAAGACATCTAGTGATATACTTATAAATCATAATTTGAGTAGAGCCTTCCTCATGTTCACTTTCTGTTTTTGAAAACGGCTGTGGAATATGTTGGCGGTATGTAAATGCTAATAAAAATAATAGCTGAAGAGAGCCCAGCCCTATGATGCTTGTTAAAGTTGTATGGCATTAACAGGGTTATTTACTGAAGTAAGCAGGGAATTCAAATTTAATGTCAAAATAGCTGAACCAGACAAATCTGAAATAGACATGCATAAAGACCAGTGGTGCTCAAGCACACCCTAATACAGGACAAAATGGTCCTCTCTGACCCTGATATAGGTTCCACAAAGTTATTGATGGCAATTTTTTTGGCAAGCTTAAAATGATTTGTTTGTCGCCTGTAACATGGAGATATAAAAGATGATAATAATTGTCAAAGTACTCATCGGCAGCTCTTAACACGCCAATAAACATATATGGTATTGTAATTTCCCCCTTATAACAGATATCAATAATTTCAGCTTCAATATTGTGCTACCTAGAAAAAAGATGACTTTTTCACTCACACATTTGTGCACATCAAGTCCATTGGAGCGCAGTGTCAAGTATGTTAGACTTCCATTGTCTTTAGAATCCGTAGCTGCAATCCACTGAAATGTCTTCATTTGGAATAAACTCTTTGTTTTCCGTGAATCTTTTTAATGTACATCTCAGAAAAGTAATTAAAGTAAATAACGCCTTTTTTTTTGCAACTGAAATTTTATTGTAGGTTTTCAATTATAGGAACAGTGTTAAGAGTGGTACAAGAATACAGGTTTGAGTGTAAACATGATTCACAGCAATAAAATACAACAATAAGCAGAAATCAATAACATATTACAGGAACAAGGAATCATCCCCTTGAGCAATATCAAGATTCCAAGAAAGTGTGTTTATAGTGGGCACATGTACAACAGTGACCAAAACACTATTTAGTTTTTATACCTTTAAAATAAAAAAAACACAATTAAAAAAACCCACCATAGAACCATCGTCTCAGTTGCACTTAAAATGATAAACATGTTAATTTTCCTTAACAAAATATTGCACAAGAAATCAGGCAAGGAAAGCTACAAGTATTCAGCCAAAGCTTACTCTGGAAGGGGAACAGATGATCACACAAATGAAAGTTGGTATAAATAGGGTTACGAGCATATTATTGTACAGCTTTGATTCTGTCTATATTGCAAAGTATTTACAAAATTATGAACAAGGCTAATTTATAAGACTTGTGCACAAATCTTTTTCACCTGTGACGAACAAATCAAATTCCTGTGTATTTATGCTTGAATAAATAGGTATATCGCATAAATCCGAGGCAGATCGATCCATTAACAGGAGTTTGATTTGTTCGTCACAGGTTAAAAGGATTTTTACACAAGTCTAATATTTATCACAGATATAGCAATCTTGGTGCCCGATTTAATATACTATTTTATAAAAAAAATGTATAGATGTATCCCTTCTTAGGCTACTAGTGTTTAAATAAAATTACTACCTCACTTGGTTTGTGTTAATTAGTAACAATTTGAAAAAGCAGAATTAAAAGAAATAAATAGCAAATAATTATTTTTCCTCATCATAATTAAGCAACAGAAAAATTAATGAATATAAGCCATTAACTTCCAGTACCACGGACAGCAGAACACAAGCCTGTGTGACAAAGACAATTACCCCATATGACAAAAAGTATGTGAACGTCCTCTTCTAATTGGCAGATTTGGGTATTTAAGCTACCCATGTACCTTGCGGTATATGAAATCCAGCTCCTCATTAGCCAAATATTGCCAGCATAATGCTGACGGGTAATATGGAGCTTAATGATTTTTCAAATACTTTGGTCATAATATTTCTGCATACTAATGCATTTTGAAGTGGAAGTGGGTAGGACAACACTATATCATCACTTATACAATACTCTACACCAACTGAGTACAGGATTGTTTGCTGGGGAATTATATAGTGCCTCTAAATGACCAGTCCTCAGTTAAAACTCTCAATTCTGAGTTCCAAACAGCCGCTGCATGGAATGTCTGCAACAGATCTCTTTGTTTGCTGCATTGTGAAATGTTTAATGAATAAGTATTCGCATGAGTCGAGTACAGCTCACTGGCATTGAACTTGGGAGCAGTGAGAAGATATTATCTGGAGTGGTTGATTGCTGCTTTACTACCTGGCAGTTGGTCAGACAAATTCATTCTCGACAGTGCAGAGTTTAGTGAATGTGCCCCAGACCAGTGATATACAAATCTATTAAAACACAAATAATAGCTCATCACTCAAACTCCCGTCACCCTTGGATGTCTGCACTGGCTATAATGTTCAACTATACTGACTATAATAGCCATAAACATCTTGTTTTGACAAGAATTACAATATTTTTTATAAAGATATCTACTGAAGTTAATATATCAAGACAGCTAGTTCACACTTTTATTGTTCTTAATTAGTTAATATACATGTTTTTAATGTCTACAGCTAAACTGGAACATCTTTTTATTTGTTTGATCTAATTCTCTTGATAAATTTCAGGGGAATTGCACTGATAACCTTAAGCCCCATTAAACCAACGTTGCACTAAAATTCAGAGCTGAATTACCCATAGGGTGGTATAGAAGGCTGCTTAGGACCCAGGATCAAACAGGTGCTCTGGCTCTGTATGTGAGGGGGCCCACTCTGAGCCAGAAGGGAAATCAATAGATCTCCCTGCTTTGCACTGTCTGTGTCCCATCACTTCTTTGATTGAGCATTGTGGTCTGCACCTATACCAGGTGCAGATCATTTTAGGAGCTCCCCTGTGTTCCACCCCATTCACTGTCAATGATTTA
Organism: Pelobates cultripes; assembly: GCA_933207985.1. NCBI lineage: Eukaryota > Metazoa > Chordata > Amphibia > Anura > Pelobatidae > Pelobates > Pelobates cultripes. Next base: position 278,771,154 of record OW240915.1, on the reverse strand, counting down.
GAACACAGCAGCCAGTAATTTTGATTAAGTGAAGATACTGAGAATGAGTTCTTAAAGTAATCTAGCATGATAGAAGTGAAGACCCCAGCTTTCCCTGTCCAGGCCACATGGGATCATACCCAAAATAGCTTTCACAGACCCACAAGGGATAACACCCAGACCCACAAGGGATAAATAGGAGGGAGAAAATTAAAATACATTTCCCAAAACTCAGACACAACACTACACAGCCTTCGGCACACACAACACTCAGCTTCACTGAGACCCCTACCCACACACAACACTCAGACTCCACTCACAAAATTCAGCCACAACACATACAACTTTCAAACAGCACACCAAGGCATAATGATACCCCTCCCCCACCCCTTAGTAAACTTTAGAGGTATAGACACATCTTTTATTTTTACATTTGTTGTGGATCATCTACATGTGGAGGTTACTAATGTGAAAGTATCATTATTATTTTTATTCTTTTGTATGTAAAGTGGTGATATATTTTGCATTTTTGTGCACTTCACCTGTCTTGTACGTACATAACCACGCCAGCCATAATGAACCATTCTTGCAGCTCTGTGTTCGCACATTCTATGTTTTCAGAAATTACAGCGACTAATGAGAGTTTGTTTATGTATGTACCCACTCCTCGTATTCCTCATTGCCTTGTTGTGTTTTCCAAAAGTGCATTCTGATTATTTGACCATTTGGCATCTTGTCTTTTCACATGCTTTCGGATTACTGTACTCCCAAACTTGGCTTGCATACCATTTTTGTGCTTCTTTGTCCCCCTTGTCGTTTGATTCTTTCTGGTTATACTTTTCCTATTCCTAGACTGTTTGGCCATTCTTGGAACTGTGTTTAGCCTGGCCACCTCTAAGGACTGGTAAAGCTCTCTGCTCTATGTTTTCTTTATTCTGACGCACCTAGGTTGGCGTGTTGGACCACTTCTATTTCACTGGATCACTCATTATCTGGTACTCATCTAGGCTGAATTTAGCTTCTGAGATTAACTTGGTTGTTTTTCACCCCGCCTTTTCCCTTGCCACCAACCCTGTCCTCACCTTTCTTACTTTATCATCATTCCTTATTCTGTAGTCTGTATTCTACCAAATAAAATCGTATTAATTTAGAAGTGTCTCCCTTGCAGGAGTTGCAGTCTCACATAGACAGCATGCAGTTGGATCTGACTCTTAAAGAAGGCACTATTAGTGCTGTAAAAGAAGAGAATGAGTCTCTGCGCAGGCACTTGAAAAATATTACAGGTAATAAGGTCACATGAGATCATACATAGACAGGTTTTTTTTTTTTATTCTTTATTTTTGTAGTGCAGGGAAGTACAGATAGATGCATAAATGACAATAACACGAGGAAGTATGACATTATTCACAATCAAAGAGACAAGCATCATGTCACAAAAGCTGCACTATTTTCTATTAATGAAGTATCATGCTAAACATACGTGTCTCCGTGTGAGACAAAGTTGGAGATTCAAAAACAAAAAGCATCAGACACGAAGATTACTGGCTATGCCATAGAAAAATAATAATAAAGTAGTCGAGTAAATAAACAAGCTAATACATATCCACAGCATCTAGATATGGGTTATCTATCGTGGCTTGCGCTACAGAAAGCAGATGATCACAAGATTATATGCAAACATGACTGCAAAGAAAACTGTGACTGTAAGGCACATGCACTCAGATAGCATCAAAATAAAGCAAATCTAGCTGTAGGCTAGTCATCTGGGCCATGCAAATATTACATTTGTAAAGATGGCAAGTCCAAGGCGCAGTCTACGTCTACCATCCTCTGCCAACCATAGGGGCTTGCTCCAGGAGCCCAGAGCGCGGGCTATCCATTGCGGCCCAACTCCTCACTGGAAATGAACAAGACGAGCTACGGTTGAGCTCTGGTTTACTCCCTCCTTTGGACCGGTAGGGGGTCATCCTGGTCCACCACAGCAATCATTCCTATCTGGCTATATGCTCACAGGCTCCGGTGTTCCCCCCAACCCTTACATATATCTCATCCCCCCACCCCTCCATGTGTCTCATTCCAACATCCCCCCCAGCTCCTCCATGTCTTATTCTGACCCACCATGCGACTCTCTTCCCCCCACCGCTCCTGAGTCTGAATAAGTTTTACACTGAGAAATTGCCATAGGGAGAATTAGATTATTCATTCCCCACCGCATCTCCCCCCCAACGACTCCATGTGTCTTTCCACAATCCCCCTCCGTTTCCTGCTCTCCTCTGAGCTGACAGCGGTACCCGGTTTCACAGGAAGTGCTCACTCAGTGAGTACTTCCTATTAGACCGCGTCCACTTGGCCACGCTACATTCAATTGGGAGGGTCTGCTGTGCACCGGCCCTGAAGTTTTGTCAGCCCACGGTTGCAGGGGTCAGCCAGTTGGCAGGCCAGCCAGGCAACCAGAAGTGACAGGCCCGGTCGCAGTTGCAATCCAAGCGACTGGTAGGTACGCCACTGTTTGCCTCCTTGGGCATCATCAACTTTATGTTGCTGTTCATCTCCCTATGCTTAAAGTGGAGATTGCTTAAAGGATCACTATAGGGTCAGGAACACAAACATGTATTCCTGACCCTATAGTGTTAAAGCCACCGTCTAGCCCCCCTGGGCTCCTCATGCCTCCATAAATATAGTAAATATCTTACTGTATTCAAGCCTGAAGCTGCTGGCTCTGCCCTGTCTGCCTCAGAAAAACAAGCAGTCTGCTGACATCAGAAGTGGTGGCCTGATCCATTCACAGTGCTTCACCATAGTATTGGCTGAGACAGACAAGGAGGCAGATAAGGGGCAGAGCCAGCATGATTCAAACACAGCCCTGGCCAATCAGCATCTCCTCATAGAGATTAATTGAATCAATGAATCTCTATGAGGAAAGTTCAGTGTCTGCATGCAGAGGGTGGAGACACTGAATGTTTGGATGCATTTTAGGCAGCCATGACCCAGGAAGGATCTCTAACAGCCATCTGAGGAGTGGGAAGTGAAGTTATCGCTAGGCTGTAATGTAAACACAGCATTTTCTCTGCAAAGACAATGTTTACAGCAAAAAATCTGAAGGTAATAAGTCTACTCACCAGAACAAATTCAATAAGCTGTAGTTGTTCTGGAGACTACAGTGTCCTTTTAATAAAGTATTGGAAGTGAGGTCACAAATCTAGTAAGTGTGGCTTACTAGGAATGAAAGGCTCACTCTAATCACCACAGGCTGATTTAGTGATTATGGTACCTAATTCTGTGTCAAACCATTTTTGAGCCCGTGGCACGGTATCTAGATTGTTCTGTAGCTATTGTGGAAGTTAGATGAACGCCTGTTAATTTAATTAATATTGTGATTGCATTGATTTGCTGAGCGTGTCAGTTCACAATCTCAGCCAATCAATTTGGTTCAATGCGGAGAATGTAACTTCCAAGCTATCAATATGGCAAGCTAGAAGCCGGGACAGGCCTGCCTCAATGACCATTGGATTGCGTCAAATTGCTTGAAAGCAGTTTGACACATAACCTAGGAGGGATGCCTGTAGCTTGCTAGCATAAAAACCACTACAACAGGCTAGTTATTCACCCCCTCTATAAAGTCAATAACTACTTAGATTATCGTACTCTCACACTATATTGACTCAATTACATAATATTGTTCTCCTCTCAGATGCAAATATGCGAGAAAAGGAAATTCTGTTGGAAGATGTAACACAGCTACGAAAACTAGCTGATGTTTCTAAGCAAGACATTGCTCAAAAAGAGGAAAAACAAGGGAAAATTCATCAAGAGCTTCACAGCACCATCTACACAGTAAAAGAGAAAGATCGGGAGTGCAAATTGCTGCAAACACAAGTAATCACTGCCTTGCTCCAGTTTGCTAATGTCTAAATGCTTGGTAGCCATATGCAATAGCCATTGCTAATGTGTCCTCTTTATTAATCGAATTTTAAGTAAACCCGTCATGACAGTTAATAAACATCTTTTCATGCAGTGAATATATAGCGTACCATAATGATGACATATATTGAATTGTTTTAGGAGATATTCATTCAGTGCTTGCTTCCCCTCCAGTGCTGACACCATCACTATCACTCTGGATTTCTGGCAATACTATTATGTAACATCCACCCAATATTCCCTCCAAACTCTTGTCCACCTCCAAAACTATTGGGCCTGGTTGAGTGCTCTTTCCAGCAGATGTCACACCTTCCTGACGATGCCAACATGCTGGCTTTATTGCCAGTGCATCAGAGTCTGTATGGTGTAAATATTTCACCCTCTTCTTATGTTCCTCTGGAAAAGTGTAATATGCACAGCTGACAAATACAGGGAGTGCAGAATTATTAGGCAAGTTGTATTTTTGAGGATTAATTTTATTATTGAACAACAACCATGTTCTCAATGAACCCAAAAAACTCATTAATATCAAAGCTGAATATTTTTGGAAGTAGTTTTAGTTTGTTTTTAGTTATAGCTATGTTAGGGGGATATCTGTGTGTGCAGGTGACTATTACTGTGCATAATTATTAGGCAACTTAACAAAAAACAAATATATACCCATTTCAATTATTTATTATTACCAGTGAAACCAATATAACATCTCAGCATTCACAAATATACATTTCTGACATTCAAAACAAAAACAAATCAGTGACCAATATAGCCACCTTTCTTTGCAAGGACACTCAAAAGCCTGCCATCCATGGATTCTGTCAGTGTTTTGATCTGTTCACCATCAACATTGCGTGCAGCAGCAACCACAGCCTCCCAGACACTGTTCAGAGAGGTGTACTGTTTTTCCCTCCTTGTAAATCTCACATTTGATGATGGACCACAGGTTCTCAATGGGGTTCAGATCAGGTGAACAAGGAGGCCATGTCATTAGATTTTCTTCTTTTATACCCTTTCTTGCCAGCCACGCTGTGGAGTACTTGGACGCGTGTGATGGAGCATTGTCCTGCATGAAAATCATGTTTTTCTTGAGGATGCAGACTTCTTCCTGTACCACTGCTTGAAGAAGGTGTCTTCCAGGAACTGGCAGTAGGACTGGGAGTTGAGCTTGACTCCATCCTCAACCCGAAAAGGCCCCACAAGCTCATCTTTGATGATACCAGCCCAAACCAGTACTCCACCTCCACCTTGCTGGCGTCTGAGTGGGACTGGAGCTCTCTGCCCTTTACCAATCCAGCCACGGGCCCATCCATCTGGCCCATCAAGACTCACTCTCATTTCATCAGTCCATAAAACCTTAGAAAATCAGTCTTGAGATATTTCTTGGCCCAGTCTTGACGTTTCAGCTTGTGTGTCTTGTTCAGTGGTGGTCGTCTTTCAGCCTTTCTTACCTTGGCCATGTCTCTGAGTATTGCACACCTTGTGCTTTTAGGCACTCCAGTGATGTTGCAGCTCTGAAATATGGCCAAACTGGTGGCAAGTGGCATCGTGGCAACTGCACGCTTGACTTTTCTCAGTTCATGGGCAGTTATTTTGCGCCTTGGTTTTTCCACACGCTTCTTGCGACCCTGTTGACTATTTTGAATGAAACGCTTGATTGTTCGATGATCACGCTTCAGAAGCTTTGCAATTTTAAGTGCTGCATCCCTCTGCAAGATATCTCACTATTTTTGACTTTTCTGAGCCTGTCAAGTCCTTCTTTTGACCCATTTTGCCAAAGCAAAGGAAGTTGCCTAATAATTATGCACACCTGATATAGGGTGTTGATGTCATTAGACCACACCCTTTCTCATTACAGAGATGCACATCACCTAATATGCTTAATTGGTAGTAGGCTTTCGAGCCTATACAGCTTGGAGTAAGACAACATGCATAAAGAGGATGATGTGGTCAAAATACTCATTTGCCTAATAATTCTGCACTCCCTGTAATCTCAGCAGATGCAATGCATGTACTGTAGTTGATTTGAAGGACAGTAGAAGATCTGCCCCTAAGAATGTTCTCCTGTTTTCTGGTACCGTATATTGCAATAAATGCACGTTTACTGTTGGTTTTTGTTTCGTAAGATGCATTAAAAAGGAGAGGGGTGCATATTTTCCTTTGGTGTATCTTGTGCCAGCCTGTACCAGCTGTTTACATTAGTTTATGTTTAGCTTCAGGAGCATAGGAACCAACATCATCAGATAGAGGTACAGCTTGCAGAAAAGAGGATGGATTTCTTACAGACCCAGACCTCTTTACATCAGCTGGAAGAACAGTATCTAAAGACCACTCAGTCTGTCCAGGAACAGATCGCATCTGAACTGCGGTATGAACACAATTATTTCGAGGCTGCTCATCATTATAGCCTTGTAAAATCTTTATTATAAAGATGGTCAATATTTGTAATTAAGTGTTTTAACACCAATAGTTTGATAATTTCATTTATATTTTAAACTGCAGTCACATCTCTAATTGTACTATTATTTTAATATTAGAAAAGAAGCAGAAAAACTGAGACATCAGCTAAAAGAAAAACAGATGTCTGCAGACGAGGATAAATATTTGAGAAACAAAATGGCAGAAGACTGTGCGTGGCTCACTAAAGAAAATGGAGTCTTACAGTCTCGGGTACTGGAAGCAACCAAACTGCTTGAAAAGGTGACATTCCGCTATAAACTTTTTTCTGTTTTTTTTTAGTTTTTTTTTTTTGGTAAATCAGTTTTTATTCTGTTTCATGCATTACGATACAGGTAAAGATCATGCAAGATATGCATGTGTTTCATATTAAACCAACAGAGAGGTCTCCATTGTGAAACCTTGCAATAAAATAACTGGATATAACATAACAAACCTTTCCCTATAACCATCCCCTCTCACAGAGATATCCCTGTTTTATCTCTCTATCACCCTTCCCATTTAAAAAAATAAATAGAATTGCTAACTATTAGGCTCTCACTTCAGTTTCCCTTGGTACTTATCTGTGTCTGTGAATGTCATGAATTAGGTCCAGATTGTCAGGTAGGTGGTCATCCACTCTAAAGACCGACTCCTTTGTAGAACGTAGTTCCTCCATAGACTATGCAGTGGAGCCGTAGGTTTTCTCCAGCACAAGAGGACAAGACCTTTGGCTATGATCAGTATAAGAATATTCGTGGAGGTTTTATACACCAATGTACGTGTAATCCTGTGGTGTAGTAACTTGGGCACTGGGAGAAAAAGAAGGGTGATTATCTGAAAATTTCTGAACTAAGATGTGAATTTTCTTTCAAAAGGGACGTATCGTTGGACAGTCTCACAATACTTGTAAAGCGGTTCCACAGTTGTGTGACACGTCCAGCACTGGTTATTAATCCCTGGGTTTATAGTGTGCAACAAGTGTGGGGTTCTGTAGAGACATGATAAGGGCTTGTAGGCAGATTCTTGTATTGCACTAGAGAGTGCACAGTGTTGGGTGATGTTACATATCTTTTTCCATTGAACTGGAGTAAACGTGACTCCCAAGGCTTCCTTCCATTTTTATATAAACCTGGGTGGTAGTGCTCTCAATTGGGCTTGAAGAGTAGTACATAGAAATGAGATCCCATGAACCAATGGCTCGAGGATCAGACACAATGATTCGAATTAGATCAGATCATGTGTAAGAAGTGGTCTTTGAGGAATATGTTTAAGAAATGTCAGGAGTTGTTGAAATCAGAATTGTGTCATGAATGACAGGGTCCATACCATGAGTGGTCTCCCCAGTCAAATTATATCCACTTCCACAATTTGTGTACATCTGCTTTTGACCATTCCACAATTCTCAGGCGGTGAGTGGCTTGGTAGTACAGCCAAAAGTCTGGGAAAGCTGGGCTCCACCTAGACTTTGACAGTGTCATTGTGGCGTAGCTAGTGCGTATAGCTCCCTTATGCCAAATATATTTAATGACTAGTGTGTGTAATGGGGCACAAAAAGCAGAATGTAGGTAAATGGACAAAGTCTGGAACAGGTAAAATATTGTTGGTAGTGGGTTAATTTTAACTATTTCTACCCTGCTAAGCTAGGAAAGGTGTATCAGCTCCCACTCTTCCATATTACTTCTGAACTTGTCCAGTAATTTTTTCTATTTAATGATATACAAAATTTGTTTATGGTATCTTAAGGATAATACACTAGATTATTTAAACTAATTTTTGTCTAGCTACATCATGTTTTACTTTGATAGTGGTGTAAATAACAGGAGGATTGCAATGTTGATGGAAACTTTCTTTATTGTACTAATCTTTTAAGACTTTTTTCTTCAGGTCAGAAGCAATACAGAATATTGCGCACATGTGTAACACTTATCTAGCTTACAATTACAATAAAATGTTTATAGTGCCAACATATTCTGCAGTGCTGTACAATGGGTACATAAGACAAACATTTAATTCTAACAAAACATGATTGACATACAGGAACCTTAGGCAAAGATTGCCCTGCCCAAACGAGCTTACAATCTAAAGGTTTATATATATAAAAATTTCAACAGTTTATATATATATATATACTGATCAGCCAAAAAACATTAAAACCACTTGCAGGTGATATTAATAGCATTGATTATATTGTTACAATGACACAGCTGTCAATGGGTGGGATATATTAGGCAGCAAGTGAACAGCTAGTTCTTGATTTACATGTGTTGGAAGCAGAAACAAAATGAGTAAGTGAAAAGAAATGAGTGACTCTGACAATCTCTGGGTGTTCCCAGTTAGTAACTACCAAAGTGGTGCAAGAAATGGCAACCAGTGAACCGGCGTCAGGGTCATGGGTGCCCAAGGCTCAATAATGCACATGAGAAGTGAAGGCTAACTCATCTGGTCCGATCCCACAGAGGAGCTACTGTAGCTCAAATTGCTGAAAAATGTAATGCTGGCCATGATAGAAACACGTGCAGTACATCACAGTGGGACTGCGTAGCTGCAGACCAATCATGATGACCCCTGAGTGATCATGATGACCCCTGTCCACCACCGAAAGCATTTCAATGGTGATGTGAGCATAAGAATTGGATCGAGGAGCAATGGAAGAAGGTTGCCTGGTTTGATGAATCATGTTTCCTTTTAGATTAGGTGGATGGCCGTGTGCGTGTCCATTGTTTACATGGGGAAGAGATGGCAGCAGCATGAACCATGAGAAGAAGGCAGCCCGGTGGAGACAGTGTTTCAGTGCTCTGGGCAATGTTCTGCTAGAAAACCTTGGGTCATGGCATTCATGTGGATGTTACTTTGGCACATACCACCAATCTAGAGATTGTTGCAGACCACATATACCCCTTTATCGCAATGGTGTCCCATGATGGCAGTGGCTTCTTTCAGCAGGATAATGCACCATACCACACTGCAAAAATTGTTCAAAAATTGTTTGAAGAACATGACAAAGATTTGAAGGTGTTGCCTTGGCCTCCAAATTCCCCAGATCTTAATCCGAATGAGCATCCATAGGATGTGCTGGAACAACACATCCGATCCATGGAGGCCCCCTCTCGCAGTTTGCAGGACTTGCAGGATCTGCTGCTAATGTCGCTAATGTCTTGGTGCCAGATACCACAAGACACGTTCAGAGGAGTCTTGTGGAGTCCATGCCTCAACTGTTTTGGCAGCACGAGGGGGACGTACACAATATTAGGTAGGTTGTTCTGGATCAGTATATATAATATTCATTGCTAAGCAGCACTACATCATTAAACTGCACATGTGTGAGACAAGTCCAGGAGTCAGTCTGGCAGGGTTATTCACTAAACTATGAATTGAAGATATTTAAAATCCAAAATCGCAGTCTAACCATTTTGCCCTCAGTTTTGGCTTTTCATTTTTAATTTGCTTCAAGTTTAGTGTATTCCCCTGATACTTTTCGTTAAACCAGAAATTGGCATGGGAATTGAAAACCAATACCAATATAACTGAACTGGAAAAATCAGATGAATTAGAGAATTTCTTTGCAATTCAACTATTTTGACCTAGAAATAAAATAAAACCCAGTGACTGTGCAGCTCTAAGGCTTTGACCTACACAAGGTGTGTGCATTCAATTCTAAGTTTAGGTTGTTAAGGGAATCCTTTTTATTCAATGCATGAATGCACCACTATTCGACGAGTGAGAGGTTTTACATGTTGTATTTGCATGGCAGTAACCCTTGCAAACATGCCCTCCAGGGAAACTGTTGTCAGTCAGTGCAAATGAAACTGTCATTGGCAGTGCCCTCTCCAAACAGCAAACGCAAACCACAATCCTAGTGCAGGCTTTAAACTCTCTGTTCCTGCATATTAACTACACATGCTGAATGTATGATTTTAGACATCTTTGTAATCCATAAAATATATATATTTTTTTTATTTATTTTTTTTGCAGTGCGTTGTTTTAGTACAGGCAAGCTAGATGTACCCCAATGGCATTCCTCAGCATAGTATCACATGTGACATTTGGGGTATTTAGTAGGATTTGCACTATTTTATGATATAGTAGAAACAAGACAAACAGCAAGCTAGTCAATCATATCTAACTACAAGAGTAAACATCAGAGAATCACAGTAGTAGCTATTACAGTGGACTGTACCAGATACGTTCATTATATATTGATAATCTGTGTGTCTAGGTAGACATGGTAATATAGGAGATGGTACATTAGGTAGACAAGCTATGAAGAACGCTGTTAGGGCGCCCCTGGGTGTGGTGTCAGTAGGAAGATGTACTACTGTGATATTAGTCAGAGTATGGAGAGTTAACAGAAAAGAATGTAAAATATAATAAAAACATATTACTCAAGACTTGGTGCATGGCATGTAAAACTCAGATATTTGCTGCTCTGGTTGTTGGGGAGAGAATGTGTCTATGTGTCAGACCCATAGGCTAAAGTAAAGTAGAGGCATGCAACGGTCAAAAAAGAATACAGAAACTTAAGTCTATATAAGCAGGATCATAACAGGTGTCCACCAGGTTAAACAGGGTCTGCAATGTCGTCTGTGCCAGCGCCATCACTGGAACGTGCCCGAAAGCAGTCCGGGTCTTCGTACCCCTTCGTCCAGTGCCCAGTCTATTGGGAGGTCGTTGGTCGCTCTGCAGTGGGCATGTTTCATGCAGGTATGTACCTTTCGTAAGAGCATGAGGCTGTACTGTGTCTGGGTGCCTCGTGGTGCTCCTGCACAAAGATCCGCCATCTTGTGGGGCTAGGGCCTTTAGCACATGTGGAGGCCAGTAATGCCGAGTGGTCACAGGGGATCCAGTTTTGTCTAGTGTCAGCAAATGCCTCTGCGTTAGTTTGCCTGTCGCTGTACTGCACCGCCTGAATGGTCGCTATAGTGGGGGCCTCCCCTCAGTCAGCTTTGATCGCTCTAGCTGGCGGTTTCTAGGGGGGAGGTAATTCAAGCGGTTCCTCTTTCGTGTGCCTCTCCTCCGCTCTGCCCGCTGTGCGCCTCGAGGGCTCTTTGTCTTTAGAGTGGGCTTGGTAGCTGCCCTCCTTGCATGGAGCCAGCGCGGTCTCTGCCGCTGTGGGCGAACTGTTGGAGGTTCCACGGCCAACCGTTGGACCCGAGGGTGCAGGCTTGGTTTTTTGAGTAAGCATGTTGGGGGTGTTTGAGGAGCACCTGTGGGAAGCCTGCGTTGCAACTTGTCCCAGAAGCATTCGAAAAGGGCTTCCAGCCCGGACCTTCACTCCCAGACAGGACCATGCTAGGCCTTGAGTCGCAGGGTCAGAGCTCCGCTGCCGGGTCCTCGCCAAATCGCCCTAGCCAGTGCCCAGGGGGTCCTAGACATTGTCGGGTATCATCAAAAGTCGTTTGTACAGCAGGAACAAGACTTTGGCATGATTTAGGGTGAGTTAGGTGAGGAGCCCATGTTACATGCGACTGCTTATCACGGCAGTCCGGCCCCGCCCCCAAAAATATGGCCATTTTGTCAGCCATGTTTGATTTTTACCCTTTTTAAGAAACACATAATAGATTTAAAGGGACACTCTAGTCACCAAAATAACCTTAGCATAATGAAGCAGTTTTGGTGTACAGATTATGCCCCTGCAGTCTCACTGCTCAATTATCTGCCATTAATGAGTTTAATCACTTTTTTTACACAGACCTGGTCATACCTCCCTGCACATGACTTGCACAGCCTTCCTAAACACTTCCTGTAAAGAGTCATCCAATGTTTACACTTCCTTTATTGTAGATTCTGTTTGATTTAGAATTTCTTATCTCCTGCTCTGTTAATAGCTTGTTAGACCTTGCAGGAACCTCCTGTATGCAATTAAAGTCCAATTTACAAAGCAGGAGATAAAAACAGAAACAAAACTGATTTAACTCTTAAATGACAGTGAATTTGGCAGTGAAACTTCAGAGGCATAATCTATAAACTATAATTACTTCATTAAGCTAAAATTGTTTTGGTGACTATTGTGTCCCTTTAAATACAATATATTATTTTTCACATTTTTTAACATAATTCTTAATAATGTCAGTTATAACAGGTGAACTTTAAATACACAGATCAAAAAACAATCAATCAAAATAGGAATCATTTGGCATAATATAATAGCAAAAAGTAGCATTATATTACATTCAGTATTAGTTGTTAATAGAATTGGAGTGAAAAACAAAATGCAATATTTGAGATGCAACCACTTTCTTCTAATTAATAATACATTTTATTTTTTTTTAAATCTCATTTATGTGAACCAACAGCCTTGAAGACAACAGCAACACACCCCACAATGCAACACAATGGATTGTTGTTTTTTTATGTATCTACACCTTAACAATTCGTGGTTCATGTTCCCATGCCCATAATTTATATAGCTGGCTTGACTATTGCTAGTAATCAAGATTAGCTATACAAATGCTTAGTAACTCCGCCTCACAGATTGTCCTCCACAGATACTTGGACTATTTCAAGTGACTTCTCTTAACATAAGACTCAAGTCGTCTGTCTCCAAGTGACAATGAAGAGGCTAAAAAACAATGGGCTATTGTTAAAGACTGTCTGACTGGCATATGTTGTGATTAGTTGCACTTAATGATCGCTTGAGAGGGGTGAAAGTAAATATGTGTAAAATATTAATCAAAGGAAAATATTTTATTTATTATATTTGTAATTAAATTGTTGGTTCCCTATCCATGGAATTTTGATAGCATAGGACAAACTAACCCTACATTTGTAAACAGAGTAATTAAAGAAACCTCACCCGATAAAATATAAAAATCACTGTAAAAGCCAAGTAAAGTTACTCTCTTTAACACTGCAGCATGTCCTATTTAGCTAGAACACCGCTTAAAACTTAATGAGCGCCCTAGCACTATATAAAACTTGAGATGAAGCGTGGATACCGGAAAAACCCAACTTCTATTTAGATACGCCCTATCTAAATTATATATTTTAGTGTCCTAAGTTAACTCACAACACTGAAAAGGCTGCAAATCTTGCAATAAATAAAATTTAAGAAAAAAAACATAAAAATATAGATGAAAGCGGGTGCATGCTATACCTGGTTTCTATACCATGGGTGAAGGGGTTCTAAAGGGGTATTAGATATATCAAAGCCAGGGTATGCAATGTTTGATGTTTCCCCATTCCAGGTAAGCAGTGCAGAGGGTAAGGAGGTGAGCAGTGCAGAGGGTAAGGAGGTAAGCAGTGCAGAGGGAGTCTTGGTGCTTGAGAAATGTAAGCAAGCCCCCAACCTTTTTTTTTTTTTATGGTGGGGGGGAATTTGAATCTATGTAGGGACAGAGACACTATAGTATTCTGAATACAGGTTTAGATTCCTAACATTATAGTGTTCCTTTAAATGTATTGATTTTTAAAATTAAAATTATCCTTTTTGCCCAAATGCGATCACTGGTAGATGCACACATACATATACACACACACACAAACACTCGCACGCATTCACTCATTCACACACACACAATGGTCCACACAATTACAATCAGTAACCAATGCACACACAAATTCATTGACTCACCCAGAGTGACACATACACACTGACTCAAGCAGACATAAACTAACTTGTGTAGACTGACATACACACACATACACTGGCCCAAGCATACACACACACAGACCTAAGCAGACACACACAAACCCAAGCAAACACACACACTTTACCAAAACGACACACACACAGACCCAAACAGATACACACACTGACCCAAGCATGCTTACACACACACACACTGACCCAAGCAGACACACAGACACACACTCTGATCTAGACACACACACTGACCCAAGCACATACACACACATACTGACTCAAGCAGATACACACACTGATCCAAGCAGACACACACACTGGTCCAAGCAGACACACACACTGACCCAAGCACACACACACACACACACACACACTAACTGAAACTGGCTGACACAGACACACATACACACTGATCCAAGCATACACACACACAGTGACTGAAACAGGCTAACACACACACACACACACACACACTGATCCAAACATACACACACACTGATCCAAGCACACACACACTGACTGAAACAGGCTGACACACACACCATGAAGTCCCCCACTTGTCTTTATTTATTATGGTCTCTCCGAGGGTCCTAGTTCAGGCCTGGCTGCCTTCATTCTGCTGTACTCCCACTTGACGCCAATCGTATGATGCGCCAGTGTGCTGCGACATTGGAGGTGTGTAGGGGGGTCAGCTCTGTGATCCTTGCTGGCTGAGGATGATGGCACCGGGCGCTAGTCTGAAGCCATGTAAGTGCTCCCTAGAGCCCCATGCCATCACTAGCAGCACACCAAACACAATTTTACCTATATAGAGGGGCAGCCTAAACCATCAGTAAAGCTGCCGCTGGTGCCCCCTCCTTAAGTAGCACTGTAGTCAGCCGCCTAATTGGCCTATAGGACGCGCCGGCCCTGTGTGTATGTAAATCCCATACAGGTTTTGTCTTAAAGGGACACTATAGTCACCAAAACAACTTTAATTGAATAAAGCAGCTGTCGTGTGTAGACAATGTCCTTGCAGTCTCACTGCTCAATTTACTGCCCTTAAGGAGTTAAAACATTTTTTTTTTTTATCCAGCCCTAGTCATACCTCACTGCATATGACATGCACAGGCTTCCTAAACACTTCCTGTAAAGAGTCATCTAATGTTTACACTTCCGTTATTGCATTTCAATGAAGTGGTCTGGGTGAGAGGCCCTTTAATTTTAACCCTGCAATCTAAAACATTGCCATTTAGTATATACAGAAGTGTTTTGATTGAAGCCTCTAGTGGCTGTCTTGCTGAATATGTTGGCGCTTTATAAATGCCAGTAATAAATAAATAAATGTGACGTTTGACATCCCTGAGGAAGTTGAACATCATCCATTGTAGCTCATAGGAAAGCATTGGATTCATTGGAGATGACAGCAAGCAACACTAAGTGAGAGGAGGTGAGAGTGGCAGCAATAAGAGAGTCCCGGCATTGGCAAAAGAGATGACCCTAATTCCTACTAGGGACTTGGACACTATAGCGTTAGGAATACACATTTGTATTCCGAATGCTAAAGTGTTTCTTTAGCAGTAAATTCATTAAACGTGCTCATTTAAGCAGTTTCTTCTGGTTAAACACAGCATTAGGTTAGTTCCGAATGTAAGGTACGTGCTCTTTTGTGCCAAAGCATATGTGTGTTTCCGATACCGCAATCTATAAAGTTTTCAATCCTTTGAATATATAAAGTGTGTATATTTTTAATCTTGTAGGAGCAGCAGCTCAGGGAAAATGAGAGAATGAAAAACACAAAAAGGATTTCTGAGATAACACTGGGGAAAGAAAAAGAAAGAGAGCTTGAGCGGACCCTGTCACACCTGAAAAGACTTGTACAGGACGAAAAGGACAAAGTGTTCACTGCACAGGAGCAGGTAGGAAGATGAGAAGCCTTGCTAACCTCTCTGGCACATAATCAGCTCAAATGTTCAGTGGAAGTAACTTTGGGTCGTGTCAAAAAAAGAAAAGATCAATATAATCTTAGAGATTTATTCATAAAATATATCAACTGTAGAACATTAAAATCAAAAATGTAGCTGTGACTATAACCAAAAAAGATAGTTATTTTTTGCCTAATTTAGCCTTTACATGTCAATTAGCCAAAAATTGGGGTTTAGTTAATAAACCCAAAATGTCATTAAACATCCACAGACTGAGTTGATCCAAGGATAAAGCTTAAAAGAACAAAATATCTGAAGATTGAGTTAATCAATGTATAAAACTTCATAGGATAGTAATGATTTTGTGTTTACTTTCCCGGAAGGGCAATCTCTCAAACTGTTGTCTGTTGAGTCTGCAAATTATCCACAGGGGCTAAAGGAAATGTAACAATTTAGCTGCCTTCATAAATAAGCAAGTAGACTGACACACAGACAGCATGAAAAGTCCCACAAGGACTCACATTTATCAGCTGAAATGGGAAATAAATTAGTTATGCTGGGTGGTCGCTTTGTTGTCTTTTTTCCCTGTCATAATAAGAATTACAGAGTTATTTACTGGAGTTAGAATTGTCAGAAATTCAAAGACAATTTAAGGTTTTAGACGTCAATAGATGAACTGGATGCACTGGCTGCCTTCAATTTGAAATTCACTTGGAATTCCCAACAATTCTCACTGTAATTTTGTTCCATAATCTCTTCCTTCCTTTCCCTCCTTCTAACCTGCAGTGTGCCCCTTTTAGCTCCAAACGTATTTCTCTACATGTTGCTATAACTTAGATTTCTCTGAGTTGCAGTTTGTCTGTTGGATTTTTTAGTATAAAAGTGACAATTTACAACTCCCATATTCTCATAAAAAGAGGCTAGGCAGTCCTATAGGAAGTTAAGAGATCATCATGGTTGGTGGAGTCACTTTCTGGTCTGCCCAGTACTCAATGCAGAAGCAGCAGATCCTGGGAATTTGCAGCAAACACTGGGACTACAAATGTAAGTATCCTTTTCTGCATTATTTAAAAAAGGGGCAATCGAAGCAGCAGAATCACCACAACACACAATGTTACAGTGCCTATAGTGCCCTGGCACCATTCCTGGTTCAGTGTCACATTGCTTTGAAATGTCTGCATTGAGAATGTGGAATGTACACTTCCACATTAATATTTACATTTATTTCAACCTGGATGCATTGACAGGCTGAGAGTGCTGGGCTTACACTCTCTGCCAATAGCCACTGTCCAGGTTGGACAAAAGCCATTGTTAAGTGTAATTTCTACATTATTAATGTAGTCAGGGAGGGGAAGGTCTCCAGGCAAAGGAAAGAGTGCAGATTATGTAAAACCATTCCTAACCCTTTTGCCATTAAACTGAGGAAGGGTGCTAGGACACTTAGGCAACAATACCACTTCAGCTAGCCATAGTGTTTCTGTTGATGACAATGTCTCTTTTTGAATATATTTCAATGTATTTAAAAAGAATGGGTTAAAGGTACACTTTAGGTACCCAGACCACTTCTTCTCAAGGAACCAAGTACCTCTTGTTTTAACCCTATAATGTAAACCATTGGCATACATATTGTAGGGCTTAAATGCCATACTGACAGCCACTAGAAGCACTTCCTCAGAAATATTAGAGTAAAACTCATAGAGGCCATCTGATTTTCACAGATCAGTGTTTTGCTACGCATGCACACTAGTTTCTGAATGCTTTCCTATTGGAGCTTATCAAGATTGGGGTGGGGGGGCAAGCCGCAGAAAGGGCTGTGCAGCGTGGGATATAAGGTAAGTAAAATGCTTTTTTAACCTTTGAGAGCTAGGTCTGTCAACTAGGCCTGAAAACAGGCATTTGTATTCCTAATGTGCAGTGTTCCTTTAACTTGAGCCAAAAAATATCTTTTTAAGTTGCATTCTTTCTTTCCTAAAGAGAGCGCTTAATGAAAGGCCATAACCTATGTGTCATTAAGTGACCTTTATCATAGTTATATGTGATTAGCTTTATTTTACATGGGTGAGTTAACATCATATTGTCAACATTGCCTTCAGTCTCATGTTGACAATATGATGTTAACTCACCCACACTTGCCATGAGGCTTACTGTCCCTTCACAGCAGTGTTGGCCCCAATTCTGTTGTGTTCACAGGGATAAGTTACAAACAATTGTTTAAGGCAGAGTAGATTGGCAGAGAAGTTCTAAACCATTTAGTCTGCTCAACTACTCTTGGGCGGCAGCAACGACCATAGTACACATCAGCCCCAATACATACAGTAAAAACCAAAGGAAAAAAAAGTTACCTGCGCTCTTTCTTGGGCGTCTCCAGGGTTCATACTTGGGGGGGGACATAAGGGGCCAGGGACAAAAATAGGGGGCAGTTATAAAATGTGCACTTACCTGCAGCTGCCAGCTTCTTCTCCGCCTCTCCCCTGCACAGTGCCCCTTCTGGCTGCACGTGGGAAAAGGGTGCAACACAGTGACGGTGCTGCTGCAGCTTGTGAAGGGAGCCTCAGTGCTCCCGACTTCAATTTCAATTGGGGGGCACTGCATGAAGTAGGGGGGGCCATGCCCCCCCCCCCCCTCACCAAGAGATGCCCCTGGCCCTAAGGTGTAATGTTAACACTGCATTTTCTCTGAAAAGAGAATAAACTTCTGCCACCAGGTGCCTAGTAACCTTGGTATGCCTCTGTGTTAGAAGCCAAGGAGTAAAAGCAAGGATTATTGAGCTAGCACAAGGAAACTATCCATACTCCTTGGGATTGGATGACCTCCTGCTGGGCCCTGAAGTCTAAATAGATGGTAAACGGCTTGAGGCTTGTTCATTGCCAAATTCCAGTACACGTCAGCAAAAACAAATACCTAGCCTTTGACCTCTGCATCTATTGTTCAACATTCTTTTGCATGAATTAAAAATGCAACAAGCTATGAAACAGAAGAGTGATTAAGTGCTCAATCACTTTTGATATGTTCTTGTCTGGAGATGAATACCTACCAGTAAGGTTAGCAGTCTGCATAGTATTGTCTTTTTCATTTCATTATCAGTACGGAACCAAAAACAAAACTTGCTTCACTCTCCAAATGCTTTTGGCCTACATTGTTTAGGTTTTAATCCACACAATACATCTATCTACATTCATCTGTGGCGAAGTATAGATAATATATTGCAATACCTACCAAAAATTACCTTAGCATTCTTGTGTTGATATGGGGTGAAGTGAGAACTATGATTAAGGATACAAAGTAATGGTTAGGAGACATAATGGTGTTAGCAGCTAGAGAAAGTATACATAGAGGAGTATAGTATGGGTATGAAAGCGTAATAACCTGAGAAGTGTTACAAATACTGTATGTAGTGATTTAAAGAGCTGTATCTTTATTGCAAGAGTTAATAGGAATCTTGATAGAGTTGTTGGTTTGCTTTGGTTTGTCAGCAAAGCAATTTAATTTACATAGTTGTCCACCTGAAAGAAAGACAATGAAGAAAATAAAGAGGATTAGGTGTTACTGGCAGACATGGACTGATACAATATAACTAAATCACGAAAGTGGGGAATGAAACCTTGTCCTTTTTTTGTGGTTGCACCAATAGGCTTGTGCATCTATAAAAAAATAACAAAATACATAGCATGTGCGCTCCGCAAGTAATTAGAGGAAACAAACGTTCCTATAAAAGATATATACCTTTAATAAAAAAATACCAGCTAAAACAATGAAAAATTACCCAAGATATATTAAATAACTCTTAGGTGGGACATATAACACACTAAACAATGTATCCAAGTCTAGCATTGGTTCATAACATATACTAAAACTACAACAGTTTCAATGAATACAGAAGCAGCATGTTGCAGCCCAAAGGGAAAGTAGATGTGAAGACAAAGGGGGTTGAGAAACTAAATGATGCAAACCTTGCTGAGAAATCCTTTTATAGCATTGCATGTAAATTGTATAAAAACTGTAGGTAATGTGAGATAAATACCCCTAATAGAAAAATTATCAAATATACAAAAAATTATATTTATATTGAAAAGTATATAAAAATCCAAACGGTAACCACTGATAGAACAGATGTAAAAGTACCTGACCTCGCGTGGGGGCCCCCAAAAAACCGAGGTGACGATCAAGATGATTCAAAAATAGAAACAGCAGCTCTAAGATCAAAATCTGGTGGTAAAAAAATCTGCCTCACTTGTTGATGAATGGTAGAACACACAGGATCTCAATGAAGGCAGCAAACCATAGATATACTTGATGGATATCAGCACGCCAGACAATCAATACAAATAGATAACAGAGAGTAGAAAGGCACTGCGTCTATGCCCGCTTCGTCATGTTCACAGGACTTTCTCAAGTTTGTGCATCCGTACAGCAAAGACTGCTGCCACACTCTTATGTTACTTTGAAAGCATAACTGAATTAAGATGTAGTAAACAGTACAGGATTCATAAGAACACAGCAGCATTAGATGGCCATTAACAACTACACCATTTATAACCATGCAGATCAGGTGTAGCAGGAGAGGGGTGTCAAAACCAGTAGGAGAGAATACCAAAGACAGTCAAGTAAGCCGGGTCATGTACATGGAATGCCAAGTAGATAGGCAGAGTATTATTCAAAACAGTGTTTAGAATGTTGAAGGCCATTTAAATAATCACTGTAATGGTGCCATGTTTTCCAATTGGGTGTGCATAGATTTGGGATTATCGGGGACAGTGTTAGCAGGGAAGGAAGCCCCAGCCAATGACGGCTCTAAAGATCTGGAACTAAAAAAGGTTAAATTGCTGATCCATCAATCTAAAATCATGATTTATTATTATCAGTGGTTCTGTAATGGTGCTGGACTCTTGAATAAAGTCAACGTTTTTAAAGTAAATCAGGATAATGGATTCATGGATTCATCAGGAGAGGTCATTGAAGTACATACAGACAGTTTAGGAGCTAAAAGGAAACCTCAATAAAACACATTCTCGTCTTGTGTACATGGAAGGATTTGGTTTACACAAAGATTTATAGATGGCTATAGAGAACCAATTATACTCATTGTATAGGGAAATGGGATTATTTGAAGAGGCATAGTAGGAACTAGCACAACAAATGGCTTACCAAGGTAATGACTCCGCATGTATATTTAGTGCATTTACAAAAACAAACCTTGCTATGGCTTAAAGTGGTATTGCTGTGTCTTCTGGACTTTGGTGTCTCCTTGCCATCTTCATTGCTGCCATGATTCTGCCACTCTTAGAGCTTCATCTATTCATAAATAAGCATGCAATACAGGAGTTTTTGGACGACTCCATGAGAACACAGGATCTTACAGATCTCATGAATTATTTGTTTTACAAACTAATTTTATTCGTTTTACATAAATATATTATAATTGTATATAGTAGTTCCTGTTAATTGTTTTATTAACATCAATAACTATAGACCTATCGATATTGTAAATGTTTTATCACCAGATTTGGATCTTAGAGCTGCTGTTTCTATTTTCTATTGTGAATCATCTGGATCGTCACCTCGGTTTTTTGGGGGGGGGTCCCCCGAGGTCAGGTACTTTTACATCCGTTCTATTAGCGGTTACCGTTTGGATTTTTTTTTTTAAATTTCACTTTGTTTTTTTTTAATACTTTTCAATATAAATATAATTTTTTGTATATTTGATAATTTTTCTATTAGGGGTATTTATCTTACATACTCCACCCAAGCTTCCCCTCTCCATTTTTTTATTATTGTTCATGTTAATGATTGTTATTTTTATTGTATTATAATGTTAAATAGCTAATAAAAACTATTTGAAAAGATTGCACAGATCTGGCATCTATCGCTCACAACATTTGATGGGAGATTATGGCAGCAGGAACTCTGCTCATTTGACCAAAATCCAATCCTGCATGAGACAAACTATTATGTACAGCGCTACGGAATTTGCTGGTGTTATATAAATAATATAATAATTAAAATTATTCTTAAAATGTTATTATGCAGATAATGAAAACAGTATTCACATCTGAAGCTCCTGCATTTACTGCAAATCCTAGTTGTAGCTGAGTTATCAGCTTTCTCCTTCAGAAAACAGTTGAGATACAACTGTCATAAATCTAAATGAGAATGTCACGTCTCTGAAATTCCCAACATTGAATAAATTTTTTTTAAATCACTTAGAACATGTAACAGTTTCTCTTTAAAGCACCAATATAGGCACCCAGACCACTTCAGCTCAATTAAGTGGTCTGGGTGCCAGGTCCCTCTAGTGTTTACCCTGCTTTGTTTATACTAGGGTTAATCCAGCCTCTAGTGGCTGTCTCAATGATAGCCGCTAGGGGCACTTCCACACTTCTCACTGTGAAAATCACAGTGAGAAGACGCTGGATGTCCATGGGAAAGCACTGACGTCGTCAGGAGGAGGAGAGTTCCCCAGCGCCAAGGGAGCCCGGCGCTGGAGAAAAGTAAGTAATTTAACCCCTTCAGCCCAGCAGGAGTGGGACCCTGACAGTAGGGGGGACCTAAAGACCCTATAGTGCCAGGGAAACGAGTTTGTTTTTCCTGGCACTATAGTGGTCCTTTAAATGATTACACAACGTACAACTATTACAGGAGAAAAAAAGAGAATGGTACAGTTTGGAAGGGAGGGAAAGAAAAGCTAGGCTTATATTGCAAAACTATGTATTATTTCTTATAAGAATCTTTTTTTTTTTTTAAATCACCCTGCATAACTAACTGTAACTTATTACAAACATTCCATCAAACATTTAGGTGTGAGTAGTGTCCCTTTAAGACCGATTTAATCCACAGTCTAGCTCTATACCACCTGTCTGCTCGCTCTGCTTAGTTTTGTATTTCACACTATGTATGCATAACACAGAGTGTAATAGTTGAAATAATTAGCATAATTATGTTTAATGAAACATGCATATGCTGATTTACGCTGGAAATGAATTTACAATTAACTCCCTCATTGTTATAAATGATTTAGCGCCACTATTCTGCCCCTTTACGGCACTGGAGGGAATTGAAGTGCACTTTGCCAAAGCCAGTGAATGGAAGTTTAATGTGATTACTCTATCAATAGATGCTGCATGTACAACAAGGAAGGAAGTCTGTGGAGCTGAATGGAAGTTCCCTTCGGAGCCAGCTGACAGATTTAGAAAATGAGCACTTGAGAGTGAAACTGGAAAACTCCCAGCTGCGCATGGACAAGGCTAATTTGGTGAAACATATAGCTCAGCTGCACAAGCAGGTATACTACTTGGCTTTAGTTTAACTTACTGCTTGCTGCCATAGCCTGCAAGTTTAACTTGCTGCCTGTTACAATGTTAAACACTGAAGAAAGCTAAGAGCAGGACATTCCTTGCACAGCATGTAGTGCTTGATATGGCGTTCCAATGTGAATTACAGCTGGTGAAAGAATGAGGTTATATATAGTTACCAACATTTTTTAAAAAATTCCAGGGACACTTTGCAGCACAGCTATCAATTACTACCGTACCTTGAAAATGTACCACACCCACTGCCGCACAGCTCCGCCCACTATGTCCAACCCACATAATTAATCTCTGCCTACTTATAGTGCACGTTACCGGGTCTACTCAATAAAGAGAGAATTACAGGGAATTGAGATGGTAATTTTAAACTTAAGGCCAAAGTAGCCAAGTTGGAAAAAATTATCTCATTCAGCTGCACTATTTCAGCCAAAGTTTGAAATTCCCATTTTAATTCCCTGCAATTCTCTTTTTACTGATACAATATACAGGTATACAGTAAGCACACAAGCTCACTGATACACAGGCTCAAAGACAGACAAGTTTACTGACACAAAACACAAACTCATTAATACACACATATAGGCTCACTGACAGACAAAACTCTGATTCACACACAAGCTTACTACAGACAAACTCATTTGTATAGACACACAAGGCTCACTACAGATAAGCTCACTGACACACACAAGCTTACTACAGCCAAGCTCACTGACACAACAAGCTCACTAAATACAAGCTTACTGATACACAAGGCTCACTACAGACAAACTAACACACAAAAGCTCACTACAGACAAGCTCACTGACACACACAAGCAGTGCCATCTTAACAGCGTTATGGGCCCCTAGAGAAAAAGCAGTGCACTGTGGCCCTTCCAACACAACAACTCACAGGAATAACAATTAAATAATCAATAAAAATTAAGCTTCTATTTATTGGTTCCTCCAACAAATGCAATACATACATACACACAGACTGCTGAACACATACAGACTGCTGAATACACGCACACACCGACTGCTGAATACACGCACACACAGACTGCTAAGTACACACACACAGACTGCTGAGTCCATACACACACACAGACTGCTGAGTACATACACACACACAGACTGCTGAGTACACACACAGACAGACTGCTGAGTACACACAGACAGACTGCAGAGTACATACACACAGTACACTGAATACACACACAACAAACATATAGCTCACGCTTCTATTTAACATATTTATAAATGATCTTGAAATAGGCATTGAAAGCCATGTATCAGTGTTTGCAGATGACACAAAACTTTATAAAGTAATAAAATGTGAGCAGGATATTGCTTTGCTGCAGAGGGATTGGATAGATTGGGGGACTGGGCACTAAAATGGCAGATGAAATTTAACGCAGAGAAATGCAAAGTTATGCACTTCGGGGTTAAGAATGCACAAGCAATTTACACCCTAAACTAGTAGTGAACTAGGGATTACCACACACAAGAAGGATTTGGGAATTGTTATAGACAACAAATTAGGCAGCAATATGCAATGTCAATCTGCAGTTGCTAAGGCCAGTAAGGTTTTGCCATGTATAAATAGGGGCATAAATTTTCAGGATGAAAATATTATTTTGCCTCTTTATAAATCGCTGGTAAGACCACACCTTGAATATGCTGTGCAATTTTGGGCACCTGTTCCAAAGAAGGATATCATGGCAATAGAAAAAGTGCAGAGACGAGCTACAAAATTGATAAAAGGAATGGAGCATTTTAGTTACGAAGAAAGGTTAAAAAATTTTAATCTGTTTAGTTTGGAAAAACGGCGCCTGAGAGGGGATATGATAACATTATACAAATATATTCTGGGCCAGTACAAACCTTTACCTGGAAATCTATTCATAAACAGGGCTATACATAGGACACGAGGTCACACATTTAGGCTGGAAGAAAGGAAATTTCATCTAAGGCAAAGAAAAGGTTTTTTTTACAGTAAGAGCAATAAGGATATGGAATTCTCTGCCTGAAGAGGTGGTTTTGTCAGAGTCTATACAGATGTTTAAACCGGAATTGGATAAATACTTGCAAAAACATAACATACAGGGATATAATTTCTAATTAGTGGGGTAATTATAGCTGCTTGATCTAAGGAGACATCTGACTGTTATTTTGGGGTCAAGAAGGAATTTTTTCAGTGTGTTACAAAATTGGAAGCACTTCAGACTAGGTTTTTTGCCTTCTTTTGGATCAACAGCAAAAACATATGTGAGGAAGGCTGAACTTGATGAATGCAAGTCTCTTTTCAGCTATGTAACTATGTAACTAACATACTGCTGAATATACACACTCAGACTGCTGAATAGACACACAAACTGCTGAATTCAAACACAGAGACTGCTGAGTACACACAAACAAACTGAGTACACACAGACAGAATGCCGAGTACATACAAACAGTGCATTGAATACACACACAAAAACACACACATAGACTGCTGAACACACACACACACACACACAGACTGCTGAATACACACAGAATACTGATCACATAAACATACTGCTGAATACACACATACAGACTGCTGAATACATACAAAATGCTGAATACACACACACACTGCTGAACACACACAGATAAACTGCTGAATGCACACAGACTGCTGAATAAACACAGGCTGCTATACACACACACACAAACACACACACTGCTGAATACATACAGACGGCTGAATACACACACAGACTGCTGAATACACCCAGACTACTGAGTACACACAGACTGCAGTGAGGGGTGTAGTGTTTGTGTGTAGGGGTGCTGTGTTTATATGTGAGGGGTTAAGTGTGTGTGTGGGTGTGTGAGAGGGGTGCAGTGTGTGAAGTATGTGTGTGTGTGAGGGGTGCAGTGTGTGAAGGGTGCTGGATGTTTGAGGGGTGCAGTGTGAGATGGGTGCTATGTGTGTGGGTTTGTGAGGGGTTCTTTGTGTCGGGTGCTGTGTGTATTAGGGGTGCTGAGTGTGTGTGAGAGGTGAAGTGTGTGTGTGTGTGTGTGTGAGGGGTGCAGTATGTGACGGGTGCTATGCGTGTGAGGGGGTGCTTTGTGTCAGGGGTGCTGAGTGTGTGAGGGGTGATGTGTGTATGTGTGAGGGGTGCTGTGTGTGAAGGGTTGCTGTGCATGAGGAATGCTTTGTGTCAGGGGTACTGAGTGTGTGTGAGGGTTGCTGTGTGTGTGTGTGTGTGTGTGTCAGAGGTGCTGTGTGTGAGGGGTGCTGTGTGTGTGTGAGAGGTGCTTTGTGTCAGGAGTGCTGTGTATGTGTGTGAGGTGTGCTGTGTATGTGTGTCAGAGGTGCTGTGTGTGTGCGAGGGTCCTGTGTGTGTGAGGGATGCCTTTTGTCAGGGTTGATGTGTGTGTGAGGTGTGCTGTGCCATGGTGGTCTAGTGGTGGTGAGTTATCTATAGCAGTCTATACTCCTCTAATGTGCAGCATGCTGTGTCCGAGCATTGCCGTGGTAACACGTGGCAACGCTGCGCACAGCATGCTCGCGGGAGGAGCTTTCTGCCTCCCAGGTCCTAGATCCACTGCACCCCTCCCTGTCACTAAAGAGGGAGCAATATTTGATCTTCTCACCGGCCCAAGAGGGCCCACAGCAAGAAAGCAGGTCTCCTCTGTTTGCCTGGGAACTGACACACACACACACACACACAAGCTCACTACAAACAAGCTCACTGACACACACAAGCTCACTACAGATAAGCTGACTGACACACGCATACAAGCTCACTAAAGACATGCTCACTGACACGTACACAAGCTTCCTCACTAGCAGGCGCACACACACACACATACACACACACGGCTGAGTATATCAAGCTTACCTTGCTATCCAGATAGCCATTTTCTGGCCTCTTCCAACTGCAGCAAGGTCTGCTGCTTAACGGTGGGGGCGGACTTGGGGCAGGAGGTGGGGCTTGCATTCATGGGTGGGGCTTGCATCGTGGGGGTGGAACCTGCTCGCGTGAGGTGGAGCAGGAGCCGGTTTGCCAGGGAAGCTGCTGGGAAATTGGAAGGGAGACTGTCAGTGCTCCATCAGCCCCCAGCATCTCTCTCCAGCTTCCAGCACCTCTCTATAGCCCCCAGCATCTCCCAGCAGCTCTGTCCTGAATTCCCTCGGACTGTAACAAGCTGTTACAGTCCGAGGGAAAATAATAAAAGCTCATGGCCCAGCAAGTTGCCAGAACTGTCCCAAGAGAGTTAATTGCCTAGGACAGACTCCAGCTTGTTGGGACTGTCCCGGCAAAAACGGGACAGTTGGCAACTACTAAGCAGTGTATTTTCAAGTGCTTGGCAATGAAGGGGTTCTTTATGTGAAAAAGCCCATTAAATTTCAGAATTCTTAGTTCTTTTTGGTGAATTTGGGTATCGTTTTGTTGTTAATTGTTTCTTATTAGTGAATAGACCCCAGTATTTAGAATAGTTATGATAAGGCTTACAAATATATATGCTATAGCACTGTAAAGTCGAATATAAAAATTGTGAAATAAATAAATCAAGCATAATATTATGCCAAAATCATGGTATAGCGCACAATATTAGTTTGAATGCTAGAATGTTCTTAAGAATCATGTTAACCAATGATTTTCAGATAGACTTGTAGACAATATTGTACATTGTATTATTCAAATTTGGGTACCAGATGTCAGTGCAGGGAGCCTCAGGGTTTGATTGTCAAACCTGAATTTCTGGTTTCCTTTCTCTTTAATCCATGGGCAGCTGCTTTGACATGGGGGAGGGGGTCTGCTTAACACAACCTCAACATACATTCTGTCCCCTTATCCTACTACAGTCTTAGATCTATGTTTGTATTTTCAATAAATCTTTATTATCATATCTACATAATTTTCACCAATTATCCCTGTGTATATTCAATCTTGTAGCTTCAAGTGTGATGAAATTAAAATTGCATGTGGATAATATTTTTGCATTTGGGGACAAAACCACTATGAAAAATAATATAAAATACTATTTGTGCTTGATGATAATATTATAAGAAAAAAATAAAAACATTCTGTAGACATTAACTATAATGACTATATGTGTAGCGGTTTTGATGCCAGTATTACCCAGGCACCATTCCTCAGTAATGTGGCAAGCCATTTTGCCATGGTTTGCCCCTTTACCTACATCCTGAACATCCTCTTGGCCGAGTGACACGCTCCCAGCTTCTGCAGAGCAGTAGAATCCAAATTCCGATACCGCCGGTCATTCATTGGCTGAGAGCTTCAGCCAATCAGTGGCCCTCTGTGCATGGAATATGCACATAATTGACATTACCTTGTCCAGAATCCTTATTGGCTAATGATGTACTAATGATGCTGCCAGAGGTGGAGTTACACTACTGGCAGTAATATAACACATCTCTATAATTGCATTGTTTTATATTGAAATACTGCACATACAGATTCAAGTGCCATGAACACACTTGAACACTGAAGTGCTCATGATGCTTGGAGTAACCCTTTAAAGGATGATGCTAAGATGTATGGATCTAAATTACTTGGCTGATGAACATATTGATGTTGGGAAACAACAGTAAAAGAGGGCATGGGCCCCACCCACATACCGTTAAGCCTATCCAAACAAACATCGCTATATGAAGGCCCATCCAAACAAAAATCGCTCTACAAAGGACCACCATTCTATTGTGCATTGCAGTCAGATAAGTCATATTTCTTAATTTGATTTAACAATAATAATTGTTACTGTAAACTTATGTTACAGATGATATATATAAATTCTAAAAAATTAGCAATATTTGTACTCAGGTAGAAGTTGCGAAGAATATGAGGAGGAGGACATAAGTGGGGCAAGGGTCCACAAATGGGGACATGGAGGAGGATCCAAATGGGGAAAGAGAGGATAAGGAAATGAGGATGCAAGAGGAACATGGTAAGGGAGATAAGTGGGGAAAAGAAAAATCTAGAGAGAGGGATGCAAGGGGGAACATGGAGTGGGACACATGAAGGGGAAATGGGAAAGGGCACAAAAAAGGGGACATTAAGAGGAAAACATTTTGGGAAAGGGTTTATATTGAAATGGTAATTAAAGGGGGGGGAATGGAGGTAGAGAAAAGTAGGGGTAGGGAAGAAATTTGGGATGGGGACACAAAAGAATATAGGCAGAATGGTCAATTGATATTGCTACATGTACTGTTGACCTTTTGTGCTCACTATACATATAGTTCCAGGTGACGCCACTGAGAGAAACTCTATAAATCTCTTTATTAAGCTGGGACACTTCGTTATCTATACATGTGTTTATATTTTCACACTTTCAGGATACCTGCTGCATCCCATTTTCAGCCTCACACTCACTGCCATGTGTCCTATTCAATTTGGACATGAGCTACTTGATCTCCGGTTTTACTCTGTGTTTAGCTCTGTCTTTGCTGAGACCAACTGGCATCATTCAACCATCACGAGGCATGCGGAATGCTCCACTCACAGTCCTTTAATACTAAGAAATTATGCAGGCACAGCATAATCCCAGCGACGCCATCCACTCACATTTTGGAGTAACTTAAATTACAAAGGCATCCAATTCCCATATATTCCCGTTCCACCCAGATCCTTGTCCCCTTTTGTGGTCTCTAGGAAACATGAGAATGTATTCTAGCAAGCCTGGCTAGTAACTCGGATAGAAATTTTGAGCTAGTAGCATGGGATTTTAAATTTTGGCTACTAGCATGGGATTTCTCTGAACTTTCTGATTTCTTTTATCCAGACCTTGACTTGTCTTACTGACTGTATCATTTCATATTGACCTTGGCCTCGGCCTTGGTCTTTTGGCTGTTCTAGTTCTTGCCTCATGTTAAGCTCAGCCAGTTCTACAGACTTGTAATACCTTCTATTTATCAAACTAGATTTGTGTGTTGGGACTCCGTACCAGTTCAGACAAACACACTGTAACAGTTTTACACATCAGACTAGATTATCAAACAGCATCGCAGTACAAATTTGTCTAATGAGCAAAAACATAAACAGTAAGGTAGAATATGAATGGATCCACCTTTCTGATTGGCTTCATAACTAGGATGCAGTAAACATCACTCTAAATATAGTGTGCAAGGAAGACATGCCTAGAGGAAATGTTAACTCTTGTGGGGTGTCTCCAAATGTGTTTAGATCAAAGTAACATGTATAAGATACTCATTAGAGCAGGGGTTCCCAATTAATTTTTCCCATGGAACCCTTTGACATAGTGTAACAACATCGTGGAACCTGGCGCCTCCCTTTCTCCCCCTGTAAAAGAAAAATAAATTGTGCTGTTACATAAACTTTTTTTTTGTATGTGCCGGTGTGTGTCTGTGTGTCAAGGTGTGTGTATCTGTCTTTGTATGTGCCAGTGTGTGTATTTGTGTGTCAATGTGTATCTCTGTGTTTGTGTGTGTATGTATCTGACACACAGATACACACACACACACACACTGGCACACAGATACAGACACATTGACACACAGATACACACATCTTGACACACATTGTGTATCTGTGTGTGTGTGTGTGTGTGTGTATGTGTGTGTATCTGTGTTTGTATGTGCCAGTGTGTGTATCTGTGTGTGAGTGTGTATGAATCTTACACACAGATACACACACACTGGCACATAGTGGCACACATATACACACACCTTGACACACAGATACACACACTGTCACATAGTGGCACACAGATACACACACCTTGACACACAGGTGCACACACCTTGACACACGGTATGTATCTGTGTGTGTGTCAAAGTGTGTGTATCTGTGTGTCAAAGTATGTGTATCTGTGTTTGTATGTGCCAGTGTGTCTGTGTATCAAGGTGTGTGTATCTGTCTTTGTATGTGCCAGTGTGTGTATTTGTGTGTCAATGTGTATCTCTGCACTGCTACATACACACACACACACTATGAAAGATACACACAGTGACACTCTGATACACAGTGACACATACACACAGATACACAATGGTACATACACACATTAGATACACACAGTGACACAAACAATGACACACAGTGACACAAAGATTTCACACAGATATACACACACACACACATTGTCAAATACACACACATGCAATTTTTTTTTTATCTTTGCAGTCACCCTCCTGTTAGCATACCTGTTGTCTGCAGGAGGGTGATTTGCTGGCTGAGGCTGGTGTGTGGGGGGAGCTGCTCACTACTGGGTGAATCACAGCGGAACCCCAATTGGGAAATGCTGCATTAGAGAATGATGTGAATATGAGAAATATGGTGAGCTGGGGGCTGAGCCACCTGAGGGACTCTCAGTTTGTGTCAATTCACTGGAAAACTGTTTCTAACAGCCTGCTAGTACCATAATCACTTCAACATGCAGTAGTGGTTATTGTGCTATAATATTTCTTGTTATACTTCTGTCTTTCTCAACAATAATAATCTCCTCAATATTAAAAAAACAACAGTTTAAGTAAGAAAAAGCTCAAGTCATTTTAGATTCAGCTGATATTCCAAATCATGTCTCACTGTCCTGAGAACAGATGGAAGCTGCATAAAGGATTAAAACACTAATGCTCTTAAAGGGACCAGAGATGAGGCAACTGCATTACTGGACGCACTCAGTCCCGTGGAAGTTGGGAGCCTTATTTATAATTGTGATGAGAATATTCACAGCAGGGCCTGTGAATTTCATTTTTTGAGCTGAATCAGGGAAAATCTGCAAATCCCTCCTCCTTCCCCCCCATATCATGTCCTGCTATAAATCTGGCCAACCAGATGAGTTTCTGTATCATTTGCAAGCTAACAGTGTTTGTGTATGAGTCCAACACCAGCAGAATCCCAGAAAGCCCCATGGACATGGGAAGGCAGAGGCTTTGTGAGGGTTTATATATTTATTTTTATTGAGTTGTTACAGAATACAAGAAAACAGGCTACAGGGGAATAATGCCTCTCACCAGTAACTACCATGTCCACTTCCAGCTGAGGTGACTTCTCGGACAAGATCTCCTCACTATTTCATCTCCCTGAGATGGCGCAAATGCTACACTTTCAGGGGACAGTTCCCCGTTGACACCCAGTATTAAGTTGTCCATTCCTCGCCTTCCCTTCTTACTAGTAGGCAGAAGATCCCGAAGGTATGCAGTCTGGACAGAGAAAGTGGTGGATGTAGTGAATGTAGCCAAAAGAGGTCATGCCACGCTGTAGAGAGAAGCAGCAAGAGCAGTTGCACAGTGCACAAGGTCAGCTTTATGTTAACTATTTTACAGTCAGCAAGCCAACACAAGTTTTGTTCCCCTACATCTCTCCTAAATTGCTGTATTTAATTTCCTCTACGCGAAGCAAAAGCATGTGAAGAGTAGTTAATGTATTATGTATGCAGCATAACCCTGTGCCTTTAGCCATGATAACAATGGTCATAAAGCAAATAGCTTTTTATATGTAGTCGGAGTGCTTACTTAGCTCAGCCAATGTGAGGTTTGTGTGAACTGAGCCGCTGAGAACCTTCAGCCCCAGAGCCAATCAATGTCCTCTTATTATATTTGTACTCTTTCTCGTTAGTTTTGAAAAGTAACTGTCAGGTCCCCTGCCGCTCGCGGCGACCCTGCTTACCTCATCACAGCGAGCGGCGTCATCTGGTCCCTGTCTCCAGACTGGCAGTGTGTCTAATGCTGCACGCTCCAGAGCAGCTTCCTTATATGTGTGCTGCACCCGGTCATGTGACCCGGCGCACAGTGATGACCTCAGAGACCACAAGGGAGGGAAGAAACTCCTCCCATGTGTTGTGGTTAACACTAATTGGAGATTAGCCAATCAGATACTCCCTGTGTGTGTATAAGCTAACCTCTCCCTTGCCTCAGTGCCCTGTTGTGGTCTTTGGTTTACCATTAAGCGTTGCACTTGTTATTTGGATTTCCTGGTTTCTGATATTTGGCTTTGTCTCTCGTTATTCCGTCTCTCTGTTTCCGTTGACCTCGGCTCATGTTTTGACTATCCCTTTTTGCATAATCCGACCATTCTAAGGATTGGTATTGCAATTCTCTCTACTCTGTCCTGTCTGCGTGTTAGGGTTCCCTAGTGAACGTGACAGTAACGTCACATTGATCGCTTACTGGCTGAGCTACACTGCTTACCTCCCAATCAGCAGGATGTTATGTGAAAAGGGGAGGCACAGCTAAGAAAATGTAGTTATTATGAAAAAAGTTGCAAAACATTTTCCTTTTTTTAAGAAAAACTTAAGAGATTTGATCAGGGAGAAAATCAGAGCATAAGTATTATCAAATGCACTTAATTTATGTCAGTGCCCAAAGTATTCCTTTAATTTCTGTAATGCCAGCAAAGTCAGAAATCGTTATGAACTTAAAACTGGGCTTAACTTTACTCATCTTTGTTAGTCACACAATCTCAAAATCAATACTTTGAAATCATTAATGAGAGACAAAATGGATCCATCTTGGAAAGATCTGACCTACATCTTTGATCCCTTTTACTTTGCCGTGGTGATAATAGGTGACATTTGTGTCATTAACTTGTTGTGTTCCAAATCAATATTGATATGCATTTATGTTTCTTCAAGTGTGTTTAGATCAGACATTTTGTACAAGTGTATTTGTTGTGTTATCATAATTGATGAAGAGAATCGAGAATTATTTTGTGGTGCTTGTATCATACATTACCTATAAAACTAGGTAATGAATAAAACTGGTGTTTTTACCAAAGTGCTTTTTTTTTGTTTGCATGTTCAACTTTTTATCACATAAGGGAATAGCCTTTTTAATAATTACTATTTCCCAGTCAGTTCATACTGATAGTAACAGCATTGACAAAGCCACAGATACATGCACTTCAAACCAGAGAAGAATTCGACACAACATCCTGCAGTGACTGGGACATCCTGTATACAAATACTCCTGAAGAGTCAACCATTCTGTTAGATCACACAAGGCTTCTCAAAGGCCATATGGAGAGGAAGTGTCTACTTTTATTGTTATGTTATTTTTCCGCTTTCCTCTACAGGTTAATGTAGGCATATCCCACCAAGAGAATCTGGAAATAAATCAGTTATTACTGTGTCTGTGTGGATTTGGTAGGATAGTTAGAATTCTGTAGTGGCCAAGGTTAAAGAACCATCATTCACAAAGATGAAGGTTACTAAGCAAGTAATACATTCACAATAATGAAGGTTAGCAAGTGAATACAGTATGTACAAAAAAGCTCATCTTTTTCTTCATATCAGTTTCCAGAAAGGTGAGAAAGCAGTACATATGCTACAGAGATAATACCACTTGTTTCTCCAGTGTCACTAGATGAGTCACACATATATTTCCATGACTGTTTCTAAGATGGGTACATAGGCAATGTCTTCCTTTCACATACACTTCTTACTCTTTATGGCACATGATGTGTATGCAACCTAGCAAAGTCCATCAGTTATAGCAAAATAGTTATCTGATCTAAACACCATCATCTGCTTTGATTTATCTAAAACCTGAAGTTAGACTAAGATCACACTGAGACAACTACCATAATACAGTAGATCACTAATACAGTGTATCACTAGAAAAATAAAACATAATTTATAAAAACAAAAATAATAACATGAAAAAATAGTATCTAGTGTTTGAGGTTATTATTAACGCTGAATTGGCTTAATTATGAAAAACCTTCACAACCCTACAACCTCTTTATACATAAAGATTTCACTGAATTAAAAAATTATATATATTTTTTCTTCTTCCTAGATTGCTTCCAGAAATGATGAAATCCGTCACATGCAAAGTCATGTGGACAGCTTGTGCTATGAAATGAATAGCCTGCAGCTTCAAAAAGATCTGAATGAGTCCTCTGAAAAGCAAGCTTGGGAACAGCTATCAAGCATCACACAAGGCGTGCATAACCTAGCCACAGAAATGGCTCTCAAGTAACCACTGCCCTGTGCTCTTACACATATATTATCTATTTTATTTCTTGTGTTCACCCTCTCTCTATTACACAAATGAAATACCTTCAGACCTGAGGAAGAGTGGAAAACTCTTGAAAGCTTGCCTTTGAAATATTATGTTAGTCCAATAAAAATTATTATATATATATATATATATATATATATATATATATATGCAAGATTTCAGTCTTTAAAGAATATATTATATATTAAAAATAGATTTTCTCACCCCTCCTGGGTGGTATGTTTATTCCTCATTCTCGGATCCTCTTCCAGAGTCCTGGGAGTTTGAGGGTTCTGCGCAGTATCTTAGCTGTCCCTAGAACTGCATTCTTCTGGACAGCAATCTCAGATGTCCCACCTGGAATCTGTTGAAGCCAGTCCAGGAGTCACAGCCCCGAGTACTCCTATCACAACTGGGACTACTAATGCCCTCACTTTCCACATCCTTTCTAGCTCTTCTTTCAGTCCTTTGTATTTGTCCACCTTCTAATGTTCCTTCTTCCTGATGTTATAATCACTGGGTATTGCAAAATCCACCACTAACAAATCAAGTGTCACAACTGGAAATATATATATATATATATTTTTAGTCTTTACATAGATTATAATCTACTTTAAAGACTGAAATCTCACTTTCCTTACGTTAACCTTAATTCCAATGGAGATCGAAGAATGTTTTTAAAGACCTCTGTAACACGTAATTGTTTTGCATATTTTCTAAATTTTGTGACAGATTTCTTATTTTGTGCTTTTTGAAAAATCCAGAAATTATTTAACTGACTGCTTTTAAAACTAAGATCTGATTTTATAAAATGCCAGTATCTGTATGAATATAGTGCTGTCTGGAAATGTTTTGTTTTAGTTATGTGCCTGTGGTTTACCTCTTTTAATAAATCACCAAGTAAATGTATTAATTAACAGAGCCACACCTGACTGGGTTATCATGTAAACTATGGGCAGTGTGCCAGTTATAATATATTCAAAGAGTGAAAGACATCTGCTGCATTTGCGTTACATTCAGTGAAGGTAGGTACTTTGGAGTACTGAAAATGTGAACAATTTATTAAAAATAAACTATAGTAAAAATGATGTTGGCTTGCCCGAATTACTCTGTGTAATGCCTTGATATTGCAGTCTGGTAAATAATTCACTTGTAATTTTCCATACCATATAAAAATAAAAAATGCCCAAAGGCTTATACTATTAAGATTAAAGTATGTCACAAGCCAGCAGTTAATGTACCCATTATTATTACCCACCCTTCTTCCATGATCTCTAGCACAAACCTAGGTTAAAGCGGCTCTGTAACCAGAAAAAAAAAACAGCATTTCATAAAAATAAAAATAGTTACATATAATTTAAAGTGTATTTCAAATTTATGGTCAAAATAGCTGAAATATACTTTTTAGTTTGGCTTTTCTGGCCTTATATTTGAAATTATATATAAGAATCCATAGCACACCAATTCATACCAAAAATAGATTCTATTCACATGACATACAGTCATAAGTTCATCAAAGATAAAGTGCAATAAAAAGTAACACACTAACATCAAATATAAGTAGAGTGCATATACATAAACCCACTAGTACTATATCAGGTATACTGACCCAAGGCTGGAGACCAAGAAAACCAGACAAGACATTTGGTAATTTTTCTCAAACATTTAGGAATATATGCTCAGATTAAATGGAGACTGGCAAAATAATCTCAGTCATACCTGGAATAATACTGTTACATTGACAGTTCACAATATCTTATTTTAGCCTGTTGTTGTTTAGTTGTTCAGTCGTGTCCGACTCTCTGTGACCATATGGGCCATAGCAAGCCAGGTACATCTGTCAGTCACTGCCTCTCTGAGCTCCAACAACTTCATGTTCGTGGCTTCAGTGACCTCATCTATCCATCTCCATCTCTGTCGTCCCCTTCTTCGTGTGCCTTCAATCTTTCCCAGCAGCAGCGTCTTCTCTAGAGAATCCTGCCTTCTCATTATATGGCCAAAATATTTGAGCTTCAGCCTCAAGATCATAGCTTCCAGTGAACAGTTTGTCTTAATTTCCTGTAGTACGGATTTATTGGATCTTCTTGCAATCCAATGGATTCTAAGCAGTTTTTGCCAACACCACAGTTCAAAGGCATCAATTCTATAACGCTCAGCCTTCTTTATAGTCCAGCTCTCACATGCGTATGTTACTACTGGGAATACCATAGTTCTGACTATGCTGACCTTTGTTGATAGTGTAATATCTTTAGTTTTTACCAGCTTATCCAAGCTTTCCATAGCTTTCCTCCCTAGAAGCAAATGTCTTTTAATTTCATGACGACAGTCACCATCTAAAGAGATTTTGGATCCCAGGAAAATAAAATCTGTCACTGCCTCCACTTCTTCCCCATCTATCTGCCAGGAACTAAGATTGCTGTTTGCCATGATATTATTCTTTTTAACATTAAGTAGCAAGCCAGCTTTTGCACTCAATTCTTTTACCCTCATCAACAGGTCCTTTAGTTCTTGCTCACTTTCAACCATCAGAGTAGTATCATCCGTGTATCTGAGGTTGTTGATATTTCTTCCAGCAATATTGATTCCAGCTTTGGATTCATCAGTTGAATAAGGTGACAATATACAATCTTGTCACACTCCTTTCCTGATCTTGAACCATTCTGTTGTCCCATGTTCGGTTCTGACTGTGGCTTCTTGGTCCACATACAGATTCCTCAGGAGGCGGATGAGATGATCTGGTACTCCCATCTCTTTAAGAACTTGCCACATGTTGTTGTGATCCACACAGTCAAAGGCTTTAGAATAGTCTATGAAGCAGAAGTAGATGTTTTTCTGGAACGCTCAGTCTTTCTCTATTATCCATCGTACATTGGCAATTTGATCTCTTGTGCCACGTCCTCTGCGGAACCCAGCTTGTACACCTGGTAATTCCCGGTCCATGTATTGTTTGAATTGAGCTTGTAGGATCTTAAGCATTACCTTGCTGGCATGTGAAATTAGTGCAATTGTTCGATAATTGAAGCACTCTTTGGCATTGCATTTTTGGGGGATTGTAATGTAGACTGACCTTTTCCAGTTTTTTGGCCACTGTTGAGTTTTCCAAATTTGTTGACATAAGGCAAGAAGAATTTTCACAGCATCATCTTGCAGAATTTTGAATAGTTCAATTGGGATTTCATCAACTCCTGCAGCCTTGTTATCTGCAAGGCATCCTAGGGCCCATCTCACTTCGCTCTCCAAGATAACTGGTTACATCTCATTGGACCAACTATTGAGGTCATCACTGCTGTTAAGATCCTTCCTGTATAGATCTTCAGTGTATTCCTGCCATCTCTTCTTTAGCTGATCTTCTTCTGTTAATTCCCTTCCATTTTTGTCTTTTATCACACCCACTTTGGCATGAAATTTTCTTGAATAGATCTCTTGACATTCCCATTCTGTTATCTTCCATCTCTTTACATTGCTCATTGTAGAATGTCTCCTTGTCTCTTCTTGCTATCCTTTGGAATTCTGCATTCAGTTGCATAAATTTATTCCGATCTCCACTACCTTTCACTTTCCTACTTTCTTGGGCTATTTTTAAAGCCTCATCAGATAGCCAGTATGCCTTTTTAGATTTCTTTCTTTTGGGGATATTTTTTCTTGCGGTTTCCTGGATAATATTGCACACTTCGGTCCAAAGTTCTTCAGGCATTCTATCGTCCATGTCTAGTCCCTGAAATCTATTCTTTACTTCCCCTGCATATTCATAAGAGATATTATTTATGTTGTATCTGATTGGTTTGATGGTTTTCCCTCTTTTCTTCAGTTTAATTCTAAACTTTGCATGGTCTGAGCCACAGTCAGCTCCAGGTCTTGTTTTTGCTGACTGTATAGAGCTCCTCCATCTTTGGCTACAAAGTATATATAAGATTTCTATATTTTCCATTTGGTGTTGTCCATGAGTCGTCTCAGAGGCTGTTGAAAGAAGGTGTATGCTATGACCAGAGAATTATCTTGACAGAATTCTACTAATCTCTGACCTGCTTCATTTTGAACTCCAAGGCCAAACTTGCCTACTTTAGCATTCCAGTCTCCTATGAGGATAGTAACATCTTTTCTTGGTGTTAAATCTATCATGTGTTGACTATCTTCATAGAACTGGACAATTTAAGCATCTTCAGCATCCATGGTTGGAGCATAAACTTGGATCACTGTGATGTTAAATGGCTTGCCTTGAATTTGAATTGAAATCATTCTGTAATTTATTGGGTTGTAGCCGAGCCGCGCTTTGCCCACCCAATTATTTACTATGATGGCTATCCCATCATAGTATTTCAGCCTACAGACTGGTAACATATCACAACATTATGCCATACTCCATATTGTCACGGCTCCCCGTTCTTCTGCTGGCGTGGCCATACATAAACTAAGCGGCAATGCCGACAGAGATATTGTATACTTTCCTTGGTCGTGGCAAACCGCTGCCCGACCTCCTTCCATTCTGGTCCCCAGCGAGTACGACATTCCTAGAGACGCCGGCCGCTGCGGTTCCGTCACGTGCTACCCACGTCTGATGATTCTATAGAAAAAAACAAAATAACATATTTGCAATATTGCCAGTATAAATAATGTACAGATATTGTGGATGTCAAGTTCTCACAAGCCTGGAGCCAAATAACATATGGCTCTCGTAGGTAGTGCAGAGGGACTCTTAATAGGATGTCCCCATCCTTCTTCGAGCTGGTCCTTGTGTAGTCTTTAATCGGAAGCTCACCTTTCGCCCACATCAAAGATGGCGCCAACATGCGTGCGACGTCATAGACGCACACGCACATTTTGGAGTCAGAGGCCAGAGACAACCAATTACAAAAATGTGACAAAGGTGATCTGTGTGGAAGGTAGGCGCTTAGGGAATGATAGTCAATATATAACGTAAATAGCTGCTACAATACTTTTATGTGGATCTCTCTAGTCCACCAGATTGGAAGGTAAAATAAGGGTTAGGAAATTTGAGAGAGGGTTAGTAAGAAAAAAACACCCACCACAAAGTCCCTTAAGTGGAGCGCTGAATGATACTTACCCCTAAACTTATTGGTGTCAGGTAATCCAAATGAAGATTTAGATATGCAAGAAAAAGGGGAAACAATTTCCAGTGGTGGAATATGTCAGATATTATACATAGATAATAAAATGTATACAATTTAAACTCACAAGTGAAGAGCCAAGTGGAGGACTGGCTCAAATCACGTTAGCTTTGGTGTATATTGGGAGACGCCTTCCCTCTTTTTATTTTCTTTCTTCAATACTCAGAAGAAAACACACAAAAAAGATCTTTTTGGTGAAGTATGTTTGAAGAAATCTGAACAAATTAATGCACCAAATGGTAAATTGCTCACCTTTGTGTTTTAATTTAAAATGATAGGAAAGGCTATGTTTTTCAAATCCACAGAAAAAACAGTAAGAAAGATGGCGATGCCAACACCCGAAGTGACGAATGGACGTGACGTCACTTTCGGAAATCAGTACGGCAAGCTGTAAATGAAACGTCCACGACAACGGTGGACCAGATTGGATAAACAAGGACCAAGAGGACCTTTCCACTAGCTGGTTTGCACTAGCTGGTTATCCGAGAGTGTGTTCCTGATCGTGTATTTTCTGGTATTTGACTTTTGCTTTGTTTTGACTTCCCTGATTTGTGGTATGCTTGACTTCTGGCCTTACTCATCGTTGTGTCACGTTCTGTGTCCCTGACCTCGGCAAGTATTTTGACTATTCTCCGTTACGTTAAGTCCGGCCATTCCAAGGGTCCTGTTAAACTTCATCCTTAGTCCTAGGTGTGAGACTATTCTGCGTGCTGGATCAATTATAA
This sequence comes from Pelobates cultripes, assembly GCA_933207985.1. Lineage (NCBI taxonomy): Eukaryota > Metazoa > Chordata > Amphibia > Anura > Pelobatidae > Pelobates > Pelobates cultripes. The sequence continues at coordinate 278,730,237 of OW240915.1, read as the reverse complement.
TCCTGACACATTACATTATCCCATACAGTCTGTTCAGAAATTAATTATTTAAATCCATTGGCCTAAAAATGGTTTGTAAAACAAAGCAAATGAAAGTCAGTAATTATGATATGTAGTGTTTACTTCAACATGTACACTCTGTGTAAATGATTAGTCATTAGAAGTCATTTTTCTACAGTGTGATATAATAACTAGCAGTATTGAATTCCATTTAGCTGTGTTACCTAGTTCTGCTCAATTATTTTTTTCTTCTGTACCATCCTTTCTTAAATTGTGCAAAATTCTCCTACCAAGAGGAAACATATTGTCATTTTGCTTTTTGTGTGGCAAATCGCCTAATTGTAATCTTGTTCATCTTAAGTATATCTGGGTAAAATGATTCCTATAATTTAATCAATTTCACCAGTGATCAAGGGAGAACATATAGAAGGTCAGGGCAGGTTATTTAAATAGTGGGACTGCCAAAATGAACTTTATGCCACATCACTGAAGGAGGACTTCATCTTCATTATTCAAAGAGTCTCTAAAGAAGACAACTAGAGTGATGAAATGCATTGGTCGCAGAGCAGTGGTGACCTCGTCACTGGTGAAGTTGATTGCATGCTTATATGTTTTTAAGTTGCATATATAATAAATGTGCTGTTCATTTTTAATTCTTTGGCATCCTGCACTATTTGTATCTCATTTAATTCTACTGGGGTTCTTATCCTTATTCTTCTGAGGATGGATGGTCCATAGAGATATAAAGAAAAATTTATTTATATTGAAGGTTCTCTAATTCTTGTGTTTGTGAGTGCCATTTTATACACATGGTCATGGTGTTTTCTGAGGGTACTGCACCATTTTATCTTTCATTTTATATTTTATAGGATTTTGCAGTTTATCCCTTTGTTTGAGGTGTGGCTAGGGCAGCAAAAACATAAACAAAAATAGATTTAACTCCTAAATGCAGAGAATTGGGGAGTGAGACTTCAGAGGCATGATCAATACCAGGGGTAGACAACCTTCAGCATTCCAGATGTTGTGGATTACTTCTCCCATAATGCTATCACAGTTACAATGCTGGCAGAGCATCAAGGGAGATGTAGTCCAGGATATCTGAATTGCTGAAGGTTGCCTAATCTTGATTTATACAGTTTAATATTAGAGCCCCAGCTATACATCCGTTTTGGAATTGAATCACCAATGCCTTTATTTTTTTTAATGTAAAAAACATGTGTCGGATTTGATGTTCGAATATATATTTTTTTCTGCTTCTGATGAGCATTTTATTGTTGTAATTAAGTCACTCAGAACCGTTAAATGGCTTATTGGGAGCAGAAAAACTGCCATTATACGTGATCAGATGAAATGTAATCGGGGCCATAGTCTTGAGTCCAGATTTTTCACCATTCTATACTTCAAAAAGGAAGGGAGCGGAACTGTTTTTTCCTTCTTACAAAGCCCTTCAACAGAGGAAAAGCTGTCCAAAACCAGATTTCCCCCCCTCCCCCCCAAAAAAAAGATGTGAATTGAACAAGGACACCACTCTTGTAGGGAGAAGGAGCAAATAAATGAGTTAGTTTGTGTTCTCAGGAACACCTATGAGAGGTAGAAAGGGCCATAGTGCAAAAAAAGGTTTTGAGCTCCTCTGTAGAGCAACAGGTTGACCAAAAGGTAGATTCCTAACTGCCATACAACTCCCATGATGCTTTGCCAGCTGTGAATCTACCATTTGCCTATCCTTGCAGGATTGTATTACGCATTTTTATGGTGTATGTGTGTATAAAACTGATGTTCCATGTAGTATTGGTGTTTGAAAGCAGAGGTGTATTTGTGAGTCGTGTTAGTGTTTGAATGCAAGAGTATTTTGTAGTGTTTGTATTTGCATGCAGAGCTGTGTACAGTGTTGCTGTTTCAATGCATGGATGTGTTTGCGTGTAGTGTTAATCTTTGAATACAGAGGTGGGGTGGTTTTGGGTGTAGTGTTGGCGTTTGAAAGCAGGAGTATGTTTTTTGTATTGTTGGTTTTTGAATGTAAGTTGCTTTTGTGTGTAGTGTTGGCATTTGAAAGCAGTGATTTATTTGTCTGTAGCGTTTCTGAATGCAGTGATGTGTTTGTGTGTAGTGTTGGTATGTGAATGCAGGAGATTGACATACATTCACCCTCTCTCTGATTCCAGCTCTCCCTCCTGCGGTCTGCATTTGTCTTTCCTGGGCCTGGTTAGTCTGGCTCAAAACAAGCATCCATGCTGGCTGAAATCCTGTCTCCTGTCTTTGTGGCAAGAACTATCAGCTATCAGACTCCGCTCAAAGTCAGATCGGCATGTCCCACGCCGGACGCTGGAATCACGTCCCTTTTGATGACACAACGCATACGCGCCAATATCGTTACGTTGATGCTGCGGTCCCACATCATCTGTACCGGCCAGAACGTTTTGGGGGGGCGTCATTTGCTTTGTTCTTTGCCCCATTGTGGTTTCTAGTGTTCCCTATAGTGCTTCTTGATAATTCTCAGTGATTTCTTGGTATAGTGTGGCTTGACTCGGCTTGGCTATTGCCTCTTCTGTTCTCTGGTTACCTGACTTGGCTTGTGTCCTGACTTTTCTCCTTTCTGGTATCCTAACCCAGCTATTCCTGTATCGCTCTATTGATCTCTGGTATCCTGACTTCTGGCTATTCCTTCACTACTCTTCTCTGTCTACGTTAAACCTGACCATTCTAAGGTTCGGTAATACGTTCTTAGGCTTTCTGTGGGTTTACGTACTGCGTGTTGGGTTTGTATGCAACCGTGATAAATTGTTATTATGAATGGGTGGTTTTCTCTAACCTTGATGGAGACACTAAAGGAAACTATCACAGTTTGAAACCCAAATGGTGCCTTGAAAAATGGGAGAAAGCTACCACTCTGCCAGACCTCCTTTTGAGAGTAACCATGAAACACAACCTTTTCTGCCACTGCAGAGATTAACATCCTGGTCGACTTTTAAAGTCTGAAAATATTCAAAATGATTGAATTTTACTTAGGATTGTCATATGTCTTTATATACATAAGAATGCATGTGTGATATGTGAGGTTTGAAAACCTTGTCTTCTGTTTATTTAAAATTATGTGCATGCATCTAAATAATTACTTTTTTTTTTTTTTTAAGAAAAAGGGATGCTTTGGAGAGCAAGGAGCAATGACCCATTTTGTCACCTAAAATTGCCCATAAATTTGAAATTGGTCAAACAATTTTGCAGTTTTGTGCATCAACCACTCACCTGACGTCAGGTCAAATTGCACTTTCACAGTATATGTTGGTGTCATTAGTTGAGCTTTTGCAAAAATGCTTTTACTTTTTTCAGTTTACCTGATTTTTTCCAGAATCTCCAAATGAAGCAATTCTCCGAACACTTCTGAAAAGACCATTATTGGATCCAGATTGCATTCCTAACATGAGTCCTTTTTTAAAACACATGATAATCATTGGAAGTCTAACTTTAACACAACTATCAATCTATCACCATCATATGGAAGACCCACTACAGCGAGTACAGATCACACAGGTCATGTTTTTAATAATGTTCTTGGGGAAAGTTTTTTTTTTGCTGATTACCTCTTCATCCATGTGAGCCATGGAGCAATATTAAACATCTGAAGGTCTGTCCTGGAACTCAGCATAGGCTGACTAAGTCTTTCACAACACTATATCAAAGTAATGCTTCATAGGATTTATGCTCTGATAGATTGCTGTGTCTATCATGTGGGGAACAAAATGGTGTTTACAATCTACATGTTACCTTTAGGGAACATCATCTGAGATTGTTAACTTCTAGGAAAATCTAAAACAAATACTATACCATTGCATAAATATGAATTAAGAGTTGTAAAACATAATCTTACATGACAAAGGCCAAAAACATGATGGAGCTGCTCTTTAAATGCATGCTCACCCACTGTAATGTGCAGGAGAAATACACTAGTAGCACTTTCCTTATCTACATCTGAGAGCCAAGTATACGTGGATGTAGAGGAAATATTGTAAAATGTAATTACAGTTAAAGGGCTATGCTAACATAAAGAGTCGATGCACCCTTAAAAGTTTTAAAAGTATCTTCACCTAGTGTGAGAAAAAATTCTGATGTTTTTTTTAAAACAAGTGGATATATTCAAACGTGATAACATCCGAACCATCAACTTTTAGGGTAAGCAGGCATCTTCTCACGCATCATGAGAGTTGGTCTAAGGAGTATCTTGTAGACTTGTGTACAAAGGGATTTTTGGTATTGCCAAATCATTTTTTCTTTTTTAAATATAAAACTTTTTGGACAACCGAATTTCGGCCAGATGTCTGACATCTGACCGAATATATATATGTTTTGAAGTACACTGATTAGGAGCATTTTCCTGCCATTTGGATTACAGATCAAGTGAAAAATTAATCAATAGACAAACAAAAAAAAGGAGGAACAGTAAAAATTCTACATTTATATGTAATATATTTATTAAATATATAATATATAAATATTGTTTGTTTGTTTTTTACTTCTCGTTTTTCCCCTCTTGCTCACTTCTCACTTGATCTGTGGATAAAATCATTCAGTGACTGTCCCCTAGCAATCAAATCATCCTTTTTTTTTTTTGGCACCACAGACCAAGATATTGACACCACCTCCGAACATGTTAGGCATTGCACAATTCAGTGAGTCAGTAATTCAGGTACAATTTAGTTTGAATTTTGGGAATTCGCACAAACACACATTCGGCCCCAAATTGAAATTCTTTCTGAAATTAATCTCCAAGTCTAGTATCTCGAATCTCCTTTGTGCTGGGTTTTTGCACATGAGAAAAATATGAAGAAGCCCAATGACGGATGAAGCACCAGGAGCTGAAGCAAAAGGTTGGTGGCCCCCGTGAGGGTGATTTTTAAGTATTTCTCACCTCAATTTGCTGACCAGGTATGCAGAAACCTACCAAGTTAAAAGAGTCGATTTAATATCAATATATTGCGGGGGTTCAATTTTAAAATTAAACACAAATTCAAACTTTGATAACTTAACATATTGCACTATTGATTTTCTAATTTCTTCTGTTTTTACATGTTGCAGTGTTCCTGGTGATGCTGTGAGTGTGTATAATTTTGAATTGCCAATACCTTCTGTTTATCATGTTAAGTCTGTTTATCATGTTAACATGATTTTTAGAAATTAAATATTTCCAACTAAGCTTACCCACAGAAGACATGAAGCAGAGATTCAAATAATAACTATTTTTATGATGCAATTCCAAGATGTTTGTCTCTTCACTGAAACACTGACAAATTTCCCAGCCTAATTTACTCAAGAATGCTTATAAAACAAATATTTATCTATTGGCATTATTGTTGTACACTGATATACAGGTGACATGTTCACTCTAGAGTGCATGTATCAGACCTTTCCAAAGCACTATTGATGGTAGTAATGGGCTACTATTACTACCATCCATAGTTAAATTATTAATGCAGTGTGACAGAGCTCCCCTACTCAGCCAGAGTGTCTCCGCTAGCCTCCCTCATAAAGCTCAGGCATCCAGAGCAATTACAGCCTGTTTAGTAGTTTCCCCAAACATCAGCTGAGACTTGATGAAGGGTGAAACAAGTACACTTTATTAGCACAATCACACAGTATTCATACACTTGTGAATGGGTATTCAACCTCTGGGGTGGGGGGGGGGGTTATAACAAAAGACAGTTCCCACATAGCACCAGCAAGTCTGAGGCTGATAGCAGTCTCCCACCTACTGAGCCACATTCAGCCAGAGCACTGGGAGCACAGGGTCCTAAAGCCCCATTTTCCAACACAGCACCCCCACATCCAATACATTGTCAAATAGCTCACCCCCTTAGCTACCCTCCGTCCAAAGAGCGCCATATACAGTATCCAATGGTCACATGATTAAAAGTTTGACTGGCAGCAACTAAGTTCCGATTTGGTACATAGTACCATGCTGCTGGCTGCCCTAGTCTCTATGTGGGTGCTACCACAACTGGGTGGCTGGAATGATGGAGGCTGGGTAGGTTGCATCTGCTGGGTAAAGGGTGGAAACCCAGGGATGGTGAGAATAGTCATTTTTAGACAAGGTTCAGGGTTTTCTGTGACAAGATAGTCTGTAGGGAGGAGGCTGGCCATAGGAATAGGAGTTTTTGTTACTTTCAGAATTTAATTTCAATATTAGTCATACCCAGAGTTCTAGTGCAGTGTGAACTTAGTTCCCTTATCATATTTGCAACTGATTTCCTCTTTGCTTTAAAGGGTTACACAGTGTACAGTACAGGGACATTCATACAGAAAACTGGTATATTAAAATTACAGAAAAACAATCAAAGAAGTTCTCAACCTTCAATTATTCCTATGCAGTTTTGAATACATAATGATCCTGTGCAGTGGCAGAACTAATGTAGAGGGGGCCCTAGTGCAAAAGGTGGATACTCACCTGCTCTAAAATGTTTTGCCAGATGGGGATCTACCATTTGCCCATCCTTGTAGAGTTGTATTTGTGAGCAGTGTTTGTGCATTTGAATGTAGGCATGTTTTTGTATGAAGTATATGTGTGTGAATGTAGGAATGTATTTTTTTGCACTGTTGCCACTACAGTGCCATACACTGCCACACACAAACTGACATTTTCATATACAGACATGCTAACACAGATACACACTGCCACACACAGATACTCACATACACACATAGATACACATACACACAAATATACAGCTGCACACACATACACACTCATACTGACACAGATACACGTACACATGGATACCAACAGACTCACATACACAGTCATTATTTCCATATTGTTCGCCACCCTCTTGTTTCCATACATTATGCCTGCAGGGGGCGGCTTCCCTGGGTCTAGTGGGGCTGCTGGATGAGGCTAATGGGCGTCTGGGGCTGATGGAAGTTTACTCTTTCCTTTCTACCCCATCCTGTGTGCATTCTCCCAGCCCTTCCTGTGCAGTTCTATCTGTTAGCTGGGAGGAAGTGAACTGACCTCACTTCCTCCCATCACCATATGACTTCCTTCCATCACCCTCATGAGAAATGCCCATGAAGTGTCCCTTAGTGTGGGGGACACCCGATGGGCCCTCCCAGCATGCGGATTCTGGTTTAGCTGCACCAGCAGCATCAGCTGTAGTCAGGGCCGGTGCAAGGATTTTTGCCGCCCTAGGCAAAAGAAAGATTTGCCGCCCCCCGGAGCCTGCAATGCCCCACCCATATGATCTGCCATATGAACTAGTGCCAGTGCTGCACACAGTGTGTGTTTACATTAAAAAGCCTGCAGGGACAAACTATAGAAACCAGAACAACTTTATTAAGCTGCAGTGGTTCTGGGGACTATAGTGTCCATTTATTGTGAGGTAAATTAGAGATTAGTGTCACTAATAATATACTAGATTGCCTACTTACAATCAGATGAGGATGATGATGGGCTGTGGCTGCAGTCTGGCTCCACTGGTCTGGTGTAGAACAGGATCTCTGGAGGCTGTTTGTAACTGTGGTCACAAAATTCAATCTTCTGGGAGAACGGGAAGCAGCTCAATTTTGTGGGGCCTCTTACATAGCTCAAGGTCTGGGCCCCAGGGCCTGACGGTGAGTATGCCCATAAAGCCCACCCATAAGTCCACCTACATGAGTCCGCTCACAGGGAGTAGAGTGTGTAGGGGATGTGTTATGTGTTACTGTAGAGGATCTAATGTGTGTGCTTATGGAATGTAGTGTATAGGGATACCAGTTTGTGTAGGTGATGCAGTGTGTTTGTGTGTAAGGGATAGAAAGCAGTGAGTGTTTGTGTATACGGGATGTATTGTGTGTTTGTCTGTAAGGGGTGCGTTGAGTGTGTGTAAGAGATGCATTGTGTTTCTGTGTGTGTGTAAGAGAAGCAGTGTGTGTTTGCATATGTGTGTAAGGGATGCATTGTGTGTTTCTGTGTATGTGTGCAAAGGATGCATTGTCTTTATGTCTAAGGGTTGCATTGTGTGTTTCTCTGTGTGTAAGGGAAGCATGTTGTGTTTCTGTGTGTATAGGGATGCATTGTGTGTGTGCGCGTGGTGTGAAAGAGCTCCCTGTCCTGCCCCCTGTCCTATAGAGCTCTCTCTTAGAGATCTCCCCCGCCCCTTAGTGGTCTCTCCTCTCTCCCCCACCTCCCTTAGTGGTCTCCTTTTCTCCCCGACTTTCCATTAGTGGTCACTCCTCTCCCCCCACCCTCCCCTAGTGGTCTATCCTCCACCCCCCTCCTTTAGCGGTCTCTCCACCGCCCCCTCCCTCCTTTAGTGGTCTCTCCCTCCCCTACGTTCTCATCTCCCACCCCCCGTGTTCTCCTCTTATTCCCCCCTCCCCGTGTTCTCCTCTTCTTCTCCCCTGTAATCTTCTCTTCTTCTCCCCCCTCCCTGTAACCTTCTCCACTCCCCCTCCCTCCCTGTAATCTTCTCCCCCCCTATAATCTTCTCCCCCCTCCCCTATAACCTTCTCCACTCCCCCCTCCCTCCCTGTAATGTTCTCCCCCCTCTTATAATCTCCCCTCCCTCCTGTAATATTCTCCCCCCTCCATCTTCCCCCTATAATCTTCTCCCCCCCTCCCTCCTATAATCTTCTCCCCTCCAATAATCCTCCTCCCCCTCAATAATCCTCTCCCCCTAATAATCTTCCCCCCCTCCCTATAATCTTCTCCCCCTCCCCTAAATCTCCTCCCCACTCCCAATAATCTCCCCCCTCCCATCCCCTATGTGTCCTCCCCCACCAATAATCCCCCCTCCTCCCTCTGTCCTCCCCCCCTCCAATAATCTCCCCCCCTCCACTCCCCTATAATGTCCTCCCTCAGCCCAATAATCTCCCCTCCTCCCCCTCCAATAGCCTCCCCCCTCCCTCCACATGAAGTATGCTTCCCCATCCAATAATCTCCCCCTCCTCCCTATGTCCTCCCCCCATCAATAATCTCCCCCTCGCTCCCTGTAATGTCCTCCCCCCTCCAATAATCTCCCCCCTCCCCTCCCCTATAATGTCCTCCCCAATCTCCCTCCCTCCTGTGTCCTCCCCTCCAATAGTCTCCTCCCCCTAATAATCTTCCCCCACTCCCCATAATCTTCTCCCCCTCCCTATAATCTCCTCCCCACTCCAATAATCTCCCCTCCACTCCCATAATGCCTGTCCTCCCCCCTCCAATAATCCCCCTCCCTCCCCTATAATGTCCTCCCCCCTCAATAATCCCCTCCTCCTGTAATGTCCTCCCCCCCCTCAATCTCCCCCCCTCCTCCCTGTAATGTCCTCCCACTTAATAATCTCCCCCTCCCTCCTGTAATGTCCTCCCCCTCAATAATCTCCCTCCTCCTATGTCCTCCCCCCCACTCAATAATCTCCCCCCCTCCTCCCCTATAATGTCCTCCCCTCCAATCCCCCCTCCCCTCCCCTATAATCATCTCCTCACCTCCCCTGCCCTTCTGTAGCGTGGCCGAGCTGCTTTCCGGTCCGCGACCTGGCGGGACTGATAGGAAGTGCACACTGAGTGTGCACTTCCTGTCAGTCCGGCCGGGTCGCGGACCGGAAAGGAGCTCAGCCACGCTACAGTGCCGGGGAGGTGAGGCACTGCGGCAGCCGCCTGAGCGCTCTCTATAGAGGGGCGCCCCCTCCTATATGGCGCCCTAGGCGGCTGCCTAGTTCGCCTTATAGGAAGCGCCGGCCCTGACCACACCATCTCAAAGGTAATATTACTAATGTGGCAAATTTCAATTTGAAAATGGAATGTTCTATATTTGACCCTGTAACTTTCCAAAACACCATAAAACCTGTTAATGGGGGGTACTTTTGTAGTCGTGAGACATCGCTGATTACAAATATGTGCATTTTTTTGCAGTAAAACCTAACAGTATTATGACATTCACAGCTAAAATGTCAGACGGAAATACAAATTAAAAAAAATAAATCTTATTTTCTCACATTTTATTAAATTTTATTCATAATAAATTATGTTCCATATATGAATAGTTAATGATAAATTAAAGCCCTGTTTCTCCTGAACAAAATGATATGTAATAAGTGTGGGTGCACTTAATGTTACAGCGGTGAATTACGGTTGAACAGACATATAGCGCAAATTCCAGTTTTTGTTTACGTTTTGTTTTGATCAGAACGTGCACTATTGACTCCGTCCTAAAGGGGTTAAATGAAGAGAAGATAAACAGAGATTGTAAACTATGGTTACCAAATCATATTTACAGAAAGATAACTTCTTCTGTAAGTTGTCGTGTAAAAAATAATGTTTGATTCAATTTGCTGCCCATTTCGAGTTTAATGAATAAATCCTGTAGTTGGCTTGATAATGTTGAGAGAGTTTCAATTTTAACTATTTTGGCTTAAAATGTAAAATCCATTTCAGGGTTATTCCCTAAAGTGCTGAGGATGAAAACTTAATTTCAAATATAAACCCAAAAGAGCTGAACTGGAATCATTTTTTTAATTGCTATTTCTCCTTTGTTGATCGTTACAGATTGGATCACAGAGTATGACACCAGGGAGCCTGGTAGTTGTGGCTCACTTTGAGAACACTTTTTGTTTGACTAAATTTAGAAGCACAAGAGTAAGAGGAGCCATGGTTCCTGGTGGCCATTGTGGCTATGATCATGGCCTGGCTCCCTGTTCCACAAATACTCAAAGACACACATGAAAACAAACGGGCACACACACAGTACCCATAAACACACACAGACAAACACATACTCACCGATACACACGCAGTGACCCATTCACACTCAAAGACACACATAGTGACCCATAAAAACACACTGACACATCCTCACAGACACACACAGTGACATATACACACTCACTCACACATTGACCCATAAACACGCACAGACAAATATACAGTGACAAATACACACTTACACACAGTGACCCATACACGCTCACACACACAGTGACCCATACACACTTACAGACAGAAACAGTGGCCCTCTACATACTCACAGACACACACAGTGACCCCTACACACTCATAGACACGCCACAATTATTAACACACAATCACTGACATACACACGACACTCATTAAGCTGTCCCTTACCAACTGCTGCCTGGATACCTCAATGTGGCGATGGTGATGCCTGTCCCTAGCCTATCATCCGCTCCCCCAGCCTGTCCTCCATGTCCCAGACTGTTGGCTGCAAGGATATGACATTATTATGTATCTGTGTGACCTTCACCTTTCAAAGTTATCGAGATGAGTGACTTACTGCCGTCTCTCCTCACTTGTCCCCACTGCTCCTCCATGGTGGCGAAGATATAAAAAAATAAAATAAATCTCTCTGGCAGTGGCGTTTCAAAATAAATCTCCCTCACAACAGAGAGGGAGCACGGGCAATGGTCAGCTGGTGTACTGGGTGCATTAGGGTGTGCCTGGGCACACCCCAATGCAAACGCCTATGACAAGGGCACTATAGTGTTCGAAATACACATTTGTATAGTGTTCCTTCAACAGTCAGGTTTTTGGCATGTTTGTTGAAATCTATATCCTTTGTAATTATAGATTAAATAGATAGCAATCTTGTGTTTTCTATCACAGCTCCAGAACATTTTGTCAAGACACAGCAAGAAAAATGTCTGTAGGGCGGGGGAAAGCAAAATGCACCTTTGCCTGTGTAGAAAAAATCCTTGCACTGGACGAGCCGACCTCCTTCGCAAGATTTATCAATGTTCAGGTTTTACAATATAACGCCAAATTAGGCTGTAATGTAGATTGGAGTTCAGCCTGTCTGGATGCAACAGAATGTCTGTTTAATAACTATTCAGTTAATATGTGAATCAGATATATTCTAAATGGATATGAGAATTGCTGATTTTTATAAAGATCTCAAGATGGACTTTGTGTAACTGCTGATTACGTTGAAAAAAAAAATAAAACAACTAATTTCAACTAGATTTGATTTAATAAATATGAGAATTGCAAATTCAGTTGAAATGTGGTTATTTTAACAGAATTTGGTTGATGAAGACTTCATTTTAGTGGGTAAGACCACATGCTGTGATTGCTTTTGTACATAACATTCTATAAAAAAACAATAAGATGGTTATGTATAAAAAGTGGTGTGACCGTTTTCACTCGGAAACCCTCCGTTAACCCCTTAACGCCATTACGGTGTTCTATGCCGTTCCCATTTAAATGGGCTTTAAAGTCGTTGCGGCGGCATAGAATGCCATAACGGCTTGCAGCCCCAGGAGATCAGATTTACTTACCTCCGCAGCGATACTCTTCGGGAGGACTACCTGACAGCCCGGGCAGCCCTCCCCCGGCAAATCAGGCCCCCTATAGCTGGCTGTGGATCTGCCATCAGGGGGACTGTCTGAAATGTCAGATAGTCCCCCTGCTGGTGGAAAATGTAAAAATAAATTATAGAAACATGTTTAAAATAAATTACAAGTATTTTTATATATATATATATATATATATATATATAAACAAAACCAAGAGGGCTGCACTCACCTAAACATGCATACATTATAGGGTGCTGCTGGGCCCCAGCAGCACCCTATAATGTATGCATGTTTAGGTGAGTGCAGCCCTCTTGGTTTCGTTTGTATATTTGGGAGTCTAGGCCAGCTCCTTGGTTTTGCACCCCTCCCTGTCACAGGTGCCTCATTCCAGGACCCTATTTAGCCATGACTTGCAGAGAGTCCCAGTACGGAAGTATTTCCCAAGTAAGTGGATCAATCTCATAAGGGCAAGCATTAGGCTGCTAGAGTAGGACCTGCCAAGAATGGGGTACATTGACGTTGTGGCAGGCTTATGCAATATATGATCATATAATGTAACTAAACCCCCATTATTTTTTGCCTAGGTAAGGTGTTTTTAAATAAAACTATTACAATCTCTAAGATTTTGAAAGCATTGTTTAGTGAATAAGCGAGTGCGCTGGATTCTGTATTCTGTATTTTATATATATATATATATATATATATATATATATATATATATTATATGTATAATGTATATACATCTTATATATATGTAACGTCATACGTATATTATATAATACATCTATACATATTTTATATTTATATATACACGTATAATTACAATTTTAAATAAATATAATAATAAAATAAAATATTTAAAAAAAATGAAAATAAATTATATATACATATGTAATTTCATTCTCATTGTATATATATATTGGTAACAAAATACATTTAGAATGACATTCTATATCTATCTGTCTATCTATAAATAAAATACAAATAACTATATATATATTATATTAATTAATTAAAATTTGACTGACATGCCTGACAACCCAGGCAGAAAGTGCAGAGAATTTGAATTGCAAGCACTATATTTAACCCTGTAACTTCCCAAGACACCATAAAACCTGTACATAGGGGGTACTGTTTTATTCGGGAGACTTCGCTGAACACAAATATTAGTGTTTCAAAATGGTAACTTGTATTACAACAATTATATTTTTAGTAAAAGTGCAGTTCTTTTGCATTTTTCACAAACGAATTGCAATTTTACTGACAATATTATTGTTGTAATATGTTTTACTGTTTTAAAACACTTATTTTTGTGTTCTTTGAAGTCTCTCAAGTATAACAGTACCCCCATGTACAGGTTTTATGGTGTTTTGGAAAGTTAGAGAGTCAAATTTAAGGCTTGCATTTCATTTTTTTCACATTGAAATTTGCCAGATTGGTTATGTTGCCTTTTGAGACCGTATGGTAGCCCAGGAATAAGAATTACCCCCATGATGGCATACCATTTGCAAAAGTAGACAACCCAAGGTATTGCAAATGGCGTATGTTCAGTCTTTTTTAGTAGCCACTCAGTCACAAACACTGGCCAAATATTAGTTTTTTGCTTTTTTCACACAAAAACAAATATGAATGCTAACTTTGGCCAGTGTTTGTGACTAAGTGGCTACTACAAAAGACTGGACATACCCCACTTGCAATACCTTAGGTAGTCTACTTTTGCAAATGGTATGCCATCGTGGGGGTAAATCTCATTCCTGGGCTACCACACGGTCTTAAAGGTAACATAAAAAATCTGTATAAATATTTGATATGAATAATATAAACATTTGATATGAAATGAAAGCCCTGTTTCACCTGAACAAAATGATACACAATAAGTGTGGGTGCACTTAATATGAAAGAGGTGAATTATGGTTGAACAGACATATAGCGCAAATTCCAGTTTTTGTTTACGTTTTGTTTTGATCAGAAAGTGTACTATTGACTCCGTCCTAAAGGGGTTAAAAATGAAGACCAGGGAACAGAAAAGCTAAGTGGAGCCTTAGCTAGAAGGCAAGCATTTGACTAGAGGTCAGTTAATGGTTTAATTTTGTTTAGATTTAGATCCATATAAATAGCGGCCATTTTAGGGAGAATAAATTTTAATTAAAATTCTCACTTACTTGTTGTTGTCCCACCCCCCTCCTTGTTTCTGTTAGGTTTATCTGGTGTGTCTATCCCTTGTTTGGTCACGGTGGTGGAGGAAGGATAGGTAAATTCGGGGGTAGGTTGGCTTGGCAAGTGGGGAAGTTCAAGTTCAGGATCAATAGTTATGTTTGGATTGGTTTGGTAGGTTCTAGCTCGGAACCTGGGTGTTGAAAAAGATGCCCTTGGTGGCTGTCGTAACTGTTTGTGTTTTAATGTTAAGATTGTATTAATATTGCTGTTATTTATGTTGGGGTCATTGTCTGTGAATGTTTTACATTGAAATCTGCTGGGTTTGGCTTTGAGCCCTTATTTAAATTTATTTATAAAATTATTGATAAAAGCTGTGATATTTTCCCCAAAAAATATTGGTGTCTGTGTTTAATTGGTGGGTTGGTTTGTTATGGGGGTTCATTAGGAATATGCCTAGGGGACGACTATGCCCATGTCATGTTCTCCTTCTGCACCAGATTTTTACAGTTTCTGTGCTTTCCAAAAATTTGTCTTGTTTCTCTTTTTTGTCTTTTATTTCTCAGACAGTTTTTTTCTGCCACTGTCAGAGTGACGCAGTTCCGTAATTCTATAGTTCTGTCTAATTGCGCCCCAAAGTAAGAAGCTTTGTTAAATTCAGACTTGTTTTTTTAATTAAATAAATAGCACGGAATCGTCTGACACAGCACGTTGCTACATTTGCTGGCATCATATGTGACTTTACAATAATCTTAATCTCAGAAGCATCTTTACCTCAGGGTTTTCTGCGGTTTTTCATCAATACCAGTAATTCCATGAACATTGCAATGTTGGCTGCTTCTGCACAAACCTAAAGGACAACTGTCTCCTCAAAACTATTTTTTAATATAATAATCCTTTAATCAAGTTTTCAAAAGATATATATATATTTTACATGAACTGTAGCCTCAAAACTATTTTTAATTTAATAATCCTTTGATAAAATTTTGAAAGTAAATAGATTCTTTGTTAAATTAAATATATGTAAAATGATTGATGAAGTGTGCGTGGTGTGGGATGGAGGGGGTAGTATATAAGGGTGATAGGGGCTGTAGTATGAGGGGGACAGAACTGGATAAGGACTGTGATAAGGGCTGTAGTGTTTGGGGGAGCTATGGGATATATTGTATGGGATGGAAAAGGGCGACAGGGACTGTAATGTGGGATATAGGGCTGTGGTGAAAGGATAAGGATGTAGTGTTTAGGGGAGATATGGGCAGTAGTGAGTCGGGTGGGTAGGGGCTGCAATATGTAGGGGATAAGGACTATAATGTGAGATATAAGGCTGTGGTGGGGGGAAGTGCTAGAATTAGAGCCAGACTGGGAAAATAAAAAATCAGCCCAAGCATTTTTTAATTACAGCAGCCCAGTGGGAAGGGAGTAGGGCCAGGGGTGTTATGTCATCATTAACCCCACCCCAAGGTGAGCATGTTGGTTCAATGCTCTTCCAGGGAAGACCATGCACAGAGTCTTGCACAGAGAAGACTTCTTACATAAGAATAGGGCCCTGTATTTGCTCTGCGCAGCGCAAGCAAATTTAATGACACTCTTGTGTTGCGTTTACTTGTGGATTGTCTCTGTTGTCTCCATAAGTGGGATACTAGATGACAAAAGGGCCAGAAAAAAAGGCATTGTGCATGTGTTTGAAGGCTGTTTGTGGATGCATGCATATAGAGTGAGCTGATTGTGGTGTGGTGTTTTGTGTAAATAGGTAACTTTTTCGGTTGTGTTGTGTTGTATTTGTGGTGTAATATGGGTGGTTAGGAGCTGTAGTGTGTGGCTAGGGCTGTAGAGAATAAGAGAGAGAGTGTGTGTGTATAGGTGGTGTAGTGTGTGTATAGAGAGCATAGTGTGTATATAATGGATGTAGTGAGTGTGTGCATTGGGGCTGGATTACCTATAAGGATGTATCTCTGTGAGAGACCAGGGAGCAGACACGGAGGGAACAGAGGTTGGGTTTCCCAGTTTGTGGTCTGACGTCTTGACAGAGCACTGGACTGGACGGCCTGTGGCAGCACTGGCAACCGACTGGATCAAGGAACCCCAATGGTCCACTAGGAAATCCTCCACGGACCCCACTGGACCACAAGGGAATGTATTATTGCCCCCACTCTGCACAGGAAGTAAGAAGGACGAGGGAAAATGTAATAAAAAATAAATAAAATAGACACAGACCACCAACTCTCACATATAACCCTTACCTTGTCTCACCTATCCTACCAAATCCTGTCACACGCACCCCCTAAAGCTTTCATACTCAGTCCACTCATCCTGTCTCACCTTCCCCCCTCAGCTTGCCACAGTCACCCTGTTACTTACCCTATGACAGTCACTCCCTGAAAGTAACAATCATTGTACACAGTCACCTCCCACACATGAAACAGCCTCATCATAAACACAACACACAAAGACCACAAGCAGTCCCCCTTACACACAACACAAAGCAAGCAACTATCCCACACACATTTGCTCCCAGGCACACACATTCACATACAAGGATCTATAGGCACAAGGATCTCCACACACACAACACTCAGACACTGCACATGCTCTCACACACATACACAACTCACAGAAACAGAGCCCAAGCTCTTGAAGGGGACCCCAATATGGTACACTGCCTAGAGCCCGGGGCAACCTTAATCCATCTTTGGCTGTAGTGTATGTAGTGTGTAGAGGCTGTAGAGAGTGTGTGTTTATGAAATGTAGAGTGCGTGTGTGCATAGGTGATCCAAAGTGCATGTAGGTTTATGTAGTGTGTGTCTATTGGGGATCTAGTATGTGTAGGGGTGCAGTTGGCATGAGGTGTGCAATGTGCTGGGTGGCATAGGACCTATATTGTGTGTGAGAGACGCAGTGGCGGATCTAGGGGTGGGGGCAACGGGTCAGTGGGTGTATGTGTAGTTACTTGTATCTTTGTGTGTCAGTGTGCATCTGTGTGTGTGCCACTGTGTGTAAGTGTAAGTATGTGTGTGTATCTGTGTGTGTCAGTGTCGGTACATCTGTGTATCTGTCTGTTATTGTGTTTCCATGTCCCTGTGTGTGGACGCATATGTGTACAGCCTCCTATCCCCTACACTAGAGCCCCCTATCCCTCGGCTGCAACCCTTTTCACCCCTCTACAGCCAACCACCAGTGCTGATATTTGGTTCTGGATCCGCCACTGGTGAGACAGAAGGAAATATATATATATATATATATATGAAACAAATACAGTCCTTGCACACAGGGTGAAAATATTTTAAAGTGCCGGGTGCCAGCCAGGGCTCAAAAGTATTCAAATAAAAAGTAGAGAAAGCTGCACTCACGGTCTCCGGTTAAAACTTCAAGGCTTTATTTAGTATTCATTAAAATAGATCAACGTTTCAGTCCCACATTCGAACTTTCCTCAGGATCAAACACATATCTGTGTAGTCTGGCAATGAGTGGGAATGTAGGGGTGTGCTTTATGTAGACATGTGTTCATGTAATGTGGCAATGTGTGTGAATGTAGGGGTATGCTTTATGTAGAGATGTGTTCATGTAATGTGGCAATGTGTGTGAATATAGGGGTGTGCTTTATGTAGAGGTGTGTTCATGTAATGTGGCAATGCGTGAATGTAGGGGTGTGCTTTATGTATAGGTGTGTTCATGTAATGTGGCAATGTGTGTGAATGTAGGGATGTGCTTTATGTAGAGGTGTGTTCATGTAATGTGGTAATGTGTGTGAATGTAGCGGTGTGCTTTATGGAGAGGTGTGTTCATGTAATGTGGCAATGTGTGTGAATGTAGGGGTGTGCTTTATGTAGAGATGTGTTCATGTAATGTGGCAATGTGTGTGAATGTAGGGGTGTGATTTATGTAGAGGTGTGTTCATGTAATGTGGCAATGTGTGTGAATGTAGCAGTGTGCTTTAAGTAGAGATGTGTTCATGTAATGTGGCAATGTGTGTGAATGTAGGGATGTGCTTTATGTAGAGGTGTGTTCATGTAATGTGGCAATGTGTGTGTGAATGTAGCAGTGTGCTTTATGTAGAGGTTTGTTCATGTAATGTGGCAATGTGTGTGAATGTAGGGGTGTGCTTTATGTAGAGATGTGTTCATGTAATGTGGCAATGTGTGTGAATGTAGCGGTGTGCTTTATATAGAGGTGTGTTCATGTAATGTGGTAATGTGTGTGAATGTAGGGGTGTGCTTTATGTAAATGTGTGTTCATGTAATGTGGCAATGTGTGTGAATGTAGGAGTATGCTTTATGTAGAGGTGTGTTCATGTAATGTGGCAATGTGTGTGAATAAAGGGTTGAATATTGTGGTAGTGTGTGCAAATTTAAAAGTGTGCAAATGCAGGGTTGTATTTGTATAGCGTGTCAGTTTGTACAAATGTGAGGGTGTATTAATGTAGTGTATCAGTGTGTGAATGTAGTAGTCTATTTATAGTATGTCAGTGTGTGGAATGCAGGCGCGTATTTGTGTATTGTATAAGCATATGTTAGTGCGGGAGAACATTTCTGTGTATTGTCAGATTGGGGAATATTTCTGTAGAGTGTCAGTGTGTGTGTAGTATAAGTGTGATGTGTTGTCAGTAGTATGTTTATGGGTTGTGTGTGAAGGTATTTTTTATGTCTCAATACCCCATACCTCCACTTGGAACCTCTCTCCATGACTTCCCTTTCCATTCTCCCCTTGCTTTATTCTAACCAAACTGTCTTCCTCCAGCCAATAGAATTCAAACATTCATTTTTTATTTTTTAGATAAAACCATCCTTTTGTTCTGACGGGCTGGTAGTTAAACAAACCACTTCTCCAAGGACACCAGTTTTCAAAATATTAAAATAGGAAATCTTTTATATACTTATAGAACTAGGATTTAAGCACACATCTCTGTCCAGTTTTTCCACGAGGACATTGGTTAGATTTGTGCCTCATTCCAAATGCTATGAGTGCATTTTCTACTGCCGGTTGGTCTGGTGACAATATGGCTTCAGACTGTTCTGAGACTTGTAGCATTTTATCTGCTGGGTGAGGACAATTGCATTTGTTGCAATTACTAGTTGGGGACTTCTCTGAACTCCCCGTAAAATTCATGACTGCTTAACCAAAGGTGGTGTCCAAGAGCCTTGTGGCCTCAGTCCACGACGGATTTGCCCAAGTATCCTGCATGTGCTGTTACTATATGATATAGAAACTAGATTTTTTGGACTGATGTCAGTATCTAACATGTATCTAGCATGTGAAGTCTCTTTGCTACATGAATATAAACACACATTCCAGGAAACAGAACGTAGAGTGATAAAGCGTAGTTTTTTAGATAACATCCGCAAAGAGAGAAATTGGAACCTTGTAGACATCATATCTGACTAAAATTGAGCTGAAACACGGATGTGTGGAAATGTTGCTTTTGTGAAGCAGACTAATAATGTGCAGAGGTCCCAAAACAGATAGCATTGAATCATTATGCAAGCACACGCCTGTTTAGAGAGGTGTCAGAAATCATCAAGGATCTCAGGGATGGAAGTTTAAGGTTATGCATTGATTGAAGACACGTGATTTGAAGAAGTGGACTCCCACCATACTAATGTATAAAAGGTATTTCCCAGGCATGTGAGAGCCAAGATCTGCATCAATAACCAACACTCCAGTAAGTAAGACGTCTGCAAATTCTGTGTTAACCTAGATATGAAATAGTGCAGAGCAGGAGATGTGCTATGTGTGTCGATGCAATATTGTCACTTAGCAGGTGTGGGTAGCCTTGCGTACTGTCCTTTATTTGGAGAGACCTGTGACACTCTGAACATTGACGTCTCTTGCCACGTCTTTAGTTGCTGGTGGTCCTCCATTAGTTTGTCTTACCTGCATCTGTAGCTGCAATGATTATATTAAAATCAATATCAATTATTTAGTTTATTGCTTTTATTCTGCTTGTTGTATTTTATTCATACTAATGTATATACACGTATGTTGCGTATTAACTGAAAGACCTGCTGTAAGTGTCAGCCAAGAAAAGGAAAAATAAAAAGGAAATTAAATTGGGGGGAGGGGGAGGGAAAGTGTGCCACAATAAGACATGCCAAAGCCCACATTGAAAATGACCCTAACTGGCTGTTTGTGAAAAATCGGCAATGCACAAACAGCTATTAATAATAGTCAGTATAAATAGTCATTGGTTAACGCACAGTCCATTAATGATAGCAAAACTTACCATGAATAAGTCCAAAGGCAGGAACCTTCTATACAGTCAATAGAGTAAAAAAAAATAAAAAATAAAAAGATTTAAATCTTACCGACTTTGGCATTTTTTTTTTCAATCAGTATTGGTTTCGGTATTTTTTCTGCCTTTTATTAGGTTGATATATTTTATTAGACTGGTATAGCACTTCTAGCCTTAGTGTAACAACTGTATTAGAGAACTCCTTTTTGATACTAACAATAAATACTGTATTATAGTGTGAGTGTGGTATTTATATTTATAGTGTATGACATGTTTACAAATATATAAAATATAACAAAATGTATTTGTATATTTATTTATTTTACCAGGATGGATACATTGAGATATCTCTCGTTTTCAAGTATGTCCTGGGTCTTTGTCCACGAAACATTGCATTGTTACAATAGGATACAATATTACAAAAATACACTATACTATATATATATATATATATATATATATATATATACACACACACACACATATATAAATTTAATACATAACAGGTAATAAATATATTCAACCATGATGGGTGCATTCTGTGCTGAGGTATGTTGCCATAGATCTCTTAAACGATTTTAGATTGAATGAAGATTTGACTGTGTCCGTGAGGTTATTCCATAATTGCGGTGCTCTGTAGGAAATGGAGGATCGAGACACTTTATTTTTGTATTGCGGTATGCTAAATATCGTGCTAGTACTGGATCGGAGATTATAGGAGGTGGGAACAGCTGGCGAGAGCATTCTACTCAGGTAGGGTGGGAGCTTCCCAGAAATGCTCTAATGCACAAGGCTGGAAAGATGAAGAGTGCGTCGGGATTCCAGCGACAGCCAGTTTAGCTCTTTTAACATGTCACAGTGGTAGGTCGTGTAATTACATTATAGCACAAAGTGGTAGAACGAGTTATACAACATAGTAAGTTTATTAAGGTGGGTTTGTGGTGCAGGTGCATACACTACATCCCCATAATCAATGACCGGCATTAGCATCTGTTTCCTTACTGTAGGGCTTAGGCAGGATTTGTTTCTGTACAGGGCGCCTAGTCACGAAGAATGATTTGTTGGCTCTTTTAACTTTACTTCAAGGCTTATTCATTTTTGTTAAAAGACAGGAGATCCCAGCTTTCATTCTTTAATTGTACCACTGAAGGCTGATGACAAGGCTGAGCATACAACACCAGGTAATGAATGCCAACAATACTAATAATTGTGTTTTTATTGTCTGTTTTTTTATAATAGGTCCATTGGAAAACTATTGGTATTGTATTCATTTCTTTGCTACGTCAGAATCTCTAACTCTGCACCATGGTTCTACAAGACAGCGAGAGAGCTCTGATTCAGACTTTCTGTGACAAGATTGCTCCTAAGGCTGATGCTCTGGGAGTTGAAATTATGGAGAGGTAACAATTAGCAATATTTTATTTTACCCCTTGCATGTGGTGATCCAGGAGTGTCACCGTTTATACATCTGTAAGTCACCGCAGTTCCAACACAGAGGCTACTCAATTGGAATATTTGCCAGAAGTCAGTGTCAGGGGAAAGGCAGGGCTTGCAAAGGCTGAAGACAGTTCTTTTAGTTTTTTATTTAGCAGAACTCTTGCGACTTGTTTTTTGCTCTGTTTAGCAGAATACACACGATTTTACAGAACTTCCATCTCTCTCCGCTTTCTAACATGACATATTTTATATCCAATAAACTCTTGTTGTCCATTGTGATAAAACTTGCTTTTTCCCCCATTAGGTATGCCAATGCCTACCCACAAATCACTGATTACTTTAAAAAACCTGATTCATCCATCAACAAGCCTGTTATGATAGGTCATGGGGGCAAACTACTGATTTCTTTCGGAGATGCCATCAAAAACTATGACAACCTCAAATGCTCATTGGGGAGCCTCACTGACTTGCATCTGAATACACATAATGTGTCACGGGAACCCTACAAGGTAAGAACCCTTAGGTAGGGACACTCGAAGCACCAGAGCTTACAATAAGTAATACATAGCACATGGTCTTATTGAACATCACATCTTGCAACTGCAGTGGTTCATAAAAATTGCAGCATTATTTGCTGCAGTATGAGCCCACCCCACAGCGGGAAGCTATGCTTCTAATATAGTCACCGCAATCCTATCAATTAGCAGAAATATGAGTCTTCTAATAAGCTCTCTATTCCAAAAATATTAGTCAAAACCAGTTGAGCTTTCGTCTGTGTTTCTTCTCTACACATTGAAGAAGCTTACTACAAATGCTATTGATTATTATGGTGGACTGACTGATTTCAATATAAAACACAAATCCTTCAATGTAGATTTATTAAAGTTTTATTTCAACGTCACGGCTTAAATGGCAATTACTAATGCAATCAAGGGCATTTACATTATGTAACAAAAAAGCTTTAAATTGTATTGACAAGAACTGACTGTCCTCTTGCTGCCTATTATATCCCACCCAGTCGCCATTTGTAACAATATAATTATTCACTTCACCTCTTAATGGTTTTAATGTTGTGGCTAATCAGTATATATATATATATATATATATATATATTGGATGGGGCTATTAACAGCAACTTTTTAGTTATTTTTAAATTAAAAATGTAAATCCGTAGTATTGATTAAGCTGGGTGGGATGGGGGTAACATTATTCTGGGCTGGTTAATGACGATATCAGAGGTGACAGCATTTCAAATTGAAATGTTGCATATCCAAATTACAAGCACCATGACCACTTTCAATCACTGAAGTATCCATGGTGTTTAATGGACACAGATTCTAAATGGAAGTTACACATACATCTTTATTTGTAAACAATGTTTTATTTCATTTACACAAAAGATAAAACTAAGTTAAGTTAAATGTTCGCAGAAACATTGGTTTGAACTAGACTTTAAGGTTGTCTATCAAAGATTTATAGAGCTTCATGGAATGTGTACTGCTAGGACTGCTGGCTAGGGAGACGTTCTGTATTTCTTTATGACTTGGCAAATAATGATCACAGAATTTGTATTAAGTTAGTACTTATTGCTACATATTATCATTGCAAACTCATCACCAAAACTCAGGACGAGTCTTCTAAACAGAACCTTGAAATTGTTTAAAGAAAAACATTAAAAACCCCTTCTGTCACTTACCTGGGTCCAGCGCCGGTGTCCCTCGCGTCCGCCTTCACTCCTCCCCTGCCGACATAAGCCTGGCATTAGGATTTCTTCATAGGAAAGCATCATTCAATGCTTTCCTATGGGGTTTTGGGTTACACTGGAAGTCCTCATGCATAGCGTGAGGACGTTCAGCATCATTTAGGCGACCAAAAGTAACCTAAAGACTAAAGACCCGGAAGTCCCTCTAGTGACTGTCTGTTAGACAGCCAATAGAGGAGGCGTTAACCCTAGCAGGTAATTATTACAGTTTTTTAAAGGGTGATGGGACACTGCAGCCTGATCACTTCAATGAGTGCCTATAGTGTCCCTTTAAGAAACACATGTTGATTCATAAGAAATGTTTTTCTACAACAGTTTAGTCTTTTAGACTCTGACTAAACGAGTCTACTTGACTCTCAGTCTCTCCCAACTCAGACCCTGAAAATCAACTTCAGACAACAAAAACTGAAACACAAACAAAATGGATACAAAGTAAACCCACAGACAAAGTTAAGCCTCAGAAACACACTTCAGGTCCAGAAAAAATGAAGTAAAAATATTGAGACCTAAACTTACACATTTCCCAAAATATATTCATTAAGAAGTCGCTCACACAGTTTAGTGTTGAATACAATATACTGTTTCCGTGACAAAAGCTATTTTGCTCTAATTATAATGCAGAATGTTGATGAATAACATGTCTTTTCTCTACAGCTCCTTAATCATTCAATTCTAATCACATTCGCTGTTAACTTTTCACCTGAGTTCAAGAATTATCAGATGGAAAACGCATGGCGAAAATTCCTTGATGAGATTGCTTGTGTCATGACTAGTAAGAATTAAATCTCCACTAACAGGAAATTAAAGGAGAATATGTAATCCAATGTTAATCGAAGACCCCGGAAACGGTTACTATGGAGAGCTAATCTGTGTATTCATTGCATATTTCTCATAATAATTACACAAATAAAAAGTGATTGGCATTATAAAAACCTGGTTTCATTAGCTATTTGAGTTTTTATTTTATTTCAAAATCATCTTTTAATAGCAGCCACGTTAAAAAGCCGTAATATACAGTCTACTTACCTCACGAATAAACTCCACAAATACCAAAATATAACCTCTCAAGGGGCCCATATTCCACACGTTTGTAGGTGAAGTGTAGGTTTGGAGTGAATCAAGTTTCCTTAGAAGGACTGGTAGATACAGGAATTAAAATGTTCTGTATGGAATGAGGTGAGGACAATGTCCAGTATTTGGCTGTAGCAGTTTGCTGTTTGGCTAAGGAAATATGACACGTGTGCTTTTATAGTTGATATACTGAGCTGAAATAGGTTTCTGTATCAATATTTGTAAGGAAAGATGTATCTGGGCCCACAATTCCTGAACAGCACCACACACGTGGAGGTGAGAACTGTGGCCAGTTTTCAAAATGGATATTATGTAACAAGAAAATAACCTGCACAGGTGAGCTACAGAATAAATAAGGGGAATGAAAGATGTAGTTACAGAGGTTAGGAGTGTTTACGCAGACTGACCTAATGCAAGCTGTTGTCAATAACAGGACTGGGCAAAAGATATAGCATTCTCAATTATTCAACAGGACTGTAACATTGAATCAGTTTAGCGACGATAAAGGGAAACGAGAGAAGGTGTAGCAGCTTAGGGGAGCAATTAAGAATCTAATAGCAAGATGTAGATAGTTGAGCAGATAAATATATCTGAGGCAATTATTTCAAAAAACCTCCACTTATGATTAGTATCGAGTGAATGGGAACTAGAGTTGCTTTTTTCAAAATAGGAATTTCATTCTTGCCCAACAAGGAAACTTTGAGAAATCTGGATATAATTATATAAGTAATATCACGTAAGCCTTACCTCACGACTGACTGGCCAGTGAGACACTAAATATTAGTTTTGCTTTATCTCTACCTGTCACGGGTTTGGGGTGAATGGGCTTTACCAGGTGGCCCAGGATAGGATCATGTATACAAGAGTTAACCAAAATAGGTTCAGGCACGCAAGGAATAACCAAGGCAGGTCCAGGTAGACAAGGGTTAACTAAGGCAGGTCCAGACAGACAAGGGTTAACCAAGGCCGGTCCAGGCAGACAAGGGTTAACCGAGGCCAGTCCAGGTAGGCAAAGGTTAACCAAGGCTAGTTCAAGCAGACAGGGTTTACCAAGGCTGGTTCAGGCAGACAGGGTTAATCAGGGTGGGCTCAGGCAGTCAATGGTTAACCAGATCAGGTTCAGGCAGACAAGGGTTAATCAAGGCTTTGGAGGCTTGTAACCTCTAGGGAGTTCACACGGTAACTGAGAAAAGCACCCAAGGTGGGTTTGGTTTAACCCCTTAAGGACCAAACTTCTGGAATAAAAGGGAATCATAACATGTCACACATGTCATGTGTCCTTAAGGGGTTAAATAGGGTAGGGGGAATGGAAGCTCTCCCACGAGGAGAAGTCTCTAGCCTTTATAAGTAGATGAGATCTCTCCGGTCCTCTCTTTTTATTAGATGTCATTCTGCTCCATCACTATCCCTATTGCTATTAAGAAGTGTATTGTCATGTATACCTCTTTGTTTACGTTGTTGGCTGGTTCACTTTGTTTTGCACTGTGCGCACTTTACACTGCTTGCGTGTCTTTACCAATGTGTGCTACTATTTTCCCCTCCAGGACTAGTGAAACAGGTACATCCTGAGGACTCTATAATATCCTTATGGCAACTTAGCCTTATACCTAAAACTCCTACTCAGCACAGGCTGCCTACTTACCGATAATTACATACCTGCAATTTACCATATCTCATTTACCATTCGCGGCACATTAGAATTTCTTATAATGAAAGTAGAATTCTTAATGTATAACTAAATGTATAACGGGTTTAATTTGGATTTAAGAGAAGTAGGTGGCCTTGTAGTCTTTCTGTATTTCTTCCATCTCTCTAGAAGTGTCTTTTATAAATACACTGAACTTTCATATCAACTCATTTATGTTACAGACCAGGAGTGGGGAATAAGATCTCTTAATATAATCAGCCCAAGATTATTTGGTAGAGGAAATAACTCCTGCTACAATATTCTCTTACAAATTGCTCAACCTTTTAAAGTATGTGTCCCGGTGGTTTATATCCCGGTGATAAGAGAGTCTAGGAAAGAATATTAAAGAACCGTATATACACTCACCCTGTCACGACCACCTCCCCTCGTCCTGTCACACTCCAACCGTGCCACACTCTTCCCCAGCTCTGTCAGCACCCCTAACCCTTCCACACTAACCCTGTCACATTAACACAAAACAAAGGAAACGGCGCTATAGAAACCAATAATAATTACTATACCTGTCAGTCCACCAACCCTTCCACACTCAACCCGTCACAATAACGCCTCTAATACTGTCACACTTGCCTCTCAATTAACCCCCCTTAATCCGGTCACATTCACCTCCCATTGCCCTGTCCCACTCACTCCTCCAACCATGCCACATTCTCCCCACCTCCGTGATACGCATGCCACATTCACTCTATCGCATTAACCCCCTAATCTTGTCATACGTACCTCCTCTCTCCCCAAACCATGTCAATCACACTTACGCCTCAACCCTGTCTTATTCACCCCCTTGCTCTGTCTCACTCACCCTGCCACAGTTACCCCTTTAGTCACCCTGTCACCCCCTGAAGACAATTATTATACACACAGTCATAAAACATAGCTTTGCCATAAACTCAGTGCCCAAAAGCCACAGACAGGCACCTCACCCTCCCCCCTCCTACCCCACTCCACCCCCCCGCCCCCCACAGCCTCCCATACACAAAACACTGCAAGCAGCTGTCCCACACACAAATGGTCTCAGAGAAACATACTTAGAGATGCAAGGATACTCACTGTCCGGGACATACACAGGTAGACCATGCAAGACACAATCCAAAATATACACACTGTGACTGTGACTGTGGTGTGTGGTGTGTGGTGTGTGGTGTGTGTTGGGTTTTTTCTTTTTTTTTTTTAATATACACACAGTCCAACCAAAATAAAAATATCTGTTTCCAATAACCCCTTCACACCAGCACCTATGTAGAAAGAAATGTTAGGTTATGCAACCATACCCCACAGTCGTGTATAAACCATTAGCATAATTGCAAATCTAAATCTGTTTATTGCAAACTATGCCACCTACAAGCCTCTGAACGATGTATACAACTCCCATTCTTTGCCCACATCTTTCACCGTAGATCAGAGCAGTACGCTTGTCTCTCATGGCACACTGTTTCTTTCTAAAGTCACAAAACTTCCAGAGATTAATCATGACACTGTGCAATGCAGGGGTAGTCAACCTGGTCCCTACCACCCACTGGTGGGCAGTTATGGATTTCAGGTGGGCGGTGGTGGGTTCTGCAGAAACTGCCCAGTGGGCCTCGATGGCCGTGGGCCAATGCTGGCAGGGGAGATCCTGTCATCTCCCCTGGCGGCCCATGCAGAGACAGTCTTGCAGTAAGCAAGCTCGGGCTGTTGAGAAGATCAAATATCTTTCTCATCAGGCCGCTGGCACTTTGTTCTAGCAGAAAAAGGGCCTGGGAGACTGTGTTCCTCCCATGAGCAGACTTGTTGAAGCGTTACCATGGCAATGCTTCGATACAGTGCTGTGCTCGTAGGAGGACAGGCGGACCAGCCTGCAGCCAGAGGAGCTGAAGGCTAAAGTGAACATGCCACCACTGGACCACCAGGGCTTGCAGCATTATATCCCTCTCCCTGGTAAAAGGGAAGTGTAGCGGAGCCCTAGTCCTGGCAGGGACTCAACTCCGCTGGTTATATCAAAGTAAAACAATTCAAGGGAACATTCCAGAACAAATAGAATAATCCAAGAATCTCCCACCTCCTCCCCAGCAACTGGACGACACACAGCTCTGAGGGTACAACTGAACTTTATTGTCCCATGCAAGGGGTTCCACATACAAGAATGCAGGATTTTCAATCCCAAGATCCTCTGTGCCTGAGAGATAATTGCCTGAGAGAACGCCTCATTTAATTATCTCTCTGGTACAGAAAATCCAACAATCTAGCCTGTACCTCAACCATACCTCAGAACTCCATGAAACATTTCCTGATAGCCACGATCTGAGTGTCCAACATATCCAAGAATCACTCAGATCGGATTGGCAAAACGGGAATGGCATTGTTTCAAAGTTTTGGCCGAGCACGTGACTCTAGCCCAAAACAGTTCCTGGGAAATTGGTGCCCTGTGCAAATACAATATAAGGGAATCTCTTCTTTTTTTTTTCAGGATACGAATGCTTCCCCAGTTCTGTAGTTCATATTTCCCGAACGTCTCTTGTGTAGGTGGTCGGGAACTGGAACGGGCAGCGGTCTAAGGCTTACCGGTTGTCGTGTGAGTGCCTAGCTGAAAAGAGTTCCAGGTGCACTGCCCATGTTCAGGAGACAAGATGGCCGCTATATTCTCTGCCACATGTTTGGTTATACAAAATGGCGGCCACCCAGGGCAAGCACTTATTAATTGTTTCGCACTTGAATGGTAGGTGTCAACATTCTTATGGGGCACAGGGGTTGTCCTTGTTCGGGAGACTGTCAAGGCTATACTCCTCAACACGCAAACCAGAGAACAATAAAGGCGAACACAGATAGACGTATTACCGGACCTTAAATTGGCCGGACTTACCATAGGAATAAGAGATAAGAATAGTCAAACACGCCAAGGTCAGGAATACAAAGATACGGGAAAACGAAATAGACAGAGCCAAGGTCAGGGAGCCAGAAATAAGAATAAGAAGCCGAAGTCAGGAACCAGAGAAAAGACAACTACTAAGAACGCACTCTCGGGCTAGAATAAACCACGACAGGGCAAGGAAGTGATGTCAGAAGGAGGTTAATATAGGGCAAGTTGAATGCGGATAGGCAGGGACAGAATTGAAGGAGGTATAAATAGATAGTGGTAACAGGCCTCTATCTCTTTAAATTTGAGTCCATGATATCCCTGTCGGCTACCTAGTGCACGCGCGCACGTCCCCGGGTGCTCTCCCAGAAGCGCGCGCGCCCCCGGAGACGCACGCGACGCACGGACGTGATGCCCGCCAGCGATCCACACCGCCCGAGACGAGAGGACGGACGGCGGGTCCGGGACGGCGCGGGACAGCAGGTATGACAGAGACAAAGGGATTCCATTCATATGTAGTCTCCCGAACAGCCAAAGAGAATCACACAAAATAACATGGGGAAAACACACGAAAGGTGGAAGTTTATAACAGGGGGGTAAGGACAGCCAATAAAGGGAATAAGTGTCTAGCAAGCGTACATTCTGTTACAGTAAGTAGAAGGGAGGGGGAGACATTAAGATAGATTTTTCACATCTCCCCCACCAACACACATCATAGACCCTATGCATCCTTCACAGACACAGTATTTACAGATGAAAATGAAGGAAATGGACCTCCGTTAGGAAAAAGGACAAATTAGTCATTTGTTACATGTGAGTTTACAGAGGAAGAGGTTCTATTTCAACTGTCAAAAGTAAGACAAATAAGTCAATGGGACCTGATGGAATACACCTAAAGTTATTAAAAGAGCTTAGTGGTGTACTAGCAAAACCATTAACAGATTTATTTAACCAATCATTGTTAACAGGAGTAGTCCCAGAAGTAATGCTGTGCCCATTCACAAGAAAGGTAGTAGGGAGGAGTCGGGCAACTATAGGCCAGTAAGCCTTACTTCAGTAGTGGGGAAAGTGATGGAAACCATGTTAAAGGATTGGATTGTTGAATATCTAAAAACACATGGATTTCAAGATCAGAGACAACATGGGTTTACTTCAGGGAGATCATGCCAAACTAATCTTATTGATTTTTTTGATTGGGTAACTAAAATTATAGATCAGGGTGGCGCAGTAGACATTGCTTACCTAGATTTCAGTAAGGCTTTTGACACTGTTGCACATAGAAGGCTTATCAATAAACTGCACTCTTTAAGTTTGGATTCCAATATTGTTGAATGGGTAAGGCAGTGGCTGAGTGACAGGCAACAGAGGGTTGTAGTTAATGGAATATATTCGAAGCTTGGGCTTGTCACCAGTGGGGTACCTCAGGGATCTGTCCTTGGACCCATTCTCTTTAATATTTTTATTAGTGATATTGCAGAAGGACTTGATAAGGTATGTCATTTTGCTGATGACACTAAGATATGTGACAGGGTCAATGTTCCAGGAGGGATAAGCCAAGTGGCAAATTGTTATTATTTATATAGCGCCATCAAATTCCGCAGTACTTTACAGTGGGTGGACGGACAGACATGTAGTTGTAACCAGACAAGTTGGACACACAGGAACAGAGGGGTTGAAGGCCCTGCTCAATGAGCTTACATGCTAGAGGGAGTGGGGTAAAATGACACAAAAGGTAAGGATAGTATTAGACTAATGACCGTTGCAAGAGAGGAATCAGTTGGGAGCTATTAACAATTTAATTGATATGCTTTTATGAAGTGGGTTTTTAATGATTTTTTTTTATTTATTTTTTTAAGGAGTGGAAACTGGGTGAGCAAATGATTTAGGTAAACTAGAAAAATGGTCAGAATTGTGGCAACTGACATTTAATGTGGATAAGTGCAAGATAATGCATCTTGGACGTAAAAACCCAAGGGCAGAGTATAGAATATTTGATAGAGTCCTGACCTCAACATCCGAGGAAAGGGGTTTAGGGGTAATTCAGATTACCTAAAGGTAGGCAGACAATGTAAAAGAGCAGCAGGAAATGCTAGCAGAATGCTTGGTTGTATAGGGAGAGGTATTAGCAGTAGAAAGAGGGAAGTGCTCATGCCATTGTACAGAACACTGGTGAGACCTTACTTGGAGTATTGTATGCAGTACTGGAGACCGTATCTTCAGAAGGATATTGATACCTTAGAGAGAGTTCAGAGAAGGGCTACTAAACTGGTTCATGGATTACAGGATAAAACTTACCAGGAAAGGTTAAAGGATCTTAACATGTATAGCTTGGAGGAAAGACGAGACAGGGGGGATATGATAGAAACATTTAAATACATAAAGGGAATCAACACATTAAAGGAGGAGACTATATTTAAAAGAAGAAAAACTACCACAACAAGAGGACATAGTTTTAAATTAGAGGGTCAAATGTTTACTGAGAGGGTAGTGGATGCATGGAATAGCCTTACAGCTGAAGTGGTAGAGGTTAACACAATGAGGGAGTTTAAGCATGTGTGGGATAGGCATAATGCTTTCTTAGCTATAAGATCAGGCCAGGGACTTATGAAAGTTATTAGAAAATTTGGCAGACTAGATGGGCCGAATGGTTCTTATCTGCCGTCACATTCTATGTTTCCCACACAGACTGCCCCCCTACACACACAGACTGCTCCTTCACAGACACAAACATAGAAAAAAGTAGAATAGAAAAATAGATAAATTTAAGTGCATATTTAAAAAAGTATATACAATTAGTTACAGCTGCCCTGGTGGGCAGTAAGGACATTTTACCATCAACAAAGATACAAAAGTGGGCGGTATTGTATAGGTATTACAAGGTTGACTACCCCTGGTGTAATGTCATGCTTTCTTGTTCATCTGAGGTTTTATTTACCTAATTTTAAGACCATTAAAAAAAATAAAAAAAACATGGAGTGAGCTGGGTTGCAGTGGTCCTTCTTGGGTTAATCTGCAGTGTACAACATTGCAGGTTTTTAGAAACTGCAAATTTTGCATTGCAGTGTTAAATCCACCTTCAATGGCTATTAGAGACACCCAGTAGAGATGCTGACAGTAAAACATGATGCTGAAGCTTCCATAGGAAAACATTGTTTTAGTACTTGAATGTGTGTCCTTGATGTTCCTCCTATGAGCAGCGTTGGACTGGATCATCGCAGAGCAGGCTGTACCTCCATGATGTTGCAGGAGCCAGAGAGGTAAGTAGTGCTGAATCGATCTTTAAATGGTCTTTCTATCCAAATGAAGAGCTGCTTTTTGCCTAGATTTATCAGGGCCCACCCACAATTGTCTATATACTTCAACAGGCTTGATTTATCCCCAGACTACCCTGATATGCTTGCTCATGGAGGAAAGATAATGAATGCTCTCGGAGATGCCATCAAAAACTATGAACGACTAAATGAATGCATGGAGAGCCTCACTGACTTGCATGTGAATACACTTCATGTGGAACATGGTCCTTACATGGTAAGAATCCTACTAGTCTTAAAATGGTGACAACAGCATATTCTCGGGAGCAGGAAAGAATTTGTTCTGAATTATGGTTATGAATACCTACTAAGACAAACAAGCATTTTATGGTACCCACCAGGCATTTGAGATATGCACAGCTATAAAAAGTGTCTTATTTCAATTTGTTAATTTTCTAATTTCCATTTTTCTTAAACAAATGTTGGCTACAGATATTCCAAAGGATACCAAACTGTTGTGCTGTTTAGCAGTTGGCTCCCTCATTTAGTTTCCTATATAAAGGTACCAAAATAAGGAGCATCTTCTACTGCTGTCTGAAATATAAAAATTTTATATAAATAGATATGGAATTTTAGTTGCTTCTCCTAATTTTGGTATCCTTACAAGGGATTGCTGTAATTAAATGTAGCACATTAGGGAGCTCTTCTGTTTAACAAACTCCCTAACTTATTATCTCTACAAAGGCCATTCTAAGACTACCATTTGTGAGCCATCTACTAAAGCTGAAGACCAGAAACTGCTTTTCTTTTGGCATTAAAGCTGTTTAGTAGATGGCTCTAATATCTATATGGGGGATTACATTTTTAGGGATGTATCTACTAAACTGCTGAGAGCTCAACATTAAGGTGAGTGGGGGAAGGGGTAAAGCTCCTTCCTTAATTTTGTTTAGTTGCTTGGTAGAAAAGTTCATAATTTGCTGTTATTGCAAAGTCAGTTTTTTGTTGTAGTTTGTTTTTTGTTAAATAATCTGCAATTGGACTCTAATGATACAAACTATTCATACCCGTCAGCCATTCTAACTCCAAATATAATAACCATAACCACTAATGTAATAAAGGGCTTCTACAATAAGCATTATGTAACAGAGCAGCTATACATTGTATTTACACATTCATTGTTTAGGTTTGTTTCTCTCTGCTCAGCATGCCCACTGCGCTGTCTGTTTAATAACTCTGTCTGATAATAGAATGCCCTCTGTCTGTATTCGTAGGTGAACTATCCTTGCAGTTTGTATATACACATAAGTTTAGAATTGGATATCCCCACCAATACTGAATTAAACTATAACATAAAAACTTCAATGAGATGATGCAGTTGATGTTCCTTTAATTCTATACAGTGTTGATCCGAGGGAAGTTACAAAACCTAAAATATTAAAAGGGACTGGGAAACGGGTCTTTACAATCTGGGAAACCTTTTTATTGGTTTAAAACATGTTGCATATTGTAAAAAAAAAAAAAAAAAAAAAACTCAAACAAAAAAAAAACCTCAACTGTTTAGACTGGGGTAGTCAACCTGGTCTCTGGTGGTTTGGGATTTCAAGTGGCCAGTGGTGGGTTGTGCATAAACCGCTTGGTGAGCCTCAATAGCTATGGGCCAAGGCCAGCAGGGGAGATTCTTTCACTTTCCCTGCCCCCCCATGCAGAGCCAGCCTTGCTGTAAGACCTCTTGAGCTGGTGACGAGATCCAAGATCTCCCTCACCGGGCCACTGGGACTTTGTTCCAGCAGAGGGAGGGAAGGGCCTGGGAGGCTGTGTTCCTCCCATGAGCAGACTGGTCGGAGCGTTGCCGTACATTACCATGGCAATGCTTCGATACAGTACTGTGCTCGCAGAAGGACAGGCGAGCCAGCCTGCAGCCAGAGGAGCTGCAGGCTAAAGTGAACATGCCACCACTGGACCACCAGAGCTTGCAGAATTTTCACCTCTCCCTTGTAAAAGGGAAGTAGAAAGGAGGGGGAGACATTCAGATAGATTTTTCACATCTCCCGCACTCTTCACACACACTCTACAACCTTCACACAAAAAATAAATTTTTAAAAATCACACTATAAAATTGGTTACTGTGGCACTGGTGGGCGGTAAGGAAATTTTACCATTAATAAAGATACAAAAGTGGGTGGTAGGTATTATGAGGTTGACTATCATTGGATTTTATAGATATAAAACCAGAATGATCACTTTTTCTACAGCCTAAAAATCTGAGTGAAATTGTGTAAAACGTTATCTTTAGTATATAAACTCTCAAACACCAATATAAGCCTAAGAACTAGACATGTGCAATTCGTTTCGGTCTGAATGTGAATTCGGACGAATTTCAGGCAATTCGGACATTCGGGTACTTCCGAACGTCCGAATAGGTGAATTGTCGAAGTGCCTAAGAACTAATATACTTACCCAGTGGAAGAATGAAGAATGTTACACTGTATACAGCCAAGATTCAGCTGTAAGCATTTGCAACACTTACAACAATCAAGTAACACACATTTATATAAAATGTAAGTTACTTAGCCAGTCAATGTAATAACAGGAATGAATAAGTAGATAACTCTTTTATTCCCATGGTATTAGAGAGCTATCTACTAAAAGGCTGAAAAACCTAAATTGGTCTTTCAGTCAAATTTACTAATACTAAGTAAAAATTACTTAGTATTAGTAAATAATGCCCCTACTCGCTATAATGCGAGTAGGGGCATGTCTATTAAACAGTGAGCAGCCTATAGCAAAAAAAAAAAAACGCTACTAACCTGAACGGTGGGTGGGGGCCCTAAATTAGAATACTAATAAGGGGGGGACCTAATGTCCTCCCCCCTGGCCCACCACCCACTGCTAAGGGGGGAGGACATTAGGTCCCCCCCTTATTAGTATTCTAATTTAGGGTCCCCACCCACCGCTCAGGGGGGTGGGGGCCCTAAATACTAATAAGAGGTGACCTAATGTCCTCCTCCCTGGCCCCAATCCCTGAGCGGCAGGTGGGGTCCTTAAATAAAAATCTTACCCCCCAAGGTGAGTGTTGGGTGGGGGCCCTAAATACTAATAAGGGGGGGACCTATTGTCCTCCTCCCTGGCCCCAACCCCTGAGCGGCGGGTGGGGTCCTTAAATAAAAATCTTACCCCCCAAGGTGACTAGGGGTCCCCAAACCTCTAGTCACCCCCCCCAAAAAAAACTAACCCCTATCTACCCCCTCACCCTAAAAATAATGAGTAGGGGCCATTAACTAAGTACCTGTAAAAAAAAAAAACAACTTACCATTTGATGTTTTCTTTCTTCAGAAATCTTCCTTTTTCAGCCCCCCAAAAGGCCAAATAAAAAATCCATAATAACTGACGCACTTAAAAAAAAGAAAAATATCCATCTTCACCCATGGAGGGCACCGTGCAGACTGAACTCTGCAGGGCGGGGGAAGGCTTATAAAGCCTTGCCCCACCCTGCGATTAGACTCAGAGCACTCTGATTGGTGGGTTTAAGCCAACCAATCAGATTGCTCTGACAAGTAAATGAAGAGACTGACAGGCATTTTTATTTTGGGCCCCCACCTGCCGCTCAGGGGCGGGGACCGTGGGGGAGGGCAATAGGCCCCCCTATTGGCATTTAGGGCCCCACCCACCACTCAGGGGTGGGGGCCGGGGGGGAGAGGACATTAGATCCCCCCCGCTTATTAGTATTTAGGGCCCCCACCCACCGCTCAGGGGTGGGGGCCAGGGAGAGGACAATAGGTCCCCCCACTTATTAGTATTTAGGGCCCCCACCCACCGCTCAGGGGTGGGGGCCAGGGAGAGGACAATAGGTCCCCCCACTTATTAGTATTTAGGGTTCCCACCCGCCGCTCAGGGGTGGGGGCCAGGGGGGGACATTAGATCCCCCCCTTATTAGTATTTAGGGCCCCCACCCGCCGCTCAGGGGTGGGGGCCAGGGGGGGAGGACATTAGGTTCCCCCCTAATTAGTATTTAGGGCCCCCACCCACCGCTCACGGGTGGGGGCCAGGGAGAGGACATTAGGTCCCCCCTTTTTAGAATTTAGGGCCCCCAGCCATCGCTCAGGGGTGGGGGCCGCGGGGGCAATAGGTCCCCACTTTAGTTTAAAAGCCCCCACTCGCGCGGCACGGGTGGGGGCTCAGGAGGAGGGGGACTTTTTTTTTTTTAGACATGCCCCTACTCATGGTATAGCGAGTAGGGGCAAAATTGACTAATACTAAGTACCGTATTTATCGGCGTATAACACGCACTTTTTCTCCCTGAAAATAGGGGAGAAATCGTGGGTGCGTGTTATACTGCCCTTATCTACAGCAGTCAGCCTGTTAAGAGCCATGCGGTTGCAGCTTGTACCACCTCCACACCACGAGCCCTCTGTAACCCAGTGGTCGTCGATCAGGAAGGCACCAGTGTGCACCTTCCTGTCAGTCCGACCGGTTACAGGAAACAGAAACCCCGGCCGCCACCGCAGACTGCAGAGCCACCGCCACGCTACAGGAGGGGGGAGCAAGAAGGAAAAAGAGGGGACAAAAAGAGGGGAGGGGGACAAAGAAAAGGGAGAGGGGGTAAGAAGAGGAGGGGATCAAGAAAGGGGGAGGGAGGGAGTGAGGGGGGTAAGAAGAGGGGAGGGGCCTAAGAAGAGGAGGGTGGCAACAAGAGGGGGCTAAGAAGAGGAGGGTGGGCAACAAGAGGAGGGGGGCAAAACAGGGAGGGTGGGTGAACAAGAGGGAGGGGGGTAAGAAGAGGGGGGAGTAAGAAAGGGTAAGAGGGGAGGGGAAGTAAGAAGAGGAGGGGAAGCAAGAAAGAGGGCAAGAGGAGGGGAGTAAGAAGGGGAGGGGGGAGTAAGAAAGGGGTATAAGAGGAGGGGAGTAAGAAGGGGGGAGGGGGAGTAAGAAGGGGGGTAAGAGGGAGGGGGAAGCAAGAGGAGGGGAGGGGAGGAAGGGGATAAGAGGGGGAAGGGGAAGTAAGAAGAGGGGAAGGGGAAGTAAGAAGGGGTAAGAGGGGGAAGGGGAAGTAAGAAGAGGGGGAGGGGGGAGTAAGAAAGGGGGGTAAGAAGTTCTTTATTTGAAATTTAAAGGACCACTCTAGGCACCCAGACCACTTCAGCTTTATGAAGTGGTCTGGGTGCCAGGTCCCTCTAGGATTAACCCTTTTTTTTATAAACATAGCAGTTTCAGAGAAACTGCTATGTTTATACTGAGGGTTAATCCAGCCTCCAGAGCCTCTAGTGGCTGTCTCATTGACAGCCGCTAGAGGCGCTTGCGTGCTTCTCACTGTGAAAATCACAGTGAGAGCACGCAAGCGTCCATAGGAAAGCATTGTAAATGCTTTCCTATGCGACCAGCTGAATGCGCGTGTGCATTCAGCCGATGACGTCGCGAGCAAGGAGGAGAGGAGGAGTACAGCTCCCCGCCCGGCGCTGGAGAAAGGTAAGTGTTTAACCCCTTCCTCTCTCCAGAGCCCGGCGGGAGGGGGTCCCTGAGGGTGTATAACACGCACCTCATTTTAAGAAGGAAATTTCAGGGGAAAAAAACTTAAAGGACCACTATAGTGCCAGGAAAACATACTCGTTTTCCTGGCACTATAGTGGTCCTTTAAGTTTTTTTTCCCTGAAATTTCCTTCTTAAAATGAGGTGCGTGTTATACGCCGGTGCGTGTTATACGCCGATAAATACGGTAATTTTTACTTATTAGTAAATTTGGCTGAAAGACCAATTTAGGTCTTTCAGCCTTTTGGTAGATAGCTCCCTAATACCGTGGGAATTAGGGAGTTATCTACTAAGCGGCTGCAAGAGAAGTCCCGAATTTCGGAATGCCGAAACCGAACCGAAAATTTTCCCCATGCACATGCCTACTAAGAACTTTATGATTTTAATTAAAGTGGATGACACCTGCTGGTAGAATATGTATATATTAAGCCCAATTGTTTAAGACCAGATTCCTATAATGCTCAGAACCGTAAGCGCTTCTGTACAAAGTGGATTATAAATCAGTTAAAACTCTCCAAATGTGGTTTTGCTCAAGGGCATAAAGAGTGCTGTTGAGGTAATTTACAGCTCAATAAGGTGGCTGATCTCAAACCATTATCAGACAATGGGGAAAATACAAACGGTTGCATAATAGGGAGATATATTCTTATACTTAAGCCTCTGAGGGGCTTACGGATACTGTAAACTTGTGGCAGAAATGTCTCTTACTAGTAGATACACATAATAAATACTACTATTTGTAACACTGGGGGCTTAAAACAGAAGATAGTGAGTGTCCTAAGGAATACCTACTGTGCCTTCGAGGACACCTATTAAGAATTACAACACAAAGTATCTAACGGTCCCTAGGTAGACCATACATGATCTGCTGCACTCAACCCAATGCAGGCAACAAAGCTAATCTTAAACAATTGGTCTTGTATATATATATATATATATATTCCTTAAGGCTTTTTTTGGTTTCTATTGACCTTGTGTTTGAGATTTTATGTGATAAAGATTCTGTTACACCATTTAACTCTATGGTGTTCTAAGCCATTTATTTTTCATTAGATATTCTTTCTGTATGATTTTATTTTTTGGGCTGTAGACTGTTTGGAGCATATTCAAGGTTAACCCAACTATTTGGTGTTTTCATCCCGCTATTTTATTTTACTTTTTGTAGCGGATGGCACCGGGCTATCCTGCAAATATGTTGTACATACTGCATTCGTGTGATCTGCTGTGTTATATGTCTTTTAAAAGAATTGTATTCCTCTGATTGTTCGGTAGTTTCATTCCCTTAGTTCATTCGAATGAAACTACCGAACAACCAGACCTCCCTGTGTGAAGTGTGTCCTCAATTACCCGTTGCAACATTGTTGCGAACGGGTAATTGACCTAGTAAGTAGCCGTCCTTTGTTCTCGGGGGTGGCCGCCATTCGACAAACGAACACGTGGCGGCGGCCATTTTAAAACTCCCGAACAGCGGTGTTTTGCCGTCGAGTGTCTGGAACTAAAATCGGACACTCGAGTAGGCGAACACCGCTGAGACCTCCACAAGCCCGGTCCGTTCGGTTCCTAACTACCGAACGGCCCCTCGTTCGGTAGATAGAAAGAACCGAACGAGGGGATTCAGGCGAACCCTCCCTAGCCTCTATAGCTAGAGGTTTTCGTGTATTTTATTCCCTTATGCCAGGACCGACCGCAGGGCCCATTCGCATGGAACCTCATTCGGCTATCTCAGTTAGTGCGGTCGGTCATTTTATTCCCTCCATACATTTCCCGAACCCCTGGTCTGATCTGGGTGATTTTTGGATATGTTGTTCACCCAGATCAGGGGTATCCGGGGATGTAGGATTTAAAGCGGTACCCCTACGTTTAGGGGTACATCCAGAAACGGGGGGAATTACTGTACTGGATAAGGGGATTATGATGCTGGCTGAGGGGAGGAGATGTGTGGGAGGTTACCAGGACAGGATTGGCTACTGTAATAATTATTGTAAATCCCTCCCTTGCATGGGAGCATGCTTTAAAAGGAGACTGTGGATTAAAGCTTTCAGTTCTGCTCCTGAAACTGTGTGTCGTCCAGTTATTGGGATTGCTGTTGGGATATTGCTGTATTTTACCTGCTGGAAACCTTGCCTGTGGATTTACTATTTACTTGTTCCTGAGCCTCACTTGGATTATAAGCAGAGATAACCTGGGAAATATTGCATCTCCGCTACATTTGGTTGGCAGCGCTGGGATCCAGACTCACAGAGGAACAAGCATAAATGGAGTACAGTTGGAGATTGATTTTGCCACACTAAAACGCTCCACGCTAAAAGACCTCCTGGAGGCAAGGGGTATACAAGCCAGCAATAAGAAGAAAACGGTACTCATTACTGAACTCATGGCAGAGTACCGAATGGACGGTGATTCGGTTCCCGAACAGGGGAATTCGGGAGAAACACCGGAACAGAGGGAGTTCCAGAGGCAGCTACAATTTCGGCTATCTTTCTATGGGGAACACCCTCCAGCAGAGATTATTTCAAAAACTATGACGGAAGTCCAGGAATTTATACTGAGAAATCAAACAGCAGCCCCAGTAAATGTCAGTAAATATGCCACAAGAAGGTAAGCCTAAAATACCATACCAGGCTTTTAAAACATATGTGGAGGCAGAGGAAGATATAGACGCTTTCCTGCAAGATTTTGAGAGACTGTGTGCACTGCATAGAATCAGCACAGAGGACTGGGTACCTATTTTGGCAGGAAGGTTAACTGGGAGGGCAGCTGAGGCATATCGTACTGTACCCAATGAAGAAATAAGGAATTATAGTAAAGTTAAAGAAATTATACTGGCCAGGTATGCTATAACACCAGAAGCATACCGGCGGAGATTCAGGGATTTGAAGAAGGTGGAGAAAGACTCACATGCAGAGTGGGCTTGCAGGTTACAAAGGGCAGCCCTTGGGTGCGTGCAAGCGAGCAAGGCACGGTCCATGGAGGATGTATTACAAATGGTGCTGATGGAGCAATTTTATGAGGGAGTAACTAGCGAGGTACAGGAGTGGGTAAGAGACAGAAACCCTACCTCCCTCACCGAAGCAGCCAGGAAGGCAGATGAGTACCTGGATGCACGCAGGCAGCAAAAACCTGCAGCTCCAAAAGTCCCGTTTAAAACCTTTGGGGGAACCAGCTACCTCCCAGCTCCACCGAGACCCCTGCCACCACCACCACTGCCCGCTGCACAGCCACGTTTCCGCCAGCCCACATCTGGCCCCTGCCACCACTGCCAGAAATGGGGACATTATAAAAGGGAATGCCCCCAGCTGCGGGACCGTTCCACCTGGATCCGGCCCGGTCCACCACCACCACCGAGAGCAGCCGCAGCCCACCACTACCAGGATATCGTGGCCACCCCATATGGCTCAGCGGTTCTCATTACAACTGTGGAACAATGGGAAGTACTGCACGAGGCAGATCCAGTCCAAGCCAATGCTGACAACCGCCAGCATCACAGGCAGACCGTATATCTGGAGGGTAAAGCGGTTCAGGGGCTCCGCGACTCAGGGGCTACCATCACCCTGGTAAAGAGCCACCTGGTCTCAGACCAGGCTAAACTAAACAAGACTGTGGCCGTCAGGGTAGCCGGGGGAGCAGTATACCGGCTACCTACAGCGAGGGTACACTTGCATTGGGGAGCGGGGGCAGGACATGTGGAGGTGGGGTTGATGCCGCAGTTACCGGCGGAGGTTTTATTGGGGAACGATCTGGGGAGGCTCACATCTGCTTTTGAGCCCCAGACACCCACCACAGGAGAAGCTCACCCTGTGGTTACTCGACAACAGGCCCGCACCCAGGACTACAACACACTCCCGGAGGTTCAGGTAAGAGATCCTTCCCCTTCCCTTGACTGTGTTCCCTGGGCCCCTCCTAACGAATTTGCAGCTGAGGTAGTGACTGACCCCACCTTGCAGGTGTATAGGGACAAGGTGACAGCAGACACGCCTGGGGGGGAGGGCGAAAGGTTTATCTGGGACAAACAGCTGCTATATAGGGAGACGGATAAGAAGGTATCCGGGTCAGACCCGATTGTGATGAGGCAGTTAGTGGTACCCCAGCGGTACCGGGCAGAGTTACTCCGGATAGCACATGACATCCCGCTATCTGGACATTTAGGGGTCAGCAGGACCCGGCACAGGTTAACACAAAGCTTCTTTTGGCCTGGAATTAGCCAGGAAGTGCGCAAGTATTGCAACACGTGCGATACATGCCAAAGGGTGGGGAAAAGGGGGGACCGACGCAAGGCCAAGTTACATCCCCTTCCCATAATCGAGGAACCCTTTAGCAGGGTAGCAGTTGACCTAATAGGACCCCTCAACAAAGCGAGCCCGTCAGGTAAAAGATTTATCCTGACAGTAGTAGACTATGCCACTAGATATCCAGAGGCGGTGGCCCTGACGAATATACAGGCTGAGACAGTAGCAGAAGCCCTGACGAAGATATTCTCCCGGGTGGGACTCCCCAGGGAGATTGTCTCCGATCAGGGCACCCAATTCACCGCCGAAGTCACGCAGCGCCTCTGGAAGTTTTGTGACATTAAGCCTGTCATTAGTTCCTCTTACCACCCCCAGACGAATGGGCTCTGCGAACATTTCAACGGTACATTGAAACAAATGCTCCGAACCTTCGCAGAGACCCACAAGGACTGGGAGAAATTTCTGCCTCACCTCCTCTTTGCTTACAGGGAGGTGCCGCAGGAATCCACTGGGTTTTCCCCATTTGAACTATTGTTTGGCCGCAGGGTACGAGGGCCTTTAGATTTAATCAGAGAGCATTGGGAGGGAGAACGGAGCACTGACGGTACCCCCATCATGCCATACGTGTTGGCATTCCGAGACCGCCTTGAGGCCTTAACTCAGACGGTACGCGAGAATTTGCAGGCGGCTCAGACACGCCAACGCACATGGTATGATCGGGGCACCAGGG
This sequence comes from Pelobates cultripes, assembly GCA_933207985.1. NCBI lineage: Eukaryota > Metazoa > Chordata > Amphibia > Anura > Pelobatidae > Pelobates > Pelobates cultripes. The sequence continues at coordinate 278,687,070 of OW240915.1, read as the reverse complement.
ACCGTAGCTTTCAGGTCGGGCAGAAAGTGTTGATTTTAAAACCTGTCCGACACGATAAGCTGCAGGCCGCCTGGCAGGGCCCTTATAAGGTGGTAGAACAACGGTGTGACACCACTTATATAATAGGCTCGTGCATTGGTACTGGGGGGCGACGCATGCTCCATGTGAACATGATGAAGCCCTACCAGGAGCGCTCTGAGGAAGTGACCGCCATATGCGCGCCTAACTCAGAGGAGTTTGACAGTCTGCCTCTCCCGGATCTGCTGGGAGAGGGTCAGTTATCGGGGGACTTAGGGGAAGTCACCCTGGGGGACCGGTTGAGCCCACAGGAGCGGAGCGAGGTACAACAGCTGTTGAGGGAGAAGCAGGATATCTTCTCTAATGTACCTGGTTACACTCCTCTGGCCACTCACAGAGTAGACACCCCAGGGCAACTTCCCATGCATCAGACCCCGTATCGCATCCCAGAAGCGGTCCGGGTGAACATACGCAAGGAGATTGATGAGATGCTCCAGCTGGGGGTGATTGAGCCCTCTGACAGCCCCTGGGCGTCCCCGGTAGTGCTAGTACCAAAACGGGACGGCACGAACTGTTTTTGTGTAGACTACCGGAGATTGAATGAGAAGACGGTATCTGACGCCTATCCCATGCCCAGGATAGATGAACTACTGGACCGGATGGCGAGGGGGCACTATCTCACCACTATTGACTTGTGTAAAGGGTATTGGCAAATACCCTTGGCGCAAGACGCCATCCCTAAGTCGGCCTTTGTCACCCCATTCGGCTTGTACCAATTTAAGGTCATGCCGTTTGGGATGAAAAACGCCCCGGCTACTTTTCAGCGGATGGTGGACTGCCTTCTGGATGGGTCCAAGATTATACCTGCGCATACCTCGATGATATTGCCATTTTCAGCAATACCTGGCAGGAACACTTGACCCATATAGGAGCGGTCCTAGACAGGATTAGGGCCGCTGGTTTAACGCTGAAACCAGCCAAATGCAGCATAGGAATGGCTGAAGTACAATACCTCGTTCATCGGGTAGGATGCGGCAGGCAGAAGCCAGAACCAGCCAAAGTAGAGGCTGTAGCTCAATGGCCTACCCCTAGGACTAAGACTCAGGTATTAGCGTTCCTAGGAACGACCGGGTACTACCGGAAATTTGTCCCGAATTATAGTGCCCTGGCCAAACCTCTCACTGACTTAACCCGTAAAAACCTGCCCCGCCAAGTAATCTGGACCCTGGAGTGTGAGCAGGCATTTCAGCTGTTGAAAGACCAATGCCCCTGTCTTGGCAGCTCCCAATCCAACTAAACGTTTTCTTGTCCACACAGATGCTTCTATGTTTGGATTGGGAGCAGTACTGAGCAAAGTCGGGGCCGATGGCGGAGAACATCCCGTGGCTTACATCAGCCGGAAGCTGTTACCTCGAGAAGTAAGCTACGCCGCCATCGAGAAGGAATGCCTGGCTGTGGTGTGGGCCCTGAAGAAATTACAGCCATATTTGTACGGGCAAGCTTTTTCCCTGCTCACGGATCACAACCCGTTAGTATGGCTAAACCGGGTGGCTGGGGACAATGCCAGGCTGCTGCGCTGGAGTCTGGCTGACTGACTGACTTCAAGGTGGAGCAGTGTAGCGGATGGCACCGGCTATCCTGCAAATATATTGTACATAACTGCATTCGTGTGATCTGCTGTGTTATATGTCTTTTAAAAGAATTGTATTCCTCTGATTGTTCGGTAGTTTCATTCCCTTAGTTCATTTGAATGAAACTACCAAACAACCAGACCTCCCCTGTGTGAAGTGTATCCTCAATTACCCGTTGCAACATTGTTGCGAACGGGTAATTGCCTAGTAAGTAGCCGTCCTTTGTTCTCGGGGGTGGCCGCCATTCGACAAACGAACACGTGGCGGCGGCCATTTTAAAACTCCCGAACAGCGGTGTTTTGCCGTCGAGTGTCTGGAACTTAAATCGGACACTCGAGTAGGCGAACACCGCTGAAACCTCCACAAGCCCGGTCCGTTCGGTTCCTAACTACCGAACGGCCCCTCGTTCGGTAGATAGAAAGAACCGAACGAGGGGATTCAGGCGAACCCTCCCTAGCCTCTATAGCTAGAGGTTTTCGTGTATTTTATTCCCTTATGCCAGGACCGACCGCAGGGCCCATTCGCATGGAACCTCATTCGGCTATCTCAGTTAGTGCGGTCGGTCATTTTATTCCCTCCATACATTTCCCGAACCCCTGGTCTGATCTGGGTGATTTTTGGATATGTTGTTCACCCAGATCAGGGGTATCCGGGGATGTAGGATTTAAAGCGGTACCCCTACGTTTAGGGGTACATCCAGAAACGGGGGGAATTACTGTACTGGATAAGGGGATTATGATGCTGGCTGAGGGGAGGAGATGTGTGGGAGGTTACCAGGACAGGATTGGCTACTGTAATAATTATTGTAAATCCCTCCCTTGCATGGGAGCATGCCTTAAAAGGAGACTGTGGATTAAAGCTTTCAGTTCTGCTCCTGAAACTGTGTGTCGTCCAGTTATTGGGATTGCTGTTGGGATATTGCTGTATTTTACCTGCTGGAAACCTTGCCTGTGGATTTACTATTTACTTGTTCCTGAGCCTCACTTGGATTATAAGCAGAGATAACCTGGGAAATATTGCATCTCCGCTACACTTTTAATAGAATATTGTCATAAAAAGCGATTACTGTATTACAACAGAACTCTATGTTCCAGGAACCATTGATTAGAATGCTATGTATTGCAAGGTGTGGCTGGAAACACCTAGGGGACAAATGCCAGAACATTTTCTTTACTCTTTTTATTTACATTTAATGAGATGCAAAAAATACTTAAACCAATGAGATTGATTAGTAATTGTTTGATTTTGATTTTTGTGTGTGTAATATTTTTTGTAGGAATATTTTTAAGATGGTAGTTAGCCAAGTCTAAGAAGGTCTTGGAAATTTTTGAACAGATTATCTTCAGATCATGGTCCAGTATGACCAGGTCTTTATGTTCACACTGATCTCATTCAACTTCCTAACTCACTTGGACAGCACAATCTTGCATGACAGAACGTCTGCCAAGGATTGACATCAGGATAGATGGTTCAGTACCAGAATCTAAGAATTCACGGTCTAGAAGCCGGAACTCTGCGACACTTTCAATACATATCTATTGGAAAGTTGCTCACACAAGTCAATGTTTAATCCAAAGATACATTTGTTATGCAGCATATTTCATTATGTTACTGAATAACCTGTCCTTCATGACTCATGCCATCCAAACTGTTCTCGGACATCAATTTATAACAGATTTTGACACGAAGATGACTACCGCATGGATAAAATTCCTTAATGAGGTTTCTCTTGTACTGTCTTGGTCTGGAAAGAAGTGACCAAGTACAGGAACTGAACATAGAGATGTAATCTGTTGTATGAAGATCCAATATCTCTCTATGACAAGCTAACCTAATGTCTTTTTGCTGATGATACTAAGATATGTAACAGGGTTGATGTTCCAGGAGGGATAAGCCAAATGACAAATGATTTAGGTAAACTAGAAAAATGGTCAGAATTGTGGCAACTGACATTTAATGTGGATAAGTGCAAGATAATGCATCTTGGGCGTAAAAACCCAAGGGCAGAGTACAGAATATTTGATAGAGTCCTAACCTCAACATATGAGGAAAGGGATTTAGGGGTGATTATTTCTGATGACTTAAAGGTAGGCAGACAATGTAATAGAGCAGCAGGAAATGCTAGCAGAATGCTTGGTTGTATAGGGAGAGGTATTAGCAGTAGAAAGAGGGAAGTGCTCATGCCATTGTACAGACCTCACTTGGAGTATTGTACACAGTACTGGAGACCGTATCTTCAGAAGGATATTGATACCTTAGAGAGGGTTCAGAGAAGGGCTACTAAACTGGTTCATGGATTGCGGGATAAAACTTACCAGGAAAGGTTAAAGGATCTTAACATGTATAGCTTGGAGGAAAGACGAGACAGGGGGGATATGATAGAAACATTTAAATATATAAAGGGAATCAACACAGTAAAGGAGGAGACTATATTTAAAAGAAGAAAAACTACCACAACAAGAGGACATAGTCTTAAATTAGAGGGACAAAGGTTTAAAAATAATATCAGGAAGTATTACTTTACTGAGAGGGTAGTGGATGCATGGAATAGCCTTCCAGCTGAAGTGGTAGAGGTTAACACAGTAAAGGAGTTTAAGCATGCATGGGATAGGCATAAGGCTATTCTAACTATAAGATAAGGCTAGGGACTAATGAAAGTTTTTAGAAAATTGGGCAGACTAGATGGACCGAATGGTTCTTATCTGCCGTCACATTCTATGTTTCTATGTTTCTATGTTTCTAACCTGAAAACTCAATTCATATTTCTCATGGTTACACACAAAATAAGGCCTGGTCTTATCGGAGTAGTGTGTATTCATTTTATTTTGTCACCTTTCTGTTTCTAGGGAAGTCTGAGGAATAATCAAAAGGGAAGCTATAGTGCCAGGAAAACATAGCTCCCTATCTGGTGTCCCCCACATGGTGCAGAAGTTGATAAGGAAAAGAAAAACCCTTATGTGATTTACCGGAGTCCAACACCAATGTCTCTCGGTGCTGGCTTTGGCCCAGCCTCTGCTTCTCCCCACTGACATCAGCCAGCAGGGGAAACCTAATGCACAGGCAATTAGGGTATTCCCCATAGGAAAGCATTATACCCCTATGGGGTTTTAGCTGACGCTGGACGTCTCAATGCATAGCGAGAGACCTCTAGCAAAAGTTAGGAGACCAAAAGTTGCCTATTGACCCAGAAGTCTCTCTAGTGGCTGTCTAATAGACAGCAGTGGCTGTGTCCCATTACAACTTACAGTCCATTTGATGTTAAGTTTCGTTGAAGCAGGAGCTCCAGATCTTGTCTGCCAACTACTTGTTACATAACTCTATGAATATAAAGCTGTGCCGACAATGTTGCTGCTGTTTAACCCCTTACATGTGTGACATGTCATGATTCCCTTTTATTCCAGATGTTTGGTCCTTAAGGGGTTAAACACTAATGTAGAACCAACAAGTAACATCTCACCCAAGGCTAGCTAAGTGCCAACCACCTCCAGTGTCTATGCAGGAAAAGGTTCAGATGTTGGCATAATCTTCAAAAGATGGGAAAAGATACATATTTGTGATGTTACAAAGTGTAAGGTTACACTTTACTGGCTACTGTAAAAGTTGAATGATTAAAAGCAGTCTTTTGTCAGTGACACAAATTATGTAAGGGGCATTAATAAAGGTGTGGCTTTTTTGTTTTTTTTGTTTTCCCGTCCTTTGAATATTAAAGGAACTGTATTCCTAAAACTAGTGGTGTGAGCGCTGAATGCATTAGGTGCTCACCATAGGAAAGACGTAAGAATTTCTCATGTAAAGCGTGAGGATGTCCGGGTCATTTCAGAGTAAAATTCTGTGCAAGCGCCTCTAGTGGCTGTCTGGTAGACCGGCACCAGACATTTTTAAACCTGCAATATAAACATTGCAGGGTTAAGGGAACAGGAGCATTGCACTCAGGACACCTCAATGGGATGAAATGGTCTGGGTGTCTATAGGGACCGATTTATTTTTCATATGTAAATAATATATAAATTCACACTTTTATTCCTTGGACACGACCGTTCCTGGATCTTCATTCTACAATTGCATAACTTTCTATAACGGGTGCTAACTTGAAGGGAAATGTAACAAGTTTTCAGTTGTAGAATAAAGGTGTTGGTTTCTGTATTTGACCTAATTATTCACACAGTGAAAAAAACAATCTTTATTCACCAACAAAACAAACCCTGCCTGGAAGGGACACGTGTTCATAAAAGGTTTTTCATTAATTACAGGAAAAAAATAATGGATTCAATGTAATATAGCCTGGTTTAAAGAAATTAAAACATTCAAGAAATTGTAGTGTATCTAATATAAATATTTTTGTAAGTATAAAATATTTCATGCAAGATCGTTTACCATAAAGTCTTGAGAAAAACTACAGCTCGTGCACTAAAATCAACAAATACAAGTGGATTTAAATATCATGTATTTCCTTCAAAATCCCAGGCTGTGCTAAATCTGATGTGAATTCACCAAAACCAGGAAATTACTAATATACAAAAATAGACAAGGCAATAAATGTTTTTTACTGAAGAAATATGCAATTCTGCAGACACTTAATGGGAAAAGCCCTCTAACGCCACACATAATAGAGAACAAAAATAAACAAAGCCCGAACCTTCACAAATATATCACAAGGGTAACAATCTTAAACTCTTCTATAAAGTGTCCTTGGGTTTGGTGCTTCTCCACAGAATATGACAAGACAGGAGAATCATATTAATATAGTAAGTACAATGCCACAGGTTAGAAAAAAAATAGGAAAAGACACTTACATTTAGTGGAGCTTAGTGTAAGCTCAAAAATCTTTAGTATGTGAATAAAAATGAAAAAAAATGGTCACTCCTTAGTATAGAGCTTCTTGAAAGCTTGAAGGTTCATGCATGCAGTAGTAGAGTATAGTAACGGTGCAGTCATTCCTACGCCACCATACATATGTCAGACACAGAGAAAATGTTCAGTGCTCACTGTATATAGATAATAGTATAAATTCATAAAAATACTAACAGTGTTTGGAGCACTATAGATGCTCAATCAAATCAGCGAGGGTGATACCATCCACACCAAGAGTAATAATTTGTAAAGTTTAAATGTAGAGGTTATTAAAACCCACTGAATAACAGGTATCAGGCAGGATGTTATCTAAAACCAATTTATTCAAGCAATATAAAAAAATACAAATGAATACATTAAATATATTGGCACACGCTTTTCATCACGCAGAGCCTTTTTCAAGTGCATAGTTTACACCAATATACTCCCCTTTTAATAGGTTAGTGAATATTAGAATTTTCTATAAAAAATTACATCACTGTCACGTAGCTATCTTTAAAAAACAATATACAATACTATCGTTATATAGTATAACAGCTTAATGTAATTGTTCTTGTGAGTATAGTCAGTCCTTGCAGGATTTTTAATGTAAGCACTGCCATTTCATAAAAAAGACAGTTTTTACATTACTGCCTAGGAAGATCTCTAATGGCCACTTTTTAGATGGACACTATCGGTGCTTCCTAGGTCAGTGTTGTACAATGTGACCAGGAACTTTCCTCATAGAGATGCATTGATTCAATCAGGAGATGTTGATTGGTGCCGCATGGTGTTTTGCATTGGATTTGCTGAGATCATTTCTCAGCCAAAGGGGTGGAGTAGTGGAGTAGTGGAGCCAACCGCGTTGAGACCAGCGCGGCACAGAAAGAAAGGTGGGAAACAAAATAAAACCACTTTTTAAATGGGAAACAAGGGGGCCAAGAACTTAGACTGTGCTTTTACAACTAAAATCAGGGAGATCAGGCAAAACAGGTGGTTACTGTGTATAGTGCGCTTGCAGAAAAGCTACACACTCTAGTGGGTTTCTCTTTCTCCCAATCAGGGAGATCAGATCCACCATGTTTACAGGGACACATATTTATGAAAACGCATGAAAAGGGTTGCCCTGCATTGTGTATAATGCATATTCTGCATTATTGTCTCATGTCCTCATTGCAGGATTGTACATTGCCTAATTATTTAATCTAATACACCTTTTTCTGAATTCTATGTGATCCCTTTTCATGTGCTGCCCATCAATATATATGAGTGGTA
>OW240915.1:278303952-278679216 GCA_933207985.1 Pelobates cultripes | reverse complement strand
CCCTCCCTCCCCTGTAATGTCCTCCCCCCCTCCAATAATCTCCCTCCCCTATAATCATCTCCTCACCTCCCCTGCCCTTCTGTAGCGTGGCCGAGCTGCTTTCCGGTCCGCGACCCGGCGGGACTGATAGGAAGTGCACACTGAGTGTGCACTTCCTTTCAGTCCCGCCGGGTCGCGGACAGGAAAGGAGCTCGGCCACGCTACAGTGCCGGGGAGGTGAGGCACTGCGGCAGCCGCCTGAGCGCTCTCTATAGAGCGCTCAGGCGGCTGCAGAATTTAAAGGGCCGGCGATGGGGGCGCAGGGCGCCCCCTCCTATATGGCGCCCTAGGCGGCTGCCTAGTTCGCCTTATAGGAAGCGCCGGCCCTGGCTGTAGTTTTACCACTAACCCTGTGCTTGACATGCCACCAGGGAGGGCAGGCAACCATTGCCTTCAATAAGTTGAAGTGAAAAAAAAATGTTGTCTCTGTGTTCTAAATATAAACACTTTGTTGTCCATACACGCTTACAAAAAGTCAGTTCTCCCTTGCCTTTTGAACTCAGCTAAAGCATTGCTTCCACTATTCTGGAAGTAACACTCAACATCACCTCTGTCATTGTGGGTGTCTATGGTTCAGAAAGCAAGGCAGATGGACGCCATGAGTGTATACAGCCCTAGGAGGCAGGAAACTGGTGGATGGCTGTGGTTCTTCTGGCTAGAGTCTCTTTCTTCTCTAGATTTCCCTAATTATGAAAAGATTGAAGCTCCCACACACTCTATTGAGTTCCTCTCTTACACTCTCTTAAAGGTGGAGTCACACCTATGGCAGCAAAGTGCTTTAACTCTTTACGTGCAGTGTCTTACACTTGCCCTGGTGCACCACTCCACCCTCTATCCCTGATCCGCACAGCCATTACATAGGTTACTTCTCTGTAACTGATTGTGGCAAGTATAGTAAAGAGCCCACCTTTTGATAAATACAGAAAATATATGGAGTCTCTGAAGGTAAATTCAATTTAAATGTAAACAAGAAATATAAAAATAATTGTAATTCATTACAGAACAATACCATAACAAAGAAAACTATTAAATATATAGGACAGTTTTATGCGGAGGGTAAATTGCTCTTGGTCTGCTATTAAAGACTACCACTGAATTCATGATGCAAGTGTTAATGATACAAGACTGTCTGTGATTATTATTTATTTATTTATTTATAAAATATTTTACCAGGAAAGATACATTGAGACTTCTCTCGTTTTCAAGTATGTCCTGGGATTAGAAATATGCCATATTTAATTTCTTTTTTTTGGTTTTGTTTATTGATCCTGAGTTTATCATTTCAGTATGTATAGGTCAGATAGGTTGGATTTTGATGGGTCCTTGGTTGATGTGTCTCCTCTTCCTGCAGTGCCTTAATTCCTACTGCTCTTTGGTGGTGACAGATCATATAATTTAAGCTACTTTTTGAACTGACACCTTTAGTGTGTCATATGTATTGCAAGTATTATTATTAATAAATAAGCCCATCATAAAAAGCTACACCTAGATAAACTGATGCATTGGTCTTCGCCATTTCTATTGCAACCTATACAGAATTAGTGACAATCCTTTTGTGACATATTGGCCTTATATGTTAGTTAATACAGGTGCAGCCTAGATGTTAATCTGCTCGCTAGCATAAAATGAAAATAAGCCTTTCCGACTCTGGCCAGAAATGTTATTAACAAGAAAGGTGGCAGGCCTGCATATAGGCAATTCTTCAAGATGCCAGGGACCACCCATATAATACTGCTTAATTCATTTACATTATTGTAACTAAGTCCATTCAAATATGTCATCATTCATCTTCATCCATTACGTTTAAACCATAGTCTTCCAGATTTACACTGCCTCCTCCTGTGAACTACAAGCACATCTAATGTGTTTATAGTTTGAATGACATCCTTAGAGACAGGTGGAACAAAACCTCTAAGCAGCAGTAAAACTGAGACATTTGTATGCATGGACACAAATTTCTTGGGAGTGGAAAACCCAACCCTTGTGTTACTTTTATAGCAGTAGCTGTAGCAAGATTGTTAATATTGACAGTTAAAACTGGGCTTCAAAATTAACTCACTATAGTTGCAGGCATCACAGTGCACCTTGTTACTAAGTTTTTGTTCCAATTAGAAAACACATTAGTGTTATACACTTTTCTGGGAAATGAGACGTCATCATAAAATTTTAGGTTTTGACAATTCTACCACTAAACATAGATAGTAAAGGTGGTGACACAGAAGCATGGGGGGCAGGGGGGGAGGTGGGGGGGGGGGAGATTTATCGAAGTGTTCTGTGTGTGTGTTTTTTGGGGGGTGAAAGATAAGAGTAACACGTTTTAAGAGTAACCAGGAAGGGAGGAATCCGCACTCATCAAATAAACGAAACCAGGTGCACAACTGGACCTGAGGCTGGCAAACCCCATACATAAATGTAGAAAGCAAAGTCAACCAGGAAGGGAGGAATCCGCACTCATCTAATAAATGAAACCAGGTGCACAGAAAGGAATAAAAACCTCATCGCAGGTCGAAACATTGCTGTTTATGTTCTGACTCTCCAAATAAATCTGCTACCTTTTTGTGCCTTGGGTGCCTGGATCACATTGTTTTCTCCAGTTTTAAGAGTAGTCTGAAAATTGCAACTTTTCTTATATGTTTATAGTGAATATATTGAAAGATTTTGGCACCTCCACATTTACATCTCACTAAGAATACTATGAGAATATGTTGCATGTACCGTTGTTGACTTTCTATACCAAAATAAAAGTGGTGTAAAAAAATGTCATCAAATAAAATATGTGTGGTCCAAAAAACATAGAAACCGTAATAAATGGAATGCAATATATAAATAGTAATGCAACAATAAATAAATAAGGAAAAGTAGCATAAATGATGAATAGTGCGAAAAAAATCAGAAATTTCATTTAAAGGAAAGGTGCAGATAATTCACCAATACTTTGATAAATCTCCCCCTATTGTGCCTGCTTTTCACGCTCTAAAGCAATGTGTGTCTTGGATGTAACAGGAACAAACTGGATTGAGTAGTTGTCAATTAAAGGACCACTATAGGCACCCAGACCACTTCAGCTTAATGAAGTGGTCTGGGTGCCAGGTCCATCTAGGATTAACCCTTTCTGCTGTAAACATAGCAGTTTCAGAAAAACTGCTATGTTTACATTAGGGTTAATCCAGCCTCTAGTGGCTCTCTCATTGATAGCCGCTAGAGGCACTTCCGTGCTTCTCACTGTGAAAACGAGTATGTTTTCCTGGCACTATAGTGGTCCTTTAACCCCTTAAGGACACATGACATTTGTGACATGTCACGATTCCCTTTAATTCCAGAAGTTTGGTCCTTAAGGGGTTAAATCTTTAATGTGCATTTAATAGAAATTAGACCATTAGGGGAAAAGGATAACACAAGTTACTCTTTTGTTCTTCTATACAATGGTGTAATTTTGATAAATGTTTCAGTTTTCCTTCAGCCTGCTGGCTGGGTATGATGGGCACACACTTAACTGAAGTTGAAAGACCAAATGCTGGGCACCCCAAAGCTAAAAGATAAGCAGGTATCTCTCCCTATAAACACTGGCATCACTCTCCATCGAATTCATTGAAATCTAGCTGAGTTCAGTACACTCTCTAGGGCAGAGATTTTCTGTTCTGCTGTCAAATGCTATGTGCATTTATTGAAAGCAATTGCCAGGCCATGATGATGATGACTATGATGATAAAAATGTTGTATGGGGGGCCTGGGGATCCATCTCTCTCTGCTATTAGTATGATGATGATGATAACGTTATTATGGAGGTCCAGGGAACCCCCCTCTCTGTTATTATGATAGTTTTGTCTATGGAAAGTCAGGGGATCTCTCTGGTGTTATTATTATGATGATAATGTTGTCTATGGAGGGCCAGTGGGATCCATCACTCTTTCTGTGTACTATTATGATAATGTTGTTAATCGAGGTCTAAGGGTTCCCTCTCCCTCCCTTCCTGTGTATTAGTATGATAATGTTGTTTATGGAGGGCTGGAGGCCCTCTGTATTATGATGATAATGTTATAGTACAGATCCTGGGTTTCTCTCTCTGTATTATGATGATAGTGTTAAAGTATTTGTCCTGGGTTTATCTCTCTCTGTATTATGATGATAGTGTTATATTATATGTCCTGGGTTCCCCCTCTCTCTCTGTATTATGATAATAGCATAGTGCTGATAATTGAGGTCATGGGGTTCTCTCTCTTTCTCTCTGTGTGTGTTATTATGGTGATAGAGAGAGGGAACCCCAGGACCTCAATTATCAACACTATCACCATAACAACACAGAGAGAGGGAACCCCAGGACCTCAATTATCAACACTGTGTTATTAGGTGATAGTGTTAATAATTGGGGTCCCCTCTCTCTCTGTATTATGATGATAGTATAGTGTTAATAATTGGGGTCCTTGGTTTCCCCTCTCTCAGTGTTAATATGGTGATAGTGTTAATAATTGGGGTCCTGCGGTTCCCTCTCTCAGTGTGTTATTATGGCGATAGTGTTAATAATTGGGGTTCCCTCTCTCAGTGTGTTATTGGGTGATAGTGTTAATAATTGGGGTCCCCTCTCTCTCTGTATTATGATGATAGTATAGTGTTAATAATTGGGGTCCTGGGTCCCCCCTCTCTCAGTGTGTTATTATGGTGATAGTGTTAATAATTGGGGTCCCCCCTCTCTCAGTGTTATTATGATGATAGTATAGTGTTAATAATTGGGGTCCCCCCTCTCTCAGTGTTATTATGATGATAGTATAGCGTTAATAATTGGGGTCCTGGGTCCCCCCCTCTCTGTTTGTTATTATGGTGGTAGTGTTAATAATTGGGGTCCCCCCTCTCTCAGTGTGTTATTATGATGATAGTATAGTGTTAATAATTGGGGTCCTGGGTCCCCCCTCTCTGTTTGTTATTATGGTGGTAGTGTTAATAATTGGGGTCCCCCCTGTCTCAGTGTGTTATTATGATGATAGTATAGTGTTAATAATTGGGGTCCCCCCTGTCTCAGTGTGTTATTATGATGATAGTATAGTGTTAATAATTGGGGTCCCCCCTGTCTCAGTGTGTTATTATGATGATAGTATAGTGTTAATAATTGGGGGGTCCCCCCCTCCCCCTGTCTCTGAGTGTTATTATGATGATAGTATAGTGTTAATAATTGGGGTCCCCCCCTCCCCCTGTCTCAGTGTGTTATTATGATGATAGTATAGTGTTAATAATTGGGGTCCCCCCTGTCTCAGTGTGTTATTATGATGATAGTATAGTGTTAATAATTGGGGGGTCCCCCCCTCCCCCTGTCTCTGAGTGTTATTATGGGAAGCTGTTCTAGTTTGACCCTTGCAGGGTGAGGTAGTCCCTGCCCCTAAGCAGGGTGCAGTGCTGCTCGCAGTGGGGTGAGGCAGGCGAGCTGTATGCTGTGAGTGGAAAGAAGAGGAGGCCTCCCCCAGCCTGCTCCCCCACCCCCCACCTCACCCGCCCCCCTGACTCCCCCTCTCCGGACAGCGCCCCGGTGCATTGTGGGCGCAGTCCGTTGTTCATTTGCCATTCGACCTCGGCCAGGGCCGCGTACAGCGAGAGAGAGAGAGACCGACACCGAGACACTCACCTACCCAACCAGCCAGCTACCCGGCCGCCATCTCCGGACCGACCCCGAGCCGCCCTGCCGTGCCCGAGCTCGCTGTGTGTGTGAGGGGGAGCGGCCCGGAGCGGAGCGCGAGCTGGTGGTGGCCCCTGCGGGAGGGCTCGGGGCCCCCCGGTCCGGCTGCCGGCGCTGCGAGAGCCGCGAACATGGCGGAGATGAACCGCAGGACCTTGGCCTTCCGAGGAGGCGGCGGCCTCGGCCTGGCCTCCGCCATCGCCCCCGGGAACAACAACAACAACAACGGCTCCGGCCTGCTGGCCGCGGAGGAGGCCTGGGCCCTGCGGCAGGTGAATGGCGGCGGCGGCGGGGGCAGCAGCGGGCCGGCGGGCGAGGAGGTGGAGGTGGAGCTGGACGCCGAGGCCCTGCTGGAGGAGGAGGACGAGGAGGAGGCGGCTGAGGCCTACCGCGGCATGGTGATGGCCGGCCGGGCGGAGAGCAGGCAGCCCGGGGCGGGAGGAGGAGGAGGAGGCCCCGCGGCGGCCGGCGGCGGCTCGGTCAGTGTGGGGAGCAGCGAGGAGGAGGACGACGAGGAGGAAGAGGAGGAGGAGGATGAAGCGGCGGCGGCCGGGCAGGCGGGGAGAGGTGACCCGGCAGGGGTGGCCGAGGAGGAGGAAGAGGAGGATGCCCCCCGGAGATACGGCCTCCTGCCCGCCGCCCGCTCCCAGTCCCTGCTGCCCAGCCTGCACTGCTCCTTCCAGGGCTCCTGGCTGCACGAGTTCCCATGGCTGCACTTCAGCCAGGAGACAGGCCTCATGTCCTGCTCCTGGTGCCACAAAGGCCAGGGCCAGCCGGGACACGACGAGCTAGCCAAGGGGACCCGTGTCTACAAGAGGGCCACCCTGCTCCGGCACAACCAGTCCAACGAGCACCGCATGAACGACCCTGCAGCTCAGGTAAGTGGCTGGGAGCCAACACTGCTGTATAATAACACTGCTGTATAATAACACTGCTCATACAGGCTTCCAGGAATAACTGGGGGTCATAGTCCAATGCCCCCCTAATCTGACCTTCCTATTACCCTGCTGTATAATAACACTGCTCATACAGGCTTCCAGGAATAACTGGGGGCCATAGTCCAATGCCCCCCTAATCTAACCCTACTATTACCCTGCTGTATAATAACCATGCTTATACAGGCTTCCAGGAATAACTGGGGGTCATAGTCCAATGCCCCCTTAATCTGACCCTATTATTACCCTGCTGTATAATAACCATGCTTATACAGGCTTCCAGGAATAACTGGGGGTCACAGTCCCATGTCTCACCATATCTGACCTTATTTAACCCTGCTGTATAATAACCATACTAATACAGGCTTCCAGGTATAACTGGGGGTTACAGATCAATGCCCCTCTATATCTGACATTATTTAACCCTGCTTTATAATTACAATGGCCATACAGGCTTCCATGTACAGCTGGGGGCTCACCCATAATATTACTTTATTGTAATCCTGCTTTATAATAACCGTGGCCATACAGGCTTCCAGGTATAACTGGGAGGCCACAATCTAATACCCCCTAATCGGACTTTATTGTAACCCTGCTCCTGACTTTATCAAATCTTTATCTTCCAGCTAATACACTATAGCAACACATTGTATCAAATTGCTTTTACTCCTGATATAAACACGTTTAGTACCATGAACTATTGGAATTAAGCTATGACACCCCATAGTGTGTTTTTACCAGAGTTCAGACATTAGGCTCCAGCACTGCTGGATAGTGGGATATTTCGGTGTAATCTGACGTTTTGGATAGAGTTACATCCGTCCATTGATACTGAAGTCCCATTGTTGGTTGTTTTGGCTGTGATGCCTCAGAGTGCTATGAGTCACGATGCTAACACATGCCACTTGTAACCAAGCTGTTGGCTAGTGTGCCAAATATTAACCTGTTCTGTTTGTTAGTGTATACACATCTGTAATGGTCCCTTTGCACAGTAAGGAATCTGATACACATTGATACAAGCTCTGGGGATAGGGTGCAGGGGATCGGTTCACGTGATGAGCCACCCCTTTGTTGGGCAGATGGAAGCCATGTCCTTGGGGATCTGTGTCTGTGCACCCCACCCTCGGTGTAAGCTGATTACACTATCTGCTAAGAGGAGGAGGAGGGGCGGCTGGTGCTAAGTGCAGTCATCTGAGAAGCAAGGGGTGACCTACATAGTATGAAGGAGCCTGAGCTGGTGTGAGACCCAGGCCGGAAGTGTGTTCCCCGCCCTCCCCGTTCTCCTAGGCCCCCATCTTCTCTTCCTGTGCCCCCTCCTTCTCTCCTCCCCAGCTCCCCCAGGTGGGCGCCGCCCGCAGCAGGACTGTCCCGGGGTAGAGACGTGTCGCTACGTGGCTGTTACCCAAACTGACTGCCTTGCTGCCCCCGATAGGGGGTCTCTCTGTAACACAGATCCCTAATGTTGTGACCAGCTGGCTTCACTCTCCCATGTCCTGGTCTAAGGGCAGGAAGGCCTAGCACGTAAACAGCATAAAATAGTGGTTCATTAGGTAATGGCCAACAGGTACATCTCAGGTGTATTAGAACTACAGCTCTTAATGAGTTTTATTCATAAACGGTTAGGGAAACACACTTTGCTTTCCCTGAATAATAGCTTCTTAGCTATGTTTCAATGACTAGAATTTAACTACAAAAGTTATAAGTTAAAAAGTGTCTGGTTTACTCATGGGGCATTTTGATTTTTTTTTTTTATTATTACTGTGGTTACACATGTATATACCAAAATGCTAGTCATGTGAAAATATTAATGCTCTGCAGAACATTCCTGTTTTGGCAAGTGCATAATGTGTGCACTATACTGGGTTTTGTGAGTGTAAAAGAAGAGCACAATGCATATGTGATATACCCTTTAAGGGCCCTAATACATAATGTTGCCACAGTTGTAGTTTTATAATAAAATGATGCACCTATACCCGTATGTACATGCAAAATATGTGCATTAATTTTTTGAATATAATATTATATTCTTAGATGGATACCTTCAACGTGTAACACTACATTTTAGCATTTTTGTACAATTAAAGTTGCACATAGTTTGCAATTTATGTAATGTTATTACTTTTTCCCCCACTCATTATTTTACATATTTTATTATAAGTGATATATATGTTGTAGATGGTTATTAGTATAATTGTGCAGTCTCAAAATCAATGCATTACCCACTATAAGGCTTTGAAAAGTAAAAACAATAAAATTTGACACCTGTATGTCACAGACATATGGATATAAACAGAAAATTTGCCTGGTTTACAAAAATTATATTCTGATCTATACATTTTATGGAAAATTAGCAGGCATTGTGTGTGTATGTGTATATTTATAGTAGATTGGATTAGCCGTATTAGTTCAATAGACAAGATGCCACAATATCAGAGTATTGCAGTATGCAATAATCCTTTTTTATTTGACTAACATAATATTTCGAAGACAAGCTTGCAAGAGTTTTCCCTCTCTTCCTCACCGAGGAAGAGAAAAGGCTTGTCTTTGAAATATGATGTTAGTCCAATAAAATGTATCCTTGTATACTGCCATACTCTGGTATTTTGGTTTGTGTATATGTGTGACAAATTAAAATAAACCGGCAAAAGAGGACAGGCTGTCTAAATACATTGATTATTGGAAAGAAAATATTTGTTGAAATATTGTATCCTCTTTTACGCATTTAACATTTACTTTATTTTCCTATTTTAGGAGCCTGACATAAAACCGGAAGTGGCAGAGTCATACAGTGAATACAGTACCAAGCCAAATGAGAATTCTTATTGCTACCAACTGCTGCAAGAGTTAAATGAGCAGAGAAAAAAAGGGATACTTTGCGATGTCAACATAGTGGTAAACGGAAAAGTTTTCAGAGCTCATAAAAATATACTGGTTGCAGGAAGCCGTTTTTTTAAAACCTTATACTGTTTTACAAACAAAGAAAGCCGTGACCAAACCACTGTTACCTATTTAGATGTTGTTGCTGTTCATGGTTTTTCCATCATCTTGGACTTCATGTACTCTGGTAACCTTGTACTCACCAGCCAAAATGCCATTGAGGTGATGACTGTGGCCAGCTACCTGCAGATGACTGAGGTTGTACAGTCCTGTCGTAACTTCATCAAAGATGCCTTGAATATCAGTATCAAAAATGAAGCTCCAGAGAACATTATGGTGAACTATAACAAACGAAAAAATAAGGATGGCCCTGCACACCGTGACCAAAAAGCGGTAAGCTTCTGGGCCACACGCAATCTGACTAGTTTGGCGAGCAGTGTGAAGCTAGAAGATGGGTTTAATTTAGATGAAACACCAAATGAGAGCTTTCAGTCAAACGATTCTACATGGATTCAGGACAGTTCTCCGGAAGTGACGGAAATCGAGCCACAAGGTCAGGCAAAAGTGTTTGTGTGGAATGATATGGGCTCCAATTCAGTTGGGATGCAAGAGCCCAGCAAACAGAGAAGGAAAAACTTAACCACAAAAAGATTTGTTTATAATATCCCTCCAAACAATGAACTTCAAGTGGATAGTAACACAATGCTCCCGCAACCCATTCCCTACACAGAAGAGGATGTGCAGTGCTTCCATGATGGAGCAGGTAATCTTACATGTGAGTGTAAATGTGTATTTTTTGGGGGGGCATAATGGTTTTAAAGATGTTACAAAAATTCAACTGCTTTACTTTGTTGCTTAGATGCAGAGTTTAAGAATCTGGATCTGATATTTGCTGTTATTAATGTATAGGTCTTTTTTCTTTAGCCATACTTGCAGAGTTATTTGTCAGTGTGAAAATTGTTGGGAATTTAAATGATCAAATTTAGGGGCAAAATAGACAAATTACAAAAACCTTTTTGTCAGTCAGCTTCCAGTTTGACTGCTTTGGCTTTAAATTGAATTCCTGGCAATTCTCATTTTAGTGAGCAACCCTGTTGGTGTTTGTTTTATTGTAAGTGCTTCAAGTTCTGGGAGCACAGACTTTTCATGAGCAGGCTTTAAACGGTATAATTTGTATAGCTGATACATATGAAACTGTATGGAGAGAAAATGGACGTTCTTATACAGTGTGTATAAAAATGCTTAGGCAGTACTATATAATTCAATTACCAGCTACTTGTTCTCTCATTAATGCAGTATTAACTGGGATTAAAAAAAGCAGCCTATGGGAAAAAATTATATATATATATATATATATATATATATATATATATATATATATATATATATATATATATATATATATATATATATAATATATATATATAATCTCTCTCTCACTAATTCACTTACTGCTGCTGTTCCGTATTGTGGGTGGCTTCACCTCCCTATGATGCCTTGAGCATGCAGAAATGATGTACTGTAGTGTGCATGCTTGGGTATTCCTTCAATTGTGCTCTGTCTGCATCCATATGGTACTGCAGAATTTGGAATAATTTACGCACTTTTGCCCAGCAGCCCATGTATGTTTAAAATCTATGTTCGCTATTCCGTTGTGCAAAATTCTCACATGGATCTTATACTTGGTGTGAAAACATCTGCGAAGTTGTATATTTACAGCTTTCTATATACAAATGTTTGGCCCTAGCAAGTTGCTAAGCATGTAGGTTCCCTGACTCATGGAACTTATCACAAATTGTCCATTTAATGCACTTAAAATACTTTACACTATACATCTAGTTTTTTGCATGAAATCCAACATTCATTATATTAGCTGCTATCTTAAATAGGGAATGACAATTTCCATTTTAAAATCTAGATATGTTAATTTATATGCACTTCCTGTTTGTTACTTCTAGTCTGGTGCTACACAACCAGTCCTGAAATTAAAGGCATACTTTCAGCTATGGTTTAACTATAAAATGAACATGTTTGTCATACTGGAAAATACAGCATTTTGTGATCTTCCTTTAGTACAAGTGACTTGACTTGGCCTGGTCTTTTTCATTGAGATCCCTAATCACACCTCTGCAAAACTAGTGTAATGTTAGAATTTTTGTCTGCTGGTGAGTCCTGAGGAGACTGTTCTTGGTTGTACTTTGGTAATGGATACCCTACCACAGTAATGCGATCAATGGTATGTAAATGCAGTCTTAATATTTACAAAATATAAAAGTGAAAATCTATATGGTAAATATTTTGAAGCCCACTACGAATTTGCTTGTGTTAGTTTGATATAAGAGCACTTCTTTACACATGCAGGGAGTCTCTTGTCATTTATAGAATATGGCTTATTTTTATGCTCCTTCTTCTATAAAAGGTCCATTGTCTGGCGTAAGCTTATATACATCACAGAGAGTTATTAGTAGGGGATTCTGAGTGTGAACTGTATGGTTGGGAATCAACAGTGGTGCTGTATTACAAAAAACTTTAATTTGTTATTGCTTTATTTTTCTCTCTCTCTTTCTGCATCTGGCGTCATGCAAAATAATCTGCGTAATGTCTTTAGCATGATGCATCAGAGCTGTTCTTAAATATTGGGTGCATGTGATGTTACCTCGTGACCTCTAACCTGTGCACAGATGATTATAAATGTATCTTCTTTAAATCTTCTGTGAAATAATTTTAAAAAATTTTAATTTATTTTTTTGCAACACTGCATTCGCTTTCAAGATTGGTTTGTTCTAAAATTTTATTTTCTGTAATGCCTTCATAATAAATACCATTCTTTAAAACACAGTGTAGCCAATTACATATGGACTTTCTGTATGTGGTGCTTACATTTCACTTCAGATGCAGTTATTATTACTTACTTATTCTTTTTGTATTGTTAATTTATTTCTGCTTGTGCTAGGCTTTCAAATCATTTTTGTAAAGGAAGACAACGGAGACTTGTGTTGCAATTTATCACTGGGGTGTTTCTTAATCATAGTCACACACCTTCTAGTGTCTAAACAAAGGGGACAGCAGGTAGAAAGCACAGGCATCAGGTTTGTGTTACTAATTATATGTGCTAGTATGTTATGTTCGTGCACCGTAAAACAATTCTCTCTTGTTTTGTGATGGCTCATTATTTATTTTTTATTTTATTTATTTAGTTATTTTTATTAATACACATCTGTGAATTTTATTTATAGCTGGATTAAAAATAAAACTGGATTCTGTTATGTCTGACTGCTAGATTCTACAAATTTCTTACACGTGTTACACGTGGTAATAGCTCAGGTATCTTGGACATAGAATAAGGTTGATATATTAGCATGCATTATTGTAACTTACCATATCTAGTACTCCAAATGATCTCCTTGATCAATTGAGGATGGTTGGCAGTGTTTCCAGCCTCATTCATGGAGTTGATTCCCATTATAGTGATTAGTCAGCATAATTCATAATTTTATAGTAAACCTGCATGCTAAAGATCTAAGCAACTTATAGAAGCCAGATTGTTGTGATTTAACTAATGTCTTGTCATTTCTGGTCTGAATGTCTGAGAAATCACTGTAGTGAGGCTGTGTCTTTGGTTAAATTGAGTTTGTGGTCACTTCACAAGTTTACTTGAGCTCAGCTGTGACAAGGCTTTCAATTCCTAACTCAGCTGGATAATGTCGTTTGTGAACAGACGCCTTTGTCTTGTGACGCCTTAATGTGCCCTTTTGTATGTTTTTGTTGTCCATTATTCCCTTCTTTAATGATTGCCATACAAATTTCATTAGAAGATTACCACTAAGTTATTGAACCAGAATCTTGAGACTGGGTGGTTCCTTTCTTTCTTTTTTTGGCTCAAACAAGATTATAGTTGGGTTCTAGGTGAAGCCCCTTGGAACGTTTTTTTTTTTTTTTCTTGCTTACATAGTCACAGCAGTGGACAGTCAAACAAGCCTGTTCTCAGATTCACAGCTTTGAATGTTGAGGTGATCACTGTCTGTTGGTGCAGATCTTTTTAGATCTATGTGTATAATGGCTATCCACTTTTGACAGCAATGAACCTTCTGAAAGGAATACAGTGCAGGTTAAAAATGACCCTTTTCAGCTGTGCAAAGGCTAGCCACTGATTGTAAAGGTTTTAGTTTAATACATGCCTTACTGTGACATGTTCGTTCATTAGCATGATGCTAATAAAATAGTTGTCTGTAGGCTAAGCACAGTAAAAGGACTTGAGTCATTATGCCTTCACTGGCTTTGTTCACAGTAACGTTTTTTTTTTTTAAAAGACATTGTGCTTATATTATATATGTACATTACTCGAAACTTATCCAAAGGATGCTTTTCGACAGATCTCTACCAGCACTAGTTCTGTAACCAGTGGAATCTCAAACTCAAAATTTTTACAGCAATATGCTATCACAGGATGCTTAGGACTGAGACTCCAAGCCTTCCCATTATAAACTGACCCTAAAAGTGAAATATTGAGCATTACATTAGGATTTGAGTTCTACGTCTAAAGTACAGGAATGTACAAAATGTTTATATATTCAGTTACTTTGTAATGTGCTTTAGAGATCAGTGTTTGGTCCAAAGAGCTAAGAGCATCCTGAGCTGAGATATCTTGGATTCCATTAACTTCTGTATAACCATAATGTTTTGTCCAATGCCATGACACAAATAAAAATGAACTGGTGGTTTTCAATACCAATATATAAGGCTAATCACTAAAAATTAATAAATAAAATAAAAAATGGTAACGTTAAAAATGGTCAAGCAACCAATGTGTTAATAATTGGGCCACTTGAGATTGACTGATTCTGCTCCTTTAAAATTGTGCATTTTTAGATGTGGAAAGTAAAATTGCTGTGCCTTATTTTTGTTGTTCCTCCTATTTACTACATTTATTTTTGTTTTTCTCTCAGGGACCTCAAATGAATATAAGTTTTTCCCAGATTCATGGACAAGAGAAAATTATTTTGAAAATGGTAAGGTCATATGACTTTAAAAAAAATTATATATTTTTTTCCCCTCCAAATAGTTTTTAACTCCTTAAGGACCAAACTTATGGAATAAAAGGGACTCCTGACTAGAGATGTCGCGAACGGTTCGCCACGAGATTGGCCGGGATGTGTCAGCTGACCGGAGTTCGCCGCGAACAGTTCGTGGCGAACCGTTCGCGGACGGTTCGCGACATCTCTACTCCTGACATGTTACGTGTCCTTAAGGGGTTAAAAGTGCGTAAATTGATAGAGCTGTAAATCTTAAATTGTTATTCCAACCAACATTACCATTTCACTGATTAGAAGTGGTCGTGATGGTAGGTGTATGTATGTGCAGTGTTTCAGCTCGAAACACTGCACATAAGCAGTTATTAATGGTGTGGAAGTTGCATGCATGACTTAGGCAGAAAAGTACTGTGCTCTATGCTTCCTGATTTAAAACTGGTACAGATTTTACAGCTGGCAACAGACATAAGAATATTCACCATGCAGACAGACTGCCTGCAAGGGGAAGGTAACCATCCCTTCCCATCATGTGGGAGCTCCCTTCTTTCTGCCTTCATTTATAGACTGGGAGAAATCCTTCCACCTGCACACCCCCTCACATGGCTGGCCCAGAGTGCGCACATGTTCTGAGCCAGCAAAACTGCCCACTCACAGGCTTCTCTATAAGAGAAGTCTGTGATTGGACTGGGTGTGTGCGTGCTGGGTGAAGTCACGACTGACTGTGGAAGATCAGCACCGGGAGCAGTGCCTGGCTTCGGATTAAGGGAAGTTTAAATCTTTATTATTTTTTTATTTGCAGGAAAGAATGGGGGGTGGTAATAGTTATACCCCACAAGGCATTTATAATGTAAACAGTCTTTATTATTATCAGGGTTGGAGTAATTATTTTATCTGTTCAGTATTCTGACATTTTCTACTTGCAAATTTTGGTGTTTAAATTATACTTTTATTTTTTTATTTAGGTGATGCATCTGCTGGTTTGATAAACAAGTTAAAATGTCCGCATTGCAATTATGTAGCAAAATATAGAAGGACACTAAAAAGGCACTTGCTCATTCATACTGGAGTGAGATCATTTAGTTGCGACATCTGTGGGAAGTTGTTTACCAGAAGAGAGCATGTGAAAAGGCATTCCTTGGTAAGTGCCCACTCCCTATTCACCCCCCACACTTTCAGTATATTTGTTTGCGATAAGGGTGACTGTAAATAGAAGGAAAGAGACGTCTTTACATGTTGATGTGTAAAACCGATAAACATTTGTTAATAGAATCACGGAGAGTAGAAAATACACTTGGTCTGTTTATTTTAAATATCTCATAAGTGAAAAAACTTGTAAGAATAAATAGCAAAGCTCTTTAAAACCATACAAGTGGTCGATATTTCACCAGGTTGCACAGGTTACATGTAAAACACAAATAGAAGGGGGGCAGGGCCTGACTGTCATCGTGGAGAGGCGTGCTTTGAGCGAGCTTCTCTCCTATACTGGCAATTTAAGGACTTTGCCGCTCCACACAACTCGATATACATCGAACCCAGCGACCTACATGTAGATGTAGACACTAGCTGACATACCCTGTAGGTATTGGGGGGCAAGACTATTTTTCGTTTATTAATGCCTTTTTCTACCTTGAAGTCCTATTAATGTGTGTCCTTCACTTTGGCTGAGATCATGAAACTTGATGAACTCAGCCAATCCAGTGCTTTCCCATAGGAAAGCATGAGGAGGCAAAAAGCTGCGTGGCCAATCAGCATCTCCATGGGGAGCGTTCAGCGCCTCCATACAGACCCAATCTAATACACTGCCCTCTCCCCCATTCTAATACACTGCTCCTCCTCCCTCCATTCTAATTGAATAAGCTGTCCCCCTCCCACCACACTAATACATTGCCCTCCCATTAATTTAACACAATGCCTTCCCCTTCCACCACTCTAATACACTGCTCACTCCCTCCCCCAATTTTATGCACTGCTCCCTCCCCCAATTTTATGCACTGCTCACTTCCTCCCCCGATTTTTATACACTGCTCACTTCCTCCCCCGATTTTTATACACTGCTCACTTCCTCCCCCGATTTTTATACACTGCTCACTTCCTCCCCCGATTTTTATACACTGCTCACTCCCTCCCCCGATTTTTATACACTGCTCACTCCCTCCCCCGATTTTTATACACTGCTCACTCCCTCCCCCGATTTTTATACACCGCTCTGTCCTTTCCTCAAATACACTGTCCCCTCCTCAATTTAGCACACTAAAAAGGAAGGTCTCCCAAGCCCCTCTTCCCCTACTTTAAGATGAGCCACCCGTCTTCCAGTTTAACCCTGCTCTTGCAGGCCAGATGCTCCTCTGGCTCTGCGAGCAGAAGGAAAGGGTAGTGGCTGGCCTGCGGGAGCATGCGATTGGCCATGGGAGGGAAGACATGAATCAGACAGGAAATATCTCTCCTGTCTTGCAGCTGGTCGCAGCCTCAACACAAAGTGGCCCCAGGGCAGGTGGGCCACAAATATATGTGGGCCGCAAGTTTGACATGCTTGTTTTTGAGTTTTTTTGCTGTTTGGTTTTTATTTATTTATTTATTTATTTATTTATTTATTTTGAAGTGCCATTTTAGGATCAGTTTATTCAAGATACCAAATTGGGAAAGGGTCAATAAGAGTATAAAGCAATTATGAGTTTTCTCCAGCAGGGTTATTATTACACTTAAAAATATGAAATTCTCAACTAGTGTAAAGGACCACTATAGTGCCCTGAGGGTGCCCCCACCCTCAGGGTCCCCCTCCCGCCCGGCTCTGGAAGGGGGAAAGGGGTAAAAATGTACCTTTTTCCAGCGCTGGGCGGGGAGCTCTCCTCCTCCGATCCTCCTCCGTTCCTCCCCGTCTGCTGAATGCGCACGCGCGGTAAGAGATGCGCGCGCATTCAGCCGGTCGCATAGGAAAGCATTCACAATGCTTTCCTATAGACGCTGGCGTGCTCTCACTGTGAAAATCACAGTGAGAAGCACGCAAGCGCCTCTAGTGGCTGTCAATGAGAGAGCCACTAGAGGCTTTGGGGGAAGGCTTAACCCATTCATAAACATAGCAGTTTATCTGAAACTACTAGGTTTATAAAAGAATGGGTTAATACTAGCTGTACCTAGCACCCAGACCACTTCATTAAGCTGAAGTGGTCTGGGTGCCTAGAGTGTTCCTTTAACAATGTGTACTGTAGTCATTGAGACTGAGAAATACATAGAATGTGATTAGGTTTTACAAGTGACGCAACTTGCAGGGTTGTGTAGAAGTAAATAGTAGGGCACATTGTGTATAACTTTTTTTTTTTTGGTGTGTGTGTTGCTTAGGTAAAGTGACTTTGTCACCACCCTGCCACTTTGAAGTATTTCATAAAGATAAAATCTTTATCAAATTCTCATGTTGACTGTGTTGGAAATTCTAGTACAATCAAGATATTACAAAGTAAAGATTAGGTTAACAAACTTGCCAAAATGTGGAGCTTCCTCAATCATCCAGACCAGAATTCAAACTCTTATAAATCAGTTTTGCTACTTAAAGTGTGGGGGCACCAGGGAACTCCTGGCACCATAATCAGTACAGAGTTCTGGTGTTTAGACTGTTTATTTTGATTTTTTTTTTTTTAAATATTGATACCAATGTAGCTAGTTTAGTGTAAAAGCTGATTGACAGTACACTTTTAGCCTCCGAATTGCAGAGTGCAACTATCAGTTTTCTAACATTTGAGTAAACATTTATTTTTAATTTTTTTTTTTTTTTGGGGGCAACTAACTATATGCTGCATGTCTGTCTTCCATAGGTGCACAAAAAAGATAAAAAATACAAGTGCATGGTGTGTAAGAAGATCTTCATGCTGGCGGCCAGTGTAGGAATCCGACATGGCTCTCGTCGTTATGGAGTTTGTGTGGACTGTGTGGATAAATCTCAACCAGGGCTTCAAGAATCAGGTGTTGAACAGGTGGCAGATGCAGACTTCCCCAGGGATGAAGAATATGATGACAATGACGCTGTGGAGGCAGTTGATGCTGATGATGACCTTGTAGATGAGGGAGAAGATCAGAGTGACCATGCGCGGTGGTCAGAGCAAAATGACCCATCGCGTTGGGGAGAACAGAATGATCCTTCACAATGGGAAAGACCGAAACCACCACCTCGATGGGATGAGTCAGCAGACGTTTGTATGACAATAGACGACTGATTGCCAATGGGCGTTTAAAACTCATGGGTGCTGCAGCTGAACAGAATTTAAAATTTGATTGTTGAAATATTTTGGACTGAAGGCTTGCAAAATATGGTACTGTGCTGGACAATAGTTGTTGCTGTGAAAACTGTAGGGTCAAAGCCTTATAGCAAAAAAATTTATTTTAAATTTTTTTTTTCTGTTTTTATTTTTTTTTATATTTGCACAGGACTGTACAGAATACAACCATTTGGTTGAAATATACAGAGTCCTCACATCTCCAATCAGTTTTCAAAGAAAATGTATTTTTATTTATAGGATGTAGCTACGTTGGTCCTATCAAAGCATAAAACTACTATTGTATTGTTAATTCATGTATCAGTTAAATTTTTGTTGTTAGAATGACCAGAATAGATGATGAATCTGTGTATGAATGTGATGCAACCCTACAGTACTAGAGGTGTCAGAAACATATTGCTATAATCTAGAAGTGCGTTGCTGACCTCTACCATTGTACGGATCAAACTGCCTTTGCACTGCTGTTCTTCTCTTAAGCTAAGTTGCAGGTCTGTATCTATAAGGGTGTTGGTGAGGGTTTTATATTTTGCTGGCAAGTCTGTCATGGTTTAAATCCTTTTAAAAGAAAGAGCAGTGCTTGTTTTTATATCACATGTTCACTCTGTAGAGATTAGTTTCCCATTTTAAATTTATTCACTGTAATTGTATTTACCACTTTTTTTTAATTTAAATTATTTTATTATTGTTCATCACGTTATGAGGTTGCTTCAGTATAATGCTCCCTGTCCCCGATAATCAGGTCAAGTTGAAGGCTTGGCTTCTCGTCACGTGTCTGTGATGTCATGAGCAGTTAAGCAGGGATACTTTAGAATGGTTGTAAGGATACGTTCACATAAAGGGATTACTGAAAAAGCAGGAGTGCTCAGCAAATCACTCTAGGCTACAGATCTGCGATTCTGCTTCAGTGAGCTCCTCATGTATTGCTGCTTTCATATTTTTATTTTACATTCTGAATGGCAGAATGTAACTATTTATAAGTCCTGTTGTGTAGGGGTTTTATGTAGAATGTGCAGAATGATGTGGTAGCTTTCAGGTGTCAAGGAACACAATGTCCCATGCTGTTCACTGACTGCCAGTACATGCTGACATTTTATTAGACATCTGGGTCAAAAGACATTTCTCATACTCCCATCATTTAACTTTCAGACCTGTTCCATTCCTTTTTAAATGTGTGCTTTTTTTTTTTTATTATTATTCTTGCTCTTATACTTTGTGAAAAGATAACCTATTTATCAAATACAACACACTTTAAGTGAACAGGTACATAAAATGAATTTCCTTCCCTGTTACTTTGTTTAGATTGAGGTCAAACAAATTTCATTTTGATACTTAATGATCTATGAAGTTGTATTAACTTATTGTAGAAGGTTTCAGGCACTTTCTGCAGAAACAAGCCAGTACCAACTGTTTTAGTCTACAAGGAGCATGAAAGCATTGACTTTCCTATGTCCACCAAAAAGCAAGTTGACTTGTCATCTTCTTCATCCGGTAGTAAAAGTTTGGGTCATTCAATATTGAGCCAGCCTAAAAGTACTGAATGTTAATCGTTCTATTCAGTTTTGCATAATGTTACTGTTTTTATAATTTTGAAAGTCAATTATCAGGTGTTTGTATTTTTTTTTTTTTTTAATTTTTTTTTTTTACTACCAGACCATTCTGAGTGCACAACCATTTTATTTGTCAAATAAATTATTTTTTCCTCTCTTAATAGACTTAGGTTGAACTTTCACATCCGGTCTAAATTCATCTTCTTTAACACACGATGCATTGAGAGATATTCGAACGGTTGAGGTTGATATCTGATAGAGATAACAGTTCAATAAGTAGTTCATTCCATGCTTTACCCAGAGAAAGCAAACAAAACACTATAAAAGCTATTAATATTTTTAAATATACATATAAAATACCTCCCTCTCCATGACAAATGTCAAGGTTATACAATATATTAAGGAGAGAAAATGTGAGTAAATCCAGCTAGTGAATCTGTGAAATATTCAAGCACTTGTGATGGCGTTAAGCTTTGGAGGGCTAATCCACAAGGCAATTTAAATTTTACAATTCCGTTTTTCTTTCCCCTTCCTTTGGAAATGTTATCCAATTAATCCGTGGTCAAAATGATAGATATTGCATGTCCTCTTAAAGTTAACTACGGTGCGGACTTGTCTCAAATAGCCATTTCAAATGCTTACTGCAACTCGTCTCACATTTCTTCCCAAACAATGAAATGTTACTAATATTCATGTTTGGACTACTGTGCTTCACTAAGTAAGCATCCCTATTTGATTTTGTTTTTTAATGGATTTTTGGAGTGAGTGTGTCAACACCCTCTCTTTCCCACTGCTTATCCATGTTGCATATATAGTCCTACCATAAACTTGATTTTATTTGTGCTTTAAAGGTTTAAAGATAATAAATGATCCATAAAGCTCTTTAAATTACTCTCTCTTAAGCCCACTTTGCTTACTGAAATTAACAAATGGCTTGTGATATTTAATGTCAGGAAATTCTGCTAACCCGAAACCTTTTTCTTAAGCGTTGTACCTCCTAAACTTTTAAAATATGAGCAATGTGTTTGTATTTTTTTGTTTATTTTATTTTGGTGGGGTCCAAAGTAGGTTTAGTTTATTAAAAAGTTAAAATGAAAAACATAAATGAGAGTATTTTAAACGTGAAAATTCTGCTTTGTGAATATGTAAGTAAAGTATGTCTTATTTTATTCCCCCCTCCCCATTTCATCTAGCCTATATAAATAGTTTTGTTTTTTCCTTGTAGAACTGTCGATATATACATATATATATAAATATTATAATATATAAACATTTCACAAAATTCTGCTTTATTAGGAACAAACTCACTCAATGCTTAGAAACTGGACCTGGCTTTAAATTCTATTGTGCATTACTTTTTCACAAATAAGAACTTATTCTCTATAAACTGAATTCTTTTACTACTTCAATCATTTATGTATATTCGATAAATTATGACCAAATGTGATGTTAGATTGCATACAGTAAATTTAAATATACACTTGGTACACTACAGCATTGTTGTGACTTTATTTGACTTTACATGGCATCAAATGACTGAACCCATTAATATTTTAAATGCCAGAGAGCATTGAAATGCATTTGTTTGTTGGTTTACATGCGTTTTGGAAGCCACAGTTTTGTACACACTAAGCCATCTAATATGATTGTACATGTTGAGATGATGTTTTTTAAGACAGACTATTTTTGTTATTTCTAACATTTTAGCTATAAATCTTGTAATCTGTTTATTAAAGGGGCACTGCAGGATTGAAAGTGACACCCATTTTTAACCTGGTCTAACTTATTCTCCGAGGAAAAAAATATATATAACAAAGTCCCTAAAGTAGCACAGGCAAGATTCACTGATTCCAAGACCAGGAAACGGTCCACCAATCAGGATCTGTTTTACATGTTCTAGGGCATGGCTCAAAATGTTCATATTATTTTTACTAGCCATTAGTGATAGAAGATTCAGGTTTGCAGTGGCCAGTAACGGTGAGGCCTGGCTAGCAGCATAGAACTTGAAATTTTGAGCCCTGTCCGATATAATTTTCTGGTTTTACTATAAATCGTATAGAAGCTTCTATCAGTTTGCCAGCTCTGTTCGGGATTGTGAACATGGTAGTCTCTTAGTTATTTACTAAACAGTCATTTGAAAACCAGATTGCTGCACCTAGGCAAAATTGAATGGCTTGGAATTGTTTAACTTGACTCTAGTCTAACTTTTGCAATTCACTTTTCAATTCACTGTGTAGTGAGTAAAATCCTCTAATTTCAAAATGCTGGGGATTTCTTAAATATTTAGGGAGGAATTGTAATACATATAGCACACAACTTGGACTAGCAAAAGAGGCTTTCATGTTTGGGAGCAATATTATAGCTGGGAAGACAGTGACAGGGAACCTATTTGCACCATAACCTATGAGATGAGCATAGGATGCTTGGTGACCCTTTTAAGTACCAACCACAGACTTGTTCCCTTATAATATTCCCAGCTTAATAGTCAATATAGTGGGCAATTTTCATACCAATTAATGCCATTTTTAGTAGACTTATAGTACTTTAAAAAAAATAAAAATAGTCCAGAGATTTTTAATTTATTGATGCTAATTAATCCTTTATTCACACAAGCAGTGGGATTTCTAGTCTGTTGGTAATGCTGGTCCAGTCCAGCACATAATGTAATCGTGCTGCCTCTAGTCTTACACACTTCAAGCATCACTAACATACAATTATTGTAGTTGTTATGATGCCAGAGACTTGTCCCTTTGGTAATTGCCTTTTAAATTCTCAACCAGTTTTGAGTTTGTTTCTTATCTAACACCCAGGCCTTTCGCCACCTAATTCATATGGAGAAGTCTAGCATTTGTGTAGCACGATTGCCCCTATACTTAACTTGCAGGAGCTGTACAGTGAGCTTGACATACACCGTACAGTTCCCTGTCAAGCTCTATGAACAGCGCTTTGAGCTGAGCTGCATACGTCAGCAAATGGAGACTAATTTCAATAGTGTGAACAGACTACATGTTTACACCGTACAGATGGTTTAGTGGGGAAGCTAGACTTCTGGTTGTGGTGTAGTCCAGTTATTAATGAAGTAGCTTAAAATCTGTTAGACTGCACTATTAAAAAAAAAAAAAAATTTAAATCACTGGTTGTTGTAAAGGTTAAGTAAGTATTCGTTTTCCATGCAGAACATTTCATAATGCATGTCTGCCAGCCTGCAATATGTTATATAATTATGCTAATTGTACAGGTTCTTGAACTAGAGAAATCCCACAGAAACCTTTTTAATCCCAAATGACAAACTGACAAGTTAGTAGTGTTGATTGGTGATGTTCTGTTTACTACATTAGCATGAAAGCATTGCAGTCTGGTTTAATGGTTTTATATTTAAACTTGCTTTGTTGAATATCCTTCTACACAACTTGTCAGTGGAGGATATCGGTCTGCTGTTGATATTCAATATATTTCCTCAATTTATATACTGAATAACAAATATGGGAGGGCAACGTAAAAAGTGTTCACTATGACAATGGATAATAATGTAATTATTTGGCATTTTATTTTTCTAATTTTACAGTTTCAGAACAATGCATTTTATACCAGATTTGACTTTTGTCCATTTTCTGTGCATTTGTGGATCACCGATTGTGATATAAATTCCAGGTGTGTTTGGGGGGAGGGGAACACACACAAAACAGACAATTCATATCCAGCATTTATTTTAAAATTTATTTATGCCTGGCCCTGTAGCTGGCTTTCTCTAACATGGAGAGCTTTGTGCTTTATAAAATGCACATAATAGGCAAGTCTCAAATTTTAGCATCTGTTTGGTCTTATTGGGTATGTGTGTTCTCTGTTTTCATATTTAAAATCTTTTTTTATTTGGGTATTGCTTTTCCTCTAATTTGCATAATTATGTTTGGGGGGGGCGTTTCTTCCATGCAAAGTGATAACTGGTAAATACTTTTGAGTCTTTCTTCATAGTATATTTTGCACTGCCTGAGTGTGATTGTATCTAATTGTCTTGCATTTTTTGATAATGTAGCTTAAAGGAACACTCTGGTCACCATAACTACTTCATCTAAATGGAGGCCCACCCAACAGTAAACTTACTGTAACTAAATTCTTCCCCCCAACCTCCTGAGAGTGTAAAAATGAGCTTTAGAAGTCCCTGTTTTAATCTTAATTTTTATCAATTTTCTGCTCCTTCTGATTTCATGTCATATCCCACTTTCGCTTTCTCACTGCTTCATGCATTTCAGCTAGACTGCCCATTAAGGACCATGCTCAAGTGTTTCTTTATAACGTGTACCCCTAGAGGGGTTCACGGGGGAAAAAAAACAAAAGGTAATGGTGGCGCTGCCCCGCATGAGCTGGGGACTGCAAGATGAACGGTCCCCAACTTGGGGCCACCCGATGGACACGTGCAATGAAGGGCTCGGTTGTGCCCTTCAGCACTTTAATAATGTGACTGCGCCTCTTGTAACTTGGACAGAGGAATAAGTGAGAGGGAGATGATCACTTCCTCCCAGCTGTAACACCAAGCTGCGTGGGAGATGGGCGGACCAGGAGAGGAGATAGCCCTCAACCTGGCAGAAGCCACCCAAAAGGTATATGTGTTTGTTTTGGGTGTCAGTTTGTATAGTGTTTGTGTATCTGTGTCACTGTGTGTTTGCGTCTGTTTGTCTTTGTGCGTATCAGTATCTATGTATGTGTGCATCTGTGTGTGGGTCATTGTGTATGTATGTGTATCTGTGCTTCTCTGTATGTTAGCGTGTGTATCTACCAAGAGGCACTCTAAGTGGGAAAAAAAGGCTGGGAACCACTGGTCTATGAGAATCAGGTAAGACAGAATCAGAAAATGACACTCCTTACTGAATGTGGAGTTTCACTCAGCTCAACATATGCCCACTATGCCTACTCTGAGTCCTCAGCATTCAGACACTAGAACTTAAAAAGAACACACACGCTCTTCCTCTCAACATTAGGCATAATATAATGTCATGTTTATTATAAAGAGACAGACGTACTCATAAATACTTATAGAGCTTTGTGTGATCTGTCTCGCTGTCTGTCTCTCTCGAGGTTGACATTGGTTAGTGAGGTTGGCTGGCGGGGGAGGGGGTTAACACTGGGTGGGGAGGTTGACAGCTAGTGAGGTTAACTGGTGGGGGGGGGGTTTAACACTGGGTAGGGAGGTTGGCTTGCAGGGACTGAAGAAGAGCACATATGGACTCAGTGCAGCCTGTGCTGTGAGCATTCCTTACACTAGATAAGCTACGCCTCTATTTTCATTGGCTGCAAAAGGTATGTTTCTTTTAGAGACTGGGAATCAGGAATATGTTGAAATGTGAGGGGGGGGGGGGGTTTGGCTAATGAAGCTTGGTTACACTGCTGAAAACTGCAAAAACATTTTACAGCACTGCAGGAAAACTACACCTAATTGAAAGAGAAACTAACCTTTTTAGCTAAAACATACAAATAAGTAGGGTAGATTATTTTATATATATATATATATATATATATATATATATATATATAAATAAAACTCTCCAATTACGAGATAATACCACCTTAAGTAGGTACAAGAAATATAATTCCCGAGATCTAAGGGAGAGCTGCAAAATAGAACATAGGGTGATAACGTCAAATGTCTGTCACCCCGCACTATGTAATGCACTCACAGGAATTTGGATAATTTCAAGCCCATCTTATACACATCATTCTTCGTGATGAATCTGTTTTCAATGGAAGATGGTTCCTTGGAGCTTGTAATAAAGCAAAAACAGGAGGATAGTGCAGATTGTAAATAAAAACACTTATTTAGATTGAAGTAAAAACAGGCATATATCTGAAATATTCAGATATAGATGGAGTAGATATCCAGCCGTGTGTGTGTGAGATAAAATTAAAACTAAAATAAAGGTCAAAAGTCCCCTTAACTGTATCCAACGCGTTTTGTCGTACTTTACTTCTTCAGGGATATGATATTGAACTCACGTTGGACGTCCATAGTATAGCATTGAGTAATGCTTTCCTATGGCGGTTTGAATGCGCGCGCAGCTCTGGCTGCACATGTGCAGTCGGCACCACTCTGGAGCTGATGTCGACCAAGAGGAAGGGGGGCTCCGAGGGAGGGCGGGACCTGATAACCCTATAGTGCCTTAAAATGGGTTTGTATTCCTGGCACTATAGGATCCCTTTAATGTGTCCCTTTTGTATTCTTATAGAGTTTGTATGCAAAAACTGCTTAATTAAGCTAAAGTTTTTTTTTTTTTTTTATGCCTATAGTGTCTATTTACAGTTCTGACACACGTATTCTAAAATGTATTAAAAAAAACAAAGTGAGATGAAAAAAAAAATTAGTTATGCTAGTTTACACCGAAGCCACCACCAGCAGAAGAGCAGTTCACTGTGCTGCCATGTTCTCCTTTTAGCTCCCAGGCAGCTTCATTTCCCACTAGTTGCTTCACTGCTCAATTCTCACACGTGTGTAAGAATACTGAATGGCCTCTAAGTAAGGTTCCACATGAGCTGTTGTTCGTAGATTCTTCCTACTTCTTTCAGTACAATGAACAAGGAAAGGTTTTTTTGTGTGCAACAGACAAAAAACTATTATTGTGGCTCACGATTTTCATTTCTGTGCTAAAAAATGGGGAGGAAATGGAGCAAAGGAAAGCTGTTTAACCCCTTAAGGACACATGTCATGATTCCCTTTTATTCCAGAAGTTTGGTCCTTAAGGGGTTAAAGGGATACTCCAACAACCATGAGCACGTCTGCTTTATGAAGTGGTCATGGTTGTAGGAGTCAGTAATGTCTAAATGAGATGTGGAGAGGAGGGCCGTGCACTATCTCCTGCGTTGGATTACAGGTAAATTTATAGTTTAATCCTGAGTTTAATTAGTAGAATTGTATTCTACATTAAATTAAACAGTCATTTAAAATTGATTGGAGTAGCCCTTTAAGCTAAAAATACCCAAATAGTCGTTATTTGCAGCTTCTTGGTGTGGGAAAGCTGTAAGTGGCTACAGCTGTGTTCAGATCAATACTGTTGGCATCATGGGGTACAACTCTGCCATAGGGTCACCTGGGTTAAAACTAAACTCTGTACCTGGCAGCTCTAATTTTAAAGATGCTTGACCTCACTTGATGGGGCACTGCTGCTTAGAACAACTTCCAGCGGCTACCTCACATGGGTAAAAAGTGGTATTGTAAGTAAATACGCCTGCATTCACACACAGACTTCTCGTACGAAAAGTCCATATACACCTCTTAAATAATAAACACACTCAACACACGTCACTACATTTGAGGGCGTGCATAAGCCATGGATCAAAACAAGGTCAGATTTTTATCCTAGATTTCATGAGTAGACTTGCTGAATTGGCTAATCGTATCTAAACCCATTCGGTTTTGTGAATGTGGCAGTGCTCTGCTTTCTTCCGCTGTCCATGCATGTGTACAATCTTATCACGGAGAGCTGGGGAAGGTAGGTTGACATGGCAAAAGAGGCTGTATAATTAAAAAAAAAAAAAAAATTCCATTTGGGAACATCAAAAGGATGTATAAAATACTTATATTTTTATTTTGTTTTGTTTTTTTCAGCTGTAAGCAACTGTGTATAGGGACAAGGGATTTCATTAACGCAATGTTCATTGGTTGTTATGGTGCTTGCCTTGTTTTGCTTAAAACAGATTTGTCACTTTCAGAGATCTTTGCATATTTTGCAAAGATTCACAAAACCTTTCTCAAGCCTGTTTAGTGAATGGGTAGTCATCATTCAGCGGTGCCTCTGCCTGGTGGCACTCTGCACTTCCTGAGCCCTTTTTCAATCCCCACGCCCACCATATGGCATCTGGCTTCTGAATATTCAGGTTCAAGAAGTGCAGAGTGCCGGTGGTCAGGGCACCGCTGATTGGCTGAGAGTACTCAGCTGACTCTCTCAGCTAATCATAATTTCCCATTCACTAAACAGACTTGAGAAAGGTACAGTTGACCACTCTCAGCCAATCAGCGAAGGCACTCCACGCTTCATGAATCTGAAAATTCAGAATCCGGATGCCGTCTGAGGGGGAGTGGACATTGGTGCTGGAGGTAATTTAGGGGTTAAAGGAGGAGAGTATATTTAAAAGAACTATCACAAAGAGGGTCAAAGGTTTAAACATATCAGGAAGTATTACTGTACTGAGAGGGTAGTGGATGCATGGAACAGCCTTCCAGCTGATGTGATAAAAGTTTACACAGTGAGGGAGTTTAAGCATGCGTGGGATAGGCATAAAGCTATCCTAGATATAAAATAGGACCAGCAAAATACGTCTTTGCCTGTGCAGCCAAAAATCCTTGCACCGGCCCTGGATGGGCTGAATGGTTTTTATCTGCCTGGTTCTTATCTGGCGTTACATTCTATGTTTCTGTGTTAACACCTTGAGGTAAGAGTACCTTCAGCGGACTCCTGGCACCATGACAATTTAAAATGACACCCTTTTGGTGTCTGGAGTGTTCCAATTTTAATCTAGTTAATGCGTCAGTCTGAACTATTTACCCCTTTTTGTCTGTTGGAGTTCTTAACATAATTTAAATAGGTTAAGAATAACAATTTGCATATCACTATCTACAATGTATGTTTGTATTTTCAAAAGTATTTGTTGTGGGACAATGGGATTAGCCCGGTCCTGGTGCTCTGTTGGAGAACATGCAAATTGAAACAAGGACGCTTTAACTTAGCTTTACAAAATATCAACTGTTCTTCAATCACCAAATGAACTGATTTCCATTCACGCCTTGTTTTAGAAGTAAATGCGTTTTGTGGGTTTGTTGAGAACCCTTTGAAGCTCACTGGCTGGCTAGCAGGTGTGGCTGTATTTACATGAATTTTAGCCCAGTGCTAACTAATAAATAAATCTATCGTTTGAGGTAGGATTTGTTTCTTTTTATGATATGCGTATTCATTTGGCATTATGAATGTTTGTGAAGTCTCCAGAAAGATTTATATTATCTTCTTTATTAAATATTTTCACCTTCATCAAAGTATTTTGACTTTATTCACTAAAGAGTGAATTGGAGTACATCTGTCAAATTAGGCTTAAACAATCCAATGGGAAAGTCTATTTTTTTTAATTGAGGATATCTAAAAGCAGCTTGAAAAGGCTGCAGATCTGCTGTATGCAGCCTTTGCTAGCCCTACTTGTTTAACCCCTTAAGGACTGAGCCAAATGTACACGTTGTAATCAAAACTTAAACAATACCTGGAATTTGACTATATGTCTGTTGAACCGTAATTCACCTCTTTCATATTATGTGCACCCACCCTTATTATATATCATTTTATTCAGGGGAAACAGGGCTTTCATTTAACATCAAATATTTAGCTATGAAACATTATTTAATATGAATAAAATATAAAAAATGGGAGAAAACAAGAAACTTTATTTTTTTTTTAGTTCTACGTGACATTTTAACTGTGAATGTCATAATACAGTTAGCTTTTACTGCAATAAAATACACATATTTGTATTCTGCGATGTCTCACGTGTAAACCAGTACACCCTATGTACAGGTTTTATGGTGTTGTGGGAAGTTACAGGGTCAAAGAATAAAAACACCTTACCTAGGCAAAAAATAATGGGGGTTTAGTTACATTATATGATCATATATTGCATAAGCCTGCCACAACGTCAATGTACCCCATTCTTGGCATGTCCTACTCTAGCAGCCTAATGTTTGCTCTTATGAGATTAATCCACTTACTTGGACTCTCTGCAAGTCAAGGCTAAATAGGTTCCTGGAATGAGGCACCTGTGACAGGGAGGGGTGCAAAACCAAGGAGTTGGCCTGGACTCCCAAATGTATAAATAAAACCAAGAGGGCTGCACTCACCTGAACATGCATAAATTATAGGGTGTCCCCCTGCATAAGCCGGCAACCCTGGATCGGGCAGAGGATCGCGACTGCCGGCGTGGGATGGCCAGGGACCCAGTGAGTATGAAGGACAACGGGGACGTTCTATGCCGTGGTACTGTCACCGTCTGGGGATTTTACATTATTTGCAAAGATAAAGACCCCCAACAGTGACATTGCCACTGGGGTTCCAGTGCCTGAGAAGGGGGGGAGGCAGACAATCATGGGTTTAACAAATAAACTAACGCTGTAGTACACCACAGGTAGACTCAACGATTAATTTTGAAAGAGACAAGTATGGCTAATGGAGGTTAAAAAAATACCTCTGTAGTCTTAAAGGGATTCTCTAGTGCCAGGGAAACAAACCCATTTTCCTGGCACTGTAGTATCCTAGAGTGCCCCTCTCCCACATCGCTGAAGGGGTCAAAACCCCTTCTGATACTTACCTGAATCCAGCGCCAAGGGTCAGGCTCTGCCCATGCTTTCCTATGGGGATTCCGGCGACACTGGAGGTCCTCATGCAGAGCATGAGGACATCCAGCGCAGTTTAGACGACCAAAAGTTGTCTAAGAAGCCGGAAGTCCCTCTAGTGGAAGTCTGGTAGATTGCTACTAGAGGAGGACTTAACCCTGCAAGGTAATTATTTCAGTTTACAAAAACTGCAATAATTACACTTGCAGGGTTAAGGGTGATGGGAGTTGGTTCCCAGACCACTTCAATGAGCTGCAGTGGTCTGGGTGCCTACAGTGTCCCTTTAATAAACTTTTCCAGGTTAATAGTGGTGTTTTATAAACAGTATATGTGTTTGTTTTATTTTTAGTAATCTATTTCAACCCCTCAACACCCATCTTGTTGCTCTCTGCCGAGGCACTGAAAGGGTTAATTTGAAAGCTTGTTTGCGTACCCAGTCGGTTGCATTAGGTAACCATACTGTTAGTGATCTATTAGAGTGGTCCTATACTTTTTCCATTTACATACAGGATATCCATCAGAACAGCAGGCATTTGTCATCCAACATTATTTACTAAATACGTAATGGTTTTGCCCTCCTTTTGTGGAGTGGTTTTGCTCCAGTGATTTCCAGTGATATTTTTTTTTTTTTTGTAATTTAAAATTTTTAGTGAACATAATAACTCTTTCCACACATCAATATTCTTTCTTCAGACTCCAATCCCAAAAGTAAAAAACTAGTTTAGGATGGGTGTACTTTGTGTACCATAGCAAATCATTTTTAGGGTAGCTTTCCAAATATGGCTGGCCATAATGAGAATTGTAGTTGTTGGAATAGTCTACTCTATGCCTTGCTTATCAAATAGGACAAGAAAATGTTGTTTTTTTGCCTCTGGCATTTTTTTTAAATAGCCCAGGGGCAAGTGGGTGGGGGTAGTGTCCTCCTCACCATTAACAAGCATGCCCCCCTCAAAGTGCGAATGTTGGTTCAATGCTCTCTCAGAGCAGCCCATGCACAGAGCCCTGCTGAAGAGCTGTGAAATAAGAAAAAGGCCCTGCGTTTGTTATGAGACGCTTGCGCTGCTTTTGCTTGTGGCTTGTCTCCGGTGTCTCTATAAGTGGGATTCCAGGAAAGAATACTAAGCATGTGTTTGGAGGTTGCTTGTGGGTTTATGTGTGTAGAGTGAGATGATTTAGGTGTGGTGTTATTGTGCTTCGGTTTTAGTTTTGTTTTGTTTGTGGTATAATATATGGCTAGGGGCAGTGTGTGCATAGCTGCTGTAGTGTGTAGGTAATGTAGTGTGTGTAGGGAATGCTTGTGTGTTTGTTTTTAAATACAGAATATCTAGTATGTGCATAGGGGATCCATCAGTTGCACAAGGGATGTAGTGTCTATAGGGGTGTAATGTGTGTAGGGGTGCGTAGGGTCTATATCGTGTGTGGAGGCGATTCCCGTTGGCGCCCATAGGGCATTTGCCTTACAATACAATAAGGGAGATTTATCAAAGTAGTCAAAGTAGTATTTTGTAAACCCTGATTAGGGCAAAATAGCATTATGAATACACATTTGTATTCTTAACGCTATAGTGTTCCTTTAAGGTTCTGTTGGCTATAGTATCCTCTGCTAATATATCATTTAATAAGTCATGTATTACAAAATGAAACAAATTGCTTTTATTTGTGTAAAAGGATGCGATCTAGTGCCCTGGGAATGTTCCCAAATTCCTGGCGTGCAACTCTATTTAGAAAAAAGAAAGTCTCGAGCAAGGGTATGAAAGGAATATGAATGTTTTGTGAGATATTTTTTTTTTTTTAACAAATACAGATCATTAAGTTTGTCTAACTTTTTTTGAGCAGTGTAACCCATAATGTTATATAATCAAGCATTCATGTGGGGGCCCTAAATAACATTAAGGGGGGGGGCCTAATGTGGGGGCCCTAAATAACAATAAGGGGGGGACCTAATGTCCTCCCCCGGCCCCCACCCCTGCGCGGCGGGTGGGGGTGCTAAATAACAATAAGGGGGGGGACCTAATGCCCTCCCTCCGGCCCCTACCCCTGCGCGGCGGGTGGAGGTCCTAAATAACAATAAGGGGGGGAGGACCTAATGCCCTCCCCCCGGCCCACACCCCTGAGCGGCGGGTTCTAAATAAAAATTTACCCCCCCCAGGTGACTAGGGGTCCCCAAACCCCTAGTCACCCCCTCCCCAAAAACAAATTACCACTACCTACCCCCCTCATCCTAAAAATAATGCCCCTCATATCTAAATACCTGGTAAAAAAAAAATAGACTTACCATTTGATATCTTCTTTCTTCTAAAATATTATTTTTTCAGCCTCAAAAAAGGCCAAATAAAAATCCATAATAACCGACGCACTTTAAAAATAAATCATTCAATTTTCACCCATGGAGGGCTCCGCGCAGACTGAGCTCTGCAGGGCTTTATTTTAAAAGCCCCCACTCGTGCGTCGTGGGCGGGGGCTCAGGAGGGGAGGCTGCTTAATAGACATGCCCCTACTAGCTGGGTCACATGCTGCACTGGCCAATCACAGCCATGCCATTAGTAGGCATGGCTGTGATGGCTTCTAAGGGCTCACGAGTCAAACGCTTGTTGATTGGTTGCACTGCGGCCTTTCAAAACGCGTCATTAAATCGCAGAACACCGAACTCCAACCCGAACATACAGTGATATGTCCGTGTTCAGTACGAACCCGAACTTTTCAGTTCGGGTTTGCTCAACTCTACTTGCTTACTTTCTATCTTTTGTCCTCTAAAATTGCCAACCAAAATGGTTCTGTAATGGGACTTTAGTGTAAATTACTTGAAATTCTCTTCATTGTTTAAAGAAGAGATTTGTAATCCACAATCCAAAATTGGATCTGTATACACTTTGCGGCGAGTTTTCACTAGTTAAAACCGACACATCTGTCACAGTTTGGGATAAACAGGCTAAAAAAAAGCAGATGGTTGTAGGAAAAAGAGGGCACTGTCACTTTAAAGGAGAGTCTATTTTATTCCAAGGGAATATCCAAAAGGTAAGGTCAGACAAGAAGAGGCAGGTCCGCATGGCAAACCTTGAAGATCAGAGTCAAGTGTGGAATTGGTACACAGAGAATCACAAAGAAGGTTATTCACTAAAGTCAAAATTCAAGGTGAAATTTAAGGGCAAAATAGCCGTACTGGAAACATTCTCTAAGCCAGTTAAGCTTTCCATTCAGATACTCTGGCTTTAAATTTGAAATTCACTTTGAATTTCCACTTTGTTTAATAAAATATACATCTTTGCGATGAGTAGAGGGCTATAATGATTTTATAGGGAGAGGGAGTGGTGACATGCCTACTTGCGCATAACCAATGTTGTTAGGTTACCCCGGACGTGCCAACCATATATTATAATAAGAGGAGGAAGTAGATTTTTGTCCTTAAAAATGAATAAAATGCTCCAGGAGCTAATCAGACAATATATAAATACGTAGCATAAATAGCAATAATTGAATGTGAAATTCTCAAATACAATGAAATAAGTCCATATAAAAAGTCCTAGATAAGGAACAAATATAATGCTGATGCAAGATAAAATATAAATTATAAAGTCCAATAGTCCATAAACTGTAGCAGGAGGGAAAATCACACCTCACTATGTATATGGATAATACATATTTTGGGAGTAAATATAAATAAAAAGCAAAAAACAGAAGAGCCCAAAAAAGTGGGGGGTGGGGGGAGGTGAGGATAGGTGGAAATAAAAATAGAAAACCAAAAGAGAAGCAACACAGTACCTCCTTGGAAAAACTGCTTTCTAAAAGAAAACAGATAAAAGAAAAAAGGAGGGAAAATGCTTCTTTAAAAATACAAGTCTTCAATAAAAAAAATAATCAAACAGGTTCACAAAAATGCAATATAAAATATAAATAGTGCAAAAAATTCTACCAACAGGATGCTTAGTAACACTTCTTGGAGAGATCTCCTTCGCTGGTGTCTCCTGGTGGATGGGATTAGTAAGAGCTGTTGTCCTTGCTTCTGAATGATTGCCAGGGAAGTCTGCATGTGGTTCACTCGGCGTTCCTCCCGAAGCCTCATTCCCGTTGTGCTTACCACCGATAGTGTAGAGGGACAAATCTGTATGTCCGGTTGTTTGGAGATCAGCTCTCACTGAGTGTGTACAGAGTTACCTAGGTAACTAGAGTTGCTGACGCGGGAATCACACTACTGAAGAGCAGTGATTCAAAAGTGCTCGATTGCCTTACGCGTTTCGTGAGGAACAGCCTCACTTCATCAGAGGCTATAGTGCTTCAAATTTTTGTCCTGATTGTAGCAAGATAGTCACTTCAGAAAAGCATTTAGAAATTAATCCCCATGCCTTTAAATGTAGGAGATGGATGGACTGTCAGACCTTGAGTCAGTAAATTGCATGATTTTGCTATTACATGACGAAAAGTCATGATTTCATTAAAGACACGGAGGCGAGTATTGCATATTCCTTTCTTTACTGTCCACCAATAGTAGCAAAGAATACAAACAGAATGAAAAAAAATAATGAACATACAGTAACATAGGCCCCTCCCCGCTCAGGTCCCAGTATAATAGGCAGCACTTCCCTTCCATTTCCCTCTTTCTGAAGATGCAAAACTACAAAATAACGTCCATAACCAAGAACAGCAATAATGTCCAATGAGGAGACAACGCAGAACTTTTCACCAAGAAGAGGATAACACTTCAACAACAGGGACGCACAACTGGATGATCGTAGAACCAAGTTCTATCAGCGGGGAGAGTTCTCACAAGCTGAAGCATGGCATTCCACCAGCACGGATCAGGCTGTGAAAACATAAAGGAACAGGAGCCCCCAGGTTTAAATCGATACTTGCAACCAATATCAAGGCCAGACGATGCAAAGCCCCACATACATCTGCAGTCCCACAAATCATAGTGATTAAAACAATCCAAGGTACATAATCAAAAACCCCGTTACGACACAGGCCCCACTTACCATACCAAACCATTCGAGGTATCTCGTCTAAATATACAATAAACTGGGTGGGAAAACAATAAACATAACATGAGAAATATAACATGGGTGGGACAATACTCGCCTTTCCGTGTCTTTAATAAAATCATGACTTTTCGTCATGTAATAGCAAAATTATGCAATTTTATAACAAGACATGGAGGCTCATATTGCAAGTTTAAAGCTGGTCCACTACTGCAACAAACGTATGTGGGGCTGGTCAAAAGTAAAATTCCCGGAAAGTAGATTCCCTTGACCAGTCGGCCGTCCTCATGAGGTCCTCCAGACGCGCACCTGCAGTCATCATTGAAGAGGCCAAGGCCCCCTAACCGAATGAGCGCCAAAGACCGTGGTATTAATGCCCGCCTGAGACAATAACCACTTCACCCAGCGTGACAATGTGGTGCTAGAAACTGGGTGGAAAGGAGGACGAAAGGATAAAAACAGCTGCGGAGAGACAGCAATACGGTGAAGTTTGGTGCGATCTTCATATTCGCGTAGGCAAGCCACTGGACATAATGCCGGAGAGGTAGGGAAACTCGGATAGGATACCGATTTGATAGACGTTTTTGTGCGTCGACTGATGTTAAATGTTACCCCTTCTGGGGTATATGATCTGGCTTCAAAGTCCAGAGCTCGGACGTCTGAGACCCTCTTGCAGGAGACGAGGCAGAGCAGGCAAACCAACTTG
The DNA here is from genome assembly GCA_933207985.1 of Pelobates cultripes. Lineage (NCBI taxonomy): Eukaryota > Metazoa > Chordata > Amphibia > Anura > Pelobatidae > Pelobates > Pelobates cultripes. Next base: position 278,642,825 of record OW240915.1, on the reverse strand, counting down.
GCCGATAATTATTTTAAGGAGAGTGCAGAGTTAGCAGGCCAGGATGAGAGAAAAGACAACACAACGGAGACATGCCAGGTCGTGGAGTAGCGAGGCCTAGGTGGTCGGGAAAATCAAGAGCCCTTAAGGAGTCGACACACTAAGGGGTGTTGCCCCGCAGGATATCCATCAAAGCCTTGATGAGTCGAAGAGATGGCAGACCGATAGAGATTGATAGTCCGGTAAGCTTTCCCCGCTTAGTCAGAAATTGCAGGACCATGGTTACAGGAGCTGAAACGGGATCCGCGTCCCTAGCCAGGCACCAGCCAGCCCAAGCTCGCCAAGCTGACCCATATGGCCGTCTAGTGCCGGGAGCCCATGCTTCTGCCAACAGGCGTCTAGTTGTTTCAGAAACTCCCTGGATCTCCCTGGGTCCCCGGAGATCCGCCACGCTAGGAGCGGAAGGGAGCCTTCCATCAGGTCCAGCAGCAGTTCTTGAAACAATGGCAATAGTCGGGGATAGTCCACTGTCATCTCGAGCATTTGAGGGAACCATGACTGCATCTCCCAGAAGGGGGTCACCATGACCAACTCGGCCCAGTGCCTGCGGGTTTGCAGGAGTGAGCGCGGAATCATGGAGAATGGAGGGAAAGCATACAGGAGGCCTCCGCTCCAGTCTTGCAGGAAGGCGTCTACTGCCTCCGCTGTCGGATCCGGCCTCCAGCTGAAGAAACGTGACAGTTGGGTGTTGAGCCGGGATGCGAAGAGGTCGATGGCAAAGGGACCCCAGAGAAATGACATACTGGAGAACACATCCGTGTCCAATCTCCAGTCACTGGTGTCTGAAAGATATTGTGACCCCCAGTCTGCTTGAACGTTGTGCAGGCCAGGTAAGTATTCCGCGTAGACCATCAGATTCTGTTCCAGGCAAAACTCCCAAAAGTCTTTCGCCAATCTGGCTAACACCGCAGACTGTGTACCACCCAGGTGGTTGACATATCTCACTGCTGAGACTTTGTCCATGCGGAGGCGAATGCATGCCAGGGCCCGGTCCCTCGTGAAACTGTGGATGGCAAAGGAGCCTGCCAGGAGCTCCAGCGCGTTGATGTGTAGCCGGGATTCGGATTCCGACCAGCGGCCCCCTGTCGAAATTCCCTCGCAATGGACCCCCCAGTCATGGAGGCTCGCATGGTGTCGATGGTGAATTCCCGCAGCAAGCCGAAAATCGCTTTGCCGTTCCATGCGGACAGGTTGAGGATCCACCATTGTAGTTCGTCCCTCGTTTCGCTGTCCAGGGACACCAGATCCGCGTAGGATGCACCGGCCCTTATGTGCAATATTTTCAGGCGCTGCAGCGCTTGGTAGTGGAGCGGGCCCGGAAATATTGCCTGTATAGATGTGGCCAGTAGGCCGATGAGTCGCGCAAGGTGAGCTGGGGTCTGGTGAGGGCTCTGAGAAGCTCTTTGCGGATGGATCGAATCTTGGCCATCGGCAGGCTCAGCGTCGCCTCCCCCGAGTCCACGAGGAACCCTATGAATTCCATGCGAGTGGCGGGGGTCAGGCATGACTTTTCCCAGTTGATAATGAATCCCAAGCGGGAGAGGAGGTTTATGGCCAACCGTAGGTGTATAAGGAGAGTGGAGCGCTCCTGAGCCATGAGTAGGATGTCGTCTAGGTATATGATTAGACGAATCGTCCGACTGCGCAACCAGGCCATCGCTGGTCGCAGAAGTTTCGTGAAGCACCATGGTGCTTAGGAGAGGCCAAAGGGTAGGCAGGTAAATAGCCAAATCTCGTGCCGCCAATGGAAGCGCAGGAGGTCTCGGGACTTCACTGTAACCGGTACAGTCAGGTATGCATCCTTGAGATCTAGTTTTGCTAACCAGTCTCATTGTAGGAGAATATCTCGTAGCAGGTGGATACCCACCATCTTGAAATGGCGGTACCGAACCATGGCATTGAGGGGGAGCAGATTTATGATGGGCCGCATTTGTCCGCCTTTCTTTTCCACCAGGAAAATTTTGCTTATGACACCTGCGGGGTTGAGAGGTGCCCGTTCTATTGCCCCTTTGACAAGGAGGGTGGAGAGTTCTACGTCGATCAATCTGCGATCCCGGATTGAGAAGCAGATCGGTCGAGGAGGGGGGATGTGTACAAGGTGCCCCACGAGTTCTATATGGAAACCTCGAACAGTGGTAAGCACCCAAGGGTCTGAGGTAATTAGTGACCAAGCTGGGAAAAAATGTTGGAGTCTGCCCCCTACACAAACATGAGAAGAAATATGAGGTATGAGGAAACTGTATGGTCGTCTGGAACTGGAGTTGCCACAGAAACCTCTGGATCGCCACTGGCGTCCGCTTCACGAGGAAAGTGGAACGGGTATTTGTCTCCTGGTAGTTAGCACGTTGCTGGAAGGAGCCTCGTCCCGTGCCACGGGATTAGAAGTAGGTACGGCCGGACAGACGGCTCCTGAATCTGCCGGCCCTGTTGGAGACCCACCCCTGGAATACCCGTCTCATGGAGGCTTGGACCTTGTCAAGGGCTGTAAATGCCCCAATGAAACGCCCTAAGTCCTTAATAAAGGAATCGCCGAAGATTCCTTACCAGCCTCTTCTGGGCGTCCATACCAGCCTCCATGAGGGCAAGATTGGCCAGCTTGGGTTCAATCTTAAACAAGATGGCTTTACGCCGTTCTATAGAGAGGGAGGTGTTCACACTCCCGGCAATACAAATTGCTCTCTGGACCCAACCACGTAGGTCTTCAGGGTCAACCATGCGGGTTTCTGCTCTGGCGTCTTCTGCCAAGTCAAACAATTTGGCCAGGGGACTGAAAATATTCAGGTGTTTATCCTGGCAAGACTTCACGGGGGTTCCAGCCCAGTTTAGTGAGGAACTGAGTCATTTTGGGGTCTACATCAGGAGTGTCACATACTTTATTAGGCACCACAGGCTTGGGACACTCCGCCCTCAATTTGTTATGTGCCGCTTTGCTAAGAGGGCGCCGTACCCAATTCTCAAGGTAAGTGGCAACGTGGTCAGCCGGGAGCAACTCTGCCGACATCGAATGGTATGAGGTATGAGGAAACTCACTGTATGGTCGTCTGGAACTGGAGTTGCCACAGAAACCTCTGGATCGCCACTGGCGTCCGCTTCACGAGGAAAGTGGAATGGGTATTTGTCTCCTGGTAGTTAGCACGTTGCTGGAAGGAGCCTCGTCCCGTGCCACGGGATTAGAAGTAGGTACGGCCGGACAGACGGCTCCTGAATCTGCCGGCCCTGGTGGAGACCCACCCCTGGAATACCCGTCTCATGGAGGCTTGGACCTTGTCAAGGGCTGTAAATGCCCCAATGAAACGCCATAAGTCCTTAATAAAGGAATCGCCGAAGATTCCTTACCAGCCTCTTCTGGGCGTCCTTACCAGCCTCCATGAGGGCAAGATTGGCCAGCTTGGGTTCAATCTTAAACAAGATGGCTTTACGCCGTTCTATAGAGAGGGAGGCGTTAACACTCCCAGCAATACAAATTGCTCTCTGGACCCAACCACGTAGGTCTTCAGAGTCAACCATGCGGGTTTCTGCTCTGGCGTCTTCTGCCAAGTCAAACAATTTGGCCAGGGGACTGAAAATATTCAGGTGTTTATCCTGGCAAGACTTCACGGGGGTTCCAGCCCAGTTTAGTGAGGAACTGAGTCATTTTGGGGTCTACATCAGGAGTGTCACATACTTTATTAGGCACCACAGGCTTGGGACACTCCGCCCTCAATTTATGTGCCGCTTTGCTAAGAGGGCGCGGTACCCAATTCTCAAGGTACGTGGCAACGTGGTCAGCCGGGAGCCACTCTGCCGACATCGAATGGTGTAGGTCATCCGGGTCGAAGAGTGGGACACCCAACGTGTCCACGAGGGCGGACCCCGCAGCCGCGGGGTGCCTAGTCCCTGTATCGCCTCTGGAAGTCTCTGCCTGAGCAGAGGGAAGAAGGTCAAAGCCCACATTTGTGGCATCCATATCAGAGTCACTGTGTGACTCAATCTTAGCCTCCCCACCAGACCCGATATCTGAGTCGGAGTCGCTCTCTAACTGTGCTCTGGCACATTTCCATAGCCGCGCCCGTTCTGCCTGGCGTGGAAAGGCTCTTTTTTTCTTTTTCTTTCTGGGGCGACAGTAGGTATGCCAGTCATAGAATTTCTGGAGGCAGGGGGATGTTTGGACTTATGGGTAGCCTTTCTGGGTGTCTCTTCCCGTGAGTCCACAGCAGGATGCAATAATGGCGTCATGGAGCCCGAGAAATGCTCGTCTGAAGGACGTGGCAGTAGGGCTTGGGAAATAGCATGGGAGAGGGTAGATGACATGAACCCCATGGCTGCCATAATGGCGTCTGTCATTGAGCGCTGTAGCGCTAAGAATTGTGCCTCTTCAGGGTGGATGGGTCTGTCTACCAGGGTGGGTGGAGTGCCCGAGGTGACAGGGGTCTCACCCAAATTAAATGGGGCATCAGTCTCCCCAGAGGGTGGGGATCCAGAAGGTAGTCTGGGTTTAGGCATAATGGAGAACAAAAACAGGACCTAATCCCTAATTACTAAATTATCGGAATAGTATGGGTTAGTCACCCAAAATTGAAAGCAATAGGTATAAGAGAGATCTCACCAGGGCCCAGACCAGTGGCACACACGAGGTAGGGAGGAAGACAGGAAGTCAGAAAATGTCCGCCGGCAATCTCTTGCGAGATTCACAGCAAAATCCAGTGAATTTGTTAAGCTAAAGAACTGAACGTTCGGTAAAATGAAACGAATTTGTGGAAATAGACTAATATAAGGAAGAGGAGAAAAATAGACGAACGAGCAGACCGTTCGTGCAAAAATTAGTTGAATGCGGCAAACTGGCGAATGGAGCTATCTGCCGGTAAAACTAACGAACAGCATGTGTTAGTGATGAATTAGCCGAACGGGCTTATTTCCTGCACGAAAAAGAGCTGAACAAAGCAGAGAATGGGCGCCAAAGGGACAGAGAGAGGTAAAAAGCAAGACGGAGATAAGGAAAATCACAAGGACAGGGTCAAGTGAAAAGGGGGTATAAACAATAATATAACAAGGGAGGTCTGGATCCTGGGTTCACAGAAAAAACACACAGATGTGTAGCAGCAGAGAAAAACAAAATAAGAACACAGAGAAAATCTCTAATATAAAAATAAAAGCCAATAAAACAATCAATAACAGATAAAACCTATACAATGTAATACAAGGATATCAATAATAATATCAATAGCAAGTAATCAACAAGTAAATCAGAAAGAAGATGTGACATGCACCTGCCGCTAAATAATTCATGCCAATGTGATGATCCATTGGATCTGTGAAAGATGCTATATTGAATTTGTTCTGGTGAGTAGAATCATTACCTTCAGGCTTTCTGCTGTAAACACTTTCAGAAAAATGCAGTGTTTACATTACAGCCTAGTGATAACTTCACTTCTCACTCCTCAGATAGCTGTTAGAGATCCTTCCTGGGTCATGGCTGCCTAAAATGCATCCAAACATTCAGTATCTCCTCCCACTGCATGCAGACACTGAACTTTCATCATAAAGATTCATTGATTCAATTCATCTCTATGAGGAGATGCTGATTGGCCAGGGCTGTGTTTGAATTGTGCTGGCTCTGCCCCTGATCTGCCTCCTTGTCTGTCTCAGCCAATCCTATGGGGAAGCACTGTGATTGGATCAGGCTACCACTTCGGATGATGTCAGCAGACTGCTGGGTTTTCTGAGTTTAACAGCATGCAGAGTTACAGCTTCAGGCTTGAATACAGTAAGATTTTTACTATATTTATGGAGGCATGAGGGGCCCAGGGGGGCTAGATGGAGGTTTATACACTATAGGGTCAGGAATACATGTTTGTGATCCTGACCCTATAGTGATCCTTTAAGCACCTCTTTTCTCTTTTTCCTGGAAAGATGCTAGCATGTGAGGAAGGTTTACCCTGGATAGATTCTTCCAATTTCAGAACATATCTGACAGATTTAATCAGTTTCTCTACCATCTTAAAGGACCACTATAGTGCCAGGAAAACATACCCCCACCCTCAGGGTCCCCCTTCCGCCTGGCTCTAGAAGGGGGAAAGGGGTAAATCTTACCTTTTTCCAGCACTGGGTGGGGAGCTCGCCTCCTCCGATCCTCCTCCGTTCCTCCCCGTCGGCTGAATGCGCACGCGCGGCAAGAGCTGCGCGCGCATTCAGCCGGTCACATAGGAAAGCATTCATAATGCTTTCCTATGGATGCTGGCGCGCTCTCACTGTGAAAATCACAGTGAGAAGCACGCAAGCGCCTCTAGTGGCTGTCAATGAGACAGCCGCTAGAGGAAATAGGGGAAGGCTTAACCCATTCATAAGCATAGCAGTTTCTCTGAAACTGCTATGTTTATGAAAAAATGGGTTAACCCTAGCTGGACCTGGCACCCAGACCACTTCATTAAGCTGAAGTGGTCTGGGTGCCTAGAGTGGTCCTTTAATATCCTTCTAATCTTCCACCACCTCAGAATCATTTTCTGAAGATATCATAGTTTCAGAGTCATCAAAAGGGAAGGCAACATAAGAAATGTCAGACAATGATCTTCCATATAGGAGATGCATCTTGGATGCTTGCGAGACCTATGCTCCTCCATACTTTAGTCAACATCCTTTTGAATCCATATTAAATTTCCAGGGGAAGAGCTTTAGAATGGCCGCAGCCTCTGCCAAACATGACCTGCAGAGTCTTTTTTCACCCCAGAGCTTTTTTTTATCACATCTTTTTGATTTTTTTAGATTTCTTCTCTCCCGACTTTTCAGATGCGCCTTGTTTTGGAGCACTGCAACAGACCAATAGGGATGTTATAAGCATATAACCCCACAGTTCTTGTTATAGAAAAGCTCTCTTTTCCCTTAGTAAAAAGACAAGAAAGCTTACATTGTGACCACCATAAGACCTAGATGCAGACATGTGAAAGGGGGACACCAGAAAAGAGCCTGAAATTAAACCAGGATAGTAAAATTCATCCTAGAATTGACTATTGTAAACACATGCCCAGAGATCACTATAGTTTCAAAACAGGAACTAGTGGACTCGTCCATGCACAGATCGTAGACCAAGATACAACAATCAGGGAAAGTGAAGAGCCAAGAAAGGAAGAATGAAGAGGTGAGGAGAAACTGAGAAACGCAGAATAAGAACAACTAAGGGGTCCCCATACAATATCCAAACAGCAAAGGTTATAGTGATATACAGGGGTCCTGTCACTAAAAAAGACCATTTCCCCCCCAGGGAGCTGATCCATATTGGGGCTGGGAGCTTCCGAATGAGAGGCTTCAATCTCTTAGGAATGCTAGATAAAAAAAATAGCCATGGTAAGCTAAAATAAAAAAGGAGTAAAATAACACATGGAGTGGCTGGGTGTGAGGTGGGAAAGGGACAAATTAAGAGGCTGGGGGGGAGGGAATGGGAAAGATGGAAGGGCTGGGGGAAGGAGGGAATGGGACACATGGAGTGGCACATGGAGTGTCTGGGGGCAGGGAATGAGAAACATGGGGGGGTGGAGGATGAGACATATGGGGGAGCCCCAGGGCAACTTTCGCACCGGAACCCGATGGTTTCTAGTTATGCCTTTGATCCTTGAGTTATGCCACTAAATGGATGTTTTTTTTGGTCAAAATATAGTAGGGACCTGGCCAGGCCATTCACAAACAAAATGCAGAATGCAGAATGCAAACAATATCTGCCATGGTTCAATATTTGAACAGCCTCTCAACTTCTAGAATGTAATTAAAAATATCTACACCATAGGCGTGTACAGCACATTACATTAGGGTGTGCACTTTGGAATTCTTTCCCTTTGTTATTTTTTAATTGTATACAAGGTAAATATTTATTAAAGGAACATTCTAAGCACCATAATCACAACAGCCTGCAGTAGTGGTTTTAGTGCTAGAAGTTCTGTGGTGCTCCTCCCAGAGTAATTAGTTAAAGCTTTAAGTTCTGGTCTGACAACACACGTGTGTCCTGACAGGTACCTCCCCATGTTCTTGGAGATTCCATCAGCAGCACTGAGCTAGGTCCTACTGTGCAGGGTTAGCACACTGGTTGCGAGCACCAGCTGAGCACTCTCTTCTAATGAGCTCCGTCCTACACGGCTGGTCCTTACTTTACACAGCAGGGAAGGCAGCAGTAGCTGTCTGGCTGGACCCAGTTAAGTTGCCAGAATGTTCTTTGCTTACTTACTACATCTAAGAGCTGGCACACCACCTTTATCAGAGTGTGGCTGTGTACACCTTTGACCTACACCAGGGGTTCCCAACCCAGTCCTCAAGTACCACCTCCCAGTCCAGGATTTAGGGATTGCCTTGTTGTGTCTAAAGTGTTTTTTCTTTCTTTCTAAAAACCCATTAGTCCAGGATTTAGGAATTGCCCTGTTGTGTCTGTTAGGGGGTACTTGAGGACTGGGTTGGGGGCCACTGACCTACACCCTCTCCCAAACATACCCAATCTTACAGGGCCAATCATGGGCTGGTGCACAGCGCCCAAATGCTGGGGAGCTGAGGCAGAAAGAGGCGCCAGGGGTGATGGCATGGGGGTCGGTTGACCCAAGCCAACCCCAAGAAAAGACCCGGGTTTAAAATGTGCCATTTAGTATTATTAGCCCCTTATGCTCTGTTCTGTGCCTGACCGAAACAGGGCACTTGAGGCTAAAAATAAACCCAGCATGCATCTGTCTGTGCTCTTCTCCCTCCCAATCTCTCCACACTACTTCCCACATACCCCACTACAGTCCTAACCCCACTACAACACCTACCCCACAACTCCCCCAATCCCTCCACTACCGCTCCTGAACCCCCACTACAGCCCCAATCTCCCACTAGAGCACCTAACCCCTCCACAACTGCCCAATCCTCCTCACTACTGCCCCTGAAACCACTACAGCTCCTAACCTCCCCTACTATAGCCTCTAGTGGAGAGGTGTTGTTATTTCCATAGAACCATGCATGTCTGGACTGGACATATGTACAGGGGAGGTAGCCAAACAAAATACTGCACCCAAGTGTCTGTGACCTTAGGATCAGCCCTGCAATCTTAGTCCACAAGTATAAAAATAGGCAACTAAAAGGCCCAATAATTTGTACAAACATTTAAAACCACTTTGTCGGAGTGTTGTGCATCAAACAGGCACTAATATTGTATTCTTTTGTAATATTGTACCCTATTGTAACAATGCTGTGTTTGTGGGCCCAGGACATACTTGGAAACGAGAGAAAGCTCAATGTATCCTTTCTGGTAAAATAGTTTATAAATAAATAAACACTGCTAAGATTAAATTTACACAAGCACCCTCTAGTGAGATTACTAAGTATCTCCAGAAAAAAACCAAAAGTAGTTGCAATTATACAGACTGGGGTTTAAACAGACCTAAGTTAACAGGTATTATAGCGTAAGTCTTTAGGTCTGTTGTGATCGCATTGGCTGGCAAAACCGGCGGCTGAGATTGGAACGTTACACGTTTACATACAGATATGTACTTGTAGGAGTGAAAGGCTATAAGGCTCTACTGAACCTCATTAAAAGGAACACTCCAAAAACCATAACCACTACAGCGCACTGCTGTGGTAAAGGTACCAGGAGTGCTTTTCCCCCACATAAAATGTTTTGACTACATACAAAGGCACCAGGGAAGTGACAGCGTCCCATACAGCATTACAGAGAGAATAACGACAAACCATACAATCACATGATGTAATTACAAGTCTGTCCACTGGGTGTTAGTCTTGTTCCAGAGGAAAGCAGTTGCAGAGCAAATACAATTAAGTGTGATAATATATCAGAAAAGCAAATAATCTGGTATTTAATGAAAACATCTCATATTTCATAAAACAAAAATAATGAACCCATAACTCAGTTTTCCATTTTCTCAGTTTTTACATCACACCCAAAAAGACAATAGACATGGGGTTTATTCACTAAACAGTCATTGACGGTGGGTTTATTATTACTCTGCAGCAGTTAACCTTGTTAAAAGTAACAGGTCATTAACATAAAATTAGATTTTTTTTCTCCTGCCTTAATTAGAAATTAGATCCAAGCCACAAATGTGCATGTATCAACTGATTGTATTATCTGTGACTTTATCCAAATAAACAAATGACCATCATTTAGGAACAGTGGGATAGCATGCAAATAATAAATGCTTGTTTGGGTGAAAAATACATTTGTGGTTAATCAGCAAAGTAAATCTTTAAAGTAGCTGTGGTGATAGAGCAGGACCTTGATGGAGATGTGATGATTTAATTATAAGCATTGAAAGGCCCTTCAGCCTTTGTTACAATTATTTCTGTGTGTTATTAGTGAAGCAGTCTGTGTAATATATATATATCAAGTGGACTGATTCATCTAGAACAGTCATGATCAAATATGCTGGTCCTGCATTTATCATACTACTTCACTATAATGTTTATATTTATTTTTTTATTTTTATAATTGACATTTTTTATTTTCATATTCTTGCAGAAAAGTGAACATGGAGGGGGGGTTACAGAATAAAGAAGGGGAGGGGATAATGTTGCATAGTAATATATTTGACAATCTTTTCCATGTTCTCTACAGCATTTACAACAGTCATGACTACGAATGGCATTGTGTGGCCTGTGTGACCTTGCGTTCCTGCGAACCTTTCATATGCTACATTTGTGGAGATCAGACTTAGCACCTCTTGTCTAGATGGGGTCACGACCGATCTCCAATATCTAGCAATGACAGTTGTCGCTGCAATAATAATGAGAAAAAACAATTTTCGAATAGGTTTCGGTAAGTTATGTGGCATAATGTGGAGTAGTTATGTTTCCACAGATAATGGCACCTGTGTCCCTGTAGTATCTTTGATAATGACTCCCACCAATTCCCAGAATGGCTGTATATGTGGGCACGTCCACCATATATGGAGTGTATCCCCCAATGAACCCCGATACCTCCAGCATTCATTGTCAGTAGTTTTGTACATTTTGGAAATTTTGGTGGGTGTGAGGTACCACCTGTACAGTAACTTCCTAGAAATCTCAAGATGTGAGGCGCACGTCGATGTGCCCTTGTGGCCCGTGTTCCATTCCTGGGGTGTTAATTCCCTCCCTAGGTCTTTGTGCCATTCTTTCTGGAATCCCCAAATTTGTGTTAGTGGTTCCTCTATAAGCATATTATAACAGAATGAGAGGGTTTTTTTTCTGCTATTTCATGTTTATACATTTATGTTCAAATTGTGTCATTGGTTTCCCCTTACCATCTGTGTTGGCCTTCTACTCGGATTGTATGGTGTAGTTGCATAAATGCGAATTGGGCCATGTGTGGTATATTGAATTGTGCCTGCAAGTCTGTGAAGCTCTTGAGAGTGCCCTTGTGAGTCGCCTGGTGCAGATGGGTTATGTTGTGTAATGCCCAGATTTTGTAGCTGAACGAGGAGTTTAGTATGTATAGGGTTTTCAGTGGGGGTTGCAGGGGACCACTTGGGTGCCAAGCTCACCCTACGTCTGTTTTTGTCCCATATGGAAAGCATTAGCCTGGTGGTTGGCAGCATCTTGGGGGCATGGGGGCCATAATTCCTGTGGGGCCCACAAAAAGTGTGTCAGGTGTTTCCCGTCTAGTCTATTGGATTCCATAGCTAACCATTGGGGGGTCTGAGCATGGGACTGGCACCCATACACAGTTGGCCAACTGTGTGGCTCTATGGTATTCTCTTACGTTGGGGAAACCTAGTCCTCCCTTCCGTACTGTGCGGGACAGGAGCCTCCATGGGACCCTAGGCCTCCTATTTTGCCAGCCAAACATTAAGAGAGTTGTCTGGAGGGCCTTGAGGTATTTCGAAGGGATATATTTGTTTTAAAGATGGGTTTCCTTTATCTTTCCACCTAAGCTGCAACAAATAGAGCCTTGAACCCCATTTCCAAGCTTGCTACTGAAACAAGGGTGTTTTTATTTATTTTTTATTAAACAATGAATTGAAACCTGAATTGTAACATTCAGGCAAAATAACTGAGTTGGAAGAAGTTGGAGTTGTCACAAGCTGGCCTCTTAAACCTGAATTTTGCAATTCACTCTTCGCTGTGAAAGTAACTTGTAAGTGCAAAAGCAATTTTTAAAAATCAGTGCAGTATAAGAGAGCCTACCAGAACTGTCAATCATTCAGCTAGAGCACAATCTTCAGGACTGCCTGTTAAAGTTTTGTCCAGTTTGCGAAAGCCGCATGTGCACAACACACACACAATAATTGATCTCTTTCTAATCTCTGGATTGGGAGACAAACATTGGCAGTGCACATTCATGCTTGCTTGCTCTGCCAAACTCTGTACACAGCTCTTTAAAAAAATAATAAAAAAAAATGTGAACCAGGCTGTATTTAAACTGAAATCAGCCATAGTATGACTACCGTCCGTCATTTTGAAGAGCAGTTCTGCCTAACTTATGTGCTGAGTGGAACTTCTGCTGGTATAAACTACTTACCCCGTGAACCCTGCATCACAATGGTTTAGGACAGTGGTAGTCAACCTGGTCCCTACCGTTGGGATTTCAGGTTGGCAGCAGTGGTGGCCTCTGCAGAAAACGCCCAGTGGACCTCGATGGCCGTGGACCAAGGTCGGCAGGGGAGATCCTTTCATCTCCCCTGCCAGCCCGTGCAGAGCAAGCCTTGCCTGTAAGCCCTCTCAGGCTGGTGAGGAGATTAAAGATCTCACTCACCAGCCCACTAGCACTTAGTTCCAGTAGAAGGAGTGAAGGGCCTGGGAGGCTGTTTGTTCCTCCTGCAAGCAGGCTAGTTGGAGCGTTGCCGTGCCTTACCATGTAACGTTCCTATACAGTGCTGTGCTCGAAAGATGACTCCGGTTGCAGGCTAAAGTGAGCATGCCACCACTGGACCACCAGGGCTTGCAGCATTGTTATTATTTACACCCTCCCTGGTAAAATGTAAGACGAAGGGAGTGGAAGACATTAAGATAGATTTTCACATCTCACCCACCTACACACAGCATATGCACCACACACAAACACACACTACACCTCTCACACAAGTTACACCCCTCACACACTGCCCCCCTCACACATACACACACACACACACACAGACTGCCCCCTCACACAACACACACATAGACTGCCCCCTTACACACACACACACTGCTCCCCTCACACACACACTGCCCCCTCACACACACACAGACTACCCCCTTACACACTCACACTGTACCCCTCACACACTGCACCCCTCACACACACTACCCCAGACTGCCCCCCACACACAATGTCCCGCTCACACACACTGCTCCCTCACACACACTCCACCCCTCACAGACACTGCACCCTTCACACACAGCACCTATCACACACACAGCACCTCTAACACTGCACCCCTCATACACACTGCACCCCTCACACACACTGCCCCCTCACACACACTGTTCCCCTCACACACAGCACCCTTCATACACTCCATAGATTAAATAGATTAAATAATAGAAAAAAATGAAAAATATAGATACATTTAAAATGTATTTAATTTGGGAAGATATAATCAATCTTTGTGCTCCCTGGATAATATCTGGTGTCTGGTTGGTTTGTCTGGGGAAGCCTGGTAGGATGTGTTTGGTGATAACTTGGGTTTTTTGGAGACCACAGTGCTTTTGTCAGGATGAACTAACCACCCAACTTGCAAATCTAGGTCAGACCCTGACCAGAAGAGAAAAGGGGAAAAGTGAGAGGGAGCTGTATAACTGGACCTACAATTGGCTGGACTTAATGGAAATACCTTCAGGGAGGTAAGTAAAAGGGATTTTACAAACTGGAAAAACAAGTTCAGAATCTTTTAACTACCTGGGGTCAAGATTCCAGAAAAAAACAGAAGTGAGGCAGTAGATCCAGGATAACAAAGGTCAGAAAGGTTGGTACACTAGCTTGGTCAAAACAGCAAAAAATACAATATCAAAGGAACACATTTAAGGGAAAACAGGAACCACAACAGGTCCATCAGCTCTAAGTAGTTTAAAGCCTCAATAGTTTTAGAATTTAGTGCTTGTTCGCCATCGGTTTGGCACCTGTGACTTGGTGCTGTCATATTGATAGGAATAAATCCGACTACATAGCAGGACGGTGTCAGATTGTGAAGCATGGGAGAGAATGATGGATGATGTTCCTGATCTACAAGGTAAGTATTTGTGCAATTTGTCTTACTTGTCACACCGCAGACAGACTGTTATTATAAAAAGTCAATAATGAGCCGATAATTCTTCTTGGCATGTGTAGGGATAAACAGGCACATTCGTAGAGATTCTAAATTTGGTGAGGAAAGATAAATATGTACTACATAGTAGGACTCTCTGCCTTTCACCTGTGAAATATTTGGTGAAACTGGGAGCGGTGTTACACCATTACACCATCACTACTAGACAGAACACAAACACAAGGCAGCATAGATCCATGGATTCCATATTGTTACATAAGTGTCTCAGTTAAAAAAAGACTAAAGTTTATTACGTTCAACCTTGAAACCCATTATTTTATGGTGTTGATCCAAAAGAAAACAAAAAAAACCCAATTGAAGCCATTTCCAATTATGCCACAAAAAGGGAATAAAAATCCTTTACTCTATAATGGCAATCAAAATTCTCCTTGGATCAACAACAAGCATACATATCAATCACTACCTCCTATAGACTATAAGCTCGTTTGAGCAGGGTCCTCTTCAACCTACCATTCCTGTAAGTTTTCTTGTAATTGTCCTAATTATAGTTAAATCCCCCCTCTGATAATATTATAAAGCGCTACGGAATCTGTTGGCGCTATATAAATGGCAATAATAAAAATAATTATATCTGTTTATGAAAAAAAGCAACCCGGCCTTTTTTAAAATCTCATGTAGTATACTATACCAAATTCTGATTCCACCATCTACGTGTTGCAATGGAAATGAAGATTTATCAGACCAGGCAACTTTAAAAAAAAAATGTCTACTGTCCAATACTGCTGCTCCTGTGCCCACTATAGCCTTAGTTTCTTGTTCTTATCTCACGGAGAAGTGGAAGCCAGTGTTATCTTCTGCTCTCATTTCCCATTCACTTTAAGGTTTAATGTGATGTGCATTCAGAGATACTCTTCTGCACATCACTGTTACTATATATGCTTAATTCAGCTACTACCATCCTTCTGTCACCTTGAACTATTCTGACATCTGACCCTCTCTCATTAATAAGACATTTCTACCAACAGAACTGCTGCTTACTGGATGATTATAATAATAATAATTTTTTTTTTTACAAATTAATGTATTTCTTAATTGCACCATTCTCTGTAAAAGCCAGAGGATGTTGTGAATGAAAATGCCAGAAGATCAGCAATACTTGGCATACTCAACCCACCATAACCTTTGCCAACAACCATTCCATGAACAACTTTTAGAACACATTTCTTCCCCATTCTGACCTCTTGGCCATGTCTGCATGCTTTTATGCATTGACTTGCTGCCACATGAATGGTCAGATATTTGTATCAATGAGAAATCACACAAGTATACAGGTATAAAGTGGAGTCACTTACAGGTATAAGTTTATTTCTGGGCATATAATCTATCATTTTATATGAAAAATAATATAAGCTCTCTGCAGGTATATCGATATATATATATATATATATATATTTAATTTTTAATTAATTTATAGCAAGTAAGAATAATATATTCAGTGCAGGGCTATGCATCCACCAGCAGATGTCACCATTCAGTTTATATCTCTCATATAAAATTTGTTTTGCATGAACATGGCCACTAAAATGACAATTTTTTGGGTGGATGTTTACTTCAAAGTTTTGAAGTGGTCATGGTGCCTGGAGTCTGTATGTGCATCTTTTTGCTATGAAACTCTGCACACATAGAGTTTAACCCCATTGACACTGACAATGTCTAACTCCACCTTGGACAGTATCACTGGGGTGTGTCATCAGCTAGCCGGGAAGAGGAGATGCACCATACCCACAGCCATTGCAAGTGACTGCTGTGAGAATTGACAAAACTTGACAGCTAAAGCTTTACTCCACCTTCGGTCAGATTTTTGTACATGAGTTGATCATCAGACAAAGAAGTCTTTACTTTGTCTAGTGATATCTATTATCTGTTTTGTAGCTCAGTGTTATTGTGATAGGAATAACCCATGGCTGGAAACACGGGGTTACAGATTTACCATTTTATTGTGTGTGTGTGTCTGGGCAAGCCCCTGAGACATATGTGAGTAGGTTTGGGATTTTGGCAGATTCATGGGGAACTCCCTTTCTAAACTGCACAGTCCCCTTTGATGTCTGAGTCACCCTGTGCTTATTACGGGCACAGGGTGACCGGAAAACCCAGGCTGGCCTGCCCAGACCAGACTTCCACAGACTAAGTGGTTGGGAGGACTCCAGGCACCCAACCGGAACACTCCTGGAAACTCTATGGAACTGCCAAGCAGATAGGAACTTTGAGACACCTGCTGAAACTTTAATTGGAGGTATCTCGGCAGGGCCGGACTGGGAAAAAAATTCGGCCCGGGCATTTTTTTATCACAGCGGCCCATTAAGAAGGGGGCGGGGCAGAGAGGGTGTGTTTTGTCATCACTCATGACAAACACGCCCCCTCTCAAAGTGAGCATGTTGGTTCAATGCTCTTCCAGGGCAGACCATGCACAGAGCTCTGCTGAAGAGCTCTAGCATGAGAAAAAAGCCCTGTATTTGTTCTGCACAGTGCAAGCAAATTTAATAACATGCTTGCACTGTGTTTCCTTGCAACTTGTCTCTGGTGTCTCTATAAATGGATACCAGGAGACAAAAGGGCCAGGAAAGAGTATTGTGCATGTGTTTGGAGCCTGCTTGGGGTATTGCGTGTGTGCAGAGTGAGCTGGTCGTGGTGTGGTATTGTGTAATAAGGTCGGTTTTAGTCGTGTTGTGTTTGTGGTGTAATGTAATGCATATGTGGCTAGGGGCTGTAGAGAATGTGTCTATAGGGGATGTAGCAAGTGTGTGTATACAGGCTATAGTGTGTGTGTGTGTGTGTGTATAGGTGATGTAGTGTTTGTAGAGAGTGTGTGTTCAGGGAATGTATGTGTTTGCTTACAAGGAATCTAGTGTGCGTATAGGGGATCCAGAGTGTGTGTGTGTGTGTGAAGGACCCAGACTATGTATAGGAGATCTAGTGAGCGAGCGTATATAACGGATTCAGAGTGTATATAGGGATCTAGTGTGTGTATGTGTGTAGATGATCCAGAGTTGGGTAGAGGATCTAGTGTGTGTCTGGAATGAAATGTGTTTAGGGGTGCTGTGTGTGTGTGTGTGAGGGGTGCTGTGTGTATATATATATATATATATATATATATATATTATATAAATATGTTTGGAAGTATTGTGTATGTGTGTGATGCAGTGTATCGGGGGTTGTGTGTGTATGTGAGGGGTGCAGTATGTGTGTGTGTGATGGATGCTGTGTGTGAGGTGTGGTGTGGGTGCTGTGTATGATGTGTGTGAGTGCTGAGTGTGATAGTGCTGTGTATGATGTGTGATAGTGCTGTGTATGATGTGTGTGAGTGCTGAGTGTGATAGTGCTGTGTATGATGTGTGTGAGTGCTGAGTGTGATGTGTGTGAGTGCTGTGTATAAATGTTGTGTGTTGGGGGGTAAATAAACAAATAAAAACCTAAGTGGGAATAAATATACAAATAAAAAAAAATAAGGGGGGGTAAATAAACAAAAAAACTAATCATGCATTATATCCCCCCCCCCTTACCTTTAGCCTGAGAGGAGGAGGGGTCCGGCACGCTGGTGAGTGGGGGGCACACGCACACGATCCCTGGTGGTCCAGTGGTGACTCTCGCGAGATCGGGGCATTGCCATGGCAACGCTCCCGATCTCGCGAGAGGAGCCCGGCGGAGCTGCAATTTAGAGCTCCGCTGGGTCCTCTCCCTCCCTCCCCAGCCGCAGGTCTATTTAAATGGGATGGTGAGGGAGATCTTTGATCTCCCCACTGGCCCTCCATGGAAGACAGCGGGGCCGGCGCTCGGATAGCGCCGGCCCTGCATAGACCGGCAGGGGATGTCCTGGGACCTCCCCTGTCGGCCTCGGCCCATGGCCACCGCGGCCCACCAGGCATTTGCCCGGTGTGCCCGATGGCCAGTCCGGGCCTGTATCTCGGTCACTCTCTGATGGATCATAACACTATTTTGACAGGGCACTCGTGGAGGAACACACATGGGGTTTTGTGATGTTTATATGGGCATATTCTGTTAGGGCGCCTTGTTGTCTGGAGGTTGATTGGGTCGGCAGTGCCTGATCTGATCATCTCCCAGACACAGAGGCGCCTGGGTGGGATCTCTATTGTTTCAGTTAACAACCCCCTGACACATATAAAGTGTCTTTATTTTCACCCTTCATCAAGTAAAGGTTGATGTTTGAGTGAGCTACTATAATCACCGGTGTCGTGCTGGAAAAGTATGGATATTAACCAGTGGCATACACACAATCCATGGGCCCCCCCTCCCCCTCTTCCCCCCCAGACAGACACACATAGACACATACAGACAGGCAGATACATACAGACATACAAACAGGCACACTTATATACATACAGACACACACACAGACAGAAACGTACATACAGACAGACAGACACACACACACACAGACAGGCACACATACATACAAAGACATACATACAAGCAGACAGGCACACACACAGACAGACACACAGACACATATATACAGACACACACACATACATATATACATACACACACATACAAATACAAACATACAGGCAGACACACACTTACAGAGACAGACACACACACATACATACATACATACAGGCATACATACAGATAGACAGGCACGCACAAACAGACATACACACAGACATACACACATACATACAAACACACACACACACACATAATGTTTAAGTCACCCTCCTGTTTCCTACCTTTTAGGTGCAGGAGGGTGACTTTTTCCCTGGGGTCCAGTGGTGGCTCAGGTTGATGGGAGTCAGAGTTTTAAATATTATTAAAAAGATGCAAAGTAATTTTTACACTTCAAATCTAAATATAATATGTATTTACCACCTACTTTATGTAAGCTATAAGTTCATATGCCTCACAGCTTAATTACTGGCATTACTCCCATTCTGCAAAGGTTATGTAGTGCAAATAGTAATAATAATAATAAGGTTGGTGTTACTAATGAATTGTCAATTTAAGGTTGCTAATAAAGTTGAGTAGAAAAAAAAATGCTAGCAGTTGTCACGCCTGTGCTGCCTGGGACAGATGGGCGGAGCGGGGAGCAGGGGGTGTGAGGTCTGGAGTGGAGGGAGGGAGGGGGAGTGAGTGAGTCAGTCAGTGCTGTGTGGAGCTGAGTTCAGGTCTAGGTAGGAGCGAGCAGTCATGGACACTTCTGATCAAGGTGAGTGCTCCCTGTCTGATCTAAGCTGGGCTTCAACAGGGCTGGAGGGGCTGTGGGTGAATAGCATGTGCCACCATATTGCTACTCTCTGACTTCCCCCACGTGGAGTCCTTACCTGCATGTCTCCCCTGTAATCCCTGCACCTGTCTGAGTGCCACTGATTGCTTATAGCATATGGAAGGATACCTTGCCCTCACATGGCTCTTATAATAAAACACTGCTTAATACTATATATATATATATATATATATATATATATATATATATATATATATATATATGACCTAAGGCTTGCCAGTCAGATATTGAAATCTGGGGCTCTACCTAAAGCATTGTCCTTGATGAGTTGTAGTCTAAATTTAGGCTGCTGTTGGTTTGTCATTTAATTAAAGTTCATTTTACAGCTATACAGACACCTGGTCTCTTCTTTGCAGGCAGGGGAATGTAAATCATTAAAACATGAGCCCATGGCAGGTGTGATCTGATTAGTTTTATTTTTTTTTTTACTGTAAATAAACATCTGTGGGATGCCTGTAGCAGTAATGAAGTTGTTATGGTATCTCAGTCTCTCATTGCCTGTTTTGCAGATTTTAGTGACACAGACAATTTTTTTTGTGTCATTATGCACAAGGCTGTTTCCATGCCATGCCCTCCCCCTGTGATGTGTCCTTCCTGCCCAGCTCACATGATGCTTGGCCTGACAGCTGTGAATAAACATGTGTCTGACATTCTGCAATGGAGGGTCTGGCAGTGCCTGGCAACCAGCACTTAGATCTGTGTTTATTTGAGCACTGCCATGCTGCTTACTTTACCATCTGAGTTCTATAATAAACTGGGACTGGAAATGATTTGATTGCAAATGCCCAGTAGGCTGGTTTTATTACCACTAATACTGATTTAATCCTCATTCTGGATAAAGATTAGATGTTATTGAGTTTTTATTTGATAATTTTTATTTTTTATTTTTTTTTACCATATGAAAGCACTGATGTACCATAACTTATTAAAGTCACATTAATTAAGTTGCCTTAAATCAGTTAACGCTTTTTTTTTTTTTTTGGTAGATGTGGGTTTTCTTTTTCATTAATTTGGATTTTGCGGGCAAGCTACACAGGGTCATTCACTGATCCATCAATGTTCACATGAGACTGGACCCAGGAATGTTTAAATAGTATAGTGCAATGGATGTGCTTTACAACTGTTGCATTACAACACCCAAACTGGGAGTCATAGGCTGATAGAGAATATTTGGTTTTGTAGCCTAAGTATATTAGAGGGTTATATTTGGGGGTCACAAATCTGCGCTCTTTGCTTACCCACTCCTTCTCTCTTACCTGTTACATAAAATGTTGCCATATGTTCACTTAATTTATGAACAGTGTATTCTTTTATTATATTGTGCTTGGATTAGGGACACCTGTTAATTACACAATCCATAACAGTGCATTTATTAATAAAACCCTGAGGTATATATTTTTGAAAGGCGTTCCTATATAAATTAATGATGTAGCAAGCCTGTGGATTCATCTTCCATTGCCCCATCCCTGCACATACTACATACATTTACTGTCAGCAACCACATGTGTTACATAATTTGTCTGATCTATAGATTTCTCTTCCTTTTTTTTTAATTTTTTATTTTTTTTATTTCCCCATTTAATGTATTTGCTTAAATCTACACGATTTATGTTCTCGGTTCTTCATTTCT
Source organism: Pelobates cultripes (assembly GCA_933207985.1). Lineage (NCBI taxonomy): Eukaryota > Metazoa > Chordata > Amphibia > Anura > Pelobatidae > Pelobates > Pelobates cultripes. Next base: position 278,621,677 of record OW240915.1, on the reverse strand, counting down.
TGTTGTTTTTAGTTTTTTGTTAATAAACAATTGTCCTTATTCATTGAAATAGCTGCTTATGTGTGATATATCTATACTGTGTCGTGTTGTAGTTCATCGCGTGTTCACTGAATTGCTGTTTGCAAAGGTTATTAAACAAACATTACAGCTATGCCTGATGTGGCATAGCGCTATATTATTTTATTTATTTTATTTTTGGACACTTGCAATGACTGTGAACTGTATGCTGACATAGACATTATTTATTTTCCCAAAGGAGCAGTCAACTCCCTCACTGTTAAAAGATACATTCATTAAACAAGATTCCCGATTTGTAGAAAGTAATTAGCACGGGGTCTGTATGGAGTGTGTGTGAATGCACACTTTATAGACTGGGGTTCAACCTTTCGTGACACTTGCGCTTTATTGATTGCTAATCTTGGCACTACTGCTGTTGTGGACCAGGTTTCCCATAATGTCCAACCAACCATAAAGAGTGCTGAGTATTGGCCATCACTGCCTTAAACTATCTTGCAGGATACCATGTAATTGGTAAACAATTAAAATTATTTATATAGCTCTAACACATTCCGCAGCGCTGTACAATAGATAAACCAAGACAATTTAATTCTGACAAAATACATGAGGGCCCTGCCCAAATAAGCTTACACTCTAAAAAGCTGGGAAGCCTAATGGGCTCACCCTAGATCCCATCCTGCAAGATGTACATACAAAGAGTGTTACTCTTCTTTATAAGCAAGATGGGACAAATTTACATAGAATTGTTAAGAAATACACAATCAGAAGTCGGCAAGGGAAAGGATGCTGTAAACAGATTGCTGTAGAAATCCTACATAAAAATATGTACCATTAGTATAACTTTAGGATCCATGGCTACGTGGCATTTATCCAGTTCTGCTCCCAAGCCCTTTTGACTGGATTGGCATCTTATGGTTCTTTTACTGGCATGATACCAGTAGGTATTAGGGTCAAATGTTTGTATTACAATCTCTAAATTATTCACTTTAGAAATATGGCAAATCCTGAACACACATGTTTACGGTAGCTTTAAAAGCCCACACAGTATGTGTTTTGCACTGAGTGATCAGTTGGGTATCCTTTTCCCATTTACATTGTCTGGATGAGAAACTATAGTTGTTTCTTGCAGACTTTCACATGGTTATTAACTAAAATTAAAAAAAAATCTAAGTGAATTTCAAATTTTAAGGCATAAATGGCCAACCTGAAAGCAAAGCTGATTTAGACAATTTTTCCAGTTCCACTATTTTGGCCTTAAATTTGAAATTCCCTATTTTTTATATGTATGTGTGTTTTTTTTATAGTTAAAGTGGAGGGGGGCGGGCTGAATCTAGATAGGGACTAGGGCATTATAGGTTTAGGAATACATGTTTATATCTAACACTATAATGTTACTTTAAACTTTGAATTCCCAGCAGTTTCACTATAGTGAGTGAACTTATCTTTAAATAGCTCATGTTTTGATCACATTGTAGGTATATTTGTGATTGAGTTAGTTAAATCTAAGGTTTACCATATCTGCATTAGAGATGAATTAAAGGGACTCTCTAGTGCCAGGAATACAAATCTGTTTCCCTGGCACTGCAGAATCCTGCAGTGCCCACCTCCCATCCCATGTTGCTGAAGGGGTTAAAACCCCTTCAGTAACTTCCCTGAATCCAGCTCCAATGTCCCTTGGCACTGGGTCAGGCTCCGCCCACACCTCCTCCGCCGACGTTAGCCGGCAGGGGAGACCTAATGCGCATGCGTGGCAATGGGCGCTCGCACACACAAGACCTCCCCATAGGAAAGCATTATTTAATGCTTTCCTATGGGGATTCCGGCGACGCCGGAGGTTCTCATGCAGTGCGTAAGGACGTCCAGCGTCATTTAAAACACTTTTCCTGTTTTTAAGAAGCCTGAAGTCACTCTAGAGGAGGACTTAACCATGCAAGGTAATTATTACACTTGCAGGGTTAAGGGTGATGGGAGATTGCACCCAGACCACTCCAATGGGCAGAAGTGGTCTAGGTGCCTGCAGTGTCCCTTTAACGTTTGACTAACATGTTAGCTGAAAATGATCTGCATTTGCAGGGTGCCTTTAACCCTTTCACATATTCTTATCTTAGGCACAATTATCTCCTTTAAGTTCATAGTGGTTATGCCTTTGCATTGTTAATCATGTTAATAATGTAGAATTGTGGCGACAGCAGCACTACATGTTTGTAGACTTCCAAATTGTCAGTGGCATATGGTCGGGATGGATGAATCCCAGGAGCCCGGGAGCCATAGCTTTTAATATTTTACAACTGGCGCCAAACTTTGTGACATTTTCCAACAATCTTTGTCTGGAACACTTGTGCTTTATGTTGTCATCCTATCGTATGATTACTTTTTGATAAGTAAGATAACACCCCCTCTTTTCTCCCCCCCTCCCTCCGCTCCCCAAAAAAACAAAAACAAATGCAAGAAAAAGGCCACTTACATTTTGTGCACCGTGTGTTTTTTTTTGTTTTTGTTTTTTTTTTGTATTTTACATTTTATAAAGTTTGCTTGCAAAATTAGCAGCCATTCAGATATTTAGACATATATTTCCTACCATTCTTCTGCCTGGCCTGATGTGTTTGCAATCTCTCCTGGGGATCAGCACTGCTTACATGTGGCTAGTACATATATACATAAAATAATATTTAGTGTTCATATATCTGACATTCTGTACATTTGCCAGCTCTCTGGCAGACACAGTGTATAGACACACCAATTAAGGCCGTAGTTTTAGAAACGAAGATAAAATGCATCAACGAAAGTTCTGACCACTTTTTAATAATAATAAAAATCTCTGCTAGTGGCATTACTCAATACGAGAATAGTTAGCACAGACTATGTGAGCATGCCACATCAGCGATTGGGCACCATTTATTACTGTCTGTGCCAATACGCCTGGGTGCACTTTGGCAGCATTACTGAATTCAAAATTCGCTTTTTTGGGGATGTTTATTATGAGGGAGATTTTTAAGTGATTAAGTAAAGCAACGGAAGACAATAACATTGTACACATTCAATGACCTATTTACAGTCTTACAATATTTTATGGGAATTAAAGGTAATTTGCTCTTTAAATTGTGTACATAAATTTTAGGTTTTACATTTAAGTTATGAACATCAATTTCAAGCATTTTACACTCTGATCAGTGTCCCAAGTAGAAACTTTCTAGGAGCTGGTACCCCCTCAGCTTCTCTGGACGAATCTGGTCAAAGATGACCTCATACCTGTGTGTATGGCAGCGCCTTACATACACTACCCACAATGACTTTGTAGTGCTCTGAACCCAAACGGCACCTTGTCTGTGCCTACAGCATGGAAACCTGTTAGACCAGCTCTACTGCAAATTCCGAAAGGCGAGAAGACCAAAACCGTATTTTTATTTATCTATTTTTTAATGTAACATTTAGGGAATGATGGTCATGGCGTTTTCCACCATAAATGCCAATTTGTGGCTCTGCCTAACATGACTCTACAGCTGCAGTGACTTCTTATCAGCGTTTTGCTTTTGAGAATATTAAAAGCAGATACAGTATTCTTTCAGCTGCTGGGGAACTGCAGCTCCTATTAGCCAGTATTTTGTTGGAGGTGTTAGGACTTGTTTTCCAACCCTTATAGTTTAATTCTGCAGAATGGTTACTTCCAAATAAATCTTTTATTACAGGCATTGTGCTGCAATATAAAAACCCTATTTTGTTATGGCATACCAGTGATTGTATTGGACCCATGGATTTATGATGTCGATTGACTTGTGAGGCAGGAATCTAAATGAGACGTAGTCTAACTGATGTAAAACAGAATGCTATCTATGCAGGTAAATTGGAATTTCTCACTGGCTGCCACAAGTATTGGCTGACCGCTATGCAGAAGACGTCCAGCGTCACCCAAAACCTCACAGGAAAGCATTGGGGTGGGTTTGGGGGGTGGGGGGGGAGGGCTTGACTGAAGGGGAAGCTATAGTGCCAGGTAAACGAGTTTGATTTTCTGGCACTATATTTTTTCTTTAAAAAAAAACCAAACAACTCCAAGCATCATCACCATCACTGTGCACTGTGGTGGTTATAGTGCCCCCACAGCAGTGCAAGGCCAGCTCAAATGCTGAAAGTGACAAGTAAGAATTTAAATCATTCTAAAACTGTTTTACTACTTAAAGTAGAGGGGTTGAAGGGTACTACTGGCACCATAAGACCATAACCTTTACAGTGCGTTGGAATGGAATGTAACTTGAAACAGAAAAACCACACCCTGGTTTCCTTAAGTAGTAATTAAGGGAACCTTTTTTTTTCCTTTTAAATTAAAAGCCTCTTTGATTACAACGATTTATGGGGACTTCTCTTACATAATCAGGATCCTGTTTATATCACATATTCTATGAACAATAGATAGGGTAGAGAGGAGTAATGGGTCTGTTTGTTTTTGTCTTGTTTTTGCACTGTATAAGTTATTCATACTATCATTTCAGTAGACTAGTTGTGGAAAAACAATGTAATTATTGTTTGAGGATGGGAGAAGAAAATGCAATCTAGTGAAAAGTAATGCCTGCAATGTACTGTAAGTGTGAACATAGTCCCTCCAGCTGTTATGGATTAGACTTAAACAATTATACTTTAGTTAGCCCTTGTGAGAAGTTGTCCATAGCAGTTTGAGTTCCGCAGGTTGACCTTCAATGTGTTAGTGTCCAGGCGGTGGCTGCTTGTTTTGGTGGCTGTCAGTGCAAGGATGGTCAGGGTTTTGCTAGCAGCTATGCATGAATTTTAATTGGTAAATGTATTTCCAGAATCTAAGGGAAGATGCCAGTTATGGCTAATCTAAATAGCTCCTATCAGACCTACACCCAAGGGAAAGTAGATAAGATTAAGGGCTTGGTTATTGTGTCAGACCTACTCCCTGGGTGAATTATCTTAAAAAAAAATAAATAAAAAAAAAAAAAATGTATTATACAAATTTAATGGATTAAAAATGTTGTGTGTGTATATAGTGGGGTGACAGGGGCTGTAGCGGAGGAGAATAGTCTGTAGTGGGAGGATAGGGACCATTGTATAGTGGGCATAGTGAGGTGATGGGTTGTGGTTGGGTGTCAGGGGGCTATATTGAGGAGTCATTGGCTGTATAAAAGTTTCTTCCCCCTCCCCAGGTTCCCTGGCAGTCCGTTGGGAGATACAGCTGGGGATGCAGATTGATATTTCCATCCGGTTCCAGGAAATGTATCATAGCATTGTCGCGGCAACATTCTGATAAAGTGTAGGCAATGGAGACCTATTATGGTCTCTTTATTTAGCGCCGGCCCTGCAGGCTACACAGAAGGAGAAATGGCTAGCTTGTGAGGGAGATCCTTGATTTCCCCTCGGCCATGCTGCCACTCTACTGCATGCTGAGCATTGGCCTTGTGGCAAATGTGGCCCTTTACTGATGTCTTCTGTATAAAAATGCTTCAAGCGGCATAATCCACTGGTGTGATAGTTCTGGTGTCTATAAGCTAAGAGGCCCATTGGGTGACCTTCACACTTAGGGCGACCTGAGGGACTGCCATTGCAAAGGTAATAATCTGTTAAGGAGCCTGCAGAGGGTCCTCTATTGTGGTGTCATTCTGTTTGGGAGGAGACCACATTGTGGATCTCACACAGCATGGGCCCTTTAAAACATAGTACAGTCTCCTCCCAGCGCTCAAAGTAAGCCATGCGGGAAGGAGGAACAGCCCAGTAAAGCCTCTTGAGCGGAGCCGGTCCCAGGGAAACTGTACTCCTGATAAGTTAGTTATTCAAATTTAGGTAGTTTTAGCCACCCTACTCTTTGCCTAAGTTTGTGTGAGCTTCTGTCAGCGTTTGTGTATGTGTCTGCCAGTTGGTGTGTGTTACGAACGCTGGTATTTCAGATACCCGTTCGTTTTCATTTCCTCCCAAACTGCTAAAGGCTGACTGATTATAACTTGCAGTTCTGGTGTTGATTTGAACGATCTCCAGAAGAAAATACAGCATCCATGTAGATTTCCCTAGCAATCAGACATATACTGAAACATCAGCCTGAATTAGATGAAGGGTACAACAGGAATGAATTTATTCAGACCAACTGGCCGGTTTATATGCAAGTCCCCATGCAAGGGGTTTACTGTGACCTATTCCAGGGGCATTCCCCACTGGACCTGAAAGGGGACTGTAACTACATTGCCGCTCAGGTCCAGGATACTCCCACACAAAACAAGATAATCCCTCCCTGTGCCTGTGAGATAATTGAGTCCGGAACTGTACTAAACTCCATTATCTCCAGGCACAAAAACCATACATTTTACTAACACTTCGAAAATACTCCCAAAACACATCGAAACCCCACAACAGTCGCATCCCTTGATGGCCCTGATTTTAGGGGACCAACATATCCAAAAATCACCCAGATCAGACCAGGGGTTCGGGATTTCCTTGGAAGTCATATTTTGACCGACCGCACACTAAGTCTTATGCCCAAAACAGTTCCACAGTTTCAGAGGTAGCAGTTGGTCAATTTCGGGGAGTTTTAAAACCGAACAAATCCACGAACTGTTCCCCTGGCTCATAGGTAGCTTTTGTTCCCCTAGTTCGTGGGAACCAACCTACTGAATAGCGCTCTCCTGGTTGGTTGGTGAAAAGAAGCAGGCGTTCGCGAAGTTGACCGGCATTCGGAAAGTCGAGTGTCTGATTTTTAGTTACAGACACTCGACAAACAAGTCCCGCTGCCTTTTTTCGTGGGACTAGATGGCCGCCGTTTTCTTCAGCACGTGGCCACACAGGAAGAATCTGCAGTTTGCTTTGTAGTTAATGAGCCAGGGGGGTGGCCAGTGTTCGGTAGTTTTATCTACCGAACACGGAAAATAAAAAAGTTAACGAAACAAAAGGTGTAGTTTCTTCACAGTGTGTATGTAAGTTGACCTGTGCATGACTATCACCACGCATTGTGTTTTTGCATGCCTAGTAATGTGTATTAGTTTCTGTGTGTGTGTGTGTCTGTCTGGTAGTTTTTCTGGGTGTGTGTTTCCGTGAGTGTATCTGGAACATATGTATGTGTATAAGTGCTTACATCCCAGCATTCAAAAGCATTCCTGCACTCAAATGCAAACATTACATACAAATATATCACTACACACAAGTACACTACTGCTTTCAAATGGCAACAGTACAACCTAACAACTGCAGTGAAATGAAAACACTATAAACATACTCTATACAAAAACATGCATGCAATTAATACTCACAGATACAACCCTGAAAACATGGGCACATGTTAGAATCTCAGCTGGCAATGCAACTTGGGAGATGTACTACAGATGGGGCCCTCTTTACGCTATTTCTGCCATGGTCATTACCAAGCTTTAGTGGTTAACATGCCAGGTGTGCACCTCCTCATTGTAAGTAGTCATACAATTTTAGAATAGTTTGGCTTCTTACCTGGATCCAGTAGAGGATCCGGGGAGGGGGCAACAGGGAAATTGCTCCCCCCGAGCTGATGCTCTCTCCTGCAGGGCCAGTGCTGTCCAAGCGCCGGCCTTGCTAAGTGCCTTCACGGACTGGAGGGAAAATCAGAGATCTTCCTCCCCGGTCTGCAGGCATATTACTGGGCAGCCAGGACGGATAGAGGAAACCCGGGAGGAGCTCTAGCCTGCAGCTCCGCCAGGTCTCCTCTCACGAGCACAGAGCGTTGCCATGGTTACCGTGGCAACGCTCCATTCTCGCGAGAGTGAACTCTAGCCTCAGGACGTGTAGGCTAGAGTTCACTCCCACTAGAATCGCCTGAGATTACAAGCAATATCCCCCCCCACCCCCTCCCCGGGCAAAGGCAAGAAGGGGGTGGTGGGGATTCTAAAAAAAATTTAATTTAAAAAATAAAATAAAAATTTGTTTTACACTGCCCCCACAGCCCCCCTCCCAAACACACACTGCCTCCACAGCCCCCCCCCACACACACACTTCTCCCCCATACACACAGTGCTCCCCATACAAACACTGCACCCACACACACACTACACCCCTATTCACACAGTGCTCCCCACACAAACACTGCACCCCCACACACACTTCTCCCCATACAAACATTACACCCCACATATACACACTGCACTCCCATGCACACATTACACCACTCACACACACACACTGCCCCTCCTACACACCGTGCTCCCACTGCCTCCCGTATATATATATATACACACACACACACACACACACACACACTGCACCCCTCACACACTTCCTCCCATACCCACCCTGCATCCTTCACACACTCAGTGCCTCCCCCCGACACACACACACACACACACACACACACACACTACTAGAGGCCCTATCCTTGCAGACCCCAGGTAAATAGTCAAACTGTTCTTAAACTTTTACTCTGGGAGGGCACCAAGGAGAGCTGTAGTGGTTATTGTGCCTGGATTGTTTCTTTAAATAATCTATGAGTGCCCCTCCCGAGATAAGATTCTGGATCTGACAGAAACTGCTCTCTGTCTCTACTACAGCCAACAGAGAGCAAGAGGCTCCATGAAATCTTCTAAGCTAAGTTCGCTTAACCCCTTAAGGACACATAACATGTGTGACGTCATGATTCCCTTTTATTCCAGTATTTTGGTCCTATAAGGGGTTAAAGGACCACTATAGTGCCAGGAGGATGCCCCGCCGGGCTCTAGGAGGTGGAAGGGGTTAAACTTACCTCTTTCTCCAGCACCGGGCGGGGAACTCTCCTCCTCCTTGGCTGAATGCGCATACGCTGGCGTCTTCTCACTGTGAAAATCACAGTGAGAAGCGCGGAAGTGCCTCTAGCGGCTGTCAATGAGACAGCCACTAGAGGCTGGATTAACCCATAGGTAAACATAGCAGTTTCTCTGAAACTGCTATGTTTATAGAAAAAAGGGTTAATCCTAGCTGGACCTGGCACCCAGACCACTTCATGAAGCTGAAGTGGTCTGGGTGCCTATAGTGGTCCTTTAAGGTGCAAATGGAGGCGCTTGTGCTTTACATGTGGTCATTTGTAAATGCATACCTCCCAACATGTCAAATGGACAGAGAGGGACACTCTAGGTTTAGGGGTGGGAGTGTGGTCAGGGTGGAGCTGTTCTGAGATATTTTAGGAAATGTACTAATATTTGTAACAAATATGTAATTTAAAACAAGCACAATATATCTTATTTACACAGACTGATTTCTGAACACATTTATTGTAATTTAAAGACACATTACTAGGAATATTATAGTTGTGGAGCTCTGTTGTACACTCTGACACCCCAATAATATAGAGCTCCCAGAAAAGGGCATTATGATAGAAAAGATGGAGAGGGGGATTTTTGGGCACACATTAGGGAATGTCTCTCTGATAAAGGGACACTTGGGAGGTGTGTGGATGTGCTGCATAAGTGTGAGTTTCCCACAAAAATGTATTTTTTTATTTTTTTTCAATTTGACAATTTTTATTTTCCAATAAAATGAGTATATGGGATACAGAAGAGAGATGGGGGGTGGGGGGGTATGGCAGTACATCACATGTTTCCATCATATAGTGTACATCATAACCGTTGTTACATGGTATAGTACATTCCAATAACATTTTATCCATAGTGTTAGACCTGGGCTTGCTCTCTATCGATGGGTTCAAGACCCGTCTTGCACTTAGCCCCTGTATGCGTACCATTATGATCTTTGATCAAATGTCACTAACTATTTGTATCGAGTATGGAATCTACTTCCCAACCTGGGTTCTCTCCGGGTTTTCAAACTTCTAATCTCTTGTACCTCTCCTCTAGTATCCCGGTGGGGAAAGGGTTGTACAAACTGGTGGGATGGGAGGGTGGGGGGGGGGGAGTTTGGCGAGATCCACGTGTCCCTTCTCCTACCGGTTCTGTTTCCTTATAGAGTCGGTATGATCTGCTCAGGACTCTTGGTCTATTAGATGTTCTCTGTCTGTCTTCTCTGCCCTCTCTGGTCCATATCCCATGGGCTCTCTCTCGTACTCCCGGGGGTGTATCCCTTTGTCTCACAGGGTCCCCTTCGGGGGGACGACTCCCTGGTTTTGGGACTATTCGCTATCCTCCTGTTCTTTGGGGGCATATGTGGCTTCCCATCTAACTTGTGCTTCCTCAAATTTTGGGCTGTTGCTGTAGGTTTTCCTCGCTACCTTTTCGTAGTGTAAGTTATTGGAGATTTGCTTTAACAGGGCACTTTTTGTCGGTACCGTTGTGGTTTTCCATTCTCTAGCTATGAGCGTCAGGGCTGCTATCAGTATGTGGAAGACCAGTATTGCCCCAGTTCCCTGAAACTGGTCTAAGTTCATAAATAGGGGGCCCAATTCCAGGGTCAGTGTAATGTTGGTGTCTACCGTCTCTTTAGTTATGCCCTCTACCATCTCCCAATAGGGACGGATCGTCCCGCACATCCACCATATGTGGTACATCGTGCCCTCCGTCGCCCCACATCTCCAGCACTGCGCTGATGTTCCCTGGTATATTTTTGCCAGTCTGGTTGGCACCATATACCATCTATAATACACTTTCCTCATTAATTCTAGGTGTGATGTGCACAATGTCTTCCCCTTGTGTGCCGTTACAGCTTTCTCCCATTGGGTTTTATCAAATTGTTTCCCCAGATCCAGCTGCCACGCCTCGCTGAATCTGTCTAGATGTACTGGGGTACCCACATTCAGAAGCGAGTAACACATAGAGATAGTCCCTTTCCTCTGCTTTTGGTTAATGCACGTACTCTCTAACCCCGTGATCGTGCCTACCCCTTGTTCTATGGGTCTTTGGGCCCCTAGCATTGATTTAAGTTGGAGATATGGGAATATCAGTTTAGAGGGTAGTTTAAATTTTTCTTGGAGGGCGGGGAATGGTTTTGGGTTGTTCCCTTCTAGGAGATCTTACATGTGTGCATCCTCTAAAAATGTATTTTAAAGTAATGTTGGGCATGCTCAGTGATGAGTTTTACAGCATTACTAGCATGCAAAGCAGTCTTGGAATACTTGTAATACTAAACTGATGTACAACTTGCATGCTTGTAAAAACTCTGTGCATTGTTAAATTACATTCCTTGTCTTCATTTGAATTTTGGTAATGCTGTAAAGAAATCAAACAGTAGAACGTCATCCTAAATCTGTTTTGGGACTGGAATTTGGCCAGATGTAGTAGGAGCCCATAAGTTTGGCAGAAACATCATGTGGGCTATCTGTTAAAGAGCAACCGTGGAGCAATCACTATGAAATAGTTCTGCAGATTGCTCCACTATTACAACTTGTCTTCACATCGGCCCTATATAAATACCCTATTGCATTCAATCCTGAGTTTAGAATCCAAGAGTAATCCAGAATGTCATGATATACCTTCTTAAACACTGCTCAATTAAACAGAACCTCGGACATTTTTGCATGGGGAGGTGGAGATCTTTAAATCCTGGCCTGTTAATGTTTGACTTTCTCTATAAATGTTCTTTTGTTCATTTTTCAATATTTCCACCCCTATCACAATGGGATTACAGCTAGTAAATTGTTTCAAGAACAGTAGGTATTGATTTTAGAGAAAATTTAATATTAATAAAAATATTAAACTAATCAATGTGAATTTTTGCTTTTTCTGTTTGTAGTGCAATGGATTCCTTGTCACCAGTGAAAGAGCATAAGGTCAATACACAGGAGAACACAGCACCTTTTTATAAATAGAATGATATAAGGGTTTAGCTCACTGTACCTGTCAAATCCTGCACAAATTAGGATTAAATAAAAAGCTTTACATTTCTTCTTTGCAGTGTGCTTGCAGAAATGCTAGCAGATTGGTAGACAAGGGATCATATTTTTAAAGAGCAATACATTAAAATCTATATGTCTACTTGCCGATCAATCATTGGCTTTACACCGGTGTAGTAGTGGCAGTTCTTCTCCTCCCTGTCACTATGTTACTGATACCGCCAGTATGTTTCCTTGCCCTTTGGACTGCTACAGGATGTTCATAAACGTTCTTGGTATCCTGATGGCTCAAGAGTGTACTGTTGCGTTTTAAATGGATGGCATCTTGGTCCAAGAGCCTCTTATGACTTGGTGGTCTGGCATTCTTGCCTGCTATTGTACCTCTTGGTCAATCAATGGTAGTTTATCAGTAGATTGCTGTTGCCTCATATGCAGTTTTAGTTGTTGGGGTTGCTTCTGAATTCCCTGGAAATTAAACTGTTCTTTGTGGCTGGAGAATATTTGCATCTTGCTCTTGACAGCCTCAAGTGGTGGAATTCCCATATGTTGTTGACCCAGAAGTGTACCTGGTGAGGGATGCCAGCTTGACTGGTTAGGAGGCTGAGACTTACAAAGAAGTCCGACTTGGTCTCCTCAGGAAGCAAGGCTTTCAGTCAATTTTCCCAAGCTCAGTGTGATTTACGTAGCTCTCCTGGCTGGAACTTCATCTGGAAGTTTGTCAGACAACATCATGGAGGTTGTCTATGTCAGAGGCCTCAAATATCATGGACAATCATGGTAACGGCCATAAGCCAGTAATGTGATACAGTCAGTGATACCCATTTTCGGTGTACAAAACTACCACAGTCAACAGGTCGTTCACACTGGATGTTTCCATCCACATAGCTTCTTATTTTTTTGTTCAGTGCACAGTGGTTTAAAGGGACACTATAGTCACCTGAACAACTTTAGCTTAATGGAGCAGTTTTGGTGTAAAGAACATGCCCCTGCAGCCTCACTGCTCAATCCTCTGCCATTTAGGAGTTAAATCCCTTTGTTTATGAACTCTAGTCACACCTCCCTGCATGTGACTTGCACAGCCTTCCATAAACACTTCCTGTAAAGAGAGCCCTATTTAGGCTTTCTGTATTGCAAGTTCTGTTTAATTAAGATTTTCTTATCCCCTGCTATGTTAATAGCTTGCTAGACCCTGCAAGAGCCTCCTGCATGTGATTAAAGTTCAATTTAGAGATTGAGATACAATTATTTAAGGTAAATTACATCTGTTTGAAAGTGAAACCAGTTTTTTTTTCATGCAGGCTCTGTCAATCATAGCCAGGGGAGGTGTGGCTAGGGCTGCATAAACAGAAACAAAGTGATTTAACTCCTAAATGACAGTGAATTGAGCAGTGAAATTGCAGGGGAATGATCTATACACTAAAACTGCTTTATTTAGCTAAAGTAATTTAGGTGACTATAGTGTTCCTTTAACCAAGATAGACCTAATGGGCTCTTTAATGCTCAACTCCTATTCTATTGCACCAGAAGCTGAGACCTGAGGGCTATCCTGCTAGATGCAGTGATGGTTCCTTGCAATGCCTTTGTTACTTTACTCCCTTGCAGAGACTGCTCATTGAGCTGCACTGGGAAGTCTGTTATTGGACAACCACAGAAAGCCTGGGAGGGGTTAGGAGGGCAATGCAAGTGAACTGCAGGTATTGCAAGCTGATTTAGATATACCACCTGTGAAATTAAATGAATGTATGTTTTATTAAGATTATATCTTCCAAAAAAGATTTATTTTTTTTGGACCGTGAAGTATCTTTTTTAAAGGACCACTATAGTGCCAGGAAAACAAACTCGTTTTCCTGGCACTATAGTACCCTGAGGGTGCCCCCACTCTCAGGGTCCCACTCCCGTGGCGCTGAAGGGGGAAGAAGGGGTTAATCCCTTACCTTTTTTCCAGCGCCGGGCTCCATCGGCGCTGGGACTCTCCTCCCTCTTCTTCAGTCATCGGCTGAATGCGCATGCGCGGATTCTCAATGCTTTCCTATGGACACTGGCGTCTTCTTACTGTGAAAATCACAGAAGCGCGGAAGCGCCTCTAGCGGCTGTCAATGAGACAGCCACTAGAGGCTGGATTAACCCATAGGTGAACATAGCAGTTTCTCTGAAACTGCTATGTTTACCTCGAAAAAGGGTTAAAGTTAGCTGGACCTGGCACCCAGACCACTTCATTAAGCTGAAGTGGTCTGGGTGCCTATAGTGGTCCTTTAACCCCTTAAGGACCAAACTTCTGGAATAAAAGGGAATCATGACATGTCACGCATGTCATGTGTCCTTAAGGGGTTAAAAGGACACTAGTCACAAGAACAACTACAGCTTAATGTAGTTCTGGTGAGTATAGTATGTCCCTGCAGGAATTTTGCTGTAAACACTGTCTTTTCAGAGAAAAGGAGCGTTTGCATTTACATTGCTGCCTAGGGTGCTGATGTTTAGACTCTCCACGCTCTGCATGGAGACCCTGAACTTGCCCTGTAGAGATGCATTTATTTAATGCATCTCTGAGAAGATGCTGATTGGGCAGCCGAATATTTGACTCAGCCACCCACCACCTTGGCTGAGATAATCCGAATTTCTTATGGAAAAGCATTGGACTGGCTGAGATGTTCAATTCTGATGTCAGCCAAGGAGTAAGTTTTAACACTATTTAAGGGAGGTAAGGGGAGACTGGGTGCCTGAATAGTGTTTTTAACACTATAGAGTCAGGAATCCACATTTGTGTTCCTGACTCTATAGTTCAAACTCAAGGAAAAAATAACACATTTTGGAAATTTCCATCTAGTCGCATCTTGGGTATTTTCAATTCACGGTTTAGTGAATACATCTGCTTGTACTATATGCATTTAGCCACAATGAGTTTTAATTACAAAATCATGAATTAATTGAAATTGGCTTGTGAATTGTAAACTTTAGGCTGAAATACATGAGCGGGAAAAGTAGCTGATTTGGAGTTTCGTTCCAGTGTCATGTGAGAGCTGTGGGTTTCACAGATGTGTCCGCATAGGAGCTGATAAGAATGGTTGTTTTTTTTTTATTTTATTTTTTTATTAGGATGGCTTTCAAATACTCATTGCTGCTTTTAGTGATGGCTCAGCCCAAAACAGTCAGTTTCAATTTGTCTGCATTTGGTTAAATCCGAAGTAAACATTTAATTTAGTTTTAAGCTCAGCATAACTAGTTATTAGTTTTAATAATTCACATACAGGTTATTTTAAGGTTGTTTTTTTTTATTTTTAAATGTATTTTTACTTTTCTCTCTCTGCGGTTTGCTTGTGTTTTTTTTAGATCTCAATAAGTTTTGTTAAAGAGACACCCAGGAAGGAGTTGATCTCCTGTCTTTGTACTGCATTAAAAGATGCAAACATTTAAAGGGTTACTCCAAAAACCATGACCACTTCAGTGATGTGTTTTAAATCTGTTTTATTGGTTCATTCAATAAGCGGTCATCCCACGCAGGGGAGGTAAGCAAATCATAGTTAACATATGTCAAAGGCATTAACCATCAAGCATAGTATGGATCAAATTCAAAACAGTCGGTGCCTGGTAGGGCGGAAAAGTTTAAGTATATAAACATATGTTACGTATATTTAACGATATTGATTCTATGAATTATCTGCTAACATGAGGCATTATCTAAATATTCAAATAAAGTATACAGCAGTATGTTGAGCTTGAATTACTCTTGCCCTCTGGCCTAATAGTTTGGCACATGTTGTGAGAGTTGCGATGTTGGATAAGCGGTCATCCCACGCAGGGGAGGTAAGCAAATCTTATCTAACAGATGTCAGAGGCATTTACCATCAAGCATAGTATGAATCAAATTCAAACAGTCGGTGCCTGGTAGGGTGGAAAAGTTTAGGTATATAAGCATATGTTACGTATATTTAACGGTATTGATTCTATGGATTATCTGCTAATATGAAACCTTATCTAAATATTCAGGTAAAGTATACAGCAGTATGGTGAACTTGAATTACTTTTACCCTCTGGCCTAACAGTTTGGCTCATGTTGTGAGAGTTGTAATGTTGGATCAGCAGTCATCCCACGCAGGGGAGGTAAGCACATCATATTTAACGTATATCAGAGGCATTTACCATCAAGCATAATATGGAACAAATTCGCACAGTCTGTGCCTGGTAGGGCGAAAAAATTTAAGTATATAAGCATATGTTACGTGTATTTAATGGTATTGATTCTAAACTGCAAGTACTGAGCCAATGCTACACACCAGGCTGACTTCACTTGAATGTTAAGCTTCGTGGTCATTTACCTTATAACAGCGGTTTATGCGTCTTATGCACCTATTCGGCTCCCGCGGTGGCTGAGCATGATCCCACGCTGCTGCATGAGGCCGACACAGCTAGCGTGACATGACGGTCAGACCGCGTAAGTCGATTTAATAAAACTGAGGTGGGTGCAGTTTGACCGCGTCTAGCCAGGCCTGAGCCTGTTGGTCTGCTGCAATCTATGTATGTTACCACTTATTTAAATTATGCCTATCTGGGCAGAAAATAAAGTGTGCTCCTGGATTAATCGTATATGTAGAGAAGATATGCCGCTGTCCATTGGTAAGCTAGTATGGTTACCAAGGTATACCGCAGCACCTTGGGTGTATCAGTTTGGTACTTAATTCAACTGCGTCTAGGTAGGCCTAAACCTGTGTAACTAGCAAGCTAACAAAAGGTATATAGTAGTGCTGTCTAACGCATTGTCATAGCTGCGTATTGTTGTTTTAAGCTCTCACAGCAGATATGATATTTTGGTCAGGCAGTGTGCGGTCGCAGCTATTGGCGTTGTATCAGCGCCTAGTAAATTATAAACTATGTATGCAATAAAGATGGGTGCATAAAATATAAAAATGATGACATTAAGAGACTAATACTGGTCTTGGAAGAAGTCTGATGAGGGCCTCACTCGGCAGAGCTGCAGTACGTCTCTTAGGTCGCCAAGCCTCCAGCCGCCCTCCCCAGACCGGCTCCCGCCCACTGTCAGAGCCCCCCGTGGCGCTGTGGGCACTCAGGAGTAGAAGCTGTCCACTTGACCCCCACACCTTGAGTCCGCGGGCAGTCCACTCCCTGCACCTCCCCATCACCACCCAGAACTCAGTGAAACGAGTGCCCCCATGTCTCTCCCGGTGCCGGCCACATACTTGGGACCGGCTCACACTCCTCCCGGCCACCGGTCCGCCGGGCGGACTGCGAAGACCTGCCCCACAGGGCTCTCAGCATCAGGGACAATGCTTTCCGGGGACCCCCGACCCAGTAGCAAGGGCACCCACCTCTCCAGCGGGCGGGCAGTCAGTGCGGGGGACCCAGCTGGCGGTCAGTAGTGCCAAAGTCCTCACGAGCCGTCCTGATCCGCTCCTCTTGGTGAGTATTTATCATTCTTACTCCATCTTTGGTCATTCAAAGGTGCATTTTAGCTAGTCCTGGAAAAGGAGGCGAGGGCAGGACCCCTCTGTTGAGATCTGCTGCCTCCTTGATCCTGCTTGCTGGTGTCAGCATCTGCGAGGAAGTAGGCCCGTGGTATATGCTGGGCCAGAGGTGTAAGCGGTGGATGTCCCCCTGTTCACTACCAATCTTCTCCGCCTCTGGTTCTATCTCCATCTGCGCAGGTCTCCTGGCGGGCTGTTCTCCTGACAGCCTGTGCCAGTGTGGGCGAACGGTTGAGATCCAGCACGGGGCTCCCGTCGTCTGGAGGGCCGTCGCCATGCGGCCGGGATATCCCCCGCCGGCCAAAAAGGGGGGGGAGCGGGGCCGCACCGCCGATAAGCACTGTAAGTGCACTCTCAGTCTCACGCTGCGGGCATCCACAATAGGGTACCCCCGCTTCATCGGTCCCACTCTCATGCTACCTGCATCTAGGCTCCCAGCAGCGTGGAGGCCGGGGATGTCGGTATTTCCCCTTCCCGGATTGCCGTTGGTGACCCGCGGGTATCCCACAGTAGCTGGGGTTATGCTCTCCACCATGCTTGTGAGTATGTCGGCGTTGGGGCACTCTGAACCTGCATTTTTGGCCACTTTCATGTGCTCGGGTCTGGAGCTGAATCTCGTGGCTGCCTGTCGGCCCGGCGGCCCGGCCCCGCCCCCACTTCAGTGATGTGAATTAGACATAATGTTTGGCGTTGGTTTGTGCAGCAAACCAACTGTGACACACTGTGAAAAAGGTAACATAATATTAAAAGTGAGAGGTGGTTAAAAAAACCTGGGTTAATTGTTTCAGTGCCAGGTTATGACCTGACATTTTTTTTTTTTTAGGATACCAAAGGTATCGTTTATTATACCAAGAGGTGAGTAAAATAGAACTTTTAGTTTGAAATTCTTTACAAACATAGTTAGACATTTGCTGCGAAATGTGTTACTCTAGGTAGGCTAATGACGCTGCAAGAGGTAAAGTTAAATCTGTGCATATTTGGCGTCTGTTGTCCGCATGCATAGCATACTCCGTGCTGACCAAATCCTCCCCTCAGCCTGTCCTCCAGGTTGTCCCTCTGCCTCCTGTAAAGGGGATGATGTCACGGGAGGATTAGGCTGCCAGGAGAACGTGGTCTTGATGCTGGATCGAAGAGAAAAATGTATGCTTTTATTCTTTTTGTATTCCCTTTAGGAGAGGGAAAAACCATGCCAGTAAGTGTTAAACTGACCAAGTGTTTTTTGTTTCTCATTATGTGGGTTTTCCCAGGAAACTGTAATGCTTTTTCTGAGGTCCATGTAAGTAGGTTTATTCACTGAATAGTACTAAAAAGTAGCTGTCACTAGTAAGATTTCTGCACAAATAGTCAAAAAATTATTTTTATGGTTTTCATGATGAGGCAATGTCTGAAGAATGTGTAAAATTTTTATTTTTATTTTTTATCTGCTCAATTGTTGTCAAACTTGAATGACAATGAAATCTGAGATGCACTAGTGGAATTTACAGTTTAAATTATAAATTGTGACTCTTAAACTGTTCTGATTTCACCAACATGCCCAAAAAATTATTTAAAAAAATCTGTTATCAAATATATAACCTAATAGTTGACAAAACCAGACTGCTGCTTAACTGAACAAAGTTTATGCAGACATGCTAAACACTGACTTTGAAAATATTGGACTTGCTAAGATTGGCCAACAAATATCAGCTACTTCCTAGTTTGAGCAGAGCATATTTCATTTCTTTCTACAAGCCGTTTTAATACACAGTTCTAATTAGTACGGTTTGTGTCTGAAACCCTTCAATTTGTATACAGAGAATCTGACAGTAGCAATATTTTCACATTGATGTACAATATGAATCTATTGCTCTGGGGCGTATTCAGGCACATTGAGCAGGTTTAGTAGACCCCATCCCCAATAAAAGCAGTGTGGATCACATCTGACCTGCATGACACACTGTGAAAAAGGTAATAGAATATCATAATATAAGTGAGTGGTGTTGTGGTTAAAAACCCAGGTTAACTTTTTCAGTGCCAGATTGTGACCTGACCTTTTTATATGCGATGGAATGGGACTAGTGTGTGATTAAAGATAAAAAATGCCAAAGATATAGTTTATTATTCCACGAGGTGAGAAACAAAGAACGTTTAACTTTGTTTATCATAGTGATTGTGTGAGTGTGACGCATACAAAGATATAAGATCACCCAGAGTGTTTTTAAGTCCAGTACGAACACATTTTCTTTTATTGTAAAATGTTGTAATAAGGAAATAAATGCTGTAAGTCATAGGATATGTCATCATTTTCAAAGAACATGAAGGGCAAAATGATGTGTAATGCCAGAACACAATATATTCAAGTAAGCTCTGTTTTTGTAGTTCAGTATACAGTAGTCCGGTTGCCTTTAATGTGAGTGTTAAGATTTACAGCTGGATTTTAAACCTCACATGCACACTTTAGAGGTCATTCTTTCCTACCCACCCCGGTAATCATTATATATAATACCTAATAAGTATTCTGTCCACAGAAACATGATGCATTTGGCAAATATGGCACAGTCTGAGTAAACTTGTTGCGCTGTTGTACATTTGTAAAATATGT
The DNA here is from genome assembly GCA_933207985.1 of Pelobates cultripes. Taxonomy (NCBI): domain Eukaryota; kingdom Metazoa; phylum Chordata; class Amphibia; order Anura; family Pelobatidae; genus Pelobates; species Pelobates cultripes. Next base: position 278,601,888 of record OW240915.1, on the reverse strand, counting down.
GTGCCAATCAAATGCTAACATGTTTGGTACAATTGATTTAAAAAAAAAAAAAAAGTTGCCTTAAATTTTTTTTTTTTGTGTGTAATCCCTGTCAATGCTTACATAGACTCCTGTCTGCTGATGGAATTTTGAGAGCTATGCATATGGTCTGTTACAAATACAATTAAACACCATAACCACTACAGTCCATTTTACTGGTTATGATGTCAGAAGTGCCCATTGGAAGTAGCCAAATTGTTTGAAAACATACTTGTGCAGGACACCGGCCGCCTCCTTCCTGTGTCCTCAGCCAAAACTCTCAGCCATCAGGGATACTATAGTCACCCAGACCCCTTCAGCTCAGTGGTCTGGGTGCAATGTCCCTCAGGTTTTAACTCCTTTAGGACCGGGCTGTTTTTGCGATGTTGTACATTTGCGACCAGGCATATTTTTACACTCTTGTGTTTTTTTTGTGTTTAGCTGTAATTTTCCGCTCTGTTACTGTTCCCATACAAATTATATATTGTTTTTTTCAGGACAAAAGGGGATTTCTTTACATACCATTATTTATATAATCTCATGTAATTTAATTTAAAAACAATAAAAAAATATGAAACATTGAAAAAAATGTGTTTTGACTTTTACTTGAAAAATCTTTTACTCCTCTACAAAAGCGAATGAAAAAAAACTGCTAAATAGATTCAAAATGTTGTCCTGAGTTTAAAAATACCCAATGTTTACGTGCTTTTTTTTTGTTGCAAGTTATAGGGCTATAGGTACAAGTAGGATATTGCGGTTTCAAAACATACATTTTTAAAATATATCAATAGTGACATTGTAACACTATTATCTGTCATAAATCTCTGAATAACACTCCACATATATTTTTTAAAGTAGACAACCCAGGGTATTCAATATGGGCTATGTCCAGTCTTTTTTAGTAGCCACTTAGTCGAAAACACTGGCCAAAGTTAGCATTCATATTTGTTTGTGTGTGAAAAAAGTAAAAAACTAAATTGAATGCTAATTTTGGCCAGTGTTTGTGACTAAGTGGTTACTAAAAAAGACTGGACATACCCCATTTGCAATACCTTGGGTTGTCTTCTTTTGCAAATGGTATGCCATCATGGGGGTAATTCTCATTCCTGGGCTACCATACGCTCTCTAAGGCAACATAACCAACCTGGCCATTTCCAATGTAAAAATATTTGACCATGTAACTTTCAAAAATGCTATAAAACCTGTACATGGGGGGTACTGTTATACTTAGGAGACTTTGCTGAACACACATATTAGTGTTTCAAAACTGGAAAACGTATCACAACAAATATATCATCAGTAAAAGTGCTGTTTGTGTGTGAAAAATGCAAAAAAAGTCACTTTCACTGACAATATCATCGCTGTGATATGTTTTACTGTTTTGAATAACTAATATTTGTGTTCAGCGAAGTCTCCCGAGTAAAACAGTACCCCCCATGTACAGGCTTTAGGGTGTCGTAGAACGTTACAGGGTAAAATACAGTGCTAGCAAATTAAATTCTCTGGACTTTCGGCCTGGGTTGGCAGGCAGATCCCTCAAATTGCAATCAATAAAATTACTTAATTATGTAAAAATATTACATAAATATGCACGTAGAATTTAAATATATATGCATATTTATATATTTGAGGTCTACGTGTATATTTATATAATTATTTATGTAATTTTGTATATGGACATATGTATATTTCGGATTATTTATATTTATATATACATAGATAGATATATATAGATATATACAATTTCATTCTAAGTGTATTTTGATATAAATATATATAATCAAAATACAGTTAGAATAAAATTTCATAGATATATAATTTGTTTAAATTTTTTATTTTTTATTTAAATTACTTATTTATATTTTATAATATGTATACAATATATAGTTATTATATATTATATATACGTGTGTAATTTAATAATTTAATTTTTATATTAATATATGTACATATTAATATAAAAATACACTTAGTATGAATATATATGATTATAACACCCCCATTTATGCATGTTTAGGTGAGTGCAGCAACCCCCCCCCCTTGTGAGATATATATATATATATATATATATATATATATATATATATATATATATATATATATATATATATATATATATATATATATATATATATATAATAAATTTGGGAGTCTAGCCAACTCCTTGGTTATGCACCCCTCCCTGTCACAGGTGCCTCATCCCAGGGCCCTATTTAGCCTTGTACTGCAGAGAGCCCCAGATTGAATTTTTTTTCTCAAGTAAGTGGTTTAATCTCATAAGAGCAGACATTAGGCTGTTAGTGTAGGACCTGCCAAAGATGGGGTACATTGACGTTGTGGCAGGCTTATGCAATGTATGATCATATAATGTAACTAAACCCCCATTATTTTTGCCTTTTTAAAAAAAACTAATAAAATCTTTCAACATTGAAGTTGCTGTTTAGTGGATAGGTGAGTGCGCTGGATCTATATATATATATAATTTTTTTTTAAATTAACATTAACTTTTAATTTTTTTATGATTTTACAGTTGCAGGGAGACTGCCTGCCAGCGCAGGCAGAGACATGGACACCTATTGTGACCATGTGATTGCTGTGTTGAGCGATCACATGGCCACAGGGGTCCTAATCCAGTGTGGGGAGACTGTCTGGGCTGCGGGCAGTCTCCCCACACCGGGAGCAACACTGATCGCCGCCGTCGTTCAGGTAAGTAACTAAAACCGTTAGGACGGTTCAGGACCGTCAGCGGTCGGCAAGGCAAAAATGCAGATGACGGTCCTGAACCGTCCGCGGTCCTTAAGGGGTTAACCCTTCAGATGCAAACATAGCAGTTTCAGAGAAACTGCTATGTTTACATTTGGGGTTTAGCCAGCCACTAGAGGCGCTTCTGTGATTGCTGGAGGCATATTATGCCTCCATCGCGCAGAGCGTCCATAGGAAAGCATTTAAAAATGCATGCGCATTCGGCTCCGCTGATGTCGGCAGAGGGAGCTGACGTCGGTGGGGGAGGAGAGGTCACCAGCGCCGAGGGAGCCTGGCGCTGGAATAAGGTAAGCTGCTGAAGGGGTTTTAAACCCTTCAGCGCCACGGGTTGGGCACCCTCAGGGCACTATAGTGTCAGGAAAACCGCTTTGCTTTCCTGACACTATAGTGATCCTTTAACCTGGCCTTGCACTGTGGGGCTTAGCTCAGGGGAGCTAATGGAAACTTCCTAAAGGGTCTTCCAGGCTTGAGAAGAGGTGACCAGCTTCAGGTAAATGGTTTGATTACTTACCTTGGAAGGGTGCTAGGGCCATACAAGTAGTGTAACCACTAGTGCAGGTTGTAGAGGTTATGGTGATTGTAGTGCTCGTTTTAAGATTCATTTGTAAAGCACCAACAGACTGCAACGTACAAGACCACATATTTGTCATGACCAAGAGCTTGCCTACACTAAAGGCATAAAGTACTGAATTCAGGTTCCATGGAGATTGTCACTTTAGTATTTGTGGAATGCAATGCGCGTTACTTAAGTTATAGCTCAATGTCCTATTCTTGAATTACTGTATGTACAAACAGAATATTCCATTTAACAGTATTAAAAATTGACTCAAAATTATAGTTTGGTTTACGCGTTCTTTTTAAAATGTCTGATTACTGCATGTACCTTTAAACCATGCAATGTTGTGAAGTGTTAAAAGCCCGAAGGATACCAGTGGTTAAATAAACACAGGGCTGTGAAATATCCCCGTACCACTGCCAGGCTCTTAGTTCACTTCTTCACTGAGAGAATGCTTTCAGCACCGTGTATTAGACGTTCTAAATAGAAATAGAATTTCGTTATTTATTCCTGCTTTATTAACTACTCTTCATTTGCTTGTTGTTTTTTAAATTACATTTCTAGCGTTGTTTGTGGGATTTATTTGTGCTTTTGTGGCCTATTCCTACCCCTTCATTTCAGCAGAGAATAAAAGACTCGGATAATATATTCGATGTCTCGTACGGTTTTCTTGTGCCTTGTCTTACATTTAGAGAAGTGATTCACAAGGCGCCAATGCCAGTGTCTTATTTAAAATATTTTTCTTTATTGCAATTTAAATGCTCTAAAAAATATGCGTTATTCGCAGTGGTATACAGAAAGTAGCTGCTAGACAGTGTGCAGACTACCTGAAGATAAGCCTGACAGTGCCTCCCTCTTTAAAACGCAAATTGTAGGTTTAACCCCTTAAGGACCGGTAAGAGTCTATTCTATCAGAAAATCTGTTTTTCAAGGATACTATACCTAGAACAGAAAGTCCATTAAAGTAATAACTTCTCCCATACAGTTAATGCTGCTCATAAAGGGGCACTCAAAGCATCTCAACGCTAAGCAGGCTGTAGTAGTTATGGTGTTAGGAGGTTTATAGGTACTAGGTTGTGACGATGGCAAAGTGTAACCTTTGGCCTTTAAGGGATTCATGTTGTAGGTAGAGTTGGCAAATGGGTTAGGAAAATTCAGTAAAACAGTCCTGGCAAGTCGTCAATCATGAAGGGTTTAGATTATACATCTGTTATCTAGACTGTAATACAAATCTGAAATGTTATGTAACTTTTTTTTTTATATATTGATGAAAGTACAATTAATATTTGAATCTACTGACTTTATATGGAGCCTTCAGTGAACTGCGACCCATCAAGGATTTGTATTTCTGGACTTGGAGAAGTCTGGGATTTAATGAATGAGTCCTGAGATTTTAATCTGCCCCGCAAACTGAAAATGACAAAGCTGATCTGAGTGTGATACATTCCACTTATGTTACAATTGGCATGCTCATTGCACTATTGTACCGTTATAAAAAGCTGCACAGGTCGATACTGCACACTAAAAGATGACACTTGTGGATGGGTGAGGACCAGGTAGGATCCAAGATATCTCATTCCGCAGGGTTTACTAAAGGCTGAGATATAGCAAGGTGTTACAAAAAGCTGCTTTTATGGAACCCAGTCCACAGACAAGACACATTCTTTCAAGTTGCAGGAAGGAATACAATGCATATTATAAGATGCAATGTGCTTTTACAGAACTTTGGAAGAGATGTATTTTTCCCTGTGAGCATCGATTCCTCTTTGGCTTTTAGAAAAAACAAAAACCATGAGAAAATGTATAGTGTTTTGCATGATGTGTTTTGCAAATTAGCTGGAAAACGTTTTATTGTTGGGCAATCACAGTTGTCTAAATACATAGATCAGAAAAGGTTCACACGTGGGCTGGTTATTATTTTCAGTATTGTAAAATAGAACATTAAAAAAAGGAAGTGGCTGCGGTATGTCAGAAATTCTAAGATTGTTTAAAAGACTTTGCTTTTATCAACTTGTTTTATTCTTCTATCTTACCAGTTTATTAAATACCAGTTATTGTTTGATTCAGACCAGGTATGGCAGTTGTGAGTGTAGAACATGAATTGGGGTGCCTATTAAAGGCACATATAAAATTACAAATAAATGTGTTTGGGGAGTCTCACAGACCCACTTTAATTCAGCAAAAACTGCAAATTAAAGAGTAAAAATCCCCCAGTCAATAGAATGCTTCTCACAGAGATCACTGCATGGCAATTGCAACGCTGCATCTTCTATGCTTCTTATCGAGAACTAGTGAATCTGATGCTTCTGTATGAGAAGCATATCCTTCTGCTTTATGCTGGGGCACAAAGTTATCAAGAAGAGCACTTTTCCGACTGTCTGACATCAGTCAGCTTGCACACAGACACTTTATTAAAATCTGCACTGTTAAGCCCTCAATCACTTCAGCAAACTGTAGTGTTTTAGATGTTTGTGTTATTTTTAAAAGCATCATAGAATTTTCTTGTGGGGAACATTTAACTATATGAGTCAGCCGATAAGCAGTTTGGTGTTTCAATACCGTTCACTATTCTCTGTTGGGTAGAATGTCTCTTAATGTATACAGAAATTAGGATGGATTTTTATTTTTGAGGGGGGAAGTCTTTGTGGTGTAGATGCAAAGCTGATGATGTAAGAGTGAAGGCAGCATCAGTGAGTTTCGCAGTTGTCCCAAGTATTTTGCCAGTAAGGGTGTATTGGGGCAGTCCCACCAAACGTTTTCTCTCCAGCCAGTGTGCAGGACAGAATGATAGAATGTATGTCTGCATTCTCTGCCATCTGAATATGCAGACCGATATTGGCTTGCACTTCTGCTTTTTCTCTCTCATCTGTCAAATGAGTAATTTGGGGGCAAATCTTTTGTATTGCTAAAGTACTGAAACTGTTATATTAAACTATTGAACCAATAAACCATTCTGAAAATTTTTCTCAAAATGCACTTGAGAATGGAATTGAAACATGCAGAAAAAAGCAAGGACCTGTTATAAATAGCTTAACCCCTTAAGGACACATTACGTGTGACTAGTGATGTCCCTAACGGTTCACCACGGACTCATCATTGAGTAAACTTTGACCCTGTACCTCACAGTCAGCAGACACATTCCAGCCAATCAGCAGCAGACCCTCCCACCTCCTGGACAGCATCCATTTTGAAGCTGCATTCTTAGTGAGCTATCTGGAAGGGAGGGTCTGCTGCTGATTGGCTAGAATGTGTCTGCTGACTGTGAGGTACAGGGTCAAAGTTTACTCAATGATTGTCAGGGAGCCGCGGGCGGCGAGGAGGGGAGGCTGCACGCCACTTGCAGCACTCACACTCAGTCCATCGCCGCCCGCGGTCTCCTCTCTGCTTACCTGTCGGCGAGCGGCGTCTCCTCTGTGCCGCTCGCCGCCAGCGTCCTCCACGCCCCCCAGCGGCAGCATGTATAACGCTGCACGCTGGGAGGTCCAGGAGTTAAGTAAACGCCGGGGTCACATGAGTCCGGTACGGCACCTTTTCTGTGTGTGTGTGTGTGTGTGTCAGCGTGTTAGGTTCCCCGAATCGTGACATTACAACAGGGCCACCATGGAACCTGCTGACATTCCACAGCTGTTAGTTAATCAGGAGGCTAGAATGGACGGTTTAGACCACCGTATGGATCAGTTTGCCCAGGCTTTACAAACCATACTGGCTCGTACTGCCCACTTGCAACCTGCCGTCCAAGAAGCTGTTGCTGCTGTGCCAGAACCCATTCCTGATCCAGTACCCGCTCCTGCTCACGTGGTTCACATGACTCCACCTCAGCGCTATAGCGGTGCTCCAGCATTGTGCCGTGGTTTCCTCAACCAAATTGATATTCATTTGGTGATGAATCCTCGTTCCTACCCCACTGACAGAACCAAAATTGCTTTTTTGATTAACCATTTGTCCGGGAAAGCACTAGCATGGGCTAATCTCATGTGGGAGAATACGTCCCCAATGTCATTTTCAGACTTCTTAACAGCTTTTAAACGTACGTTTGACCAACCCGGCCGGGTTGCTTCTGCTGGCAAAGCTCTGCTTAGGGTTCGACAGGGTAATAGATCAGTAGCGGATTATACCATTGAATTCCGTACTTTGGCAGCTGAAGTGGTCTGGAATAACGACGCTCTCGTAACAGCTTTTCAGGAGGGTTTGGCTGCTTACATATTAGATGAGATAGATCATCCAGAAGAACAGGCATTTCCCTGGATGCTAATAGATTATGTCATTCTAATTGACAACCGTATCAGAGAGAGGCGTAGTCAAAGGAGGATGAATACACAGGGGTTGCCTGCTTTACCCAGTATTGCATTGCTAGCATTACCTCCCCCTAATCAACCAACTCCCGAACCCATGCAATTAGGTGCTGTAGGCTTATCTGAAGCTGAAAGAACGTACCGCAGAAGGGAGGGTTTGTGCCTTTATTGTGGTAAGAGGGGGCATCTCCGAAGAAACTGTCCTAGTTTGCAGGGAAACTCCAGCACCTAAGGCCTAGAGAGGGGTCGGCCTCGGGTGTTATGGTTTTTTCCCCTCATATGTCCATCTCTAGACCATTTATAACGGTTTCTCTTTTGGTCAATAAAACCACGATAACAACTAAAGCCTTGATCGATTCAGGTGCTGCAGACAGTTTTATGGATGAGAACTTTGCTAAAACCGCAGCCATGAATCTGATCCAAAAGGCCACACCCTTGGCCATTGAGGCCATAGATGGTAGACCACTTAAGAAACCTCTGGTGACCCATGAAACCCAAGAAATGGTTATGGTCGTGGGTGCCTTACACAAAGAAAGCATAGCCTTCCAAATATTTGACTCCCTTACAGCTTCCATCATTCTGGGTTTTCCCTGGTTAGTGAAGCATAACCCAGTACTCGATTGGGATTCTCTAGATATACTATCCTGGGGGGTATCTTGTCAACAGGATTGTATGGCCCGTTTACATCCCGTTTGTTTAATTAATGTGCCTACAGCTAAACCACTTTCTGTTTCTGTCCCTCCTGTGTATGCAGACCTCGCATTGGTCTTTGAAAAGAGGGAAGCTGATAAACTACCCCCACACCGGGATTATGATTGTGCCATAAATTTGTTACCTGGAACGATGCCTCCTAGGGGTAAGGTCTACCCGCTTTCTGAGAAAGAAAACCAGGTCATGGAGGAGTACATACAGGAATCCTTACGTAAAGGTTTTATCAGAAGGTCCTCCTCTCCTGCTGGTGCTGGTTTCTTTTTTGTTGCCAAGAAGGAGGGCGATTTGAGACCATGTATAGATTATAGGGGTCTGAATAATATAACAATTAAAAATGCTTATCCTATCCCTCTCATTACTGAGTTGTTTGACAGTGTTAAAGGTTCTAGATATTTTACTAAACTAGACCTCAGGGGGGCTTACAACTTGGTTCGGATAAAAGAAAACGATGAATGGAAGACAGCGTTCAATACACGCAGTGGGCATTACGAGTATCTAGTCATGCCTTTTGGACTGTGTAATGCTCCTGCTGTCTTTCAGGACTTCATAAATGATGTCCTTAGAGATCTACTGCATGTCTGTGCTGTGGTTTATCTCGATGATATACTCATATTCTCTCCTGATTTGGAGTCACATCATAACCATGTGAGGAAGGTACTTAAGAGATTGCTACAGAACGGTCTTTATTGTAAATTGGAGAAATGTTTATTTGACCAGAAATCAGTACAATTCCTAGGGTACGTCATTTCTGAACAGGGGTTCAGTATGGATCCTTCTAAATTAGAAGCCATATTGTCTTGGCCTCTTCCTCAAGGTCTTAAGGCAATACAGCGATTTATAGGCTTTGCCAATTATTATCGCAGGTTTATTAAAAACATTTCATCGGTCATTTCTCCTATCACGAAACTTACTAAAAAGGGTTTGCACCCCAGGGTTTGGACTCCTGAAGCCGTCAAGGCCTTCGAAACCCTCAAAAAGGCATTTGCCACTGCTCCTGTGCTACACCATCCTGATCCTTCCCTTCCCTTTGTAATGGAAGTAGACGCTTCAGAATCAGGTATAGGAGCTGTATTATCACAAAGATTATCCTATAACGAACCCCTCCATCCCTGTTGTTACTTTTCTAGGAAACTGTCTGATGCGGAAAAGAATTACGACATTGGGAATAGGGAGCTATTGTGATGGCATTTAAAGAGTGGAGATACTTATTAGAAGGAGCTAGACACAAAATCCTGGTTATAACTGATCATAAGAATCTCTCCTATATAGCTGATGCTAAAAGGTTATCCTCTCGTCAAGCCAGATGGTCCTTATTTCTTTCACGTTTTCAGTTCATTATCACATATAGGCCTGGGTACCGTAATGTCAAGGCTGATGCTATCTCCCGACAATACGAATCTTTGGAGTCTATCGCCCCCACTCCTGAACCCATTGTACCCACGTCTAAGATAATAGCTGCTACCCGTTTAGTTATTTCATCTCTTTTCCTTGATGGTATCAAGGAATACCAAACCCAAGCACCCTCTGAGACACCTGTTGGTAGATTATACGTGAAAGAGAAAGATAGAAAGAAACTGTTAGCTTTATTTCACACCGCCAAAACGGCTGGCCACCCAGGGGTTACCAAAACATACAAGGGTCTCCTTCAACAGTTTTGGTGGCCTTCACTTAAGCAAGACGTGGTGGATTATGTACAGGCTTGTCGTGTTTGTGCACAGTGTAAGTCTCCTAATGTCAAACCCCCGGGACTCCTAATGCCTTTATCCATACCCAAGAAACCATGGACCCACTTATCCATGGACTTTATTGTGGATCTTCCTTCATCCGATGGAATGACAGTAATTTTGACTGTGACTGATCCTCTAAAATGGCACACTTTATTCCACTTAAGAAACTACCTTCTGCGGTTCAGTTGGCTCAGGTATTTGCCAAAGAGGTTTTCCGCTTGCATGGTATACCACAGGATATCGTATCTGACAGGGGTCCTCAATTTGTCTCTCAGTTTTGGAGGGGCTTTTGTGCTGAGATGGGGATTTCCTTGTCGTTTACTTCCTCCTATCATCCACAATCTAATGGAGCGGCCGAACGGGCGAATCAATCTGTGGAGTTATATTTACGTTGCTTCACGAATGCACACCAGGACAACTGGTCTCACCTCCTTCCTTGGGCTGAATTTGCCAGGAACACTGTGACTCATTCATCCACTGGCTTAAGTCCTTTTATGGTTGCTTATGGGTTCCAACCCTCTGTCCTTCCCGGCGTATTCTCCGACAAGGGAATACCCGCTTTGGACGAGCACCTCACCTCCTTACGGAAGATGTGGGATCAGGTCCATGCTACTCTTTCTCGTGCGACTGCTACTCAGAAGAAATTTGCTGATCGTCGTAGGGGTGCTGCTCCCTCTTATGTCCCGGGTGATAGGGTTTGGTTGTCCTCTAAGAATCTCCGCCTCAGGGTCCCCTCTATGAAATTCGCGCCCAGGTTCCTTGGCCCCTATAAGGTATTGCGTAGGGTCAATCCTGTGTCCTACTCTCTAGCCTTGCCTCCTTCCATGCGTATACCTAACACTTTCCACACCTCCCTTTTTGAAGCCCCTGCTCTGTAATCGATTCTCTGGTCCTCTTAGGCGTCCAGATTCCCTTCGCGCTATCTCTAATGACGTGTACGAAGTAGCTGCTTTGCTTGATTCTCGTTTTTCTTGAGGTCGGTTGCAGTATCTGGTTGATTGGAAGGGTTACGGTCCTGAGGAGCGTTCCTGGGTTTCTGCCTCTGACTTGAATGCGCCATCCTTGATCCGCTCCTTTCATGCGCGGTTCCCTTCGAAGCCTTTATGTCAGGGAGCCGCGGGCGGCGAGGAGGGGAGGCTGCACGCCACTTGCAGCACTCACCCTCAGTCCATCGCTGCCCGCGGTCTCCTCTCTGCTTACCTGTCGGCGAGCGGCGTCTCCTCTGTGCCGCTAGCCGCCAGCGTCCTCCACGCCCCCCAGCGGCAGCATGTATAACGCTGCACGCTGGGAGGTCCAGGAGTTAAGTAAACGCCGGGGTCACGTGAGTGACCCGGCGTTAAAGAAACAGTACCACAATCACAGTGGGGGGTATAGATATCCCCCACGTGTGATTGTTAATTCTGATTGGAAGTTATCCAATCAGAATTAAACCTAGGGTATTTATACTTACCTTTCCTGTCCCTCAGTGCCCTGTTGTGGTCTTGTGATACCTGTAGCGTAGTGTTCTCGTCTTGCTCTCTGGTTACTGATTATTTGGCTCGTTATTCCGATTATCCTGTCTTCTCCACTCCTTTGACCTCGGCTTGTTTCTCGTTCTCCCGTTTTCTGGCTCCCTTTACCTGGCTTGTCTCCTGACTATTCTTAGCGTGCTTAGCCCGGCCACTCTAAGGTCCGGTACGGCACCTTTTCTGTGTGTGTGTGTGTGTGTGTGTGTGTGTGTGTCAGCGTGTTAGGTTCCCCGAATCGTGACAATGATGAGTCCGCGGCGAACCGTTCAGGACATCACTACGTGTGACATGTCATGATTCCATTTTAATCCAGAAGTTTGGTCCTTAAGGGGTTAAAAGGACACTATAGTCACCAGAACCACTACTCCTTAATGTAGTGGTTATGGTGTCTTTAGCCTGTCCCTGCATGCTTTTTAATGCAAATGCTGCCTTTTAACAGAAAAGGCATTGTTTACATTGCTGCCTAGTAACACATCTAGTGGCAGTCACTCAGACAGCCGCTAGAGGTGCTTCCTGGGTCAGTGCGGCACAGTGAGCAGCATTGGCATTCAGCGTCTTCACGCTTGAATTCAATGCATCTCTATTAGGAGATACTGGTTGGTGCAGAGCGGAGTTCTTTCATGCATGCACACTAGCCTCCCAATGCTTTCCTCCGGGAAAGCATTGGATTGGATGAGATTTTCAAGATTGATTGATCTCAGCCATGGAGGCAAAGCAAGGCAGGGCCTGCCGCAGTAAGACTGACGCAGCGTAGGCGAAAAGATGAGTAAAAAAAACACCTTTTCAGTGTGATAAGAGTGGGACCGGTAACCTAAACAGCCATACCAACACTATAGTGTCAGGAATGGGTTCCTTTAGACTTGGTCGTAACCCCTCCCCCATAAAGCCACTTGAGGCTTAGTGTATGTCTGTTCATAGCCACAGTATTGGGTGTCTTATTGAAGGCTATGAAACATTCTAATTTAAAAAAAATCAACTTAAAGGACCACTATAGTGCTAGGAAAACATACTCGTTTTCCTGGCACTATAGTGCCCTGAGGGTGCCCCCACCATCAGTGTCCTCCTCCCGCCCGGCTCTGGGGAGAGGAAAGGGGTTAAACTTACCTTTTTCCAGCGCTGGGCGGGGAGCTATCCTCCTCCGTTCCTCCCATTTGGCTGAATGCGCACGCGCAGCAAGAGCTCACGCGCATTCAGCCGGTCTCATAGGAAAGCATTTACAATGCTTTCCTATGGACGCTGGCGTCTTCTCACTGTGATTTTCGCAGTGAGAAGCACGCAAGCGGCTCTAGCGGCTGTCAATGAGACAGCCACTAGAGGAATTGGAGGAAGGATTAACCCATTTACAAACATAGCAGTTTTTTTGAAACTGCTATGTTTATAAAAAAAAAAATGGGTTAACCCTAGCTGGACCTGGCACCCAGACCACTTCATTAAGCTGAAGTGGTCTAGGTGCCTAGAGTGGTCCTTTAAACCTTACATTGCTTTCGTTTCCTGTCTTCTACTTTCAAGTAAAAGTCTGGCCCCTGTGCAGAACTGGTCCACAGTTATAATAAAGGAATTTATTAAGCCTGTTTACACTACCAGCATTGAGAATTTGGAAGCTGGATGAGGGAGGGGTGCAGTTTCCACACATCTAAAAAACCTCCTGGGACCGTGTCTCGTGTCCTGAATTTGGTACTGTTCAGCTGAATTCTCAAACTGCACCAGTAATTAATGGAACACTCCAAGCATGATAACGGCTACAATTAGCTGTAGTGGTTATGGTGACGACAGTGCCCTATTGCACTGCCAGTAGAAGTAGTAAAACTATTTGAATAGTCTGACCTATTTAGCCTGGTCTGCCAGGCACCTGGTTCTCTATAACTTTGAAGCTTCCTGCAGTGAGTTAGCACGCCGGTGCAGGGAGACACTCATTGGCTGAGAGCACTCAACTGACTCAACCAGTGAGACGGTTGTCTATATGGTAGGGCCTGGCTCAGGGAATCTAACAGAAACTCCTTGCGGGCTCCAGAGGATGAGGTGACCACCTGGAGGATCCCAGGACAGTTGTCAGATGTACTTAAACAGTTTGACTACTTACACGGGAAGGGCATCAGGGCCCTACAAGCACCATAACCACTACATCATGCTGTAGTGGTAGGCCTGCTAGCCATTTTGATTTAACCCCTTAAGGACCAAACTTCTGGAAAAAAGGGAATCATGACATGACACACGTCATGTGTCCTTAAGGGGTTAAGCAGGAAAGTCACGATTTTCAAGTCACGTCATATTCTCATATGCATAGTTTCAGATCAGTAACCATGATTTAAAGCTCTGATTTGTTATAAATTATTGGCTTCCCCTCCAGATGTTAAACCTTTCATTCTTTTCTCACAAACATTTTAAAATCTGGGATATTTTTAATGTTTACCCTATTTATTTAGGCTTAAATTAGATTGTCAGTGAGCAAAAATATTACCCTTTCTGTAATTACCTGTCAGTCCTGATCCTTGGCATCCAATCCATAATGGACTTTCTGTAGATGTCCAGTCAGAGTAACCAATGCAGCTCAATGAGAAGTATTTGCAAGGAAGGTGCTCTGAGCATTGCCTGCCTCTCAACTTGAGCTCCAGTGAGCTAAGCAACCAGGAAATAACAGCACCAGTTGATCAACAGGCTGAGGCTTATCACATTAATTTACAAAAGTGCCAATTTGATGGGACACACTCTTCATATAGTGCTTTAGGGGTTTGGAGTATCCCTTTAAACACTATTTGTTAACTGAAGTGGTCAAACAAAAGATCTTTAATAAAATCAACTGGAATAGTTTGCCCTTGTAGTCCGGTCCCAGCCGGGTACCAAGCCCCTGATCCTGGGTGGTGTGCATATGGAATACTACAGAGGTGCAGAAAGTGCTGGTCTTTCATTGGTTGGTCGTCCTCTGAGCTCTCCCAGCCAATAAATGACCCTCTGTAAAAAGAATATGCACAGAATTGACGTACTAATGCATGCTGGAGGAGAACAATATAAAATATTTTGGTATCTGTGGCATTTCATAATGAAAAGCTGCACATTCAAACTCCAAGCACCATGTCTAATTTAAATAGCTCTCCCCTTTGGTCATGGTGCTTATTGCTTGTACATAAATCTGCTAAATAACTATGGGATTAAGGGCTTTTTCTGATGTGTGCATGTTTATTTTATACCATTTTTGCTATCTGTGCAGACACAGGTTCAATGTAATTAATAGAACTAATTTACCTAAATGTTAGATATTGCATGAATATGCAGCCTCATTTTACATAACTAACCCCTTTCTAAAGGGACACTATAGGCACTCAGACCACTTTGACTCTTTGAAGTGGTCTGGGTGCACTGACCCATGTCCATTAACCCTGCAGTGGTAATTATTGCAGTTTTTAATAAACTGCAGTAATTACCTGCCAGGGTTAACTCCACCTCTAGCGGCCGTCTACCACAACCACTATACGCAGAGTTCCTTCACTAGAACCTTTTAGATTTGGTTTTCTTTTTTTCTCTTTCTATTCCAGCATAGGCAGCATATTGCTCCTTACTTTTTGTTTTCCTTTGTCGTCAAAACAAACTTCCTTTTGGGAGCGGACTATTAGACTGTATTTATACAAAGTTAGGCAAACCTCTTGTGTACAATATAAAAAACATGTCACATTTACTATCGTTTCTCAATGCTGTTTTGCAAACAGTAGTGGGCGTTAAGTGTTTTTTGGGAATTCGTTTTAATGAAGAATTTTCTTTCCACATGAGAATTTAATTCCTAACCGCTCAACAGAAAGCCCGACTTCCCCTTACAACACTGACAACATTGTATATGGATGCACAATTCATTTGGTCCCTAGAGGTAATGTTATTAGATTTCATGGGCTTGGATATTAAATTGCCACGCGCAGTAAAGATGAACAGCTCCATGATGGCCTTAAAAATCTCTCATATAGTGCTCTTGCTGGTAATCACATGAAAGAAGAGATTCGAAAATATTTCTTTGTGCATTACTTTAAATTGAGATATATATCTATATTTTCTCACTATAATGTTAGTGTAAAAAAAAAAAGTAGCAACCTTAAACTGCTCCCCTCTGTAAGCACGTCAGCAGGGTCCTCCTCAACCTATTGTTCCTGTAATATTTGTCACATTTATTGTAAAATTTACCCTTTTTATAATATTGTAAAGTGCTCCGTAATAAGTCATAAACTGTCATAAATGACAAAAATAATAATTGAAGATTAACCAGGCCGTACATTCATGCCTAACAGAGCAGGATACATCGGCTCCTGCTTAATGCTGTGGAAATTTGCCCCCAAACAATTTATCTGCAGGAACTTGTGAATATACCTTCTGTCAAGTTCCCGATGAATTTGAAGAACTGAACATTTGCAGCCAACGTGTCTTAATCATTGCCCCTTTCTGCTATGTTATCGTAAGTGGAGCGGTTTCAAAGCCCGTCTCTACTTGTGTAAATTCCTAGTAAATTTTTACAAAGTTCTATTACATCAAAATTGTAATGCATAAGAAAACCGCATTCATCTTTTAAATTTATTTCTTTTACCGTGAAATATGCCTTATATCCCATCATCCAAATAAATTGTCATTTTATCTATTCTATCTGTTTATAACGCAGAAAGAACATTTATACGTTGCACCAGCTAACATTTTAGGATATGTATATACATTTTCTGTAACATTTTGGTTTATATCTACAATCCTTCAGCATACTGAAATATCTATTGATTTGCCAGTGGCTGCACCTTATTCCCTCCCTCCTCCATCCCCCCGTTCCCAGAATATGTTGGTGGCGGTGCTATGTAAATCAGAATTATAAGAACTTTATCAAATCAGCTGGTGAGTTGGCTCAATGACTTGTAAATGCTAAATATGCCATTCCCAATTAAATTTACATTTATTTTATTTTGTAGATGTTTCCAATTTAAGATCTGCATTTTGTCTTCAGTACACCATCTACTTTGTAGTTATATATTGTCAATAGGCTTCAGCATTTCTATGCCTTTTGTCGTCGTCCTGCGTTAGAGTGGAGGACTTTGCCATACTCCTGATGAGCCAAGATCATTACATTTCCCTACGTTCCTCTTTATATTTTCTTCAGCTAAGCACACTTCTTATACAAGTTCCTTGCGTGCTGCTTCTGCCTGACTTGTTAAGGTGCACCCAGTCACATGATGTAGCGTCCGGCTTGTGTGCTCTACCAGTCGTGTCTTAACATTCTTCTAATTTTAGGTTCTTGTACCGTCATGAGAATTCCTTCAGACTGTGCATGTTAGAGGCTGTATGGTACATTGCCTTGGGAAAAATAAAACCGGTTCTGTTTAACACACAATAACTGGCATACACCAAAGCAATAATTAAGATTAACGTGCTTTTAAAATTCAAATTTTATTTTAAAATCCTTGTATCCTTTTTTTTTTTTTTAAAGCTGCTGGCATTAACGGTTGATGTTGGCATTTTTTAAAATTTATATTCCCGTAATATCGTTTCTTGGTACTGTGTGAAATGCATTGTTTCCTCTATATGGACGGAGTGTGCTGTGCCGGCTTAATCCTCATAAACCTATTTTGTCAAATGCTCTGTCTTGCCGCTCAATGCTCTATTAAATTGCATTAATTAGACCTTTATTATGTAGTTACTCCTAAACTTTGGATACACAAGCGTCATGCTTCGAATTACTTTAATGAGAAAATTCTTGCTTTAAGGTAGAGAATCTTCTCCCCATAATGTTACCCGGCAAGTTTATCTCCCCCATCAATTAGATATAGAATATAGAATCATCTTTATCCTTTATTGCAGTCTAGAGAACATTAATGATAGAAGTGTATTACAACCTTTTGGATATGTGTGCAGATATTTTATAAGCACTTCCAAAAGGATCCTGATTTTTACCATGCGCCTATCCTAGAACTTATTCTATATTCCATCGCGTGACTTGGACCTGTGATCAGGCCTATTCATAATCTAAAATCAATGTGTCGCATCTGCCTATTTGGAATACACCCAAGGGTTTTCATATCCATCAAGGCACACATTTAAAAACCGAAAAAAAAAATCAAAAAAAAAATCTATTTGTATTGACTATATACCTTTCAAACAGAGTTGAAGACTGCAGAGAACTTCCAGTAGTCTATTAGGAGAATATAGAGTGACTAATGGGAGAATATACAAAAAAGGGACCTGCTTAGTGTGACACCGGTAAATACATACCCAATTAATATTTTTCATTTTTTTTTCCATTAAATATTAAAGTTCAACTGATAGGTCTTGTATGCATATTACTATAGATGTGTATATGGACAAAGAAGACCGTACAACAGTGAGAACCATAGTGATAACATCCCAGAATTTAATTGGGCATAGAATAACCATCAATCCATGTTCTGCTTGTTCCTGACCCAGCGCAGGTTAATGTGTACAGACAGATCTGTAACTCCTCTCATTCTAGACAGCCAGAGTGACAGCTGTGAGGGGCCACATCGCTGTAGTTTTAAGTCCATCTCAGAACTCTTAAGCACCATGTGCTCAGCAGTTATACCAAGGTGGGGTAGTGTTTAGAGTTACTCTCTTAAATCACAGTCATTCTAGTTCTTAAACAGCTGGTGTTAAAAGTACTCATAACTCGTTACATATCCCCACATACATACATATCCCTACATACAGCCTTCTTTCTTAAATGGACACTGCAGACGCCTAAAGCACTTTAGCTTACTGAGAAGGTTTGTGTGAAGTGTGTCCTCCTTTTTGTAACAAGAGAAAAAAAAAGTGTGCAGATTTCAATAGAAATTTAAATTTTATAAGTTATACTGGTTACACCCCATTGGCTTTCAAGCAGATAACTGGTCCTGTTACTTCCTTCCTGGTTTGGTTAGCTCAGTGAAGCTAAACTCAAGAGGCAGCAATTGCCCAGAGCATCTGCCTTACAAAGACTTCTCATCGAGCTGCATTGGGAAGTCTGTGATTGGTCAGCCTCAGAAAGTCTGGGCGGGGTTGGAAGGGGAGGGCTTGCAAAGGCAGCAGACAAGAGTGCTGCAGGTTTTGCAAGAGGGTTTTAGATATACCCCCAAGGAAGTAATGCCAAAGAAATACTTGCATGCTGTAACTTGGGGTTTATCTACTAAACAGTGATTTTTAATTACCTTGATTTGGGGCAGTGGCGTTTCCCTTTAGGCTTTCATTTTTTAATGGGATTAACCACCAAAGTAAATTTTCCCTCACAGCCTAGTGTGTTGCAAAAAATATTAATCGCATATGTGTAAACGTTATGGCGTGTGGCTGTGCTTATTTGTTTTGGTTTTTAATATCTCGCTGAGGAGCAAAGCATTTGCTAAAATAATTGAAATCATAAATTGCTGTGTGTGCGCCATGTTACTTGCTGCTAAGTAAGGCAGTAAAGAAAGAACCACAAGCGCTGTGGTCAGCTGTTTTAATGGATGCAGTAGAGTGTCTCCAGGAAGGAAATTAGTGCAATTGAATTTAGCAACAAAAATTGGGTCAAACGTATTTTTTAAATTATTTATTTTTTAGATCTGCTGTTTCATTAAAGGAGCCTCTGTGCATATTTCCAAAATCCAGTTTTTTTTTTTTGTTTTTTTTTTTCTCTCTCTCCTCTCTCAAATGATCTGTGGCTGTCCAGCTGTAGTACTGGACTACAGCTCCCATCAGACATATGAAGCTGTTCTACTGCCAGTGGCTGCTAAAACCACTTGGAGTAATGGATACCAGAAAGGCCATAAAACAAGCATTTCAGGCCCAAAGGAATGAGCAGTCATGTTATTACAATGGCGTATAACCTCCTTAAATAAATCTGAGTAATTTGTTTGGACTTTGTAGGCCAGACTTCTTTCTTCAAAGGTTAGACGGGCAGTGCTATCATTTTATTTCCTGTGTAATTAATCATTAACCTGTGCAGCTACTCGATACGCTAAAAGTATGTAATAAAACAGGATGGCACTATTTACATTGCAGCTCTCTAAATTGTGTTTTAAAGTGGGAGACTCGCATACCGAGTACTGGAATCACCCCTCCTCCTGCGAGTTTTCTCTAAAGGAATCTAATGTTACGAATAATTAATGAATAATTAATGGACTATTTTCTAACAAGTACCCAAATCTTGACACAAAATAAGCCAACAGAAGGGGTTAAAATTGCTGCTCCTCTGAGTTACTGACCTACTAATGCCTCCGGGGAGGAAATAGCGTCATGTGATACGCATGGTTTATTCATGAGACTTGCCGTCTAATAAAATCCTCCTCTTATGCACCCTTTTCCCTTAATGCATTGTATCCTTAGCTGCCTCTCTTCAATTTTTAATACGTTGTAATTTTTTTTTTTTCTCTCACTTAAGCAGACAATTCATTTGGGTTCATGTTCAGGAGTTATTGTGTTATGTTTTGCTTGTTGTAGTGGGCATGTTCTAACGCTAAAGCAGTTTGTTTAAACCGCCTTGTAGCCGTTAATGCACCTAGAACAGAATTCTAGTAGAATTGGTTGTAAACCAAAGGTTTGATTCCATGCTATGGGTAGAAACAGGCATTTAATGTTAAATAATTAATTACATACTATATATCTCTTCCTCTTTAATATTGTGAAAATCTTAATGTCTTTGCATGCATTATTTTTATTTCTCTTAGTATAATACTTTTATTTGGGTGTTGAGTTAATTGTTTATTATAAAAGATTTGTAAATATTTTATTAATTTTAAGAAAACTTCTAAGATAAGTGATTTTTGGCAGATATAGAGGTTTGTGTAATGCCGAGATGACTTGGTTGACTCCTTCACAGGCGCCCAGTGACAGTCACCCATAAGCACGTGACCATCACACAACACCCACCTCTTCCAAATAATTGCAGCCAGGGAGCTGAATGGAGAAGAAATGTCATTGGGATAGCTACACACATAAGAACCCAATCACTTACTCCCATTTTACTCATTACAAAAATTGACTAATGACCCCTGCTCTACCACTAACCACAGACTCGACTCTATGTATCTCCGATGTCCACAGTGAAATGTGTCTTGCTACACAGGCCTGACTTTGCATCCACCACTGTATCTGGAGACTGAGGGGGTCTCTAAAGGACTGTCTCCTTCACAGGGCTCTCTGTAGGACTGTCTCCTTCACAGGGCTCTCTGTAGGACTGTCTCCTTCACAGGGCTCTCTGTAGGACTGTCTCCTTCACAGGGCTCTCTGTAGGACTGTCTTCTTCACAGGGCTCTCTGTAGGACTGTCTTCTTCACAGGGCTCTCTGTAGGACTGTCTCCTTCACAGGCCTCTCTGTAGGACTGTCTCCTTCGCAGGGCTCTCTGTAGGACTGGCTCCTTCACAGGGCTCTCTGTAGGACTGGCTCCTTCACAGGGCTCTCTGTAGGACTGGCTCCTTCACAGGGCTCTCTGTAGGACTGGCTCCTTCACAGGGCTCTCTGTAGGACTGGCTCCTTCACAGGGCTCTCTGTAGGACTGGCTCCTTCACCAGACTTTGGATCTTTATTTCCATAACTCCTAGGTGTGTTGAAACCCATATAACAGAGGGGAAGATTACATAGTGTACTGTGTACTAGTGTTCACTTTGCAGGAGATGATGAAAACTGCAATGTCTATGATGAACAAGTGATGACAGGATATGCCATGTATTGGAATGCGTAGGGCTCCTGCTGTAAGAATATTTAATCTTCAGTTCATTTTCTTCGTCTACAAACCTACTGTGATGTGGGATTTGTTTAGTAGGATTAAAATGTCTGGTATGTTGTGATAAAAAAACAGTAAGGCTGCGCAACAAGTGTAGAAACTTGATTCCTGCGGCCTTAACTTGTGGTTGAACAGGTTTATTTCCCTCAGCTGTGTTTCGGGCCATAAGCTTGTCACATCATGTTTTACCTGCACTAGGAAAAGTGGCTGTCATTTCTTAAATAAGTAAATACACAGCTGGAATACAGACTTATGCTCATAATAAGCTCTGACTGGCTCGACCCTTTCTATATCCACTAGAGACTCGTGGTGAATGTAAGCTTGGCTGCCTCATCCCTCAGGTCTAGCTTCCTATGATCAATTTAACCATGTCCAGACAGATAAAATATGGTGCTAGTAATGTAGGTAGGTAGGTATGGTTAGATCTGCATTTATTATATATATATATATATATATATATATATAATTAATGACCTGTAATAGCTGCAGGTGACCGATTTCCTAATCTGTACATTTGCAGTCGTGCCTGACGCAGGCCTAATAGCAAAAAGTACAGAGTAGAAAAGTTAAATATAGGGAGATATGTTCCGGACCTTAAAATGGCTGAGCAAAGGGAAACTTGTTTTCAAAGGTTTTATGAGGTGGACAAACCCCAGAGGGAATTCAGAAGTATGCAGCTATATAAGACTGGGTCAAAGAAGCCAAAACAGACTACTTGGCCGAAGCCAGGTCAAACACCAAATAAACTAAACTCAGGAACAGGCTGGAGGGCAAATACTGAGCAGTAAACGGGCTGATATAGCCAGCTGTAACGTGTCTGTCATTTAAACTTTGCATTCTTGGACTCAGCTGGTGGCTTTCAGCACCATCTTGGCTAAATCCATGTAAGAGGAGATGTTGAGGGAGGGGACAGCATTACAAATGGTGCCAGAGGTAAGTCTCTTACCTTTTTGTATTGTAACACTGAAGTGCCTGTATGTCATGTATATCCTGAGGGCACAAAGTGATTTATTTGTTCAACTGACAATTCTGGAGAAATGATGCGGCATTAACAAATTGCAGGCCATACGAATTAAACTCTGTTAATTTGATCCAAAACTAACACTTCTATTGTCAGTTCTACACCATCCCAATTTAGAACTTTAATACAGAGGTAAAGATACTGGTCTCTATTCTGCACAACACACATTGGTTGTTTATCTGAGCAGAGGTGTGTGTGTGTGTGTGTGTGTGTATGTATGTGTATATATATATATATATATATCTATATATCTATATATATATATATATATATATATATATCCAAGAGGGCTGCACTCACCTAAACATGCATACATTATAGGGTGCTGCTGGGGCCAAAATATACAAAATACAGAATCCAGCGCACTCGCTTATTCACTAAACAATGCTTTCAAAATTTTAGAGATTGTAATAGTTTTATTTAAAAACACCTCACCTAGGCAAAAAATAATGGGGGTTTAGTTACATTATATGATCATATATTGCATAAGCCTGCCACAACGTCAATGTACCCCATTAGGCTGCTAGAGTAGGACCTGCCAAGAATGGGGTACATTGACGTTGTGGCAGGCTTATGCAATATATGATCATATAATGTAACTAAACCCCCATTTCTTGGTACTGGGTTGGCCTCCTCCGTCTTTACCTCATGGGAAGAGGACCTAATGCGCATGCTGGGAGCACATTAGGACTTCCCCATAGGAAAGCATTGAATCAATGCTTTACCTATGGGGATTGCATTGGTGCTGGATGTCCTTATGCAGAGCGTAATAATAATAACAACAAAGTATTTAACCAGGAAAGGTACATTCAGATTACTCTGATTTTCAAGTACGTTCTGGGGATGTTACCTTAGCCCAACATCCAGGGGTTGTTACTATTACCCAATTTAAAGGTATTCCTTTTATCTACCTCGGAAGGATGAAGGGCTGAGTCAATCCTCTGTCTGGTAGACAGCCACTGGAGGCAGTCTTAGTATTCTAAAACTGATTTACATCGCAGGACTAATGAGGACATTGCACCCAGACAACGTCAATAAGCTGAAGTATCTGGGTGCCTAAAGTATCCCTTTAACCCCTTAAGGACACATGACATGTGTGACATGTCACGATTCCCTTTTATTCCATAGGTTTGGTCCTTACGGGGTTAAGTAAGTATATTAAGTCAGGCGCGGTTATGTAGATTAAATTTTCTTCTTTGTATCAAGGGGCCAAACTGCAATAAAAATTAAAATAAATGTACAGCACTGCAGAATTTATTGGTGCTTTACAAACCATAATATACCGTAATTGGTGTAGGACATAAATTGTAATTAACTTTCATATTTTTCTCTCCCCTGGTTTAAAGTGTCTAATTCAGATGATACTAATCTCTACCTTCCAATTACAGCTACACCTTTTTGTGAATCTGGCAAGCACTGAAACATGAGTTTGGAAGGCTTGTTTTCCATTTTGTAATGCGCTCATGCTCAAAGTATTTTCTAGAAATTGTTTACAGGTCACAGATCAGTCCTATTCTGCTGCTGACAAATGTTCTCAGTGAAAGTTAGCATTGTATCTCGGCAAGCACAGCACACCCCTAGATTGCCAAGAGGAAGCCTTGCAGGAAATCTCAGTTTTAATCTGTAGCAAGGACTGCTGAACATAATAGTAGAGTTTCTCCTGTTATGATTATGTCTGCGGGACGATACTGTTTGAGGACAAATGTGGGTGAGGTTTTCTTTGAAAAATATATTGTACTATGGCCTATTCAGGCCCCCTTAATATTTTGTTCTGCTGCTGTACATTGTGACATCCAGATTGTTAGTGCTTTCACAGCGCCCCTTTAATACCACTGTCTCGTCTTTCCTTGATTCCCCAAATGACATGCATCGCATATTTCCCAGTAAAATCCACTTAATATACATTGGTTGGTGGTTTTACCACATCAGCGGAATGTTACTCGCTACTTCTCTGTATCGCATCTAGGGGAGGTTATTGCCTAATGCAAAAGTTGTTGCCAAGAGGTAATTTTCTGAAAACCGTTTAATTTGGCCTTTTAAAGGGACGCTATAGGGTCAGGAACACAAACATGTATTCCTGACTCTATACTATTAAAACCACCATCTAGCCCCCTTGGTCCCCTCTTGCCTCCCTAAATATAGTAAAATCTTACTTGTATTCAAGTCTGGAGCTGCTTGCTTTGTCCCTGTTTCCTTTTGACCTGCCTGCTGACATCATCAGAAGTGGTTGCCTGATCCAATCGCAATGCTTCCCCATAGGATTGGCTGAGACTTCCAAGGAGACAGATCAGGGGCAGAGCCAGCACAATTCATGCACAGCCCTGGTCAATCAGCATCTCCTCATAGAGATGAATTGAATCAGTGAATCTCTATGAGGAAGGTTCAGTGTCTGCATGCAGAGGGTGGAGACACTGAATGTTTGAATGCATTTTAGGCAGCAATCGCCCAGGAAAGATCTCTAGCAGCCATCTGAGGAGTGACCAGTGAAGTTATCACTAGGCTGTAATGTAAACACTGCATTTTCTCTGACAATACAGTGTTTTATAGCAAAAATCCTGAAGGTAATGATTCTACTAATCAGAACACATGCAATAAACTGTAGTTGTTCTGGTGACTATAGTGTCCCTTTAAGTTTTGTTTGTTTATTATTTTTTTCCATTAAATTTTAAAGGCAGTAGGAATACATGTTTGAGAATGTTGTTATAACAAATTGGATTATTTGGACCCATAGGAGTAAGTAAAGTGTTTTACTTTACCTTATTTCCCCCAGCACTCTGGTGTCGCAGCAGTCTTCCCACTCTGCAAGCTGAGATAATCAGTCCTATTGCTTCCCCGTAGGGAAACATTGTGCGGCTAGTGCGCATGGGCTGCAATCGACAGACACCACCAAATAGCATCTCCTCATGGAGACCCATAGATTAGGTGCATCTCTATGTAGAGTGTTTAGACTCTAAGTGTCTGTCTTGCAATATATGCAGGACCCCCAACCAGGAAGTTCCTCTTGTAGATGTCACAGTGACAGACATTGAAGGTGGCCTTAAGTGGCAGTGTTTGCATTGCTGAGCTTGATGCAGCAGTTTCTTAGCCCCAGAACCAATATATTAAACTTTAAGGGTTCTGGTTCGTAGAGTATCCCTTTTAAGATGTTTATTTCCAAAGTTGAGTAAGCCACTAGCACAATAATTAAACTAATTTAACTTTATAGGAGAAAGGTAGATTGTAGACTTGTGCAATAGTTTTTGTTTTGGATGGTTCGTCCAAATCAAATTCCTTTTAATCCACACCCATATTGAAAGGAATTTGATTTGGATGAATTGTTCAAAACAAATTCTTGGTAAACGATAGATGGCCAGGAAGAAAATCTTAATTTGTTCTGATACCTAGTGTCAACACTTGGCACATTGGGACCTTCTCGAATGTTATTTTGGCACCTGGTTACAGTATAACCACATGGCCTTACATTTTGACATCTTATAACAATATAGAATGGTATGTACCTGTTATATGACAGCAGATGTTAATCTGCCCTTACAATAATAAAATATTTGCCAAGAAAAAAAGTATACAAAGTCATACCTTCACTATTACTCTTGGCGTGGTCATGTCAGGACTTTTTAAGAGGCTGTAAAAAAAATAGCAACTAATCTTTTACTATCTAAGATTTCAACAGTATTGAAACCCACCGATTTATTTATTTTTTTCCCCCCTCTATGTTTGCATTCGGTACATTTAGTTAAACGTGATGGAACGATCAGTTTTCAGGATATGTAATATATTACTTCTCTACTATAAGTAACCAAATGTGTTTGTGAGGTCTGAAAAATAAACTTAAATATAATCATCCACAGTGCTGTACTTGGCTCTCAACCGGAACAGAGTGCTTCTATCTCCCAATAATTCATTGAGAGTAAACTCTGCATGTTTAATGTCATGGAACATAGTGCATGTGGTGGAGAAACAGGGAGATTTGTCAGTGTGTCTCTTTAACCCCTTAAGGACCAAACTTCTGGAATAAAAGGGAATCCTGACATGTCACACATGTCATGTGTCCTTAATGGGTTAATGGTGATCATATTGCAACTGGACCAGAAGAAAGTTGGATGCAAGTTACCTAGAAAAAAATTCTAGACAGAATGGGAGGTAACCCTTGGTGTTCTAGTACAAAGAGAGGCAAACTGTCCTATTGGTATGAGAAATGGTTAAATCCTAAACCATAACTTTCAATAGAAGTTGAGATAAAAATGAAAAGAAGCTAAATAAACCTAACGTTTGTGAAAATGGGATAAGGTAAAAGTGTGTAGATAAAATATATAGTAGGTCAGTACAAGTAGAAAGTCTCTGTATCCATAAAAGGAGCACTCACTGTAGACAAAGGCACTGCATAACTAATAATCATACAGATCATTCAAAACTGTTGTAAATGTTATTAATGTGCAGTTGCAACACTGTATTTGAAATGTCAGCCCAAAGCTCAGAGGAAGACTGTATAGACGGAAAATTAAAGAGACAGAATGGTTTACAGCAGTCGCTGAATTAAATGCTGTTGAGAACTGCAAAAATAGGATGTGGACTAAACCGTTATTTGTAAAGTTTGTTGCAAAATCTAGGTAAGTAAAAATATAAACCTCAGATCTAGTTTAGAACACCATCCAAATGTCTAATAAAACAAAAATTCTGTGTTTACAGCATCATTTTTTTTGTGCACCCCTATGAGCGAGAGGTACTGAGCTACGAGTCTAACATCAACAGATAGCTGCAGAAAAATAGGCTCCTTAAATCTTAATTATTACGTAACAAAATTCGGTGCCTGCGAGGGCACCTTTTATAAAGAGAGAAGAGGACTAATCGAACTGCCCCACTGTTCAAGATTATACCTGGACTGCTAATGTAACGGTTAAAAATCAATAGTAGCAAACCGAGTAGGTATGACCGGACGTATAAAGATCCGATCCTGATACGAGACGAGCAAGTCTTAAGCTAGTATAAAATTCCGATATCCCGAACCACCAGACTTCACTATAGCAGCATATATTGAGCACATAACAGGAGAGAGGTCCGGATTAGTCTGAGAGAACTGAATGCTTGGAGGTATCGGGAATCAGTCCAGACGCGTTTCGCTGGTAAGCGGCTATTCAAACTGCACACAGCGCTCCGCGATCTACTGGTGGAACACAATGCAACATGTGCATGTGTTCCACCGCCAGGACCTCTCAGCCTGTTCTCGTCGCGCACATTCGCGGCACTTGGTTTTGAAAATCCGACGGACCGCAAGAGGTTAAGTATTTTGTCGCATATATTCCGACATCGGACCGGAAAGGGTTAATACTCATTAAAACAATGGCAGATCACCTGAGGAAAAAAGGTTAAGACAAGTTAAAGATTATTTTCAACATTTTATTCCACGATTTTAATGCAAATAGATATCAGCCATTACTTTGCTGCAGAGGGATTTAGATAGACTGGGCACACAAATGGCAGATGAAATTTAATGTAGAGAAATGCAAAGTTATGCACTTCGGCGTAAAGAATACACAAGCAGCGTATACCCTTAATGGAAGCGAACTAGGGATAACAACAAACGAAAAGGACTTGGGAATTGTTATAGACAACAAACTATGCAACAATGTGCAATGTCAATCAGCAGTGGCCAAGGCCAGTAAGGTATTGTCATGCATGAAAAAAGGCCTTCATTCTCGGGACGAGAATACAATTTTGCCTCTTTATAAATCACTAGTAAGACCACGTATTGAATATGCTGTCCAACTTTAGGCACCTGTTCTAAAGAAAGATATGTAACTATGTAACTGTTATTTACAGAGAAGTGGCGGTTCTTTGTTTTTTAAGTGTTTTATCTGTGAAGCTACCCTAAATTTAATTGAGAGATATTTGATTAACTGGAGGAATCTTTCAGATAGATCTCATGCTATTGTTATGACAGTTTATTTTTTTTAATGCTGTACTCTTACATCATCTTCTAGCCATACAGACTATGCTTCAATTGTTCCATACAGGTGTGGTTTTACATTGTGCTGCTTTCAGCCGAGGCTGGGCTGGAATGTTAAATAAACAAGGTAACTGAAAAAGGAAAAAAATAAGTTATGTACTTGTTAATCAAATAAGATCCTGGCGCTGCCCAGATCCTGTAAGATAACCAAGTGCATCCGGTTATTTTCCAGTGGAAGCATGCAGCATTGAGTCATTTTATTCTGCTGTAAAACTAAGTGCATCTCTTGCTGCGATGATAAATTGTTTCATTGATTTTTTTTTTTTTTTTTTAATTGATTTTTTTTTTAAAATGCAAATAGAGATCAGCCATTACATTCTGCTGTAGCACATGTTTAGCTGCAAGCCTGACTTGTGAGCATGTTTAACAGTTCTTTGTTGAAAATAAATAATTACCTGCAAGGCTCCAGGTTTACCTGTCAGAGCACTCTGATAGGCTGACTTAGGCCCACCAACCAGAGTGCTTGGAGTCAAATTGCACGGTGTGGGAAGGCTTTAAAAGACTTTCCCAGCCGTGCAAAGCTTAGTGTGGGGGCGGAGCCCGCGCCTGGTGGTGTTGAATTATTTATCATCTGGATTTTTTTTTTTCGGAGTGTTTACTTTTTGCAATTTGGTCTTTTTTTAATTTTATTAGGTCGATGGGTTTTATGGATTTTTGTTTGGCCTTTTTTGGGGCTGAAAAAATATGTTACAAAAAAAAGACATCTAATGGTAAGCATTATTTTTTCCCCCCCAAGTATTTAGTTTATTGCTCCCTCTCACAATTATTAGGGTTAGGGCGGTAGGTAGGATATTTATTTACTGGAGGCTTGGGGACCCCCTAATCACTGGGGGGTGAATTGGGGCTTTGTGACCCCTAGTTACTTTGGGGGCAGGGGTTATTTTTACTTTAAGCCCCCACCCGCCTCTAATGGGAGGTGGCCTTTGGGGGACACAATAGGCCCCCCTTATCACTTAGGGCTCCCACCAGCCGCTAATGGGTGCAGGCCTATAGGTACCCCTACTTATCACTTAGGGCCCCCACCAGCCGCTAATGTACCCCTTCACTTATCACTTTTCAGCCACATTCGCCGCTTCCCTTGTTAATTATTTAAAAAGGTGCCTCACCATGGGGAACCTATGTGTGGTCATATTGACCCTCATATAGTGAGGGGGGCATAGGGAGATTTAGGAAATGCTCTCCGCCGTTTCTATTTTTACATATTACAAGGAGGGAGCTGCGAGCCGGTTACTCCTTCCTTGTAGTAAACTAAACGAATGAACAAAGAGCGAATTGCAAATTGGTCTTTGTTCGTTCTTTGTAATTTATATTTGTTCGTTCATCTTTCTGATGAATTTCTGTCCAATCCCCAAGTGTTAAATGAGAAGAAATAGAGGTAAAAATTAGTGAACTAGGGGGACAATAAAATGTAGTGGAGAGGGGGTTTAACCCCTTAAGGACCAAACTTCTGGAATAAAAGGGAATCATGACATGTCATGTGTCCTTAAGGGGTTAAAATAATAATAATTAAAAAAAACAAACAGATGCGACTATCACAGTGCCGCTTTAAAAAGACACAAGTGATTTTAATTATTTTGGTTCGTTGCAAATCTACAGTTTGTGAAATGGACCTAATAGTGACTGAAACGTTCTAGCCAATCCCATCCTCTGTTTTCAGTAAGACCATGAGCATCTTATTTGCTCTTATTTATGAGTCTGTACTCTTTCTTTTATTTATTTTGTTCAATTTTAAGTCAATCATGACTGGGCATCCTTGCACTTTCTGTATTGCTGCTCTCATAAAAAGTGAATTGACACACATTTTAGGGAGCTGTCTATCTAGTAGCTGGCAATGTTTTATGCTGGAACGCTGAACAGACAGCAAGCTGAAATGGTTATGGTGCGTATAGTACCCTTTAAAAAAAAAAAAAAAAAAAAATTCTTTATTTTATTCGTGCACGGTTTACACTGCCACAACATCTGGTGCAAATTGATCTTTAGACATATTATAACAGTAGTGTGGTATTGAAAAAAAATTGCACATTTTTTGTTAATGTAAATAAGCAAGATTAAACCTAATGTCTACATGTCATAGCAGTGAACAAGAAGTATTAAGGTATGTCATGGGTAAGTTAGACATAAGGGTGTCTAAGCAAATCACGTATCTTAAGCAGGTCGCCTACAAGGTAGTCATTGCG
Source organism: Pelobates cultripes (assembly GCA_933207985.1). Classification (NCBI taxonomy): domain Eukaryota; kingdom Metazoa; phylum Chordata; class Amphibia; order Anura; family Pelobatidae; genus Pelobates; species Pelobates cultripes. The sequence goes on along the minus strand of OW240915.1, from coordinate 278,571,407 downwards.
ATAACGTGTGAGTTAGTCCACTGGGGTGCGATTCAAAAGAGTGAAGGTATCTCTCACTAGGTGCAAAAGAAAAAAAGCTTAGCATTAGGGGAAGACAGCTTGGTTTTAGCATCTCGAGGTAGCATCACAAATAAACAAGAAATGTTATCAGAGATAACATTTCAGATTGTCATTAGATAGTATACTGTACATGTCAATAGTACTGCACTATTTTTAAAGTACAAGAAACTACGGTATGTACAACACAATACTCAGTGCCTACAGACTTAATGTTGCTTAGCTTTACTGAGCGTGACACTCTGCTGCTATGCTGCTGTACATTTTTATGTGGTTAATACAGTGGATCTGATCCAAGCTATTAATTTAAACATACTATGCTAGGTAAGAATAAAATAACTGGCTTCATCACTAGTAAACAAGGATTGTACAGAATATAAAATACAGTAGTCCACCACTCGATTTGTGAGGCAGCTGGGAAGTCAGTTGTATATCCCCCGCAGGGAGGCTGGTAATGTGTGTGTCCTTATGGGGGGTTTGTGCGCTTGTGTCTCCATCTCATAGGGGTACTCCACCAACCCCAGACGCAGATGCTCTCTTGTTGCATGGCTCTGTGGGACCGTCAGCTTCCGACTTAAAGAGCGGGATTCCAGGCTTGTCTCGTTGAATGACATGTGACTCGCTGAGTGGGAGTCCTCCGAGTGTACCTATGGTGCTTGTGGGCTTGGCCACCGCTGGAGCGTTGTATTGCAGCTATGTGGCTGGTTTTCTGTGGGATTGGACTCCTTTCTGTTCTGTACCGCTTGTCGTGCGCTGAGAAGTCGATGTGCAAACTTCGCCGGGACAGCAATAGCTGCTTTACAGGCTGTCTTCGGCTCAGGTTGGGTAAGTGTGGGGTTTCGCTCTGCGAGACGGTCCCAGAAGCAGGGCCGGATTAAGAGCACAGTGGGCCTGGTGCTGACAATAATGATGGGCCTAATTACGGAATCTTATTGAACAAAAACACTAAAACAGTCATACCTCCCAAGCGTCATGTATCTGATGGAGATGGTGCTGGAGGGAAACTCATAGAATGCAGCTATAATAAAACACATACTCTATGCTAACTTCTCTCCAATTTATGCTTTCATCTTTCAAGTAAATCCATAACCCCTAACAGCAGTGTCCAGTGAAGCAGGAAGTCAATGGGTGGGGTAAAAGGGTGTGCCACTGGCGCGAATCACGTGACAAGACCTGCCAAAAAAAGGGGCATGTTTGTCCAAAGAATTGGAAGGTCAGCCTGGCATGAATGCATGTCAGGCTACCTGCCAATCCTGCAGGCTGTCCAACTAAGAGCATACTATGCAGGCAGCACATTGAGCTTGACATAAATGCGTCTAATAATGTGCTCACTCCATGCTTTCCAAGGACTTTCCCCTAGCACTCGCTGGTCCACTTGTCTCCTTACCTTCTTACTAGCAGGCAGAAGTTCCTGGTATATAGTCTGAGAGAGAGAAAATGTGTATGTAGTGAGTGTAGAAGAAAGGGGACATGCCACAGAGACCAATGTCTGCATTACCTAAACTAACTTTAATGTCAGCCAGCCACACAAGTTTTGTTCCCATACATCCCTCTTAAGCTTCCAAACTTAAAGGGACACTATAGTCACCAGAACAACTACAGCTTATTGTATTTGTTCTGGTAAGTAGAAGCATTCCATTCAGGCTTTTTGCAGTAAACACTGTCTTTTCAGAGAAAATAGCTCCACTGGCCGCTCCTTAGATGGCTGCTAGAGGTGCTTCATGGGGCAGTACTGCCTAGTCTGCAGCACTGCCATTCAGTGTCTCCACCCTCTGCATGCAGACACTGAACTTTCCTCATAGAGATGCATTGATTCAATTTATCTTTATGAGGAGATGCTGATTGGCCAGGGCTATGTTGGACTTGTGCTGGCTCTGCCCCTGATCTGCCTAGTTGACAGTCTCAGCCAATCCTATGGGGAAGTATTGTTATTTGCTCAGACCACCACTTCTGAGCCAGCAACTGCAGACTTGAATACAAGTAATATTTTACTATATTTAAGGAGGCAAGAAGGGGCCAGGGTGGTGGTTTTAACATAATAGGGTCAGAAATACATGATTTTGTTACTGACCCTATAGTGCTCCTTTAAGCAAGAATATGTGAAGAGTAGTTAAGGTTGCCACTTTTCTTGGAAAAAAATACCAGCCTTAATCATTTGTATAATTAATTAGTTATGCGTGACATCACATGATGTAAATCACAAGGAGTGACAGCAGAGAAAATTCTGTAAAATCACCAACAAACTACTCACAGTTTGATTCTGCTGTATAGATGGATTGCTCCCAGTGTCTCCCTGTCTCCCAGTGTCTGTCTCGCAAGTCTCCCAGTGTCTCATTGTCCCAATGTCTCAGTGTGTCCCCATGTCACTAGGATACTGGGCACACTGAGAAACATGGGGACACTGAGAGACCCGGGGACACAGAGACATGGGGACACATAGACATTTAGGGAAACTGGGAGAAATGGGGACACTGAGACATTAGGGACACAGACACTGGGAGACATGGGGACACTGAAACATTTGGGGACACTAAGACACTAGGGACACAGACATGGGAACACAGACACTGGGAAACTAGGGGACACAGAGACTAGGGGACACTGGGAGACATGGGGACAGTTGTGGACATAGACATGGGGACACTGGGACATATAGTGACACTGGGAGACATGGGGACACCAGGCACACTGAGACACTAGGAACACAGACACTGGGAGACATGGCGACACTAAGACACTAGGGACACAGACACTGGGAGACATGGGGACACAAACATTTGGGGACACTAGGGACACAGGCACTGAGAGACTAAGGGATACTGGGAGACTAAGGGACACTGGCTGGGAGACAGACATTTGGGGACACATGGGGACAGTTGTGGACATAGACATGGGGATACTGGGACATATAGGGACACTGGGACACATGGGGACACTAGGCACACTGAGAGACATGGGACACAGACACTGGGAGACTTGGGGACACTGAGACACTAGGGACACTGGCTGGGGGACATGGGAACATAGTGTCTCCGTGTCCCAATGTCTCAGTGTCTCCCTAGCATCCCCATGTGTCCCAGTGTCCCCATGTTTTCCAGTGTCCCCAAGTGTCTCAGTGTCCCCAGTGTCTGTGTCCCCTAGTGTCTCAGTGTCCCCTAGTGTCTCAGTGTCCCCTAGTGTCTCAGTGTCCCCATGTCCAGTGTCAAGTGTCTGTGTTCCCCTAGTGTCTGTGTCCTAGTGTCTCAGTGTCCCCTAGTGTATGTGTCATCATGTGTCCCCTAGTGTCTGTGTCCCCTAGTGTCTAAGGGTCCCCATGTGTCCCCTAGTGTCTCAGTGTCCCCTAGTGTCTCAGTGTCCCCATGTTTTCCAGTGTCCCCAAGTGTCAGTGTTCCCAGGTCTCCCAGTGTCTGTGTCCTAGTGTCTGTGTCCCCTAGTGTCTGTGTCCCCTAGTGTCTGTGTCCCCTAGTGTCTGTGTCCCCTAGTGTCTCAGTGTCCCCATATGTCCCCTAGTGTCTCAGTGTCCCCTAGTGTCTCAGTGTCCCCTAGTGTCTCAGTGTCCCCATGTGTACCTGCTGCCTTTCCCCCATCCCTCACTTACCTGAGCTGTAGAGCTGCTGTCTGGACTCTGTGCTGTGTTGCTGCTCCCCCACGGATCAGTGAGTAGTAGAGAGAGGCAGGGATATTCTGTAACTTCCTATCCCTGCCTCTCTCCACACACAGTGACCCCTACTGGCCGGTGCTGGTATTGCAGGGTAATCTCCATTTATTCTGAGAAAACTACCTGCATTTGTATTGCCGGTATTACTGCAATACCGTCACGGCCAGGCAGCCTCACATACCGGCTGTGCAAGTAAAATAGCAGTCAGGTGGCAAACCTAAGAGTAGTGTGTGTTAATTTTTTTTTTTTTTTTTAATTAAATTTTTTTTTTTAAATGGGCCTATTCCATGGGCCTGGGCCTGGGCCTGGAGCTGCAGCTCCATCAGCCCCTATGTTAATCCGGCCCTGCCCAGAAGGCCTGGCAGATTGCCTCGAACATGGCTTCAAATGATTCTCTCCAATTCAGGATTGTTTGGCTGCTCTGGGATGTTAATGCGGCGGCCATCTTAGATGGGCCGCATGGCTGGCGAGTTTCTTTCAGCCCTTCTGGCTTGGTTTGATGCTTGCCACTGAAAGCATGTGCTGTGGCGACAGGCTTGCCCAGTGGGGACCAGGATTTCCCCCACTGGTCCGAAGTGGGGGAGGGAGGTTTGGAATACTGCAGGACCTCGCTGCGAGTTGTAGAGCTAGATCAGCCGCCTCTCCCCAGCTCCGCTCCCAGTAGGCCACAATAGATTCGTCCGGGCATTCCGCAGCGGAAATTGTTAGGAACAGGTATTAATCTACTTGCCCAATTCAAGCAACATAAGGTGGTTATGGTACCTGGAGTGTTCCATCAATTTGTATATATACTCTCTTGACATTATTAAATGCCGTCTGAGTCTTTTACATAATCCTGTTTCCACCATGAGAAAGGTTAATTAATAAAAATGTCTGTTCTTTCCTCCACACATACTTAGACCAACATGCGTAGTCTCTTCATTTAGATTTTTTTTTTTTTTTTAAGTTGTCCTCTGTCATAAGGATACAAAACAAGTTTAATAAGGCTATACAAATTTCTTCAGTTTTCTCAATATCCTGTTTCTAAACTAAACTGATGTTTACAAGATGTTTGTTGTCGAGGTTTATGTTCACCAATCACACTTATTTACTAACCTTTATGAAATCAAAGTGAATTTCAATGTGTAAGTCACATTATGGTTTTGGACTAAGATCAGAAATTCACTTTGAATTCCAAAGATTTTGGATTTTAGAGCATAATCCTGACAATGTTCATGTTAAAAGGTGAATGTGCAAAGATTATTTGAGTCTAGGACTTTTATATTTTAATTGAGTTGTGAGAAATCTATTCGCTGTCAGGTTTATATCACAATTGATCGTAAAATAAAGAGGTGTATCTGGGACTTTGGGAGACCTGTTTTTTTTTCAAATTAAAAACAAGCAAAAACCCGAGTAACTGCACCCAAAGTTTGGCGGTTATGGTTTTTCCTAGGATACATTGTCATCAAGAACGTGGTTTTTAACCTTTTGAATGGTTAATTTATGTATCTATAAATTTTGATTTAAAAAAAATGTACATTAATGAGAATCTACAAGGTTATTATCCATGTATAAGGATGCTTAAATGATCTCTATGATCATGGACATATTAATTGTATTTGGGGAGGATTTAGCTATAGTTACATTTTATATGACACGTTCACTTGAATAATGAAATAGATGAGTCAAACTTGACATTTGGTTGTGCCCTTGGAAAAAACATCCCATACACCTCTGGGAAACCCCAAACAAAATATACATGTTTGCTATGACTAGTAAAGCATTTTAACCACAAAATTAATGGTGTTTATTGTCAGAGTGATATATATTAAAAAGAGGAAATCTCAAGGTTTTCTTATTTCTGTTCAAGACTCCATTGCTAACTAAGGCATTATGGTGGGTGCCAAGCTGTGTTGTGTGCCTTTGCTAACCATGAGGGGGCTAATTATTATTATTATTATTATTATTATATTATTATTAATATTATTAAATATATATAATTTATTTTTTTCCTTTTAAAGCTTACTGAATATGCAACATAATATATTGATCAATGGTCATTAAACATTGATGCAAAATGCCTATTGTGCTTGGGGGGAAAAAGATGAGGTAAGCAAGGAGAGAAAAGGTAGTCAGTTGCTGAATAAGGCTATCATTAGCCGAGTGTATCGGTTCCTCCTTAGTCTGCATATCTTTATGAGTATTGTTATTTAATAGGAAATGGACTGGGAAATTTCCAGTAAGCTGGCATTAAAGTATATGATAGGTGATGCCTTAAAGGACAACTGATGCTTCAAAAGCATTTTTTTTTTATTTAATAATTGTTTAATAAAATAATTTTAAGATAAATAAAATTTGATTTAATAAGCTATATGTAAAAAAAAAGAGAAAAAAATGTATTGACATTAGTGTATGACTGGTTCCTCCAGCCATTTCACACACGTTTGGGTCAGACCGTGTTTGAAAACCGGCAGTTAGTCTCTATGGTTTTTTTTGCTTCTGAGGCCAGGAGGCCATCTTGCTCACTGACCATTTGAGGGCTCACTCACAGCTTTCCTTATACAGTGATCACTCAAGAGCAACTATGCAGTTGAGGCAGTCGTTTCTCACTTTTACAAATCTTCTCCGGGAGGCTAAGTTTCCATACAGACTGGGTTTACATCGCTTGTTGGACGAGAGAGATGGTAAGATGTTTCCTCTTAGGCGGCCTCAGGACGCACCAGCTTTTCTCCAAGCACCGGGTGTACCTACCGAGTCTCTCCCACGGCAGGGCCGCAACTCCATCTCTTCCATTTAGCTAGGACTGCGTATCCTACTGCCTGAAACCATCACAACTTCTTATTTTGATTCACCTTATAATGTGCATTGCTTTTGATTTGTTTTATTTACCTGCATCTTCCATGTTATATAGTACGTGTTGGGGTGAATTTCCCCCCCTGCTAACTCCTTATTTGTGCCAGTTTCCTGTTTAAATTGTACTTCTCTTTCTGGGATAGCCCACACTTGGTATACAAGATGGGTCCTCACATTATGGTCTGTGGTAAAATAGCAGAGTATTGAGTCCTTTATGTTCTTATTATTGCTATTATGCAGCTATTGTTTTATATAATATTATACGTCAGCTGCTACACATTGTACCTGTAAAAACTATTTGGTACCTCTGTATTGCTTCATACCTGACCTGAGTAAAAATAATAATAAAAAAATAAATAAATAAAAAGTAGTTATGGGGGAGCAATGTATTGTTACTTAGTTAAAATGCTCCCACCTGTAACCCCCGGCCTGCAAAAATAAAATAAAAATAAAATAAAAAGTAATTTAAAACGAAAATAAATTAATTGCTCTCTTTCCTTCCAGCGTGGCTTCTCTCCCCCCAGCGCTGCCACAACCTCCTCCTTCTGTGATGTCATCCTAGAGGCACAATCCGATGCTATTAATAGAGGAGCATTGGGGACTGTAGGTGCATGCGTGCTCGCTTCGATGCATCTATGTTTTTGCCATCGAATTATTGAATGCTTTGGTTTGCTATGGAAGACTGTGCGACACGCGTGTGACGTCTCCATATGTTAGGGTATGAGAGCTAGGAAGTCCAGTCCCGGCTCTCATACCCAGAGGATTTGGAGGCATGGGGGAGACACTGTAGGCCAAGCATGTCAAACTCAAAGGCTAACACAGGCCAATTAAACAAGGTTTAAGGTTATATGGGTTGCAAAAATAAATAAAATTCAGTTTTAATAGAAACGTAGGTTTATTTACCTGACACTGGACGTCCTCACGCACGTAGGGCTGCAAAGTAAACAAGAGCAAATTTATTTTAAGGAGACATGCATTTGCTTATCACCAATCTTTTAGTCCAACTACCTTCACATATTAAGAAAAGTTTGGTAATGGGACTGAAATGGTGAATGTATGCTGTTGCACATCTAAAAAAAAAAACTGTTGATCTTGAACTTGATGATCTCCGCCAATCCAATGCTTTCCCATAGGAAAGTATTGGGAGGCTGTTGTGCATGTTTAGTAGAAAACATTAATTTTATTATTTTTTTAAAATAATTTTATTTATACTGTACTTTTCTATGGAAACTTTTTTGCGGCCCACTTAAACCTTGTTTGTTTGGCATTCTTGATGTAGGCACTTAGTGAATTAGTACAGTGTTCCTTTAAGAATTGTGCTCCCCATATTATATAGTTACCTAAAGTAATGTGAAACTAATGTATGTTCTTTAAATTGGGATATATGTACTTTAGAATTTTAAGTTGGCTTTATCTCCATATTTTCTAGAGTTTAGTGCAGTAGGTTTATACAACATTCAAACTATTCACTGTAAGGTTGTTTTAAATGTTAACTTAAATTCAAGACATCTGGCATGCAGGTACATCCAGCATTGCCAAAAAAAAGTTACTTGTGCTCTCTCCTAAATCCCTATGTATATTTAAACAAATGGAGGTATTGGAGTAACTAAATGACCTCCATTTGTTTAAATATACATAGGGATTTAGGAGAGAGCGCAGGTAACTTTTTGGGGGTCTTTACTGTATGTATTGGGGCTGATGTGTACTGTGGTCGTTGCTGCCGCCCAGGAGTGATGGGAGTGAGTTTTTGTATTTGTATTCACATCTTGAAAGTTGTAGTTCTTTTATAGCCAGGGATAGGAAAACCTATTTGGCCATCAATCATTTACAGAGGTGTTAAAAAAAAAATTTAAAAAAAAATGTAGGAGTCTTTTCAAAGTGGGACAAAATAATAAAAAAGACACCTATTTTTTTTTTTTTTATATAGAGGTTATCGGTCTTGATGGTAAATACTTCCATACACTCTTTATGGGACTGCGGGGTCAGCACGATAATGGGTAATGATATTTGGAAACCGTTACATTTGCTTTTAGGGGGAGAAGTCAGTGGACATATGTACATTTACCTGCTGAGTTTCCCTGCCGCAGTCTAGGGTTTGGTTTAATGGGTCTATTGCCCAGATTGCTTTTGGTATTATGAGATCCAGTTAACGTTAACATTTATTAAAGGAAAATCCCATAACTCGCACATCCCCTGGGGATGCTTTTTAGGAATTGGGGGACATTCTTTAAGACCACACTTTCTTCATAGGGGGTTCTGTGGACCTTGTCTTAAATCCATCTCACACCTTGTTGAAGACAAGCAATTGAGGGTTGGTTGATTTATTTTAAGTTAAATTTTCTTGTGATGAAAAACATGCCTGCTGACAGTTTGTTCATCCTTCAATCCTACTTATTGATTTACTGGAAACAATAGGAATTCCTCTGCTAGTCCGTACCATTTCCTCATCATTTGGGTGCAGCTCAAGGGCAGCACAGATTATCTTCATCGATCTTCACCTCGGCTGCTGGTAAATGTAGTGACCTTCATCCAGAATCCGTAAACCACATTTTCCTACAAATTGTTGGTGCCATTTTGGTACTGCAAATCGATCCAATTGTAAATGACACCATAACATAAAAAGGGACTTTATATTCTTTAAAAAGTATTTATAACCCATCCTGAATGTACCAAAATGTAACATTTTAATTGCTAGTTGTGCTTGACGTTCATTTCACTTGCTCAGCATGTCTTATTTATGTCTTTGTTTCTTGATAGTCACGTAGGTTTTAATATTATTGTGGAGAATTGCTGGCATTCCTTGAATGTTATTTGTAATTCATACGAGGAATGTCCTGATATTATTTTGTGTCTCTTGGGGATTTAAGAGGAATTTCGGTCTGTAATCAAAAAAGGCACGCAGTGATAAATCTCAATAGAACTTCTGCCAGAATGGATCTTCCATGGCTAACAGCAGAACGATTGATCTCCTGCCCTTCACGTAAGCACACTGAAAGAAACATACGATAACTACGCAAATTTAAAAAATAAATAATTGCTCTGATTTGGTGACTGACCCACAATGAGAAGCATGTGGTCCAGCTGGATTCCCCACCGGTGCCTTGCTTTGAAGGGACTCTCCTTCTCTTTGCATTTAATATGGTGCAAAGAGGCCCATGTCTCTGTACGCACAGTGGTTTATAAATGCAGCCATTTCCTTTTTTGTCCGTAGCAGAAATAGAATTCCTACAAAGTCCTAAAATAAATACAGGGTATTTCAAAAACTCCTTCTGGGCAGATGCTTATGGTTAAAGCTCCATCAAAAAGGAATGAGAGCCTTATGATTGTCTGGACAGAGCTCAACACAAAACCTGTTAACACAACAAACACATTGAGTTCCTGCCTGCATTGCAAATTGGTGAATAGAAGAGTGGGTTAGAACCTGAAAATTTTATTTCTAGCAATTTTTATCCTCCCCCCCCCCACTGCAACCTATGGCAAAAGGGACAAAAAGTAATCTATTTATTTTTAAAAAACCTTTTTTTTGCACAGTATACTTTTATTAGTGGTCGAGGCCTATATTTCCTGAGCTTCTTAGAACAACTTGAGATTGTCTGTCTATGTCAAATATTTTTTTTCAAGTGCCATTTTTCTACATCAACTAAACTAGATCGAGAGCCCTTGGTAATAGAGCAAACATACGGTGAGCGTAATAACCTATACAATATCTTGCAAAACAGTCTAGTCCTGGTGAAGATTGTCTAAATATAGCATGTGATTGGAAAACTTACCGATAAATCCAATATAAAGCATAGATTAGTGTTTGTGTTACAAAGAACTTCTGATCAACCCATTTGCAGTTTTAGGTCGAACAAACATATATTCAACAGACAGCTGCCCAGAAGAAATTAAGCCTGCGAAACAGTCTTTCTTGGTTCTAGAGATGCCTCTTTGATATTTTGTAGAGTCTGAAGCAGACTTTTTGAAAAAAAAGTTTTTATACTTTTTATAATGCTAATATTGCATATGAGAAATGTGTCTCCAAGGTGACCAAGTAATTTCCACTGGGGAAAAAAAAGTTGTGAGTCACCGGAATGGACTGTATTTCCACATATTGGTCACCCTGGACCACCATCTTAGGTTATTTCTCTGGTTCTCATGTTTTGGAACATCAGAAGAAAGTGCCCAAAATGTTCAAACGAGTCCTTAATAGCCATTGTGGCTACAACCTGCCAGGGAATTTCTAGCCATAAAAGAGTACATCCGCAGTGCCTTGTGCATGAAGGTAGATTGGCTGACATAAACCATTTTCATGTAGTCAAGCTGTTGCACATCAATAATTGTGATCTAGATATGCACCCGGTCTTCTCCAAAATCTGATTTCATGCCTTCCAATGTTAAGAAACATAGTAGATAGATTTAATAACGTTCTAAATCAAACAGTAGAAACTCTGTTAAATAAAATAAATTATGCCACCAAACCATTATTGTAGTTATGAATGTCATGATATAGACTTGCTAAACCATATCAGAAATCAATGAGTCCCATTCTTCTCTGCTAGTTTGTATCCATGTTTGTCTATGGGGAACTTCAATTCAGATCAGCTTCAGGATTTAGAGACAGACATTTGGCTCATTTTGTTTACCAATTAGTTCACAGTGAATGCGGTGCAGGATTACTGTCAAATGAATGCTAGACAATCGAGCTGAATGAAAGTAGACAACTTTGCCAACAGACACATGCACCCCTCATGTGATATGTAGAAAGGTCAGTCAGAGTCTATGAGAGTTGCTCTTGGTACATATGCGCTAACAGTTTTCTTTTTTTTGGTGAAGATGACACACTGTTTATTTCTGTGTGAACCTTGGTACTGATGAGCAATAGGAGACAGATATTTGAGTTTGTACTAATTTTTAACCCTTTCAACTAATTTCATGCAGTCAAACTGACCATATCAGCATGAAAACATTTTAATCGAAGTGGGGATACCTTGGTGCACCCAGCCCTATTTGATCAATTGACAACTTTTGAGGGCTTCAAGCACAGAAAGTGTGGGAGTGACGGCTGCTCTCCAGGCACTGAACCTGCCTCATTTACTCTGACATTCAGTTCTCCCCCCTCCCTTGAACTGCTGGGGGTTATCCAAGTCCCAGGAAGCAGCCTCACTACTCACCGCAGCGCCCACTGCTTATTGCAGAGACGCTCCCAAGATGGGGATGCCCAAGACTGCTGAATCAGCAGTGACCATTGGAGCCGCATCCATGTCCGTTCTAGACCGCATATTCGTGAAATGTATAGTGCGCATCACGGAAAGAGAGCTGAACTCCAAGACAACTGGCTCGGACGACCATGTGGCCCCTCAGCAGTCTACTCAAATTAACACGACAGTGCTGCCGCTGAGGCCCACGCATAACCTGACAGGTTAGCATGGCTGTTCACTTAAATGGCAAAGGCTGCTTGTATCAAAATCCCAAATTCCCTCAAGGCCTGAGGGGCTTAATACACAACATGTGGGAGTTTGGCAGTAGGCCTTGGCCCAGAGTTTCAGAACTCTGCTGTTCTCAGCCATTCAAGATGGAGGCTTCTGCCACACCAGACTTTACTGGCAATATAATGCATTTATGTGGGACCATCAGCTAAGAGGTCAGCAGCTCTGCTACAGACTGGGCATCGGATGAAGGCATAGCCGATATCTAGCTGCCCACAGGCGTTCTGTGATATGTCCACTAACCTGGGACTCATTCCAGTCTTTTACAGGATGCTCTCCTGCTTTTTATTTATTTATTTATTATTAGTTTTTTTTCCTATTTTATAGGGCACCCAGTCCTTTCTCAAGAAATAATTGGTTGAGTTTATATTGCTGTGTATTGGCAGCCCCACACATAATTCTAAGTCGGTGACTCCAGTGGTCTCGTACGAATACACCCAGGCTACATAGTTACTCGTTTTATTATGTGCAGGCCTACATCCCACCCATCTTACCACTGCTTTTAAATGACTTCAGGACTAGTGATGTCCTGAACGGTTCGCCGCGGAAGGCGAACATATGCGGTAAACTTTGACCCTGTACCTCACAGTCAGCAGACACATTCCAGCCAATCAGCAGCAGACCCTCCCACCTCCTGGACAGCTCACTAAGAATGCAGCTTCACAATTAATGTAAAATGGATGCTGTCCAGGCGGTGGGAGAGTCTGCTGCTGATTGGCTGGAATGTGTCTGCTGACTGTGAGGTACAGGGTCAAAGTTTACCGCATATGTTCACCGTTCGGCAAACCGTTCGGGACATCACTATTCAGGACATATATTCTGTGTCTCCCAGATAATATTGCTAACACGAGCAGTACTCCTGTAACTTCTATTACTCAATTTATGGGAAGCTTTCATGTCTTATTTTAATGCCCATATTAACCTAGTTATGTACCTCAAGTATGAGTTTGTTTTTTGTTGTGTTTTTTTTTTGCCCTCAGCCTTATTTTACTCCGTAAGGACTCACTATAAAGCACTAGGTCCCAGTGGTTCCAAACAATAAATGTCATGTCTACTTGTCTCTCACTACTCATTATCATACTTTGTTTATTGCTTAAACCTGTACACTCTTTTGTTTATTGCTATGTTTACAAAATTGTGCTGATTTTCACATGTACATCTGTTATATTATGTTGATATAACTGAGCTTGCTGTTATGGCATTGCAGGCATCTTTGTATTTATCTGCACAACTAATCTGTAACATATAAGAATATAAAAACAAAAAAATAAAAAAAACTGTACAGGGCATGGCTGGTTTTCTCGGACCTAGAAGAACTTCTCAACGTCCAACGTGAAACATGCAGATGATGCAGAATAGTAAATGCTTATGTCTGTTAATAATTTAAAACACACAAAATTTCACGCACGGCGATCTACGAACACCGTATTATTTTACTAGAAGTAATCATGCATCATCTGAAAAGGGGTTTCATCTTGTTAGGACTCTGTGTATGGCTTTGTATTCCAATGTACACAATCATTATAATCTGTGTTGCAGCGCCTCCAAGTGGTCAGAAAATCAGGTCATGACTTATTGAATGTCACCTAAAACCAGTACTATCTGCAGGCCAAGAAGCGTAAGAGATATTATTCCCAAGGCTCCGAGGTCTGGAGCCCAGGATGCATTAAGTAATGGATTGATTGAAAAGCACTTTACTGCGGGGCATCCTGTGCCCGTCCTTGCTATAAATGGTGTATGTTTAAAATAAAGCAAATGCCCATTTAAACTTAGCTTCTCCATAGCTGGAGAATAATTGATTCTCCTAATGTGCCGTGCACAGATGGCAGGCTTCATACAGTATTGGACGGTAATCTGTCTGTGTCCTAGAAGATTAAGACGGTCCAGGTTTTGCATGTGAAATCAGCTGATATATTTTTTTTTTTCTCTAAATGAATTGAAATCATTATCTGCAGTGCAGAGCGTTGGTCGTTCTAAAAGCATACCACGAGAGTGTAATTTTTGCTGTGTGGTTTTTTGGTTTCTTTTTCTTGTGATCAGTTCAAAGCCTTTTTTTAAATCTATTTATTTTATTTATTTTTTTCCTGTTCCTTTGACTACGGGAACTGTACATTCATTAGCCAAGCTACCATGTTTTAGTTTGCGAGGGTAGACTATGTCCTGCCTAAGCTGAGAAATTTTATTTTAACACTGGGAAGTAACTTATTAAACGCTGGGGTACTGCAGTCATGTGAGGATTTCCAAGGAAGAGAAAGAATGTACTGCGGCCTTCTAACACTGTTACAAACCCGGCTCGGAATGCTTTGCTTTGGGGACTGTATACGATGAGAACAAGTGACTTTGTAAAGCTGTGGAAAGAAACTGCAAACTGTGTATTTTCTGTGGTTCTCTGAATGACTTCTCTGGACTCATCTGCTAAAATGGATTCAAATGAGATGGATTATCAGGAAGACTATAAGTCTCCGTTTAATTTTGACTGTGGTGTCAACCGGAATTACCTTTTCTTGGCGCCACATCTGAGCAGTACGCCACCGGATTCGCCAACCCTGCTAAACATGGGTAAAATGTTACAAACTTTTACAATCTAATGTAGTTTCGTGCAAGGCTGTTGGAATTGTGCAAGTGATTTGTAGTTTTTCTGATGTATACATTTTGAGATGGATATCTGGTTTTGATGTGTGGAATAGATTTGTGTCTTTAGTGTTTATAGCTTGGCTGTGTGATTCTGCATTTAGAAGTATATATTGGGTTTATTCACGCAACCGCTGTAATCAATTGAAAACTGCTACATTTTACACTAAAGTAGCTTATTGTTTTCAGATTGCTTCAGTTCACTGTTTAGTGAATAAAGCCTTTAGTGCTTCAGTGTGTGCACTGCTGTGAGATGGGATTTTGTGTGGTGCATATATTCACTCGTCTGAAGCTGAAAATGGATTAACACTGAGATGAGAAAAAAAATTTAAAAAATTATTTATTAAGAGAGACTGACATATATGCTAACAGTGCTACTAAATACTGGAAACGCTACTTCTTGCTAAATTATTGCTGTTTCTTTTGGAATTTTTTTACGCAATTAAAATAATAGAAAAATTAGGAGATTAATAGAATCTGAAAGCCAAAATTTTAGTTTTTGGTCTGTTAAAGGCTACAATTGTGCCCCCTGGCGTCTGTCAGCAATACCTCCTCAGTTCACCTCACAGGTACTGTAACCTTTTCTTTAAAATATAAAATATTTGAAGAAAATCTTTTAGTGGTTAGTGGCTTTACAGCTGTGTCTATCAGAAAACTCATGTGTCAGATTCTCACAACTGTGGAAAAATCTAATTCATTGCCTTTACTTCATTGAAGCTACTACATTTTAATTTAATAAATTACATTAAATGCTTCATATACTTTTACTTTTTTTTTTTATTTAAACCCCTATGCACTTCACCATCTCTTCCTGACTTATTGCCCGTTGTACTTTTTTTTTATTTTATGTTAGATCACAGCTGTTAAGAACTCGAAAACAGCTGAGTATCTAGCCTTTACCTATCCAGGGTCGCCACAATCCAGCTCAGTCCAGATAAGCCCCTTGTTGCCCGACGAGCTTCTTGTGCTTGATTGCAAGCACGTTTAGGCAGGGCCCTCTTTACCTACTGCTTCTGAATGTCATACATGTCGTGTTAGAATTGAATGTTTGTCTTATTTCCAATTGTATAGCATGACGGAATATGTTGGGGCTATATCAATAAATGTTATTCTGGTAATTCTAATAAGATGTCAGTCGTTATGTGTAATTGTCCACTGCTTGTGGAGGAAGGTGTCATTGAGTTTGAGATACAGACATTTTAATGTTCGTAGCAAACATGGTCATGCTTTATTGTGGGTCACTGAATTTGCACGTCGCCACAGTCTGTCAGGTTTTAAACAAGCCTAAAAAAAAACATTTAAACAAAAGGTACTTCCGGGCTGCTGTGAAATCCAACCCCTGTTGCTTGATCAGGGGTACAATACAGAATGCAAAATACAGGAAACAGATGAGCAGTGCTGCAAGGATATGCTGTGTGCACAAAGTACCACTAGTGATTTATTTGAAGGACGTACAAATGGCGATATCAGTCAGATATAAACACTGATGAAGGGTTGAATCCCAAAACATTTGCTGTACTTTTGTATGTCCGTTAGATAAATCACTATTGTAGCACTTTGTGTACACCGCATATCCTACTAGCACTACTGATTTTTCCCTGTATTTTTTTTTTTTTCATTGAGGTTGCTTTTACAAATGAAGCTCTTATTCTGGTTACAAAATGAATAATCAGCAAGAAATGGCTGTTACAATTTGCAGGAGAGAGCTATAATTTCCTGGCTTATTACATTTCAGAATGTAAATCAATACATGTATATAGTATTTTCAGTCTATCATCTCTCTAGAAATACTGACTTTAAAGGAACACTCCAAACACCATAATCACTACAGCACACTGTAAAGGTTATGGTGACCTCATTGTAAGTAGTCTAACCATTTTGAGTCAATTTGACGTCTTACTTGAGATTAGTCAGGTGCTAGATGTGAGAACCAGAAGCTTCTCTTCGCTTCCATTACCTCTCCTGAGCTAATCCCAGCAGTGCAGTTTTAGAACCTAGGTCTGATGGGCAACACTCCTCACCTCCCTGTAGGCGGAAGTGAGTGTTCAAAGCCCCTGTTAGCCAAGTCACGCAGGGCTAGCTCATTGGCTGAGAGTTATCAGCTGACACTCTTAGCCAATGAGCTAAGCCTGTACTTTCAGAAAGCATCTGGCTTTGCTGTAGCTGTAGTGGAGGCAAGGAGAGGTGCCCCGCGGACCCCATGTAATAAGTGAAACCATTCTAAATAGTCTGACTACTTCCAGCACAGCGAAGGGGCCTGAAGTGTTCCTTTAATTCTTGACCCCTTCACCCCTTACATTACAAGCAGAATCCAAATGCTCCAGTCCTCAGCAATTGTCTTTGTAAGTTGTCGTCACACTTTTAAGCTGGCTAGTGTGTTCAGTACGTTATACAAACTGACACAAAGAATCATCAGTGTCCAAAGAATATAGTCCTGTTTCCAGCACAGTGGATTGCAGCAGCTGTTCTGGAAGGTCACATAGGTATTGCTTAGATGTTACTGTTTACCGATGTAGCATTGATTTTAACATTGATAAATACAAACTTTCGTACTTCCAGTGACCGTCAATTCAGAGGACAGCGGTCGGCTGCATAGTTTTTTACTAAAATTTTAATGTCCGACATTAAAGTGATTTACAATGTTTAGGCCATAATAGCCAACTTGGAATTATTTTCTTTTTGATTATATATTTAGCCTTATAGTAACAGCTTACCTTTATTCCAGTCTGCTGCTGCTGGTTCTGCCCCTGATCGGTTTCCTTGGCTGACCTCATCAGAAGTGATGATCTCAGCCAATGACAATGCTTTCCCATAGGGAAAGCATTTGATTGGCTGAGATTGTCAATTCTGATGATCTCAGCCAAGGAAGCTGGCCGGTGAGCGGAGCCAGACACTGTTCTGGCCAATCAGCATCTCCTTATAGAGATGCACTGAATCAATGCACCTCTAATAGAAAACTTCAGTGTCTCCGTGCAGAGGGTTGAGACACTGAATGTCACTGCTGCTCACTGTGCCCCATGATGCACCTCTAGTAGCCATCTGAGGAGTTTGCACTGAAGGTGTCCCTAGGCTGTAATGTAAACCCAGCCTTTTCTCTGAAACGACAGTGTTTGCTGCAAAAAGCCTGAAGGGAATAATTATACTCATCAGAACAAATACAATAAGCTGTAGTTGGTGACTCCTTTTAACTTTGATTTCCTGACCATCTACAAGTTGGTGAATAACTTGGCTATTTGGAAACCTATGTTCAAATCCTGGTCAGACCATTCACCAGTAAGTGTCCCTGGGCTAGACACTTAGCGATATATACCTGCTACCAATAAATCCTCATAGATTGTAAGTTCATTTTAGCAGGACCTTCTTGACCTAATTACACTCTGTGTACATTCTAATTACACTCTTACATTGATTTATTTTTCATATGTATGTGGTTTTTTTTTTTTTGTTTTCTAATTCTTTCTTTTTTTTTTCCCTTCAAAATAAAACCGCAGAACATATGTATCTTGTGCTCTAGGAATTCATTATTTTATTACTGCCTCCAGAAATTTATATTGGCTGCATAATACATGAATGAATGCCTTCATCAAGCAGTAATGTGACTTTTGTTTTGTTTTTCGCTACGGTCCAGTAGATTCAGTAACTGTTTTCGCTGGATGATTTATTTCTTATTTATATTCATTCATTTCTTGTATAATGTAACCTGTTGTGCGTTTTGCAATATGACTTCACATCGACATCAGATCGCACATTTATTTTATTTATCACTTGGCTAGCTTTTCAGCATCCCAGAAATCTGTAGATTGTTGTTGTTGTTATTTTTCTGCAGGGGCTATTTGTCATGTCTGCCATTTTAAGATGTATTTAAAGCTTTTTAATTGTGCAACACTTAGGTCAGATGCCCATACATTCTGAAAATCTGATGTCCAGAGACTCAAGATGCTTACAGCACTCCCTTTAAATGGGAATTCTCCTCTTTTTACTGGTCTCTGTAGAAGTATATAACCTTGGTTTTTTATTTTTTTTTATTTCAGGGTGTGTGTTGTATTACTCAGCTTCGTAATGCCCTATTGGTTGTATCAGGTCTCAAACAATGGGGGTTAATTCACAGCAGTCTACAAATGCACGAATCCTCATCTTTTTACGATTAAGATTATGTACTTTAATGGAGGGTCACAAATGGTGTGGCATTTGGACACGAGGCAGGAAAAGAAATCCCCAGAAACGAATCACTTAAATACATGAGGTGCTGCTGTATGTGCCTGGAGAATAAGGAATTGTCTGAGGGCCAGTTGTGAAGCTTTAGCAACACAGAGCCTCCAAGCAATGGAAAACTAGAGGTTTTCCAAACATGGCTGTATATGCCAAGGAAATGTAGAGTCTGTACAAAGCTTGAAGTGTGAGGAACAGTGTTTGTGAAAGCCATGTCCTTAAAACGTTCATTAATGTAAATTGGTGTTAGCAGCATTTTCTGTTTTTGTGATCTAAATGCAAGATTCCAATGAGATGGGTGCAATTTAATGAATGTTTTAAAAAATGTAATTATATTAAATATATATTTATTATATATTCATTATATTTGACATGCCACATGACCAGCAAACAGGTCTGGTAAAGTTGGACTTTACTCAGAGAAACAATAATGCATTCAATATAAAAATAGAAACTCTGTGAATGGGGTGGTTAGTGCGCGCAAAGCGGAACATGTTGAACAAATCTCTGACTATCAGGAGGTAGACTTTGAAAACACTGGAAAAATATGCCTCTTTTCCCCGGAATGGAATTATTGACTTTCTTTCTTACTGAGATTATGAAGTTTAGGGACGATTTATCCCCAGTGTTGCCATAATTGTCATACTTTCTATACTCTTACCGCTTTTGAATACCGATGGTCCGTACATAATTTGATATTCTTTTGTAGAGAAATCACTTGTTACTTTGGAATTCCTGATATACGAATTGGTTTCACTTCTGCAGCTTATAGACTTGCATATCACAGGGCAACATTTATAGGTAATAGTAATTGTTGCACTGGAAGTCAGGAACAAATATGGTCGATCTATCTACCTGCCACCACTTCCTGTCATGTATTGCATAGGACAGTCAAACTTCTTGTTTAACGTAAACTCTTGCATTCTGTCTTTATCTTATCGTCTCTACCTCCTCCTTGATTGCTAGCTTACACGAGCAGGTCCTTGTCCTTGTGTACCAATGGTGGTAATATTTTAATGCATTCACACCAGTAACGCTATGTCTTTGTTCTTTTATACTTCTCTGTAACTGTGTGATCGTGCACAGTCTGCTGTATTTCGGTCTATGGAGTACATTAAATAAATAAAAGACTTGGGTGACCCTACTACACAGGGTGTCTTCTCAACATTTACTTTCTGGAACTGAAGTTGTATTGTTTTCATTGTTTTCTTTACTTTTTTTTTTTCTATCTAGATTTGCTGAAGCCGGAGTCTGTGCCTGAAGGAGAAGATGTGGCTGCTACAATTCCTGAAGAATTATCAGAGGAAGAACAAGAGCATCTCCGGAAGGAGCTTGAAAAGGTACCCGTTGCCTTGTGTGCTTAGTGGTCTTCCATTGTAGATAATCACAGAAACCTACAGTGCAGTCAATCCGTACTCCGTAATGTGTCCGTCCATCTTTTATTCTAGTGCACACCATAGCAGTTTTATTAGTAAAGCACAATTTTGAGAGAAAGTTCTAAAATTAGTGTAGTCTCTTAAAGGGACACTATAGGCATCTAACAACCTATTGGCAATGCTCAGTATGGAATTGTAAGCACTAAAGAGAATTGTGAAAAGGTTTGGAGTAACCCTAATGTTTGCTATTATATTGCTTTGAGTTCTGTGTCTGAATGAATTTTCCAATATATGTATTATTAATATTGCTGGAGCCTGCATGAGGAGGTGTGCTTTTTACCTATGCTGTAAAAAAATGTAATCCCCTTAAGATGCTTGGAAGAGTAAGGCAAATTATTAATGGATTAGTGTTTGCCCTCTCTATATCCTCATTCCTTTAAAATCACATAAATTAATATATAGAAACGTATTGCCCCTGTCTGTCTTACCTCTCTGTTGCTTATAACTGAGTCAATATGTAAGTTTTCATGCCTGTAACTCACCTCACTGTTCAATTATTTACATTGTGTGTGTGCACCATGAGTACCCACTACTTTTTTTTTTTTTTTTTATTCTTCTTCATGACAAAAATAAGAACGCAGCTGTTCAGAAAGCTAAATAATAGACCGTGTGTCTTTTCATTGGTGAAACCTCTTCTTATGATGTCATACATATTCCTCGAATAACGGCTATGTGGTTTATAGATCCATCTTACTGCACAGAAATGTGGCAATGGTTCGATAGTTTAAAGTGAACATTTTCTCTTGATATGATTTTTGCAAAAATATCTTGTTTAAAAAATATAAATACATTTTTTTTCATAAATATGGCAACCGAAAAGATTGCACTCATGCATCTCTATATATAATATTATTTTATTTTTTTGTGTGCAGTATCTGAACATATATCATTGTTACAGTAGCATATGAAAAAAAGTCGATTTGATCTTCGAGTGTCCGTGTGTTCATGAAATTGGAATCTGTGCAATGTTTTATATAATTAAATGTTTTCTTACCGTGATGAGGTGGGGCTGGCTTTTGCATGCTGAGATGTGAGAGGGTAGATTAGATGCTATATTTATTGTACTTGCTCCCTAAATGCCTCCTGCTTTCAGGTAGAGGAGGAAATTCAAACACTTAGTCAAGTGTTGGCTGCGAAGGAGAGACATCTGGCTGATCTCAAACGGAAACTTGGAATCACAACTTTGTCCGAACTGAAACAGAACATCTCCAAAGGGTTACAAGATGTTGCCTCCACAAACGTGTATGTATAGAGAAAAAGGCTTCACGTTTCTTCTTAACGGAATTTCCGTAGCCATACATATTAAAGCTGGATACATTTACACTGAATACCTGACCCAGAGAGACGCTCTTTGACATTTCTCATTTATTTTATGCATTAATAGTGATCAATAAAAGGTTAATAAATAATAAAATTCCAAAAACATATAACATTTAAAACAAAGGACACATTTTGTTTAACTTTTGAGTAAATGGAAACACATTTTATTTAAATAATCTGTTTATTAGTTAACAAAATAGTGGTACTTCAATTTGATTAAATGTAATCAACTAAAAATAAATTAAAGGGAAATTTTGATGACTGTTGTTCTTTAAGAGACATTTTTGCAAAACGAGGGTCACCTATCTCATATTGGACCACTGTCACTGGGACACAGCACAAGCAGTTGTATGACCCAATATGAAATGTTACTGAATTTTTTTAATAATCATGTATTATGAATGGTGTGGTTCCTTTTCTCTTCTCTTTGCTTTTGTTTTCTTCTTTTTTTGTCTTGTTTTGACTCTTTCACTTGAAATGTACTTGTTTGCAGATACAAAAAGACATCAGAAACCTTATCTCAGGCTGGTCAGAAGGCCTCTGCTGCCTTTTCAACAGTTGGTTCTGTCATTACAAGGAAACTGGAAGATGTCAAGTAAGTGAAAACCAGTCTTTTTCTCAGAATATGTAACGTTTCTAAATCAGAATTGTGTCCAAGGAAAGCCCTCTTAAAGGTTTTGAAAGAGCTCTTCAGACACACACCAATGTTATAGGAAATATGCAGGTTTGTTTTTTATTTTTTTCCTCCTAACTTGCCGTTTTTATACTTTTTTTTCCTCCAAATCATATACTGGTGTGAATGAAATCATGGCTTTCTGGGAGTTGTAGTTCAGCAGTTAACATTTACAGTAGGAGGATAATAGAACTACAAATGTCAGGAATGGTTGCTGTGCCTATCAAACCAATCCTACAGGATAAGCTCTGTGAGACAAGTCACTGCCTGGTTTAGTGAAACCTGTCCAGCAGTTTTTACAATAGAAAGGCGATACTGATGACAGACCTCTGAGTTGGCAATGGAGTGACCAGGAGATGCAGTTCTACTACTCTTCATAGTAGCAACTGTAATCTTACTCTTGCACAGATGTCCCGTTAGGAAGAGTAAGTATATTTAAAACAGGATCCTTCTTCCACACAATTATAATTCCAGAAATCAGCCTTAACTGTTATAATTGTTAATCTTATTGTGTATAATAAAGAGAATTTTACAATAAAGAGAATCTATATTTAATTGCACATACATAGAACATTCTACTACTTCTGTCTAAATTATATTCCAGAATTCTGCATAATGTGCGTACATTCATTATTTAGTAGATGTTCCCCTTGCAATGCTCAGATCCGTAGCAGCAGATGTTCCTGATGTTTGATAGTTCTGGTTTGACACTGTGGTTACAGACTGACATTTCACTTTCACTCTTTGTCTGATTTTTGGATTTGTGATTAAAGTTTAACTCACTGTTGGTTATTATATAAAGTTAAAGTGAGCCTGTCTTGGCAGAATCACATTTTTGGCTTGCTGTTACTAAAAAACAGTGAATACATGATTTTACCCATATGTTGAATTGCTTCGGTATTTGGAGAGTTATTAAATAAACACTCTTCAGTGTGGTTGACTTCATTAGCACGTGAACCGATTGATGTGTGTCGTTCTGTTTTATATTCCTGTGTAAAACCATGAGATGCTTTTAGTTGCTAGGGAACATTCACATCAACTTCAGTATGTAGCCCAACGTGCACTGTAGTTTCTCTAAAGGAAGATTCGCTTCCTCTTCACCTGTCAATCAACTCTTGGTGTACACTATGCTGTCAGCCTAGACTTGTATTCCGAGAATTGTCAGCTATCCTAAATATCTGTCCTGAAGAGTGCAGTTCTAGGAAGAGCTGAGATACTTCACTCAGATTCCCAGGAATGTGGAATAAAATACCACCACCCTGAGGGGTGAATAAGTAAATTTGATACAAATAAATTTATTAAGAAATTCTGCAAGTATAATGAATTATAAAGCTTTAGGTTTCAAATCCATGTTAAGCATCACAGGGGCACTTTAAAGCCAATCTGTCACAAAAAAAACACACAATAAATCATGCTCTTATTTATTTATTTATATATATATATATATATATACATTCATACATACATAGTGATGTATCTGTCACTGTGCATGCTGATGATCGCGGTGTATACCCCATCTGTTAATGTCTTCCAATACCTTACTTGAGATATATATGGAGAGCTATCTTGAAGACCCCCCATTTTTGCCACTAACGTTCTGACATCCATCGTCTTAAGTTTTCGTTACTGTTTCATTGGGTTTTGTTTTAGGATCATAGTTAAGATCCCATAATAGATTCCCATTGACACATTGTTTCACCTCTGTCTTAGATTTGTCTGTTATCGTGTCTGTTTTTTTTTTTTTGGGTGCAAACCTTTTTTGTTGTTGTTGTTTTTCTCATATCATCAGGGATTTGCAGATGCTAAATATTCTTAGACTGCCTGTGGTGCAATTAACCTACTTTTCCTTCACTAACTCTCGTTATCTTTTCCCTTAATGCTGCCTTTAGTATTCGTTCTATACAGCACTCAATTAGCATGCCTGCAATGAGGTAATGTATCCCGTGAAACCAATGGACATATACACACTTCTTTTTATAATGGGGTACAAGTACAGTTACATTTGTTTCAGAAATTAAGCTGCTAAATAACATACCTTTCATCCCAATCTGCATCTAACCATTGGATCTATGGGTCAGCATGTAGTAATATTGGGTAACCTTATATTGTCAGCATATAGTAGATACACACAAGGTACAGATCTGCTGTGATATAACAAAGCTTAAAATATTTTGAAAAGTTTGATTTGTTTAGAAGCTTTTATTAAAGGAGTCAGTTTTAGAGCAAACCAGTATATGTACAAGTGTGTCTGTGTGTATGTAAACTAAAGCAATCTGGTATATATATTTTTTTTTTTCTTGTACAAAATATTCCTCTTATAGGTGTGTATGGATAAATAAGTTATTGATATTTGGTACATTTTAGTCTATGAATCCCTCCCCCTCCCCCCTTATAGCCATTTCAAAATCTTGTAATGAACAAGTGCACAGACACTCGTTAATTTTCCATAAATGACTGTGACACTCAAATTTAAAAATAACTAATTGCTTCATTCAGAAGGTTATTATAAAAAATGAATTAAAAAAAAAAATAACCAGCTTAAACGACTTGGTTGTTTTCCACAGTAGTCGCCTCAGTCTTTAAGTATTAATAACGCTGATTTAGTTAAAGACTTGGCACATGTAAACAAAACTGGCTAATACTCAATGTATTTTTGTGGATTCAATATTTAGATTTTGTTAAGGGTGAAACAAGCCATAGACAGTGACAAACACAGTCAGAACTGGAAGTCCATTCTCTGGTTTTCTTTCTTTAAGATCAGTGCGTTATGAAGTCTTATGTGATTTATAAAAATATGTGAAATAACATTGGTAAAAGATGGACTGTATAAGGATGTTGCCTTGTGTGACCTCGCTCGAAGCAAGAACGATTTATACCGATTATAATGATTATTGGATTTAAAATGTAATATATGTGATAATCTTGTCTTGATTATAGTTGCTGCTGTTCAGAGAGAATGACTGCCTTGTGTGCTAATTATTCCCGGTTGCTCGCTCTCTAGACTAAAAACAAAAAACAGGAAAAAATAAATAAAATTGAGAGCATTTAATATAGTGTCCAATAATGCAACAAAACAATCCATTAGCATTACAGATGGATGTTTGTGGACAGAAGCAGCATGTAAATGTCTCTGCCCCCTGCTGCTCACTCATTGTACTGCACATATTGTTTAATGCCAGAGTGTGCAGCTGTGATTCATGTGGGATAGGAAGTATATATTCCATCTATTTTTTTTAATTTTATTTTATACATATACATATATCATTCGTATTTCAATTTTAGGCCTGACTAATTTGTTTGCCGTGCAAGTACCTCCGTGAATGCAGGCATGTATATGTGGAGTGTGCATTTATCAATTTGGAGGGTGTATATAAATTCAAGGATATATTTGTCAGCGCAGTGCTGTATATGCACCCCTTTTCATCACCCCCAATGCCACTTCTTCTTCTCGGACATGTCCATTCTCCACGTAACCCTTTTTTACTTATAAATCGCTTTCCCGTTCGACGTGTACTTTCCGAGATTCTCTATTTGCTCACTAGAGAGCCAATTCCTTGGTGGAACGAGCGAGCTAAATAGAGATGTGCTTTGGCTAGTTTAACCATGACTACTGTGAGAGCCACTGGGAGCTTTGTGTGGCTGCAGTGTACCTAATGACCATATATCTGAGCTTCCAGAGCCCCTGCCATGTAGCTACACATACAGGCGACAAGCTGTAAGCAGCTAGCTCACCCTAGCTCAATTACTTGCCTTAGTTAGAGGAAATACGGAAACTCAAAACTGTGATTTTGTAATGCAAAACTGTTCATCTTTGCTGGGGGAACATAAACTGCATCTAGCTCAGTTTTTAGTTTTGGTTATTTACTCTAATGAGCCATACTTCAACCTCTGTAACCTTGTATATTTGGGGTTTTTCATCCATATATTTGACATTCATTTGAAGAAAATGCACTAATACAAACTTATGAAAATGTGTCCTCATACAGAAGACACTACATAATGTCCATTAAATGTTTGTTGTTGCCAGTTCCACGATCTGTATCATGGAACAATAGGAATATTTTGTTAGTTATTACCAATGTTTACCATCCACAGTAAGGACTATTTGTGTTAATTATCTGTCTGTTTGTTTTTATAGGAATTCACCCACATTCAAGTCTTTTGAAGAAAAGGTGGAAACTTTAAAGGTAAATTTATAGAAATGTCGAGCATTGTTCCTTATAGCCAGATGTCTCCTGGACAAAGCCATTACCTAATTATTAAGAGAAATAATTTTGATGCTGGTTTTGGGTTCTCAACCATTTCGGCATGGAACAATATATTTAGATAGTAATGTGCTTATTTTAACAAAGGGCAGCTTAACGGACTACCAATTCATTGTGGAATGTATGTTTTGTGGTGTTGGTTTAAATGGCAAATGTCAGTGCTTTTTGCTGCCAATTTGGTACTCTAAAATAGCAATAACTAGAGGTCTGCAGTTTTGTTTATACACAGACAGTTTGAGGAGCCAGACCAAGGAATATACATAGTGCTAACCAGCCTTGTCTAATTATTTCTACAATTCAATGGGATATAACTGTATGTTACTATTTGTTTTTTTAACGTTTAGCATGTAAGGAAATATTGACATTGCTTAAAGGGACACTAAAGCCACCAGAACAAATACAGCTTAATGTAGTTGTTCTGCTGTAAATAGTCGGTCCCTGCAGGCTTTTTGCTGTAAACACTGTGTTTTCAGAGACAACTCCAATGGCCACTCCTCAGATGGCTGCTAGAGACTTTGCTGCACGGCCTGGGACTTTGCTGCACAGTGTTCAGCACTGACATTCAGTGTCCCCACCTTTTGCATGGAGACACTGCACTTTCCTGATCCAATGCTTCTCTATAAAAAGATGCTGATAGGCCAGGGTGGTGTTTGGCTCTGCCCCCTGACCCGCCTGCTTTGCTGAGATAATCCAAATTAACTATCTCAGCCAATCCAATGCTTTCCTATGGGGAAGCATTGTGATTGGTTGAGATTATCACTCCTGATGATGTCAGCCACGGAGGCAGATCAGGTGCAGAACCAGCAATAGCAGACTGGAAGAAAGGTAAGATTTTACTAGATTTAGGGGAGCAAGGGGGTGGCCAGGAGGGTAGATAATGTTTTTCACACTACAGGGTCAGGGATACATGTTTGTGTTCCTGACCCTAAAGTGTCCCTTTAATTGGAACTAGACTGCAAAAATATGTTTAAAACTGTTTGTCTGAATCAAATCCCTTTTAATCCACACCCGAATGAACGGATACGTCCGGATTTTGGATTGTAAGCAAGGTTTATGAGACTTGAATCTAGTCCCACATGTTGCAATACAGCTGCATTTTAACATACATGTTGATCTGTTCTCTGCTCATTTGGTCTAACTTCGTCTTACTTTTTTTCCTGTTTAGACCAAAGTTGGTGGCAGCAGACCAGCCACGGGAGATTTTGGCGAAGTGTTGAACTCCACAGCAAATGCCAGTGCCACAGATTCTTTAACTGAGAACGATCTGGAGACCCAGTGAGATGTCTCTGTGTACAGCAACCAATACTGCAAGATGCTGCAAGAAATGTGAAACCTGTCTACTGCGTTGTCCCATATCTTTCTTTCTTTGTATCTTTAACCTATCCTTAGATGCTAGCCCTCTGCGTGCTAGAAGTGTGTGCCGTGTGCAATTCATTTCATTAGCATGAAACAGGGTTAACAACTTTAACAACTGATACGTTTAAAAGCGGTTGTATATTTTTGTTAACACAAAGTTTTTGATGTTTTTGTCTTCTTTTTGATTTTGCATCAACTTCAAAATGTTTATCATCATATCTGCCAAATGTTTTTTTGTTTTTTTTTTACACTGGAAGCTTTATTAACTGTGTGGACACTAATAAAAACAAAACAAACATAAAAAAATGTTGTAACAATAAACATGCGCGATCCATCTAATGTAAACAATAAATTGCTGCCATCCACCTGATCCCAAATTAAGAGATACGGTTTATTATGAGATATCAATGGGCTCTTTCTTACTTTATTGGCAGATCGTGACACTGGGGTTTCTTTATTTAAACATTGAATTGCAGTGCATCAAACATCAAATTGCACTTGTTAGACAAAAATAGCTGATATGGAAAAATGTAGCCTACAATTCAGTTTTCAGTTTGCTACTGTTTTAGTATATTAATGATGTTGCCTAGTGTTCTGCTGGGGGAGGGGGGAGGGAGGTGTGGGGTTCACAGTTTGTGCCTCTGTGCTAATATTAAATTTAAAATGTCATTAAATGCTTGTATTATCATTCCTACTTCTTTAAAGGGACAGTGTAAGCACCATA
Organism: Pelobates cultripes; assembly: GCA_933207985.1. Taxonomy (NCBI): domain Eukaryota; kingdom Metazoa; phylum Chordata; class Amphibia; order Anura; family Pelobatidae; genus Pelobates; species Pelobates cultripes. The sequence goes on along the minus strand of OW240915.1, from coordinate 278,542,778 downwards.
ATCACTTCCCTGGTGCCATTTCCAAATTATTAGGCACATAACATGCTCCGTTAGGGCACCTGCAGTCTTTCCACTCTGCACTGTAATGCTAAAGTGGAGGTTTATACATCTATACTTGTATATCAGCTTTGGACATTATTTGGTGGCTGATCTGAATAATGCATCCCATTTTGCAAATGTTCTATTAACTAAGCCAGAGTTAAAACAAACAAACCTACCAAGCCACTCCACGAACTCCTCCATCTCAACTGCTACACTGTTACCTGGGTCTATTTCCCATTATAAGTGCATTTAACATATGTCCTTTTTGGGTTAATAGCAAGGCATAGGTGCCAAAACTTAGTGTGCGCAAAGACAGGGCATCATTTTACTGCAAACTGTGTAGTGTGTGTTTTACATTAACTCAGTGTTCATGTACTGAGACTATACATGCAGTGCAGCTGAGCTCATACTTTTGTACAGTACAATAAATTATCCTCCAAAAATCTTATAAGTGATTTTTCCATCCTGCTTCCCTGTAAATCGATTTAATACATGCAGCACTTGATGTATTAATTAAAACGAATATCCTGTCCGTTTTTTTTTCGTGTGTTTTTTTTTTTTTGCTTTTATGCTGCTGTTGGCCAGTTTTAATCTACCTTCATGACTATTCTGTATGATTCTCCAGTGTTATTTCCCATGCCTGGCTCATCCAGAGATTTGTAAATTTATGGAAATCGCTGAGGGGTCCCTGCACACCATAACTGGTTTTCTCAACATCAGACGTAAGCAATTCTACTCTGATGATTGCAAGTAGGAAGCAGGAGAATTAGTGCTGATTATTACAGTGGCTGGTAACACGGCTAATGGACATTGTGTTCTGCAGAATGATTTTCTGGCTATAAAGAACATTAAAGGGACATTCCAGGCACCCAGACCACTTCTGCCCATTGGAGTGGTCTGGGTGCCAACTCCCACTACCCTTAACCCCTGCAGCTGTAATTATTCCAGTTTTCAGACTTTTCTACTAGACAGCCACTAGAGGGCACTTCTCGGTCCATAGCACAGGTTTTGTGAGGACCTCCAGTGTCGCTAAAATCCTCATAGGAAAGCAATGAAAAGCTTTTTCAATGCTTTCCTATGGAGAGGTCTAGTGCGCGGCATTAGGTCTCCCCAGCCGGCGGGCATGATCAGTCTTCCCCGCCGGCTGACGTGATGAAGGGGAGGAGCGGCGGCGGAGGAAGAAGCAGCGACGAGGGACATCGTCGCTGCCTTTGGTAAGTGACTGAAGGGGTTTTCACCCCTTCAGCAACCGGGGGTGGGAGGGAAAGGGGACCTGCAGTGCCAGGAAAACTGTTTGTTTTCCTGGCACTGGATAGTCCCTTTAAGGGCTAGTATTGTTCGTTATAACAAAAATAAACCACTTCATCTGTACATTTCAGTATTTTATGTCACAGAGTTCAAAAATACATGTTCCCCTATCATCTTAATGATCTTGCCATTTGGAAATTAGAATAACACCTCTAAACTATATTCTACAGTGTGTCTACAGCTTGCTTTATAGTGTGGTGCCTTAAAATCAAATTTATTTAAGTGACTTTTTATTTTTTAACCCCAGTTACGTACTTAGACCAGAGCAGGCTGTTGCCAATCTGTCACATTGTGCATGTTTTGCATGTTATCACTTTTTCGCTAGAATAGGTGAGTCTGTGGAAATTACAAAATCACAGATTTTTTTAAAATTTATACTCCATGGAGTATACAGTAAACTAAAAAAAATATATATTTTTAGGTTATCCTGAACTGCAAATTCCCCATTTCAAATCTCAACACAATGCAATAATTCTTTAGGTACCAAGCTGTTATAGAAGACAATAATTAGTTCAGCTTGTGGATAAATAGAAATTATTGCCTTTTTTTCTAGTGTTACTATAGACAAAGCCTATAGTTCTGTGCGAAAATATTATAGGTAAAACATGGAAACTACCCAGGCTATATAAGAAGACTGTGATCTTGTCTATCCTGGACTGTTCACAAATCATAGTAAGTCATTGATCAATCCCCTTAACCCCATAGAACATAATAGTGCAGCTTTTAAACATGATGCACACTGCAGTTTTGATTCCTTACAATGCCTGTACGGTCGTTTCTATTTCTCTTGGCACAGATGGGGTCTGGAATTGCCATTACCCTGCCATTTAATGCTTGTACCCTGTGTCCTCTCCTCCCAGATCCCAAATAGTGTACACTGATAAACCACTATTTCCAGGTATGGTAATAGTCTTCTGAAATCACTAGATATACGTCAGCACACATACTGTTGCCTATATATTGTAAAACTGTCAAATAAGCTCCTGGCAGGCTTAAGTGCCAAGTCTGATAATGTGTTTAATTAGATTTTATTTAGATTTTCTTACAAGTGCATATCCATGATCATTTAAACAAATAGGAGTTAAATGACAGTATCTGACAATCAGTGTGCATTTTAATCCTTTGCTGTGCACATATGTTCATATGAAAACAAAAAAGTTAAAGGATACTTTCCAATACACATATTAATGCCATACAAAACGGCTTATAATAAACAATGCATGTAGAAGCTATTTTTTTTTTTTTTTTTCAGTCTGGTGCAGGTTCACTGTTAAAACCCAGAGAATAGGATGTATAAATATGCTTCAGCTGTGTAAGTACCTAGTAAATCATTAGATTTTTATGATGTGGGAAACATTTGTACATGTTGAAAACACATCTTTAATGCAATGCTTTGCCAATATTTTTATTTGTGAAATTAATATATGGCAACACATTAGTTTTGGTACCCTGATATAACGATACATGTATGAAAGAGCTTTGGGGTTTATTTGCTAAACCGTGAATTGAAAACCCAAACGCAAAATTCAGGTTGAGACCGCAGATTTTGTGTAAATTCTCCAATTCAGCCGCAGGCTATTTTGGTCTATATTTTACAATTTAGTCTTTTTTGAATACACTGCCGACAGCTTTACTGAACTTTATTCAGTCAAGTGTGGATTGTTATAAATTCAAAGTGACTTTCATATTTTAGTCAACAAATGGCCAAATTGGAAAACATCCAAGTTAGGTTGTTTTTAAATTTAGCTATTTTGGCCTGAAAGTTGAAATTCACTTTAAATTAACAACTTTTCACACTTTTTACTAAATAAACTGGTTTGTTTCTCTTTTGTCTATTTTATGGGAAAATAGCAAATTTGATTTGACAGACTGTCTTACACTCTTTGAATCATAACGAATACAGTTTGGTGCATGGACACTAGGAAATCAAAGTGCACAATCTTTGTTTTGGTTCGGGTGTATAGAAATTGTTCGTAAAAGGTCGCTGCGGCTGGGACAGGTTCCTTATAAATAGTGAGTTCTACTGCAAGTTCAATGTATGTTCATTGACAATAACTGGCTCCTATAGTCCTGTCATATGTACAATAATTTCCACTCTGTCTACGTCTTGCAAGACATTTTGTAGTGAATAGACGTGTGCATTCTTAGGTATGCAGCGATAATTACCCAACATCGTAGCTCATAAATAAATCAACTATTGGATTAAGAATGTGTTTAGGTTGCAAACTGTGGCTGGCAAAGATTAGCTGAAGGGCTGAGAACAGACATCCCTAATCGACTCTTGCAGGCCTATAACGCAGAGGGGAGTTTATTTCTGGTTCCCGAATGTATCAAGGGCTCACAATTCTAGTGTTCTGTGGCTTGTGGATTACTGTCTTGTCATGTGTAATTGTACAAATGATTTCCATGCCAAATATATTGTTAAAAAATAATTTTGTGGAAGGGCCTTTCTTGTTGTGGTGGCAAAATGATTTTACGAGGATGTTTGTGATATCTGCCAATCCTAATTCCGTCAAATATTCTGGTTAATAAAACACGTTTGTTCTGCAATACCAGATATATTTGTGGTGGTGTCTCTTTCTTGTCTTTGCCAATTCTATGTGAACTTGGGTTTGTGTGCTGCATGTCTGTTTTATAGAGAGATCGTTCACCCAGAGGAAACCTTTTGGTCTGTACTTCGCTACACATTGGATGCGGGTATCTTCTAAGTTAGCCAAAATGATCAAATACTGGTTTTCGCCATTTGTATGGAGCAATTGCCTGGTCAGTGATTATATGTGGGAAACAAAAGGGGGGGAGGGGGGGTTGTTATAGTGCCTGCATGTTGATTTATAACTATACTTAACACTTACATAGCTGTGATTTGTGAAAACTAAAATAGTCTGAACCCAGTGGTGAAACTAATGAAGCGAGAGGCCCAGCATAAGAAATTTGTTAGTGTCCCTCTACAGACCATGGTGTCCAAAGGCTAGATCCTCACTCGGGGTTCAACAGTGCTATGCAAACTGGGGATTTGCCACGTGCCAATCCTTGCAAGATTGTATTTGTGAGCATTGCATTTGCAAGGTGTTGTATAATTATTTTTTGTATGAGTGTGTGAATGCTGGGGTGTATTTTTATGTAAACATTTTTGTTTGCAGGAGGGTGGCACCTCTAAGGCCGGTCTCCTTGTTCTCTTCTCTCCATGCAGCTTTATCACATTCTCTCTAACCTTATACAGCAGTAGGCATGTTTTAATCCAGGGGTGCCCAAAAGGTAGATCCCCAGATGTTTTAAAACTACAGGTTCCATGATGCGTCATTCCAAAGGCAGGTAGTTCTTCAACATCTCGGGATCTACCTGCTTAATCTGTGCAAATAGTAACATGCATCCATCAAGTTCAGCCTTTTGCACATCTGTTATCAAATGCATCGTTCATCGGTAAAGTGTGAGTTCTCTTCCCTTGGGAAAAAAAAAAAAAAGAGCAACAAGTACAGGCATTCTTCCAAACACTGGGAGGTAAGAACGTGGAACCTAGGTTTGGGATTGAGGGGGTGTCTCTCAAAAAGGTATAGGTCCTCTCAGTTTTCTTGGAATGCATGTACAGCAGGCCAACAGATGGCTATTTCAGCTAGCCCTGCTCAAGGCATTGTTAAAGTAACCTGGTTTGGCAGACAGTGGCCAGGATTGAAGCGGGTGCCACCGTGCTCCAGGAAAGGTTTAAGTGAAGGTAAGTATTTCAGGCTGGTTGTCCAGAGGCAAGGAGACTGGAGAAAAGGTCCATGCCCACACTGTCCTATGCAGTGCGGATTCGGTTTCCCTGTGGGTGTGGATCCCAAGGTTTGCGTTTTTCAAGCTAGATGATGGTACTGAATGCTCTCCTTCACGGCAAGTTGGCTGCTGAATCTTTATGACATCCTCAGTGTTCCGTCAGCCACAGGTGCCGCACCTAAGAGGCAATAGCTGTGAACAAATAAAGTATTTGGTGCTTTTCGTCACCTATATCCGGCATCCTGGATTTCATTTGGTGCTGCACCTAAGAGACAATAGCTGTGAACCCAAAATCCAGATCCTTACTAAGTGGCCACCTATCTTCTTCATATTGAAGCTTTTAGTCTGAGCCAGCTTTTGGAGTGGCTCAGAACCAAATGAGTGGATACAATCACTTTTATCACATTTATACAGTTTTTACTATATTGCCCTATGTGTATGTTTTAGTCTGTCTATAGATTCTACTATCATTTTTACAGTTTGTGGTAATATTTTTTTCTTATTGTGTGCTCTCACCTCTATTATATGTTACACTTGTTTTTTGTGTGTTTGGAGTGATACACAAGTTGAAGCACCATTCCTCCTATTTTATATCAATCTTTATTACCTATTGTTATGCCTGCCTGCTGTTGTGGTTCGATGACATCCTCAGCGTGTTCTGTCACTGTGCAAGCATCCTGTTCACAGCCAGCAGAGAGCTGAGGTCACAAGCCAGTCCAGGCTGTACTCTGACATAGCAAGGAAGAAGATCTCTGCACCAGGAAAGGATGGAGTATTCCCTTTGTAGGATTTTTAAATTTAGCTATTGAAGCATTTAGCTATTGAGGGATGAAGCATTTCCTTTGTAGGTTTTAGGGGAGGGGAAGGATTCCACCTAACTCAGCCCAAATCCTCCCTGCTGCCAGTTCGGACAAATCAGGCCAAAGTCCCTGTTTCCCCTGGCCAAAGGTCTCTAAGTTCTTCCCTCTGCAGGGGCCTGAAAAATGTTTGGTTTTCCTTTCTAATTTCCAACTTGTGGCAGCGCAGGTTCTCCCAGCTACAGGGGGGGCAAAGAGTATTCCAAGTCCTAATATGTCCCCATATGGGTCCCAATATAAGCTGCACAGCTTTTCATCGCTGCGGATGGCTCCACTTTAGGCTAGACAAGTTCTCCTGATTCCTCCAGGAGATCAAAAAAAGTAAAGGGTCGGATGTTCCCTGTCATGTCTGACCACCACTTCCACAGGGTTGGGTGTTTTTTCGGATTAGTTTCCTTAAGCAACGCACATGCATAAACTGGACGTCGGCTCACCCAAGCAGCCTTAAGGAGAGGCATGCAGGGGACTCTGGATAACACTCCATGCCCAGGCAGGGCTCTGGGCGAAAAGTTGGTTTGCCCTTCCCTTCTCAGATCAAAAGCTGGGGTCCTCCCTTCACCTGGACCCAGCTACAAGAGCCAGGCAGGCAGGGGAAAGGTCCCTTCATGTGGATCACCCCAGCAGTGGTGCGTGCCTCTCCCCTGCCGCACTTGATAGACCAAACTCAATAAAGGGGGGGAGGGTGCTGTGGGCCGGCACATCCCCTTTACCAGTGCCGAGCTGCTGACTTAAAACTGGTGTGGACTGAGGGAATTAAACTGTTTAAAACAAAGCATCGAGAAGTTCATTCGACAGTTCGACAATTCGAATGGTTGTCGTTCGTCTGTTTGAACTGACTTTAACATGGGAAATAGACCGGTCGCACAGCCTGATTCTCTGGAACTGTTTTGGGCATGAAAATGTGCTTGCGGACGGTCAAAGGTGACTTATCTATCTCCCAGACGGCTGAACGGATTCAAATGACTTTTATTAATATTGGATGTATAGTTTGAGAGTTATGAAAGTTGGGTAAAAAGTATGTTTGAAACTGTACGGCTAATTGTGTTACCTTTCAGGCTAAAGGGAGGAGATGTGTGGGATGTAACCAGTGTGTGATTGGGTAATTCATAATTGTCTGTGGGCGTCTCCCTTGCACCGGAGAATTGCATAAAAGCAGAGTGTGTGTCATTAAAAACCCAAGTTCTACTTCACCCTCAATTTAGAGTGCCGTCTCTTATTGGGGGAATCTGCTACATATTTGTTTAGAACTACAACTCCCATGATGCTGTGCATGCCTTTAGAATGCCTAAAAAAACACCAAGCATCACATGGAGCAGTAGTTTTAAAACATCTGGGGATCTACCTTCTCACTAGGTTTGACATGCTGTATTCCTGTGGTTTGAAGGGCACACTGTTGATATTCAGTCGCGGCAGCAGAGGGCGCTGTGGACACGGTTCTGACTGCCAGTTCTCTCTGGTCTCTGTAAGGTCGCAGGTTCCCTGTCTGTACCCATCATGGCTGCCCCCTGTAGCAGACATGCTGGTTGGTGGCTATGCAGGTTACGGTCATCGCTTTCGGGGGTCTCCCGGTCCTATAGCACAACATTCACCGCAGAGCACGTTCTGTCCGGAGCCGGAAGTAACACGGATGTCGGTAATAAGCCCCCTCGAGCCCCAGGACAGGTGAGTGAATGAGGTGATGGCAGCAGACTGTCACTGTCAATACGGCAACACTGACAGCAGACACACACAGAGCAGATCTCAGACTGTCACTGTCAATACGGCAACACTGACAGCAGACACACACAGAGCAGATCTCAGACTGTCACTGTCAATACGGCAACACTGACAGCAGACACACACAGAGCAGATCTCAGACTGTCACTGTCAATACTACAACACTGACAGCAGACACACACAGAGCAGATCTCAGACTGTCACTGTCAATACTACAACACTGACAGCAGACACACACAGAGCAGATCTCAGACTGTCACTGTCAATACTACAACACTGACAGCAGACACACACAGATCAGATCTCAGACTGTCACTGTCTACTACAACACTGACAGCAGACACACACAGAGCAGATCTCAGTCTGTCACTGTCAATACTACAACACTGACAGCAGACACACACAGAGCAGATCTCAGACTGTCACTGTCAATACTCCAACACTGACAGCAGACACACACAGAGCAGATCTCAGTCTGTCACTCTCAATACTACAACACTGACAGCAGACACACACAGAGCAGATCTCAGACTGTCACTGTCAATACTACAACACTGACAGCAGACACACACAGAGCAGATCTCAGACTGTCACTGTCAATACTGCAACACTGACAGCAGACACACACAGAGCAGATCTCAGTCTGTCACTGTCTGCCTCCAACACTGACAGCAGACACACACAGAGCAGATCTCAGACTGTCACTGTCAATACTGCAACACTGACAGCAGACACACACAGAGCAGATCTCAGACTGTCACTGTCAATACTACAACACTGACAGCAGACACACACAGAGCAGATCTCAGTCTGTCACTGTCAATACTACAGCACTGACAGCAGACACACACAGAGCAGATCTCAGACTGTCACTGTCAATACTGCAACACTGACAGCAGACACACACAGAGCAGATCTCAGACTGTCACTGTCAATACTGCAACACTGACAGCAGACACACACAGAGCAGATCTCAGACTGTCACTGTCAATACTACAACACTGACAGCAGACACACACAGAGCAGATCTCAGACTGTCACTGTCAATACTACAACACTGACAGCAGACACACACAGAGCAGATCTCAGACTGTCACTGTCAATACTACAACACTGACAGCAGACACACACAGAGCAGATCTCAGACTGTCACTGTCAATACTACAACACTGACAGCAGACACACACAGAGCAGATCTCAGACTGTCACTGTCAATACTGCAACACTGACAGCAGACACACACAGAGCAGATCTCAGACTGTCACTGTCAATACTACAACACTGACAGCAGACACACACAGAGCAGATCTCAGACTGTCACTGTCAATACTGCAACACTGACAGCAGACACACACAGAGCAGATCTCAGACTGTCACTGTCAATACTACAACACTGACAGCAGACACACACAGAGCAGATCTCAGACTGTCACTGTCAATACTGCAACACTGACAGCAGACACACACAGAGCAGATCTCAGACTGTCACTGTCAATACTACAACACTGACAGCAGACACACACAGAGCAGATCTCAGACTGTCACTGTCAATACTACAACACTGACAGCAGACACACACAGAGCAGATCTCAGACTGTCACTGTCAATACTGCAACACTGACAGCAGACACACACAGAGCAGATCTCAGACTGTCACTGTCAATACTACAACACTGACAGCAGACACACACAGAGCAGATCTCAGACTGTCACTGTCAATACTGCAACACTGACAGCAGACACACACAGAGCAGATCTCAGACTGTCACTGTCAATACTGCAACACTGACAGCAGACACACACAGAGCAGATCTCAGACTGTCACTGTCAATACTACAACACTGACAGCAGACACACACAGAGCAGATCTCAGACTGTCACTGTCAATACTACAACACTGACAGCAGACACACACAGAGCAGATCTCAGACTGTCACTGTCAATACTACAACACTGACAGCAGACACACACAGAGCAGATCTCAGACTGTCACTGTCAATACTACAACACTGACAGCAGACACACACAGAGCAGATCTCAGACTGTCACTGTCAATACTACAACACTGACAGCAGACACACACAGAGCAGATCTCAGACTGTCACTGTCAATACTACAACACTGACAGCAGACACACACAGAGCAGATCTCAGACTGTCACTGTCAATACTACAACACTGACAGCAGACACACACAGAGCAGATCTCAGACTGTCACTGTCAATACTACAACACTGACAGCAGACACACACAGAGCAGATCTCAGACTGTCACTGTCAATACTACAACACTGACAGCAGACACACACAGAGCAGATCTCAGACTGTCACTGTCAATACTGCAACACTGACAGCAGACACACACAGAGCAGATCTCAGACTGTCACTGTCAATACTACAACACTGACAGCAGACACACACAGAGCAGATCTCAGACTGTCACTGTCAATACTACAACACTGACAGCAGACACACACAGAGCAGATCTCAGACTGTCACTGTCAATACTGCAACACTGACAGCAGACACACACAGAGCAGATCTCAGACTGTCACTGTCAATACTACAACACTGACAGCAGACACACACAGAGCAGATCTCAGACTGTCACTGTCAATACTACAACACTGACAGCAGACACACACAGAGCAGATCTCAGACTGTCACTGTCAATACTGACAGCAGCACACACAGAGCAGATCTCAGACTGTCACTGTCAATACTACAACGACAGCAGACACACACAGAGCAGATCTCAGACTGTCACTGTCAATACTGCAACACTGACAGCAGACACACACAGAGCAGATCTCAGTCTGTCACTCTCAATACTGCAACACTGACAGCAGACACACACAGAGCAGATCTCAGTCTGTCACTCTCAATACTACAACACTGACAGCAATTTACACAGCGGATCTCAGATTTAATGCTGTCAATACTACAACGCGACTGGCAGACACACACAGAGCAGATCTCAGACTGTCACTGTCAATACTACAACACCGACAGCAGACACACACAGAGCAGATCTCAGACTGTCACTGTCAATTCTACAACACTGACAGCAGACACACACAGAGCAGATCTCAGACTGTCACTGTCAATACTACAACACTGACAGCAGACACACACAGAGCAGATCTCAGACTGTCACTGTCAATACTACAACACCGACAGCAGACACACACAGAGCAGATCTCAGACTGTCACTGACAATACTACAACATTGACAGCAGACACACACAGAGCAGATCTCAGACTGTCACTGTCAATACTACAACATTGACAGCAGACACACACAGAGCAGATCTCAGACTGTCACTCTCAATACTACAACACTGACAGCAGACACACACAGAGCAGATCTCAGTCTGTCACTGTCAATACTACAACACTGACAACAGACACACACAGAGCAGATCTCAGTCTGTCACTGTCTGCCTCCAACGCGACAGCAGACACACGCAGAGCAGATCTGGTCTGTCACTCTCAATGCTACAACACCGACTGACGGAACTTACACACAGAGCAGATCACCAGACTGTCACTGTCAATACTACAACACCGACAGCAGACACACACAGAGCGGATCTCCAGACTGTGCTGTCAATACTACAACACTGACGGCGGGCACACACAGGGCGATCTCGGACTGTCACTGTCAATGCACACTTACTGACAGCAGACACACACAGATCAGATCTCAGACTGTCACTGTCAATGCCTACAACACCGACAGCAGACACACACAGACGGATCTCGGACTGTCACGCAGTAATGCTACAACACTGACAGCAGACTGCATGGAGCGGATCTCCAGACTGTCACTGTCAATGCTACAGCACTGACAGCAGACACACACCAGGCAGATCTCAGACTGTCACTGACAATACTACAACATTGACAGCAGACACACACAGAGCAGATCTCAGACTGTCACTTTCAATACTACAACACTGACAGCAGACACACACAGAGCAGATCTCAGACTGTCACTGACAATACTACAACATTGACAGCAGACACACACAGAGCAGATCTCAGACTGTCACTTTCAATACTACAACACTGACAGCAGACACACACAGAGCAGATCTCAGACTGTCACTGTCTGCCTCCAACACTGACAGCAGACACACACAGAGCAGATCTCAGTCTGTCACTGTCAATACTACAACACTGACAGCAGACACACACAGCAGATCTCAGACTGTCACTGTCAATACTACAACACTGACAGCAGACACACACAGAGCAGATCTCAGACTGTCACTGTCAATACTACAACATTGACAGCAGACACACACAGAGCAGATCTCAGACTGTCACTGTCAATACTACAACATTGATAGCAGACACACACAGAGCAGATCTCAGACTGTCACTTTCAATACTACAACACTGACAGCAGAAACACACAGAGCAGATCTCAGACTGTCACTGTCTGCCTCCAACACTGACAGCAGACACACACAGAGCAGATCTCAGTCTGTCACTGTCAATACTACAACACTGACAGCAGACACACACAGTTCAGATCTCAGACTGTCACTGTCAATACTACAACACCGACAGCAGACACACACAGAGCAGATCTCAGACTGTCACTGTCAATACTACAACACTGACAGCAGACACACACAGAGCAGATCTCAGACTGTCACTGTCAATACTACAACACTGACAGCAGACACACACAGAGCAGATCTCAGACTGTCACTGTCAATACTACAACACTGACAGCAGACACACACAGAGCAGATCTCAGACTGTCACTGTCAATATTACAACACTGACAGCAGACACACACAGAGCAGATCTCAGACTGTCACTGTCAATATTACAACACTGACAGCAGACACACACAGAGCAGATCTCAGTCTGTCACTGTCTGCCTCCAACACTGACAGCAGACACACACAGAGCAGATCTCAGACTGTCACTGTCAATACTACAACACTGACAGCAGACACACACAGAGCAGATCTCAGTCTGTCACTGTCTGCCTTTATGTTCCATTACTGAAATAAATTAACTTTTGCACGATATTCTAATTTTTCGAGTATCACCTGTACTTAGACAGACATATACACTGACAGAGATACTGACACATACACACACATATGTATACTAACAGACATACTGAAACATACACGCACAGACAGACATTCTAACACATATACTGACACACAGACATACACTGACACACAAATATATACTGACTGACATATTGCTACACATTAAGACATATTGGGCAGTTTTAGATTTATAAAACCAGCAATAATACCCATTGGGTGGCTTTAAGCTTAAGTGCATAGGCCACCCAATGGGTACCCTGACTATGCCGACCCCTGTGTTAGTATTGCGGCACCGGGCTTCTGAAACGGCGTGGGCGGGTGGTGTCTGCCGGTGTCCTGCCAGTGGCTTGCGACCCACACTTTGGGAAACCCTGTGCTGGACAGTTTTTGTGTGTTACAAATATCTCAAGAATTCAGCATTTACCCCATAAAGTAAAAAAAAACAAAAAAAACAAACAAAAAACTAACCCCAGCACACAGCCGCAAACAGTCTTGATACACCCATGAACCCATAAAATATAATACTGTACATTAAACAATTGGGGCATTTGTGCGAGAGCAAAAAATATATACACCAATCACCCCAATTAGCCTAAACACCTATGCAAATTGACATGAAAAGAATATATTTAAAAAAAAAAAAAAAAAACTAAAACATAATATGAGAATATATATACAATTTGTAAATTTCCATGTGTGTTTCAGCTGATTGGAGTGATTGTTTTGTATGTTTATTTTAGTTTAAGCCAAACACCCCAATTGCATAGTGTACCGTATTATTTCAATGCATCTAGTGGCCACATATGTAGGCTTGGATGTGATATCTAGATACTAGTTAGGGAACACTCAGTGCTTGGATTATTGGCCACCTCTAATTGTATGTTTTGGTTGATTAGGAATTTGTAACTATATGTTATTTGGTGCATGGACTTGTCTGCAGTGAACTCCATGGGTGGGAGTGAGCGACACCCAGGTATACGATCATTGTGTGGCTCAGGAGATTGGGCTTGAATGTCTGTCTTTGACTTTTTTAACCACTGCAAAAGTGCATAATCTTCATAATAACTACACATAAACACCTCTCTGTACTGAAGATGCTTGCACATTAGCCCTAATCCATTGCACAAGGATGGACCGAAAGATCTGACAGTCCTGTGCTCTATATGCTAATCTTCACATTGCCTGCATGGGGTGATGTTGGAGGGCTGAACATGGAAAGATGAGAAGACAATCCCATATGACCATTAAATAGACAATCTGTAATGGAGAAGACCTCTGTTTCTCCATTCATCAAAAAAATTAGAATAAATTTGTTGCCCAAGAAGATTAGAGCCACTCTTTTCAGATTGACTCAGATATACATATTCCACGGAGAGGGATACATTTGGATCTTCATCTACCATACTTTTACAAGTAGCATAGGTTGTTACAATGCTTGGAGTGTCTCTTTAAATTAAGAATTGTAGATTATAACATCAAATTACCCCTTTAGCACTTGTTTACTGTCAGGTTTATTTACTAAATTGAGAAATTTAAAGGGAATCCCAAATTTTAGGCCAAAATTGCCTAGCTATGTTGCAGGATTTTATCAATTTGGATGTTCTGACCTGAGATTTCTCTTTGCATTCCCGGTAATTCTCATTTCAGTCACCTGTCTATGTTCCTTAATGCATATGAGAAAGGTACTCTACACCTGTCAGTAGCTAACTGCCCTGGGAGTAAGAAAAAAAATGAAAACTAACCACAAGGGGGAGCTACTTCATCAAGGATAGCAGTTCTGTAAATGAAGTGATTAATTCCATGCCGTTTTTATTCTATTTTTATTTTAAAACTGCCAGCATATTTTGCGTATTGAAAGTACAAGGAAATGCGAGCGAAAGATTCTGTGCCAGTGAGTTTACCCTTGAGGAACTATGACTATCTATGCCATCAGAAAAAAAAAAAAAAATCTATTCAATATTCCAAAATAGAATGACAGGGGCAAGATGTAATGACAGCACTAGAAAATTGAAAGCTGTCATGAGCATGGTGTTCTGTCCTGTACCACTGCTAAGCTATGTGTATTTTATTGTAATACTTTGTTATATTTGTTTTATATTGTGCTGTGCAATCTGCTGGCACTAAATACAAATAAACAAAATCTAGTGTTTGCTGAGTGAGAGATTAAAGGATATTTTATAAATTAAAATGTTTCCTTTATTTCTGTGATATAAGATTAATATTTTGTGTTCGCCAATGCCTCATACGGTGCGCCTACTGAATCAGCTAAAGACTTTTTTTAAATTTCTTCTTCAACTCCTGAAGTTGTTGTTGGGGGTGGTCTTTAAAGTTGCCCATTGAAGATAAAAAGACAGTGGTCTCTAAAGTATCTTGTATCTCGTTCATGCCAACATATTTCTACCCTCTACCTGTTTAGTGGCTTGATCTTTTTTTTTTCTCTCTTTTATGTCTTTCAAATATTTTTTATTTATTTTTTTATTCTTTGCCAAGAGGCTTTTTAGAAATCAATTTGTATTCTTTTGATATCCTTTCCCCCTTTCTCATCCCTCTAGTCTTCTTTCATCACCCACTCTTACCTTCTTTCCCCTTGATGCCTATTTGAACTACAACTCACAGGAACCCACAGAACAAGTAGCAAAATATTGCTATTTTCAGTAAATACAAGAATTTAAATTATCCTTTTTGTATCTTGTTAATTTTGAAAGAACACTCCAGGCACCATAACCACTACAGAGCACTGTCGTAGTTATTGTGGTGCCCCCCCCATAAGTGAAAATGTTATAGAATAGCTCATCTTTTTACCTGTGATCTGCTGGCCACCGCTTCTCACCTTCATTACTGGCGATGAGAAACTGTGTAAGCATCTGAGCAGGAGCTTCTATTACCTCTCCTGAGCTAAGCGCTTCTTTGTAGGGCCTAGCTCATATAGCAAGCTCCAGGTTCTCTCTCATAAATGGTAAAGGCAGGAAGCAGCTCCCAGTGGACCCATGTAAGAAGTCACAGTTCTGAAATGGTTTTACCACTTATAGTGGGCAACGACAGGGCACTCCACTACAGCACGCAGCTGGAAAACAAATTTTGCCAAAGGCCATTAGTACTTAAATGAATTTGGGACTGCATGCATTAATCTGTGTGGCTTCTGTGAAATTCTCCTTATAGAGAAGGGATCAGTATTCATGTCACTAATGAGCACTTGGAAGCAGATTGCAGTTAGAATATGGTGACAGGCTGTCTGATAGCAAGCTGTAAGTGGCCTCTACTTTAGTCTCCATGGTAATGAAGTGTCAGAGTTCACATGTCCTGATTTTACTGTATCTTTCTAAAGATGTCGCTGTAAGAGATGCTCATACTTGACAAGTCTTTAAAACCTAATTATTTTTATAAAGGCTTCATTAGAAAAAATAATAATAATAATTGTTAAAAATTATCATAAGTTTTTATTCAGTGGAGAGTGTTTATTGGTCATTAAATCTCATGTAAAGTTCAAGTCTTTACAATCCACCCCAAAAATAAAATAAAAAAAAGCCTGCCCCAAAACTGCCTTCATGGATTTCTGGATAACAATTTTACATTTTAATACTCTTCCCGGTGAACCTCGAGCTAAATTTGAGGACCTACGTACCAATATACCTGATGTCTACCTGATGCTTCCTTGATGCTTTGTCATTCCACAGGCATTCTAAAGGCATGCAAAGCATCATGGAAGTTGTCGTTTTACAACATCTGGGAATCTACCATTTAGATACTAGAATATGTTGGTGGTTATCAAAGTCTTATCATTTAAGAATAGTTGATAGATTTTATTTACTCTTTTTATTTTTATTTTTTATTTTATGCGATTTGTAACTGACTGGCCAGAACTGATTGCTTTTTAATTCATGTCTTGCTTTTTCCTGATGCAGGGGCCAGCAGCAATTACTGATGCCAACACATCTCTAATCCATTTTTCCCGTAATGTCTCATAGGAGCTCTTCAAGAGTACTGAGTCCTTTGCTTCTTTACTTCGCCGATCTCCACTTATTCAGATGGGACCTGCCAAAGACAAGATAGCGTTTGGTAAAATCATGCATATTGTTGATGACCACTTATACATCGACTTTGGAGCCAAGTTTCATTGTGTGTGCAAGAGACCTGAGCAAGACAGCGAGTAAGTAAATTGCACTTTGTAATGTGAAAATGGATATGTGATCTGTATACTTTCATACAATGCTTAAAGTAACACTACAACGTTAAGAATGCAAACGCATATGTCCTAGTTTCCCCCCATTAACATGCTTTTAAAAAAAAAAAAGAGGGGCAAAAAAAAACAAGTAAAACTTTTTTTTTTTTCTCCGCACCGAGACGCAATAGGTGCTGCGCCCACTCCTCCTGGAGCTGTTGCTTTCTTGATGATAATCAAGTCCAATGCTCCTCATAGTGACAAGGTGTGTTTGACGTTCAACGTCCTCATGGATGTTAAATGTCACCAAGTTAAACTCAATTGTTGCAGAGGAAGAGCCTCTAGTAGACAGCCACTAGAGGTGTGTTTAAAGGGACACTATAGTTACCAGAACAACTAAAGCTTCTTGTAGTTGTTCTGGTGAGTATGATCATTGTATGTAGGCATTTTCATGCAAACACTGCCTTTTCAGAGAAAAGAAAAAAGGGGGGCGACCCCCTAAGGCGAGCAAGTCAAGCATGCGGCATATTTACGGCCCGCCTGCCATAGAGTTGCTTTCAGCTGTGGCTGCGACCAGCAAGTCAGGAAAAATATTTCCTGATTCTTGCTCTCCCGGCCACAAAAGGACAAAGTGGCTGTGTGTCTGCAGAGCAGACCAAAGCAGCCATCCCCCCTTCCCTCCTGCTTGCAGTGCCAGAGGAGCGTCTGGCCTGCTATAGCAGGGCTGTTGCTAAAACTGGAGGACAGACAGCAAATTGTAAGGTAGGAGAAGAGGGAGGAGGGGAGGGCCGTGTATTTATTTGAGGGAGGGAGGGGGCCAGTGTGTTAAATTGGGGAGAGGGCAGTGTATTAAAGTAGATTGGTGGGTGTGGGGGCAGTCTATTCAATTAGAATGGAGGGAGGAGGGGCAGTGTATTAGATTAAGGGGGAATGTATTAGATTGGGAGGAGGGGTAGTGTGTTGGATTTGGGGGCAATGTATTAGAATGGGTGAAGGGGCAGTGTATAAGAGTGGAGGGAGGGGGGCAATGTATTGGATTTGGGGGCAGTGTATTAGAATGGGGGGAAGGGGCAATGTATTAGATTGGGTCTGCATGGAGGCGCTCAATGCTCCCCATGGGGATGCTGTTTGGCCACGCAACCTTTTGCCACACATGCACAATAGCCTCTCAATGCTTTCCTGTGGGAAAGCATTGGATTGGCTGAGATCATCAAGATTGATGATCGCAACCAAAGTGAAGAACACACTCAGAACTCCAAAATAAACAAGATAACGTCATTTGTTTTTTACAGCTGTGCAACAGCATACATTCACCATTTCAGTCCTATTACCAAACATTTCTTAATATATCAAGGTAGTTGGACTGTAACGTTGATTATATGCAAATGCATTTCTGAAAATAAATTTGCTCTCTTGTTTATTTTGCAGCCCTACGAGTGTGAGGACGTCCAGTGTCAGTTGGGCAACTTTTTTTTTTATACTGTACTTATCTAAATAAACCTACGTTTCTATGGAAACTGAAGGTTTTTTTTTTTGGTTTTTTTTGCGGCCCATATAAACCTTGTTTATTTGGTCCGTCTTAGCCTTTGACTTTGACATGCTTGCCCTAAGGGGTCTAGAGTGTGTAAAGGGAATGTAATAGAGGGTAACCTTAGAAACAGAATACATAAAACACAAAGAAATTACCAACAAACATAAAATCCAGAATCCAAGTCCGTATATGAATATAATGTAATTAAAACTAAATTTATTTAGTTATGTTTAAAAAGAGCTTAGAGATTACTTAGAGCTTATGAGCTCCCATTTATTTTGTGTTTATAAGTTTCCTTTTTTTTTTTTGTCCTTTTGGTTCAATTACTGTTCCTTTTTAAACATATATAAGTAAATTTTGTTGTAATTACATTATATTCATATAGGGACTTTACTTTGTCCTCTGGATTTTATGTCCATTGGTCATTTCTTTTCAGAGAAAAGGCAGTGTTTACATTGCCGCTAGGGACACCTCCAAATGGGCACTCCTCAGATGGCCACTGGAGGTGCTTCCTGGGGCAGTGCTGCACAGTAGCCAGCAGTGCCGTTCAGCGTCTCCACGCTCTGCATAGGGACGCTGAATTTTCCTCATAGCGATGCATTGATTCAATGCATCTCTATGAGGAGTTGCTGATTGGCCAAAATGGCATTTGGCCCCACCCTCTTGCCGATTTTAGCCAGTCCAATGGTTTCCCCATGGGAAAGCATTTGATTGACTAAAAATCTGCAATTCTTATGTCGCCAAGGGGGCCGGGCTAACGCTGGTGGACTAGCGCGGCGCTGTAAATAAAGTGGGTTTTATAAACTTTTAAGGGGGCTAAGGGAGTGCAAGCCACCTAAATGGTGTGTTTAGCACTATAGGGTCAGGAATACATGTTTGTGTTCCTGACCCTATAGTGTTCCTTTAACCCTGCAATATAAACATTAAAATTTCTACATCTTTTACATTGTACGGTTAAAACTACATGATCATTGCACCCAGACCACTTAATTGAGATGAAATGGGGTGAGTAGCTTTAGTGATCCTTTAGTTTATTATTCTATATTTCCCCCTTACATTTTCACTATCAGTACTAATACTGGTGTAAGTTTGCTGTGTTTCTACACTTTAACCGAGATGTCAGTGAGTGGCTAACTGGTGTTTGAGTTTGTCCTAAATAAGACGCCACCTGGGTTCATATTTAGGGATCCTATACGTTTTGAACATTTTAGCTGTGTTTTCTCAGCCTATTTCTGACCAAGCACCATTAATGTAATGATGTTTTCCATGCAAATGTCAACCTCTCATTCAATAAAAGAGTCTAATTGTCTGCATTTCCTATCAAATGCCATTCACTTCTGAAAATTGAACGGGTGCCAAACTACCCTGGCAGTTCTAGGACATTTCTATAGGTTATATAAATCATGTCTTGAGAAATGTGTCAAGCTCAAATTTGGCTTTTTTTTTTCAACAAATTGTTATTGTGGGAAGATAGTTAAACGTTGACTAAATGTTTTTGAAACAGGCTCTCCCTATTGTCATGAATTGTGACAATTAAGAGTTCACCCCACTTTATAGTAACGTTTGTATTTAAATTAAAACTTCCTGTATTCTAGTACTGTCACTTTTAAGATTTTGTCATAAAAAGAAAATCTTTATGGAAACAGTCACCATAAATTAACACAATAAAAAATATATACATAACAAATACGAAATGGATGTATTAGCACCAGCCCTCAAAAACTGCTCAAATGTAACTTTTACTTAAACATTTAAGGAATTTATATCAAAATATGTAGATATGCACATGTCAAAGAAGGGCCTACATTGGCTAATGCAAATAAAAATGACAAAACTTTGCAAAAATTAGACCTGCAGTAAACTTCCTTGTGTTTCCTACCTCTTTATAAATCTTGCGTTTAAAATCATGACCTGGTCACTTTAAATGTGGGCCCTGTTTAGTACAAAAACATGGCTGCCATAGAATCCGGGCAATGCTTTGGTTAGGTGCGTTTGTTTTCGTCACCTAGCAGTATCTGGTTTGACAAGTAGCAATCATTTAATTGTTTGCACAATCATTTAACCTCATTGCCTGAGCGGAGGAAAGTGTGGCACCTTACTTCATCTCATCACCAGCTCCGGAACTCTGCAGCTCTCGAATCGATGCCAAAGGATTATTACTGTCAAGTGTCTGACTTTAGAAACAGTCAACCATCTGTGCACGGCAATACAGTGTTATTTATCTTAAATGTCAGGATGGCTCCTGTATCCTTTTTAATTTGTTCACAAGGAAACAGAGGAAACCCTGCCAACAAAGTTTTATGTTCAGAGAGGCCAGGCAAACTATTCCATAACATGCCCTATTCGTTACATTACTGTGTTTCTATATGCCGCTGCTTGAGTAAGGGATTCCGTCTAAATCTGCCTTGATTGTCAAAGAATAGGATATCTAGAAATCGCTCGGTACATGTTACAATGAAGGAGAAGGCGCTAGTTTCTGCTACCTCAGAATAATAAACTATTTTATTTTTTCTGGCAGAAACTCATATTGCCTTATACTGGATTTTACCAGTTGTTGGCGTTGGATAAACTGTTACTATTGTTACGGCTTTCTTTAAATAGGAGAAACTGGATTTTTAGACTTTGATAGCATTGACTGCTTATATTTTTTAACCAACCAACCTATGCTACTAGGTCTCTGTAGTTCAGTAAATATTTTTTAAAAATTTTTTATTTATTTTTTTGCTTCTTTTAAATAGGTTTAAACATTGAAACGGAAATGTGTAGTTTTATTTATTCATTTTTTTATTTTATTTTTTATTTAAGTAACAGCAATACAAATTTATTGACACAATCCAGGAATCTAAACTGGCATGGTTGAAGGTGTAAGCAGACCCAAATATAAATTACATCACATTCCAAGTTAGGCCCAATATAAATCTAGTGCAAAGCGCTGCGGAATTTGACGGCGCTCTATAAATATCATAATAATAATAGTGCATTACAAATACATTATGGCATGGAAAATGTACATTTGCATTGGCGACGAGGCCTTGTAGAATGGAATAGTGGAACGTAATGATTGTCAGAGGAACGTACATACACACATGAGAAGTGACGGCCAGGATTTTAAACCGTGTTTTAAATTGATTATCCATAAGTTCTGAAATAGAACGTTAGGGATACTCCGCCTTCCCGTCACTGGCTGAATGCTACAATGTGCTGGGCTCAGGGAGGCAGGCAGGAAACAGACCTGTCAGTATTTCTGTCAGTCTGATGGTGGCTTCCCTGAGCTACTGAGAAAACCTCAGACAATCTTCATTATATTATTCTTGTCAAAATCCAAAGTATATTTTGTGCTTGTGCAATCTAAGCATAATTATGGTAAATACCAGTCAAATCCCACTAATTGCTGCTCCCATCTCTTCTCCCACTGGTTTGATTACACTCTCTTTATGTTGGATTCTCTCAGGCAGGCTGTCTTATTCTAGCTGTATGACTGTGAAAGATGCAGAGGGCTTTATAAAGTATAATCCAAAGTAGATGTTTATTCCCCTCCCTGTCTCTATAATCTGTTTCCCCCTCTTTCTCCTTCTAACCTACTTCCCTCTGCTTTTTGTGCATTTCAGACTTACCTTTACCATTTTTCTGTAGTTTACCCCATTTTCTGTCTGTAGTTCTGGCTCCTGTTTTATTGCTCTCTCATCATTCTATGTGTCTATCTGTGTTTTAGCCCACTGTCAACAATTCTATTTTATCAATATCCACCTCAGTCCATTTGTAAATTTTCTTTTATGTTTCTTGTGGCAGAACAGCTGCCTATTCGTGCATTTTTCCCTTTTGTTTTATGTTTTCCCTGACTTTCGTGCAGTATACCCTGTTTCCCCATTCGTCTTCCGAACGGGGACTACCCTGGTGCCCCATTAGAACGTTCCCACCAATTAATCAGAACTTTCGCACTTGCAACATAAGTGTGAAACCGCAATATTCGCACTTGCAACATAGTGTGAAACCGCAAGGGAAGTAATTAATGAGGGCTCCCCTGGGTGGCTGCCATTTCGTATAGATGAACGCCAGCCAGGGGGAGCATTCTTATCCCGAAAGGAGACGCTTTCCTTGCAGGTTTTAACACCAGAACCTCGCGAACAGAGGCTGGTCGGGGAATGTGCCGGACTGAAGCCGCCTGAGGTTGGTGGGGACACTTTTGGGGTACTGGCTATTTGGCAGGCTTTTCTGTGCCTGGGAGACAAAAGGCCGATTTCTTTCCTGCGCTTTGGCTCCCAGGCACAGAGGCTCCTGGGAAGAATAACCCTTCACCCCGCGCCCCCCCCCCCTCCAACCCCTCCCTGTTGTGCTGAGTGGTAGGCTTCTTGGATCTGTGAGACAAAGGAGCAGCGACCCCCCTTTTCCTGCGCTTTTGCTCCGAGGTTTAGAGGATCTTGGGATAGAACCCCTGGGTGTTTGGGAAGTTTGCATGGAGCTATGCATAAAAGCAGAGTGTGGCATAATAAAATCGTGTTGTACTCCCAGAACTGTGTGCCATCCAGTTACTGGGGGAATGGCTGTTTGCCTGTTCTAAGGGTTCCTGAGGGGCTGCAGGAAGGTAATAGCGGAGGTAACCGGTCGTGTTACCCGTCGTCCGCTACATTTCTCAAACTATTCCTCCAATTATTTTTTTATTTTATTCAGGTCTATCTTATACCCCCTTCTTTTATTCTAACTCGACTGTTTTTATCATTCCAGTCATTATCTATGCTTTTCCCCACCCTAAACCCCACCTTTTATTTGTCTTTAACCCCTTAAGGACCAAACTTCTGGAATAAAAGGAAATCATGACATGTCACACGTCATGTGTCCTTAAGGGGTTAAACCTTTTTACCTTCCTCGGTCTCCCATTTCTCTACAACAAAAGTGATTTGAAGTAATGGTTAATTCTTGCCTGTCTCTCTGATAGTAAAGCCTCTATGATGCCTATGTGTTCCTTTGTTTAATTGCAGAGAATTGTTCTAATGTATGAGCTACAGTTGTGCCGAAAACTTTTGTTTTCATTACGGTTGATTCGGCTTTCGAAGAAAAATAAAAATGTGTGCCATTGAATTGGGTATCAATATCTATACTCCAGGATGGATTTGAAAACTTTCAAAATCTAATCGTATGCATCCTAATTTTAAACTATGGATAGTGTTATCATAACAGACCCTGCTGGAGAGCGTATTAGACCTCCGTTTTAAGTGTGACGCAAATCCCACGTGCTGTACAATGGTACTGTGTCTGGCTGCTGTATTATGATAGATGGGACTTGGATATTTGTTCTGAGCCTAATCACAGAGTAGATTGCAGGAGTAGAGGTAGACCGCTCAAAGAAGGACGACATATTGTCTGGCGTTTGCCATTTCCATCTTTCTAAGTAGATTTATATAAAACTTTTGAGGTGGGTGTGTGAATTTTTTTAGAATTATTACTGCATGATTTTTGTACTTTTATGTGGTTATTTACAAAAGTGAGAATTGACATGTTTTCAAAGTGAATATCAACATTTTAGGCTAAAATAATTCAATTAGAAAGCTTTGGCTTATTATTATTATCGTCATATATATAGCGCTAACAGATTCCGTAGCGCTTTACAATATTATGAGAGGGGGGATTTAACTAAAAATATATACCTCCTATAGACTGTAAGCTTGTTTGAGCAGGGTCCTCTTCAACCTAATGTTCCTGTAAGTTTTACATAGAAACATAGAATGTGACGGCAGATAAGAACCATTCGGCCCATCTAGTCTGCCCAATTTTTAAAATACTTTCATTAGTCCCTGGCCTTATCTTATAGTTAGGATAGCCTTATGTATATCCCCCTAAGCATGTGTGTGATATGCATAAGGCTACCCTAACTAAAAGGTGTGAATGAAGCAGAGCTGGAGGAGAGAGTAGAGTGCTGCCCTTTAGGAGAGAGCAAGAGACAGGTATGTAAGACAGAGGTTACTCTGGGAGGCCATAAGCTTTCATAAAGAGATGGGTTTTAAGGCACTCAAACGATTGAAGACTAGGGGAGAGTCTGATATCGGTAGGCAGGCTATTCCATATGAAGTGAGCTACCTGCGAAAAGTCCTGCAAGCGCGAGTTGGTCGTACGATTGCGAGCAGCGGACAGGAGAAGGTCACGGGCAGAGCGGAGAGACCGAGAAGGGGCATACTTATGGATCTGTGAAGTGATATGAGGGGCTAGAATTATTCAGTGCTTTAGATGTATAGGTTAGCACTTTGAATTGACTCCTATAGGATACAGGAAGTCAATATAAGGACTGACAGAAGGGTGAGGTGTGAGAGGACCGACTAGAGAGGAAAATCAGTCAGGCAATATGGATTTTGGGAAGACCAATCAGGAGAGGGTTATAATAATCCATGCCGGAAATTACTATAGCATGGTCAAGCTCCTTGGTAGCATCAGAAAGAAAGGGGCGGATGCGGGCTGTTTTTAAGTTGGAATCTACAGGATTTGGCAACATACTAGATGTGAGGCTCAAAGGTGAGGCCAGAGTCAAGTATGATGCCATGACAGCATGCTTGCAAGGATGGACTTAAGTGGATACCACTAACTTGAAGATAGAGCGAAAGAGGCGGGTCAGTATTAGTGGGAGGAAAGACCAGGAGCTCAGTTTTAGAGAGATTGAGTTTCAGAAAGTGTGAGGACATCCAGCCAGAGATGGAAGAAAGGCAAGCACTGACACGTTGCAGGACGGCAGGGGAGAGGTCCGGGGAGGAGAGCTATATCTGAGTGTCATCAGCGTACAGGTGGTAGTGGAATCCAAAAGAGACTATGAGTCTTCCTCCAGGAGCGTTCAGCACAACGGGAGCAACTTTGCAGATAGCGTGTTGATTTAGTATGCCACGGTTGGGGGCATGTCCTCCTTGAGGTGCATATTTGGAGCGGGGCTGCAGTGTTCAAGGCAGAGGTGAGGGTAGTGTTATATGTGGAGATGGCAAGTAAGGGACAGCAGAGGTAAGGGGTGAATTAGCTAAGCTCATCAAATTTCATGCTCTCAGCAAAGGAAGCAGAATGGGGGTACCTTAGTAACCTGAGTCACCTGAATAAATCACCTTCGATGGCAAGGAAGGCCAGGTACCTTAACAGCTATTTTAAACCTATAGTGTCAGTAATACACGATTGTTTGCCTGACACTATAGTGTTCCTTTAAATTTGACATTCACTTTGAATTCCCAGTAAATAACTCTTGTTTGGAAAAAAATTCACAGCTTTGCATTTCTAACTCTGTATGTGTTTACAAAGACATGTATTTATTATTATTTAGATGTAAAACCATCTCCATTAGTATTTGAATAAATCTCTGTATAGACTTGTTAGAATGGAGCCCCTTTTATTTGGTATATGAGATGAAAGCAGGTGTATTCTACATCAGATTTATTTTTCACTACAGACTTTCTCTATTCACATCTTAAAAGAATAGTGTTTATAAGATCTTTAATCATAGTCGGCAGACTGTCGATCACACAGAAGAATAACAGGAATAGGCGATAAGGCGCCCATGTTCAATCACAACAAGTTATTCAGTCCTTTCACAATGTGTACAAGGTAGTGCATACGGCAGCTGCTGCACGTTCCCAACAAGTCCTCTGGCACTTAAACTTTGCGCCCTTTGTGTCATGTGCCAAAGTCAAGCCAAGATAAAGAGAGCCGTTCTGCAACAGGCAGCAGAATAATCCCGTGAAGGTACATTTGTGTTGAAATACTTGACATATTTATTCTTGATATTAATTTCCAAGGAGAAACGTCTTGACAGCTTACTGAAAAGCAATTTTCTTTCCTTTTTTAATTTTAAATTTTTTTTTTTTTTTTTTTTAATATGACCGCTTCTTTATTTTAAATTCATTCCCTCGGTGATTGCATGACCTCACTCGTTCAATATAACACTTTCTGAAAATTATGGACGAGATTCCCACTTTTTAAGAAGACGTGCTGCATGACTCTTGTCACCTTGTGATTGTTCAGCCCCCCCATCCTCTACTGTTCAGTCTGGCAGCTTTAAACCAAAACACTTCCATGTCAAGAACAATTATACAAATGGGGATCAACTTCATGACAGCTGTATAAATAAAGTATATTGCTTGGTGAAAAGGGATTATCAAGTCATGACACATTGAGTAAGTTTTCCCAACGTCTGCAAACCAAGAGAATAACGTCTTGACACGTTGAACAGCTATTCTGTAGTAAAAAGAAAACATGCCACATATTGCAATTTTTTTTTTACACTTTAATATAAAAAAGTATGAAACGGTAGTCATTTGTGGCACTATAGTTTAACATTCCCTCTAAATTATTTTACACTTTGATATAATATTGTATTTTTAATTATTATTATTATTATTTTTTAAATGTCGTCCTCCTATCTCTCACTACTAAGTCATCATTCCTATATTACCCAATATTCTTCTAGCTGCACTGAATATTCATCTTTAGGTTATCAGAACTAAAGGAACACTCCAAGCACCAAACTGTAGTGGTGATGGTGTTGGCAGACCCCACATTGTAAAGATTGAGACAATTTTCAAATGGTTTGATTTCCTACTTGGTGCCTGCTGGATGCCATTTCCTGCTTCCAATACTCAAGTCACAGAGCTACCAGCTTTCTGTCTGAGTAAAGCCCTGCCAGGGAACTCTTGACACCATTGCCACTTTAGCGAGCTGTAGTTGTTATGGTGCTTGGAGTGTCAGTTTAAATGGACACTGTTGGCACTATAATGATTTCATCTTATTGAATTTGATGTAGTGCCTGGAGTCCATTGGAACTAACTCTCCTTTCAGTTTTACTCTCTGCCTCCCATCCTGTGAGAGCAAGTCCAATGACGAGTTATCGGGGAATTATTGTGTGACAGTTGACTCACCACCACTCACTGCCGTGCAACCAATGCGTTTCTCTGGCAGTGCTATGAGACCTCTCACAACTACGTTTTGCACTCTGTTCCTAAAGTCCTGAGTCTGACTCTTAGTAGCCAATTTGTCCCCAATGCTCACATCACTGGAGTTCAGTTTTGCACATATCTGCCAATTATTTCACCCCAGTAAGCGAGATGTTGATTGGTGGCTGTAGAACAGGGAGGACGAGTGAAATATATCTTGCCACTGTCCAAAGATGGCAGACTTGCCCGAAAAGGGGACGGGACTGTCTAAATAAATAACAGGTCAGCCTGGCCTGAATGCAAACCAATCTGCCTGCCAATCAAGCAGGCTTGCAGGGAGCACTGTTTCAGGGTCCTATTTGCATGGCGTATCTAAAGATGCACGCATGCAATGCTTGTTGGGGAGAGTTCCCCGGTGTCTCAAAAAGCAACTTTAAGTCGGCATGGCGGGACACCTAAAACTGGACGGTTTCTAGGCATACAGTTGGTTTGAAACATCCAGTAAGTAGTGTTTAATCACAAATGTGAGACTGGCAAACTATCGTAAGAAGATCCACTATTGTTATATCATTGGGCTTTTACAAACATATTTACTTGAAAGGGTTAAATACAGGGAAGGTAATCTCACTGTATCCAATCATTAGTGCTAAGAGGGTAAAAAATAAGAGCTTAAATTTCTGTTACTTAAAGGTATACGCAGGAGGTGTTATAAAATTATAAGAATAGGACTTTATAAATCGCTCAAGTGTCAATTTATATTTTAAATTACAGGCTGTGGTATGAATCTATTTTTGGACACTTCCTCCCAAAAAACGACATTTTGAAATCATTTTTAATAATGTATCTAAAGCATTTTGGGAGGAGAAAAGTGTGTTAAAGTCTTTACATTTTAAAACTAGAATCCAACTTTAGATCTGTGAGCAGTTTTTATGTAATGTACGTTTTATATGTTTTGTAAATTCTGTGCAACATTAGCATGGATATTGTTTGGTATTTAGGTTACTTAGGCAACACACAATTTAGATTTTCAGAACCAGCGCAATGTCGGTACAAACCACACAAAAATGAAGCTCTGTGCTCAAACTCCCACTACTGCTCTTGTTCAGCGTAATGTTAGTGCCCTAACTGTAGGGAGGTGGGAAACCGTTTTACGCATGTGTTTGCACACATTATTTCCTCTTTCGCGTGACCAATGTGTGGATCTTGCTTATCATAAAAAAAATCACATTGAATTCCTGCCCTATCTCACTTTAGTGAATAACCCTGATAGTCCTAAAATTTTCTAACCGTTCAGAACAGGAGGATTATGCATCTAGAATATGCACTACTTTTACTTCTGTCTTTTTTTCACTGTGAAGGGTGTGAAGGACTTTCGTGCTTTTTGCTAGTGCTGCTCATTTTTGCTCAAAGTAAAATCACCTTTCACATTGATATTGTAAGGAGCAGAAAAACGTGTTTAAAGCTAAAAAGCATGTCATTAAGTAACTTTTGCTTGAAAAGTGAGACTTGCAATGCGACTTTTATCTTCTTTTTCCAGTATATTTAGATACAACCATTTTACTTAATTATGGCCAAATCAATCCATTTTGTGAGTAACATTTTATAACCCGTCACCCAAGAGCTTACACATTTTGAGATCAAAGTATAAGGGACTTATTATTTTTTTTCCTTTTAAACGTGTTCGAGTAGTTCCTATAGACAGAGTACTGATAAGTAGTGATGTGCATGTTACATGTTTCCCGCATTGGCAACTGTACAGTTCTGGTCAAGTTTATGCAGTAAAGTATGATGTTTAAATTGCATATTCATGGTATTTGGTGCCTGTAGTGTTTTGAAATGCTCATTTAAGGTAAAAGCTAATTTTTATAGTCTTTCCCTATAGGTAACTGACCCCTGCTCTACATAGATGGAATAACCCCTAAACTATTAAACAAATATGTTTACAATTGTTATACTGATTGTAAACCACTAAACTCACAATCTATTGAACTTTAAAGGGACACTATAATCACCCAGACCACTTCAGCTCATTGAAGTGGTCTGGGTGCCAGGTCCCTCAAGTTTTAAACCTTCACATGTAAACATAGTTTCAGGGAAACTGCTATGTTTACATAGCAGTGTTAAGCCAACCTTTAGTGGCTGTCTTCCTGACAGCCGCTAGAGGCGCATCTGCGACGCTGGATGAGAAATTCGCATCCAGCGTTCAGAACGTCCATAGGAAAGCATTGCGCATTCTACTCCACTCAGGAGCTGACATCGGTGGGGGAGGAGAGGTCACCAGCGCCGAGGGAGCCCGACGCTGGATAAAGGTAAGCTGCTGAGGGGATTTTAATCCCTTCAGCCCCACGGGAGGGGGACCCTGACGGTGGGGGCACCCTTAGGGCACTATAGTGTCAGGAAAACCGCTTTGTTTTCCTGACACTATAGTGATCCTTTAACCAATACACAGAATAATCATTGATAAAGGGACAGGGGTCCCAAAACTTTGTACTGTTCTTTGAATGTGCTTTGAATAAACTTGGGCTGCACTAGTGGGCCCCTATAACTAAGCTGCGCTTTGCAGATGAATACTTTGGATTGCTATATTGTGCTTGCTTTTGGGGCTACGGCAGCTTATACACAATAGCTGCACTAAGTTAATATATTTTGTCTTTTGGTACTGTGCTATACCACACTTCTAGAACATATTTTTCCCCCCCGAATAATTTGAATAATAGACATTTAACTATAACTAAAATCAATTCCCACATCACTGGCTTATTTGTATTTATAATACTGTACATGTCATGAATTATTGCACATCTATTTTCTTTTTATTTCTATTCACACTAGAGCAGATGTTTTGCAATTTCAAATGGTACACAAAAATAACTGAATATCAGCATTCTGGAATTAAATCAGGCATTTACTGCAGCTTTAACGGGTTATTAATTTAGTTAAATAGATTTAGTAGATTTTTCAAAAAGCTCCGGTTTCACTATAAAATCCTTTGCTCTCCGCTAGCTTGCGCTGTTTGTGGTTATGTTTGCTGCACCTTCGTATAGAGAACGCAGGTCATACAGAGTGGCCTGGCCTGTCTTTCACAGTCAGCTATGCTGTAGAATTCATTTCTCCCTCCCATCTAGCCCAAACAATGTTGGTGGTGCCACACTGTCTGTCACACAGGCTTGGCTTTCCCTGATATGTTATTTTAATCCTGAGAATACCCATTAACTGTTTCAGCTACGTATTTCTTGCTGAGATTTGTATCACGTCTCTCGCCTCTTAAATAGGGTAAACGTCACTCCTCCATGACCCATCTCTGTAACCTCAGTATCCATTTTTCCAGAAATATAACATTTTCCCCCTTCTTCACACAGCATGCCATTCACACTCATTGCTTTATAATTCACCCTCTTTAACCACCCACCGATTTAGGTTGGTGTGAGATATTTGTAGCTGCGGACGGAGAATTGACTGGTCTGTGTGGTGGGGGAAAATGTAGGGTTATACTAGGGCAGGTAATGGTGTCTACAGTGAAATGTAAAACTACTATCTATGTAAGGTCCTCATTGACCTAGAGACTTTCTTTTTGCCAAAGAGTACTTTATTTTACCACTAATGCTAGTGGTTTATATGACGAGGCGCCTGAAGAAACATAGAATGTACATTCAATTCTTCTTCCTCCCTTACCAGATAGAGAGGATCCTGAAAATATATAGCCTGACGGGGTGACCAGAGGGCAACTATTTTTTACAATTATAAGTGTTCTGGTGCAGAGAAAAAAAAAAATGTTTATCCTCATTTTTTTTTTTTTCTGCAGGTGCAAGAATAATGCAGTATACGCAAAAGGTGAATAGGAGTACAATAAATAAAAATGTATGCATTCTAGCTGGTGGATAATACGGTGCAAATAAAATTCACATTTATGCCATCACTATGAAATGGTAATAAACCCAACTATAATGTGTTAGAGTGACATAAAAAAAATCCAAATAGGATTTTGGTCATTGTCAAGATGCTTGTTATACAGTTACTTAAAGTGGCCCAAAATGGTTTCTCAACAAATTAATCATGTGAGCCTGTTAGATCACTTGCAAGTGATACATTTTAAATAGGCCGTTGATTTAAGACTTTTGGTGATCGGACTTTATAATTGAGACAGCTATGCAGGGCCGGACTGGGGATTCCAAAGCAGCCCTGGGAAAAAAAAACCTATGCCAGTCCCATAAGTCATTGCGCCATATATTGTCGCATGTAATATGTAAGGCTATGTCTTGCCACCCTAGATGATTGAGATATATATATATATATATATCTATATATATATATATATATATATATAGATATATATATATATATAAATATGTGTCACGATTTGGGGAACCAAACACGCCAACACACACACACACACAAAGTGCAATACCGGACCTTAGAGTGGCCGGGCTAAGCACACAAAGAATAGTCAGGAAACAAGCCGAGTAAAGGGGAACCAGAAGACAGAATAACGATAGACAAGCCGAGGTCAAAGGGTAGGAGAAAGTCACAAAGTCGGATAAACAAGCCAGAGAGTACGTAACCAGAAACACAAGTTCAGTAGTAATACTAGCAAGTAAAGACCACAACAGGGCGGAGAGGAACAGGAAAGGTAAGTATTTAAATCCATAGGTTAATTCTGATTGGATAATTTCCAATCAGAATTAACAATCACACGTGGGAGATATCTAAACCTCCCACTGTGATTGAGGCACTGTGCCTTTAACACCGGGTCAGGTGACTGACCCCGGCGTTTGTTAAAATGGGCGGTCTCCCAGCATGCAGCGTCATGCATGCTGCCGCTGGGGGACACAGAGGAAGACGCGGGCGGCATCCGTGGCAGCCGCCCGCGGGACCCTGACAATATACATATATATATATATAGCTTTTTCCAATATAAAATATTGATCCTTTCAGAGTAAAATTTTTAATTATACAGTAAGCATACCCACATGCAGACACAGGCAATCTCACTGACACAAGCTGATTGATACACAGCCTCCTAGACAAGCAATCTCACTGATATACAGAAGGTCATTGACATAAAAACACAAGCTCACTCAGTAGCAGGCACACACACACACACACACACAAGCAAGCCCACTCACTAGCAGGCACGCACACACACAGCTTAATGTAGTGGCTCTGGTGTCTATAGCCTGTCCCTGCAGGCTTTTCAATGTAAACACTGACTTTTTAGAGAAAAGGCAGTGTTTACATTGCTTCCTAGTGACAGACACTCAGACGGTCACTAGAGGTGCTTCCTGTGTCAGTGCGGATTGGCTGAGATCATCAAGACAGAGACACACACACCATGACACAGACAGACGCACACAATGACACGGACACACATTGCATGACACAGACAGAGACACACACACACAAATGACACAGACACACATACACTGACACACATAATTGCTACCTGTGTGCTGGCGGCTGCATGGGGAGCTCTGATGGCGGCTGCATGGAGAGCTCTGATGGCAGCCGCATGGGGGGAGCTGGCTCTTCTGGCGGCTGCAGAGGGAGCTCTTTTGGCGGCCGCAGGGGGAGCTGGCTGTTCTGTCTCTGCTCCACCGCGCGCCGCTTAACCCCTTAAGGACCAAACTTCTTGAATAAAAGGGAGTCATGACATGTCACACATGTCATGTGTCCTTAAGGGGTTAATGAGACTGAGGCCGGAATATGACGTCATATTCCGGCCCCGGTCTCTTTGTAGCGCGCTGCTCCCCCTGCGGCCAGCTCCCCCTGCGGCCGCCAGAAAAGCCAGCTGCCTGCCCGGCCCCAGGTGCCGACGGCCCACCGGGAAATTTCCCGGTATCCATGTGGGCCAGTCCGGCCCTGCAGCTATGCCTGGAAAAAGTGTTGGTGCTGTCAGTCTGAGTTAATAGGCCAAAAATAGCTGATGTGAAAAAAATCTCCAGCTCTACTTTAGTCACAGCTTGATTACTTTATGCTGAATTTTGTTAATTTAGTTTTCAATTTACTACAGAATAGTGCTTAGTCAATATTTGTCTAAGACATTGAGTCTTGTATTAGGCTGCTCTCTTTCTTTAATTCCCTCAGTGCAAAGAAAACATATTTGGAAAAAGCACAATAAAATGAACAAAACATGGTAAAAACATCATGTGATCTAAACAAACCAAGGGCCACCAATCAGGTTACACCACAAGGCATAAAAGGCTAATTACCTGACATCGCACCTCTTTCTTTCGTTCCTGAAGCAACCGATCTGAACTTAAAATAAACCATAACCATAAACGGTCAGAACAAATGGCTGCTGTTAGGAGTTGGAGAGTTGATTGCGGAGTGCCCTCGATAGTCCAGGGTCCCCTGAAATAAGACGCGCTAGCAACTGAAGAAGACTCTGATGGACCAGCAGTTGAGGGTTTTTTCGTCCGGGATGAACAGGAGAGAATCAAATGTTGCTCAATGCAGAGCTGACCACAACAGAACTACCAACACCACTGTTCCCCAGTGATGTCTCAAATGCAACAGGGTGCAAAATATTATAGCAAGTAGCGGGAAAGCATAATGTCTGGAAAAAGCCACACTTGTAAGAACCTTAGTTGCCATAGCATCTAAAAAGTCAATCGATTGTGATGGAATCATCACGGCTTTCTCCAAATTAGGAGAATACCCAGGTCCGGATGTAGATGAATAGTCTAAAAATCGAATATTAATCTTTGCTGCTGGGGGATTTAAAGAAAGACTGCAGCCTAATATGAGCGTCCGTGTCTATAATATAATCATGACTTTACATCTGGTAATTATGGGGAACATTGTAATCTATGGTTTGATAATTTTGACACATTGCTGCCAAGGAGTCACTAATGATGTCAAAGCAATCAAATTCCACCGTCCAACAGTTTTACTATTGTTGTCGTTAGGAAATGTGCCTATATCTTATGTTGAGGACACAAAATGATTTATTGACCTATTAACGTAACTAACTGACACCTAGCTTATTAAACACCTAAAAGGACTTGATAAAACACAGCAGACACTATTCTAGTGATTAACCCAGATAATACCCGTAGTGTTTTCCCATGACCAAAGCTACAAGCACACATTCCTCCCCTTATGTTGATGACATTTACAAGCAACGTCACCAAAACTTTGATAACAACTTAAAGGGACACGTTAGTCACCAAAACAACTTTAGCTTAATGACGATCATGCCTTTGAAGTCTCATTGCTCAATTCTCTGCCATTTAGAAGTTAACTCCCTTTTGTTTCTGTCCTTGCAGCCTCAGCCACACCTCACACAACCTGCATAGGAAAAATTCAATATGATGTTAACTTTCTTTATAACTTTTATTTTCTTCTCTGTAAATTGAACTTTAATCACCCACAGGAGGCTTCAGCAAGGTCTAGCAAACTATTAATAATTCTGTATATAAGAAATTCTAAATTTAAACAGACTGTGCCATAAAAGAAGTGTAAACATTAGATAACTATTTAAAGGAAGTGTCCAGGAAGGCTGTGTACATCACATGCAGAGAGGTGTGACTAGGGCTGCATAAACTAAGTGATGTAACTCATAGATGGCAGGGAATTGTGCAGTTAGACTTCAGGGGTATGATCTATACACCAAAACTGTTTCATTAAGCTAAAGTTTTTATTTGTTTATTTGTGTGACTGTAGTGTCCCTTTAAAACACAAGCGCTGTAACAAGAAATTAACATGGTGAAAATTAACACACGGCAAATTCATGTACACACCATTAGCTAAATGTCTAATTTGAAAATGTGTACATCATTACACAACAGATTATGGGGTGAAACAGGCAGGTCAATTTGTTACCTGATGAATTTATTTTATTTGTCGTTAACCTATTGGTTTTGAGATTGAGTGATCAATGGTGACTGAAGTTAAGTCCAGTCCATAACAATTTCTAACTTCAGAGGCGTTACTGGCACAAAAAGTTTTGGATTGTAATCACATTGAAATCACAACACAGGATGAGAGCCAGGAAAAGTCATTGAATATTGGATTGTAATTTGCACATTACATCGACATGAAGACTTCACAACATTTGATTTTTGCAGTCTTTTTTTTTTTTTTTTTGCAATCCTGTGGTACAGATCACACAGCCCCATTCCTTTACAACATGTGGAGTGATGAGGTTAAGCCTCCTAGCATCTTATGATCTGAACTAGTTTTGTTGTCCTCTGTAGTTTATGGCAAAGTTTAAAAAAAAAAAAAAAGACCCCTTAAAACAGAATTCTTCTTCAATTGCAATTAAGCATTTTTTTGCTAAATCCACTGGGATTACTGTCCTAATTGGTCTGAAACATGAAGCTGAAGTTCAGACAGTTCTATCCTGCCTCTAGGTCTCCACCCCTGCACTGCGCCATGCCGAAGTGTTTGAACCTGTCTCTGTAACGGCATTGTGCTAGGCGATACGCTTGCTGTTTAAATCAAGTTATATTGTGTTTTTGCAGAGATTTAAAAACCTGATGCTAGACAACAGTAAAAAGTTCCTTACGGGCAAAAACATCATTTTTTCTTCTTCTTCTAAATGTATAGAAAGAAATGCTTGCAGCTGTGTGATTTGTGATATCTTTTTGCACACCTGTGTGCAGATATCTTGGACAGCAGATGCATTATTTTTGTGTAATGGGTGTTGACATGGTAATTACATTGCTATAGAGGGTTTCTTGGCAGGTTTTTTTTTTTTTCGTGTTTCCTCCTCCTGTGCAGTGATTGATATTTTTTTCCAGGGTTCCCACCATCTGGCTGTGTATAACAAATTTATTACTCATTTCAAAATATTCTGAATATTTGCTTCACTGATTTCACCCTTTTGCTAGAAGACAAAGTTTCAAAACCATCTCACCCTTTCACTTGGAGTAACATCAGAATGCTTGAAATTTAACGAAATCTATAGATAATTATTAAAGGTCTGCTATTGGCAGACAAATGCATATTAAGTTGTATGGTTGGGCATTTTTTCTTATTCATAGAAACATAGAATGTGACGGCAGATAAGAACCATTCGGCCCATCTAGTCTGCCCAATTTTCTAAATACTTTCATTAGTCCCTGGCCTTATCTTATAGTTGTGGTAGGGGCATAAAACCGAGGCAAGAGTGTAAGGAGAGTATGAAGGTATAGCAAAGGTGTGAGAAGAGGGCAAGTCGGTTGAAGTGTGCCGGAACCGACGTAGCAGTAGGCCTGTAAATAAAGAGGGCAAAAATAGATACGAACTAGAATTTATTACAATCAACAAGAGAAGAGCAAGTATTACATAGACATAGTATGGAAGGCGTGTCTGAGTTCCTGTAGTGGTTGTGGTATGTACAAAGAGTATGCAGAGGACTTCCAGCGACCTAGGGCTTTGATTATATGTACAGGAATGTTCCTGCTAGAGGCAGTGGAAGCTGCCCCTATTCTGAAAGAGTGGCCAGAATAGTCAGAAGGGTTAAGACCTAGCCTGGTGATCAAAGATCGGACATAAGTCATAAATTTAGATGTGGTAAGGACTGACCCATGTAAAGTTAGCAGTGGTTGGGAAGCTTGTATGTTATAGGTCAGAAGAAAGGTGTCTAGGATCTTAACTGGGCACCATTTGTTACCTGTCGGGTAATAGGGTATGTTAACATCTTGACCATCCTGTGTGGTTTTAGTGTGGGGAAGTGTTAGAACATAATAATCCCCCAATTTAGCTAGATGAGACTTCCTGAGGCAGTATTGCAGGTTGGTCGTGGAAGTTGTTGTAAATTCTCGTGGTCTAAGAAAACCGTAAAAAGCCAGGTAAATAGCTGTTTTGAGAACGTGGTCGGTGTGGGGATCAAACGGGCCCGCATCTAAAAGGTCTGAAAGGGAGTGTAGTAATCGGATGTCAATGGGTAACCTCCTATGTGATGGGGTGTGTCCGGTTTTCTGTATGCCTCTAAGTATAGATTTGATTTGGTATGAAGACATGAAGCTGTGTTTGTAGGGGAATAAAAGCAACATGTGGTGTTGTATACCTGATAGGTACAATTTGATGGTACTATGTGAAAGTGCAAATTTAAGGTGGCAAAAAGAAGCAAAACCTACCAGAGTCGACATAGCAAAAGAATCAGTAATACCATATCCCAATAAAAACTTCCTAAACAAGGAGAAAGCCCGGTCATAAGCCCTGCGTGTATTAGTGGACAGAGACAATCGGGCAAGATGACGGCCGTGAGACAACAAAGCGGTCAGTCCATGATCAGCTCCTGAAACGGAGGGGCAGCAGTGGCAGTGGGGGAGGCCGAAGGCAGAGCAGCATGGAAGGCCTGAAATTGAAATCGAGACAGCCTGTCAGCAGCAACATTCGTGACACCTGGCACGTGAACACAAGTCAGAAAGAAATGGTGACAAGCCGCCAGCCACGTCAATTTCCTGAGGAACCTCATAATAATGAGAGAGGAAGAACGCCCTTTATTAACGATGTGGCATGTGGCCTGGTTGTCCGAGAAACAGCGAATCGAACAACCCGACCACACCCGACCCCAAACGACAGCGGCCGCTACAATGGGGTAAATTTCAAATAGGGCGGAGGTAGTGGAAAAACCCTCGATGTCCAGGACCTCCACTGGCCAGGCACCCCAAAGCCACTCAGAATCGTAAATGGCAGAGAAGCCGGTAGTGGCAGCTGCATCTGTCCATAGTGCGGGTGATGTCTCTGAAATCTCGGGAAGGAACATACACTTCCCATTCCAGGAGAGCAAGAACCTCCGCCACATGAGCAGATCCGCCGTGGCTTGGTCATCGAGCGTGATCCGGCTATCATCATGAGGGAGAGAGGGAAACAGGGAAAGCAGCCGAGATATAAAAGCCCGACCCTGTGGGATTATCCGCATAGCAAAATTTAATGACCCTAGCAAAGATTGTAGCTCCCTCCGGCAGCAAGACCTAGTGCGAATATAGTCATCAATGGATGAGAGTATGTGCACTATTTTGTCCGTGGGAAGACTGGCCTGCATGGCAACAGTATCAAGCTGAATACCCAGGAAAGTGATGACAGTGTCCGGGCCTTCCGTCTTGTCCACGGACAACGGAACACCCAACAACTCAAAAAGGGCAGAGGCTTCCTTCAGACTACGTGGGGGGGACTTGTTCTCCTCAATCATAAGGAAGTCGTCCAGGTAGTGGAGGACTGCGGGACACCTATTGACATTAAGGAGCAACCAGCACAGGGTCTCAGCAAAGATGTCAAACAGTTTCGGGCTACTCTTGGAACCAAAAGTAAGCCGGGAGAAAAAGTAATATTGGCCCTTCCATTTAATACCGTGCAGGTGCCAGAGCGTTGGGTGTATCGGCAAGAGCTTAAAAGCATTAACAATGTCAGTTTTACTAAGCCAGGCACCCACCCCGGCTTTAAGGATGGTTGAAATGGCATTATCAATCGTGGCATACTGCAGCGAAAATTCCTCAGATGGAATCAAGGAATTTAAACTAGGAATTGCTGCCGGAGAGATCAACTATCAACCTCTGCTTCATGGAGGACTTACCGGTCACAATACCAATAGGGTTAGTCCTCCATGCAGTAAAAGGCGGAGCCTGGAAAGGACCTAGAAGAAAACCCCCCGCGACCTCCTGTTGTATGAGAGAGTCAACCGCCTCAGGGTGAGCCAGAGCCGATTGCAAGTTCTTACACTCAAAGATACCGGATGGCATACGTATGATGCCTGTATGGAAACCCTCCGAAAAGCCAGAGACCAAGAAATCAACCAAGTGCCTGGATGGGTGAGAGGACAACAAGGCCGACAAGGCAGACACATTAACAGAGGTCAAGTAAGGTTTGGGAAACAATTTATTGGGGCACATGGTGAGCGCATGGGCCCGGAAGCATTTAGAACAAACATGCAGAAGCCTACAGGCGCTAAAACTGCAGGTACCAGCATTAAAATTATTACAAACCTGGGACTTCCCCAGGAAGAGAATGGGGCGACCCAGTTTGTCCTTGACAACCTTGTCAGGCTGCTGGAAAGGGGAGGGAACAAGGCCGGAGGAAGCCTCGGCCGTATTAGGACAGAGGTTCGTGGAGTGAGACGTGGAGGAGCAGACGGCACAAGCTGGTGTCCTCAGACCCGCAAAGTGTCTGCAGAACAATTCCGTGTCCAGCTTACCCCAGTTCAACCGGGCACCAAACTGGGTGAAAGCAGCAGACACTTTGGCGGAGAAAGACCGGTGGTAGTCATAAAAAGACGTACCACCGTACTTGTGGCCCAAGTCCACAAGCTTATGCATATAAAGGTCCAACTCCTGCCTCCTAGCTGGGTAAACCGAGCACAGGACGTCCCTGAAAAGCCCAAAAGCCAGAACAAACTCCGGGACAGAGAGCTTCCTGTTAAGCCTGGGGTCCCGGGCCTTGATTACAACTGACACATCCCCATAGGCATAAGTCTTGTTCTCAACGATATCTTGAGAGGCAATAAGGAGCGAAACCAAGTTCACATCCTTGCCGTCCAAGATATCCTTCCGAATATTGGCCGGGACCATGTGAGCAGGGTCGACATCCAGAGGGGTATCAATGGTACCTGATAAGTTACCCTGGCCAGACGAGGGAGTGTCAGCCGGAGCTGGAGCGGGGAGGCTGGTTGACAACTCGGCCTGAGAGGCAGTCTCCAGTCTGTCCAACCTCTGGGTGATCTGCCCCATGGATGCCACGAGAGAGGACAACATGGAGCGCACATCAGAGGGGTCAGCGCCACTAGGACCTTCTCCGGCGTCCTCTTCAATGACTGCGTGGGCAGAGGAGGAATGCAGCAGCCGAAACAGTTCGGTCTTCCTAGCTGATGCGGGGAACGGGATCTGACGCCTCCGAAGTTCTGCAGCGAGGGACGGACCAAGATCTGAAGGAGGCAGACGTAGCCGAATTCCCCCTGCGAGAAGGGGTGCCAGACCTAGCCGGAGTGCCGGGCAGGACCACCTCTTCGCCACCAACAGCAGACACTGGATCCATTAGCACCGGGAAGCAGAGCAAGCGTGCGGCGGACAGCGACAGGAGACCGGAGCTGGGACACCACCAGACGGCACGGAGGACGCCGGAACGGGAGCCACGAGTCAAGTGACGGTTAGGAAACGAAACGGGACAGGTGGAGGTGAATAGTGGGCTTAAATAGGGGACCATGCCCTTCCTATTTAGGATAGTCTTATGCCTATCCCACGCATGCTTAAACTCCTTTACTGTGTTAACCTCTACCACTTCAGCTGGAAGGCTATTCCATGCATCCACTACCCTCTCAGTAAAGTAATACTTCCTGATATTATTTTTAAACCTTTGTCCCTATAGAAACATAGAAAATTACATCAGAGAGAGGATTAAGAACAGAATGAAAGGTACAATATGAATATAGTATGTCACTATAACTTTAATAATAACAAAGTATTTAACCAGGAAAGGTGCATTCAGATTACTCTGATTTCCAAGTACATACTGGGGATGTTACGTTTGCCTAACATCCAGGGGATGTTCCTATTACCCAATCTAATGGTACTTATTTTATTTACCTCAGTGGGATGAAGGGCTGAGTCAACCATGCCAGGATTTGAACCTGAGTGTTGAACAGATTCTACTGATGACTCATTAGCCCACTGAGCTATGCCAATGGCCTAATCAGAGTTTACTATGATAATGCGCAAAGAACGCATAAGAAGTGATCTCAAAAGAACCTGACCATCACATAGTTCATATTATTATTGTTATTTATATAGAGCCAACTTATTCTGCAGCACTTTACAATATTATGAAAATAGAAAATGTAACCATAAATGAAACAATTATAAAATGTTACAGGAGCAGTAGGTAGATGAGGACCATGCTCAGACAAGCTTACGGTCTAGAGGAGTGGAGTATAACGACACAGTAGAAAGGACATCAAGGGGGGCAGCAAACCACAAGGTGGAAAAGTAGAGACTGGAGTGTGGCTCTTTAGGAAAGGGCAAGTTACTGGTTTGTGACAGAGGAGTTACTATGGGAAGTCATAGGCATTTATGAAAAGGGGTTTTGAGGGACTTCTTAAACAATTGAAAACTAGGGGAATGTCTGATGGGGGTAGGCAGGCTGTTCCAAAAGAAAGGAACCGCCCGTGAGTCCTGCAAGCACGAGTCAGCAGTAAGGGTGTGAGGAGCGGGCAGGCGAAGGTCACATCAGAGCGGAGAGACAGAGAAGGGGCATATCTACGAATCAGTGAAGAAATGTAACGGGCTAGAGTTGTTTAGAGCTTTATAGGTAAGGTTAGTATTTTAAATCGACACATATAGCATACAGGAAGCCAGTGTAAGGCTCGGCAGAGGGGAGAGGTATGGGAGGAGAGACAGGTGAGAAATATCAGCCTGGCGGCAGCATTCATTACAAGCTGTTTGGCTTCTGGGAAGACCAACTAGGAGAGTATTACAGTAATCCATGCAAGAGATTCAGGGCCGGTGCAAAGATTTTTGCCGCCCTAGGCAATCCAAAATTTACTGCCGTCCCCATATGTTTTGCCCACCATGTGACATCACAATGCCCACCCATATGATATGCCATATGGGCCAGTGCCAGTTCAGCACAAAGTGACTTTTGTCTGAAACTTCAGTGTGTTTACATTACTGGTGACTATGGTGGCCCTTTAATGTGAGGTAAATTAGAGATTAGTGCCACTAATAATATATTTGATTGCCTACTTGCCACCAGATTAGGACAAGAGGATGATAATGGGCTCAGGCTGCAGTCTGGCTCCACAGGTCTGGTGTAGAAGAGGCTCTCTTGAGACTGTTTGTAACAGTGCTTACAACAATTAACGAACTGGAAGCAGCTCCATTTTTGTGGCCCCTTACACAGCTCAAGGTCTGGGCCCCCAGGGCCTGACCGTAAGTATGCCTACAAGGCCCGCCCATAAGTCCACCTACATGCCTACATGGCCCACCCATGAGTTTGCTCACAGGAAGTGGAGTGTATGTGTGTAAGGGATGTGTTATGTGTTATTGTAGAGGATGGAATGTGTGTGTTCTTATAGAATGTAGTGTATAGGGATACCAATGTGTGTATAGAGGATGCAGTGTGTGTTTGTGTGTAAGGAATGCAGTATGTGTTTCTGGGTGTGTGTAAGCAATGTAAGGTGTGTTTCTGTGTATGTAATTTTAATGCAGTGTGTGTCTGTAAGGGGTGCATTGAGTTTGTGT
Source organism: Pelobates cultripes (assembly GCA_933207985.1). Classification (NCBI taxonomy): domain Eukaryota; kingdom Metazoa; phylum Chordata; class Amphibia; order Anura; family Pelobatidae; genus Pelobates; species Pelobates cultripes. The sequence continues at coordinate 278,500,290 of OW240915.1, read as the reverse complement.
TAGAGATGCATTTTGTTTCTGTGTGTGGAAGAGAAGCAGTGTGTGTGTGTGTGTGTGTGTGAGCGTAAGGGATACATTGTGTGTTTCGGTGTGTCTGTGTGTGAGTAGGGATGCATAGTATGTTTCTGTGTGTAGGGATGCATTGTGTGTTTCTGTGTATGTGTAGTGTAAAAGAGAGGGTTTGTGGGGTAGTATAGGGGCTTAGTGGTCCTCCCTTTCCCTCTCTCTTAGTGGTCGTCCTCTTCCCCCAAATCCTTAGTGGTTCTCCCTCTCCCCCCCCCCTCTTAGTGATCCTCCCTCTCTCCCCCCGTCTAGTGGTCCTCCCTCTCCCAAACCTTTGGGGGTCCTCTCTCCCATCCCCCCTTAGTGGTCCTCCCTCCCTGTTGTGCCTCTTACCTATGTAGCGCCAGCGGACTGACAGGAAGTGCTGACTCAGCATGCTACATTGAGTGACTGGCAGGAAGGAGCGATATGCGCTTCTCTCCTGCCGCTCACTTAAATCTTGCACCCCCTGGGCCGGTGCGCCCTAGGCAACTGCCTAAGTCGCCTTTAGGACGCACCGGCCCTGAAGAGATTACCAGAGAATGAACAAGCTACTTGGCAGCATCTTACATGAGAAAGGGGTGGATGCGGGCAATGTTTTTAAGGTGGAATCGACAGGTTTTAACAACGGACTGAATATGAGGCACAAACGTCAGGCCAGGATCAAAGATAACACCAAGTTATACCTCAAGATTCTAGAACTGTTCCAATGACCTTTCCTATTCCTACCACTGATGTTCCTTGACCTGATCAGATAGAGAGAAGCAGAATAGGAATGTATCTGGAGGAATGCAAAACACTGTTAAAATAAATATTGTTCAGAATGTAATTCACATCTATGTATTTACCATAAACTCTAGTACCTGCATTATTCCTTTTCCACCTCCAGGTGGAGCAGTCATTACTAGCAATGTAAGTGTAAACAGGCATAATACAGGGTTCCTTTTGTAATTTTGTAAGAATTATGCACAAAACAGAAAACATCCTAAATGGATGGGTTTAACACACGATCCGGACCATTCCAGAACATTGCTAGTCATGGTTTTTAAAAGGCTGTGACAATAAGAGGCATGCTCTTATGGCATAAGTAACGGAAAACATGTTGAATACAGACATTGAATTAAATATCAGACGAGCGAAGATGAAGTGAACTCATTAGGTTCAGATTGCTCCTCATTAAAATCTTTTGGTAATGGTGTAAACACATTTACAGGTGTGTTTGTGTTTTTTTTTGTTTTTTAGCTGTAGACCATGTAAAGCAGATATTGGCAAGATAAGTAATTGTAGTTCTATGTAGTGATTATGGAAGTCCCAGTAATAACTGTTTTTTGGATCACCGTTCCTGTATGTACGAATGTCTCATGCGTCTTAGCACCCATTGTACAGGGCTTTAGAATATGTTGCAGCTTTATTAATAATACTATCTGTTAGAATTGCCCATAAAGGCTTGTCCCTGTAGGCTTATCAATGTAATGCTGCGTTTTCATAGAAAAGGCAGTGTTTACTTGGTTTTTAGGATCACCCCTAGTGGCAGTCACTCTGACAGCCACTGGAGGTGATTCCTGTGTCAGTGCACAGTGTGCAGCACTGGCTCTTAGCGTCTCCACGCTCTGCGTGGATGTGGTGAACATTCCCCATAGAACCTCTATGAGGAGATTCTAATTGGTGCTTGCACGATAGTCTCCCATTGCTTTGCATCAAACTGATTCTCAGCCACGGAGGCGGGACAGGCCCAGCGTGGGAAAAAAGGTGAGTAATCACAATTTTTTCTTTTTATTGCCACAAGAAGGTTTCAATGTTGGCTATAAGCATACCCCCTCAGATATTGTGCATGGTGATGTTTACACTTCTCCTTGACTGTCGTATTATTTAGGCGGTGGTTTGCATATTTTGGCCCTGAGAATGCAAGTACAAATGAATGGCCTTCTTTTCACATGACTCTCACATGACTCTTCCTGATCTACTCATGCAGAACACACAATACGTGGGTTTGACAGGCAGAGGCTGCTGAGTCATAAGGTCCTTGTAGTTTCCATCAGTGTGACCTAGGCAGCAGGAGGGGTATTTGAAGAGCCAGGAAAGGGCAAGGGTCAGAACAGATTGTATGTTTTTCCTTTATCAGGGAGTTAGAGAGTTAAGTTGCCTAAGACATCTTTTTAGTTGGAAGAAAATACAAATATCAAACCACGTCACTAAGAAATCCAATTGCAAAGATTATTGAACATTTCTGCAAAACAGAAGAGGTGAAATCACTCTGTTAGCATTCATTATTGTTTATACATGCCCTTACCCCACAACGTTGGTGTCCTGAGCGGGCTAGTGATAGCTGCGATTGTGTCACTAGGTCCGTTAAAATGATGCAGACCGCCTGGAAAGGGGGCTGGTCTGCCCACATTATTGACAGGTCAGCCTGGTGTGAATGCAGGTCAGGCTGCTTGCCAGTTAAGCAGAACAGCCCACTGAAGGCAGGCAATGTAGTGCTCTGTGCAGGGTCCTAGTGCAATGAGCGCAGCGCATGTGTGTCAAATGATGTACTCATACTAAACATTTTACAGGACAGTTTAGGGAAACCAGGGAACAAAGTCAGGACAGCAAGACAGGACCTGAATATCGGGATTGTCCTGCAGAAATCGGGATGGTTAGAAGGCCGCCTTGCCTACTGGATTTCAAACCAGACTTCTTGACAAGCTAGATACAACACCCATCCAATGATTCAGAAATCTCGCCTTTTCAGAATTCTAAATTTGACCTTTCATCTAAAATAATTTTTAAATGATTTATTAGAAACTGAAAGGATTTTTTGTTACATTGTTACCCATTAATCTCCTCATCTTTCCCCTTGCTTGCTTAGATCACCACAGCTTTCAATTTAAAGGACATCTGGGTACCAACACAACTCAAATGGTTACTCCATCAGCTTTCTTTACTCTATTTATTTCAATAGCAATAGTCTTAATTAACATAATCCTTGATGGTGTCTGCACCTCTTACTATGTCATCATCTTTAAGAAGCATTGATGGCACTTTGGCACTTGCTGAATACAATACTTTTCTATATAAAACTTTGAACAGAGGGAGGGAGGATGGACAAGGAGTTAAGAAAGCTGAAGTAGTGAGAATTAGTGTGAGAGAGAGCTGGCACTGGGGAGGGAGGTTATGTGTATTGTGCACTGTCATTTAGGAAGTGAGTGCTGTCACCGTGGAGGGAAGGAGGGATCAGAGTTACATTGTGTGCTGTCACTGGTGGGGGTGGGTTACATTGAGCTGTCACTGGGGAGGGAAGGAGAGATAGAGGTTACATTGAGTGCTCTCAATAGGGATGGAAGTTACATTGAGTGCTGTTACTGGGGAGGGGAGTTATATTGAGTTCTCTCACTTGAAGGGAAGCAGCGTAAGGAGTTACGTTAAGCATTGTTACTGGGGAGGGAAGGGGGGAGGGCAGTTACATGGAGCGCTGTCATTGGGGAGGGAAGAAGGAATAGTAGTTACATTGAGTGCTGTCACTGGGAGGGGAGTTACATTAAGCGCTGTCACTTGGGAGTGAAGGTGGGGCCTCCCTTCCAAGATATGCAGAATAAATAACGGTTCAGGCACTCCAGGGTAACAGAAATAGCAGCTTTATTGAGGCAAACGTAGCAACATTTCGACCCTGCCAGGTGTTTATTATTATTATTATTATTATTATTTTATTATTAATATATCAAGCTTTATAAAGACCTGGTAGGGTTGAAACGTTATTTATTCTGCATATCTAGGAACCAGAAAGGAGTCCTGGGCTGCCTGTCATGTGGGCCAGAGGTGCAACTATGTCCCGGCACAAAAGTCAAGATGTCTCTGCATAGGCAGCATTCTAAAAGCCAAAGTGACCATGTTATTTAGAAACACACTTTACTCTACTCCAAAAAAACTTCAGTGGTTTAATAAAAATTGTCCCCTTTAAAACTTACCTCTGGTCAGGTGTTCTCTCAGTAGCTTGATCCTTTTTCTGGGGATCCCTTCCCTATACGGAAGATAGGCTGAGTGCAGGAATTTGGGTAAAGAACAGGAGGTAGGTGCAGTGCCTAAATAGTCCACATATGGGTATATAAAAGGAAAAAGGGAGAATATTTTACTTGAATTATATCTTTTTATGTTGTTCTGAGTGCAGGACTTGGAAGTGGAGTTACACTTCTGACAAACAAAGTGCTGTATCTGTATTCATAGTTAAACATGGCACATACAGACTCAGAGCTCCATGACCACTTCAAATCACTGAAGGGGTCATGGTGCATTTAGTAAAACTTTAAGTTCATTTGGACTCATGCATATTTTTCTCCACATTCTAATTTTTTAGAGAATTTTTCCCACTGTGTGCAGCATAAGCACATCCTCTTAGAGATAAAACCTATTTCTGATTGAAACTTGCACTCAGTGTAGCTTAGCCAATGGGAGATTCGTGTGATCTGAGCTGCTGGTTTGACTCTGCTATCACAGCCTATCCCCTTATTTTAAATCCATAAATGGAAGGGGGCGGGATCAGTTAATATGAGTGTGATTGGCTGAAACGGTTTTGTGAAAAGTTGCACTACAAAAGGGGCAGAGTTACACTACAAATGCTACATGGGTGCATGCCACAATTGACCCTGGTATGACAAGCAACTGGAATGCCAGTGAGAAGGAGGGGGCACAACACGTGTATTCAAGCCAACCGTTCAATGGAAATTTTGTTTCTAAAAACAGAATATATTCCTTTTTGTGCGTGAGAATTCAGAACTATATACTTTCCGTTTCTGCACATGCAGTATCTAAATCAAAGGTTTGGCTAAAGTATTATAAGTTTCCATGTATTTGAAATCATGCACAATGCATTATGGATGCTTGCATAATAATTTAAAACATCACACATAAGCAGTTCCCTTGTTCCTAGTAGGGAAGATTAATAAAATTGTTGTTAATAGAAAAGTTGGTTAAAGGGACACACCACTGACCAAATACCCAAAAAAATCACTGCTTTTAAGGAAATTATGCATTTCAAGGAAATCATGCATTTAAAGGACCACTCTAGGCACCCAGACCACTTCAGCTTAATGAAGTGGTCTGGGTGCCTGGTCCAGCTAGGGTTAACCCATTTTTTTATAAACATAGCAGTTTCAGAGAAACTGCTATGTTTATTAATGGGTTAAGCCTTCCCCCTAATCCCCTAGTGGCTGTCTCATTGACAGCCACTAGAGGCGCTTGCGTGCTTCTCACTGTGATTTTCACAGTGAGAGCACGCAAGCGTCCATAGGAAAGCATTGTAAATACTTTCCTTTGCGACGGGCTGAATGTGCGCGCAGCTCTTGCCGCGCGTGCGCATTCAGCCCAGGAGGAGGATCGGAGGAGGAGAGGAGGCAGAGAGCTCCCTGCCCAGCGCTGGAAAAAGGTAAGTTTTAACCCCTTTCCCCTTTCCAGAGCCGGGCGGGAGGGGGTCCCTGAGGGTGGGGGCACCCTCAGGGCTCTATAGTGCCAGGAAAACGAGTATGTTTTCCTGGCACTATAGTGGTCCTTTAAGTTTTCAATGGGGGTGAATCTAAAGACTGCTTGTAAAAACTGCAAATCCCTTGTCTTTTGCAAGCCCTAACACAGCTCCTCTTTTCTTTGACGGTCTAATCAGACTTCCCAATCACTGCTCACTGAGAAGTCTTTGCAAGTTAGATGCTATGAGTTATTGCTGCCTCTTGAGTTTGGCTCCACTGAGCTAAACAAACCAGGAAGTAACCAGGGTTAATGTAACAGGGTTAATTTAAAGATGCGCCAATTTCTATTGAAATCTGAATTTCTTTGTAAAATGAAAATCCATTTTACACAACACTTTTTAGAATGCTAAGGGGCTTTAGATTGTCCCTTTAATGTTGGCTTCAAATTGCCCCTATTTTAGAACATCACTTAAATTGTATGTTAATTATGGAAATCCTAATAGAATTATGACCCCCAAGAAGACATAGAACACATAACATTGCTATTGTGATTTGTGACTCCATTCCCTAAATCTAGATTTATGGAGAATTCTCAAGGTAATCTAAGGGCTGATAAAGCACAGTTGGAGATTTTTTTATTTTATTTTTTATTTATTTTTTGTGAATTTGGCCTATAATTTATTTATTTAACTCCATAATACCCATTCAATTACTAATGCATAAGCCCTTGTGGCTGGTCTAGATTAATGTGAGCTACAGTCCAACCAACCCTGTTCTAGGGTATAATGAACAGGGAACCTTTTTAGCTAGATTTATGGCCTGTGACAAAATCATTAAAGCTTTAGCTTTCAGTGGCCGTGTGAAGGTGATCAGTACAATGGCACTTTCTGTATGTTGTTGTCCTTTTATTTGTGCAGCCGACTGCCAATAAGCTGTTAACATTGACTTTCAGGCTTTGAGGTTGATCTGCCGATGGGTGTGTGTAACACTGGGTACAGGAGGGAGAGAGAAGAATCATTCTTCTGCCCTCACTTCCAGGGCTCTCTCCTGCCCCTTTTGAGCTGGAAACAGTGACCGAGGACAAAAGCTGTATACACTGTGCAAACAGTGAACCAAAGCAGCAGTACACTGACTCATTCTTCACTGTGTGAGAATTGAGGGGGACTCTATTCACTTCCTTTGTGCTGGTGTCTGTCAACAGCGCTGTTTGAGGCAAGGCCTATTGTGCCGGCCAGTGTTTCTTATTGACCTAAGTCTGTGCCTGCAATGTTCCCAGGGTCGAAGTTGGGAGCAAGGGAATGTTCGCAAGGAGAGTGGGATAGTATGTGTTTGTATGTGTATATGGGGAACATGGAGGGGGAGAGATGTAGGATAAGTACTGTCTTTACAATGATCATCAATCCTATTAAATCTGAACAATAATCTATATTAATAGTAGCAGGTAAGTATTTATCCACAACTGTCTTCCTTCATTGATGTCAGAATAAAATGCGCTATCGGACTTCAGCAGACATTTTAACAGGATTACTGTTAATATACGAGACGGACTGCACAATTGGCTGCACATTTTAAATTCTTTCAATGCCCCTGTAATCTGCTAAGTGATATGATAACGTAATCTGTAGAACAATATACATCAGGTGACCCTGGTACTCCACCTAATGAGTGAATTCATTGAACCACTTATTGAATTATACCATGGCAGTTATGAGTAAAAGGTCTGCAAAGATACTAAATTTGCATTGCGAGCATTGATTACTGTAATTAATGTTCCCAGTTGGGAACTTGGTGACTGGTGGTACTTGTCCACACACCACAGTTACATTCACTGAAGACAGAGTTTTGTGCATTTATAACAAAGGTTCACTATATTCTAGAAAATGGAGTTAAAGGGACAGTTTGCACACAAACACAAGTGCATTTGGTAGATTTTGGCCTCACACACGCTGTGGTTTTATCCACATTCCAAACTCTTTAGAAATAATAAAAGAATATAAATATCAAAACCCTGCCTAAGTAGCCACGCCCTACTTTTCACAGAAAGTATTTCTGATTGGACGTATGCAGTGTAACCAGTGTGAGCCGAATTACTTACATCTCTTTGTCCTACAGCCAATCACTGGCCCCAATTATTTATATTGTATTTCAAAGCTGACTTCAAGGTGCTAATGAAAACAGGTGCAGCTAATACCAGGAAAGCGATTGGCAGTGGGGCAAAATCGCATTCACCTGTCTCACACTTTCATTGGCTGAGCATTGTGCATATACTGCAAAAAAGGGGAGGTATAGATAAGGGGGGTTGGATATTTTTTTTTTTTTATTTTTTTTTTTGCTACCTCCCCAAAACTAAAAGAAAATTGAATGTTAAAGGGACACTATAGTCACCTGAACAACTTCAGTTTAATGAGGTTGTTCAGGTGAGAACTATAGCTCCCTGCAGCCTCTCTCATGAAAACACTGTATTTTCTGAGAAAATACAGTGTTTACATTGAAAGCTAGGAACACCTCCAGTTGCTGTCACTCAGAGTGAACCAGAGGGACTTCGGAGTTGATGGAGGCATAATATGCCTACATCCACTCAGATCTGCTGTCAGCAGAGCACAGGGCTGCACTGTGCACAGCATCCTGTGATTCAGTATCTCCTCCCTCTGCATGCAGACACTGAACTTTCCTCATAGAGATTCATTGATTCAATTCATCTCTATGAGGAGATGCTGATTGGTCAGGGCTGTGTTTGAATAATGCTGGCTCTGCCCCTGATCTGCCTCTTTGTCAGTCTCAGCCAATCTTATGGGGAAGCACTGTGATTGGATCAGGCTACCACATGTCAGCAGACTGCTTGTTTTTCTGAGTCTAACAGCATGCAGAGTTACAGCTTGTGGCTTGAATATAGTAAGATTTTTACTATATTTATGGAGGCATGAGGGGCCCAAGGGGGCTAGATGGTGGTGTTAACACTATAGGGTCAGGAATACATGTTTGTGTTCCTGACCCTATAGTGATCCTTTAAGAAAAATAAGCATTAATATGAGGCCAAAATACATAAAATGCTCTTAATGAGCACTGAAGTCATCCCGGTGCCCTGGATGATGACACATAAAGGAAATTTTCCATCTTGACTGACTCTTTTTTTCTGAAGCTATTTACATGCTGGTACCATATAAGAGCACTCTTTGACATATATTATTTGTGGGTATGAAGAAGAACCATCTACTGTGAACTGGTTACTATTTTCTGATCTCTCTCCTTCAAACTTATGAAGTAGAGATGCATTTGGCTTTGATGGTGTGCCACCGTGGAGTGCAGGTATGAATGTAAATACGGAAGAACCCTTAGTGTGGCTCTCTGGTTTCCAAAATTGGTCAGGGTTTTGTTCAGTAGGAGAGGAATAGAATAACTGACATGGAGAAGTGGTATGGTAAGATTTCTAGCCAGGCACCAAGTAACAATGTTTGTCAGTTTTAGGAACGTGTAAAGCTGTATTTTTGCTCATGTAAACTGGGAAGTCTACTCAGCCCCCACAGAAAAAGAGAGGCTATACGTGACCAAACGAGTAATTCTACCGGTCAACAGTTACGATCCTGAAATAATGTCATCTGGTTAATAAAACTGTAACCATAACCTCCCTTGTATGTTTATTTTTTTAATTTTTATTATTTTTAACTAATTTGTTGAGAAAATTGCCTTGTTATGGAGTGTCCTTGTTAAAGGACCACTATAGTGCCAGGAAAACATACTCGTTTTCCTGTCACTGTAGTGCCCTGAGGGTGCCCCCACCCTCAGGGTCCCCCTGGGCTCTGGGGGTGGAAGGGGTTAAACTTACCTCTTTCTCCAGCGCCGAGCGGGGAGTTCTCCTCCTCTCCTCCTTCTTCTGCCGTCATCAGCTGAATGCGCATGCGCGGGAAGAGCCGTGCGCGCACTCAGTCAGTCCATAGGAAAGCATTCTCAATGCTTTCCTATGGACGCTGGCGTCTTCTTACTGTGAAAATCATAGTGGGAAGCGCCTCAATGAGACAGCCACTAGAGGCTGGATTAACCCTAATGTAAACATAGCAGTTTCTCTGCAAAAAGGGTTAATCCTAGGTGGACCTGGCACCCAGACCACTTCATTAAGCTGAAGTGGTCTGGGTGCCTATAGTGGTCCTTTAAATGAAATACTTGACTAACATAATTCCAAAATCTGTCCCAAATTCATTGTTTGCCATTGGAAAGCCATATTAGAACTCCCATGGACATGCAGTATATATGATAGCAATCCATTTTTTAAAATAAAAATTAGGTTTCCAAATGCTGGAAATTCTGAAGCAATGTGTGATAGAGACATAAAGTAAGCTTGTTTGAACAGGGACTTTATTTTTTATTTGTAATTGCTTGTTGCTAGATTGTATACTTTGAAAGCATTATGGAAAATGTTGGCACTATATAAATGCTTTTAATAACAATAAAGTGACAAATGGTTGCAGATCACTTGCTTAAAGCCAGCAGTTTTTGTTGCTAAAGCCCAGCAGGACAAGTTATCTGTTGGTTTTCGGCATGTTAAAGAGCTAAAAGAACTCTAGTCACTACAACCGCTACAGCTTAATGTAGTGGTTCTGGTGTCTATCGCAGGCTCAGCAATTTAAAAGCTGCCTTATCAGAGAAAAGGCAGTATTTACATTGCTGCCTTTAGCCACCTGCAGTGGCGGTGACTCTGCCACTAGAGGGACCTCCTGGATTAGGTCATGCAATGCGTGCAGGACATACATTCAGTCTCTCCATACTCAATGCATCCCTGTGAGGCGATGCTGAATGGCGCAGTGTGTTGTTTTGCTGCGCATGTGCACTTCCTTATGGGAAGCAATGGGTTGACTGAGATTCAAGATTGACACTATCACCCATGAAGGCTGGTGAGTAGTAAAAGTAAGACGGTGGAGTAAAGCAGTTACCTTTTCATTGAAAAGTAGATTTGACAATTTATGTTCCTTGAAATCCTCTATTGAATGCAGGTTAAAATAGGAACACCGTCAGTAATCTCTATTTAGAGGCTAAATGCCTGTTGATGTAGAGAGGAGGGCAACTATCATAACACTATTCAATCCTAGAAATATTCCAGTTTGTGATGAGGCTTGGTTTGGGAACCTCCACTCCAGCAGACTGGTTTTATGGAAAAAGTTCACGAACAAAATTCACGTACAAACACCAACATTTTGTGTTTTGTAGAAAGCAACACTGGAAGGCCCATTTCCCTCTGTTAAAGGACCACTCTAGGCACCCAGACCACTTCAGCTTAATGAAGTGGTTTGGGTGCCAGGTCCTTCTAGGGTTAACCCATTTTTTCATAAACATAGCAGTTTCAGAGAAACTGCTATGTTTATGAATGGGTTAAGCCTTCCCCTATTTCCTCTAGCGGCTGTCTCATTGACAGCCACTAGAGGCGCTTGCGTGCTTCTCACTGTGATTTTCACAGTGAGAGCACACCAGCGTCCATAGGAAAGCATTGCCGCGCGTGCGCATTCAGCCGACGGGGAGGAACAGAGGAGGAGAGCTCCCCGCCCAGCGCTGGAAAAAGGTAAGTTTTTACCCCTTTCCCCCTTCCAGAGCTGGGCGGGAAGGGGTCCCTGAGGGTGGGGGCACCCTCAGGGCACTATAGTGCCAGGAAAATGAGTATGTTTTCCTGGCACTATAGTGGTCTTTTAAGAGGGCTCAATTGCTTGCCATTTTCAGTAGCTTAATTGTGTGTTACTAAGGTCAGGAGGGACAAAAAAGTTTAGAATTCTAGACTACAAAGTCTTATATTCAGTGCTGCATGCCTGTATCTACCTGTTCTAAGAAACTGTCTAGACCTGACACTAGAAACCACACATTCTCCTATTTAGTCTCACTTCACAGAAACGACAGAGATGAGGGATTTATTATTGATTTACCTTTTTTCATGTGCTCTCTGTCTTAACCTCTTATGCACATTGTGGAGTGTGGGGAATAATGCATAGTATGTATGCGCTGAGGCTTGTACCTTTGAATTATGTCCTTAGGCATATCCGTAATATGCTTTCATGCCAGTAATTACAATCATTTCATAAGTGGCTGCCGTCTAGTGTTTTTATTGTCTGGCTTAAAGGGTTACTCTAACCACCATGACCACAGTGATTTGAAGTGGTAATGGTCATGGAAGTTAATATGCGCAGTGTTTCAGCTTGAAAAATACAGAGATATTCTTAACGGTATGCTGGGGGCTAGTTGCATCCCTAGCACACGTGTTCTGGGCTGCCTAATGTAAATTCTGTGCATAAATTACGCCTGTTGTTTGTGTGCACTGCACAGTGGCTTCACTAGTGGGAGGGCCAGAGGGGGCCATGGCCTCCCCTACATCATGCAGTGCCCCCCCAATTAAAATTGAAGTCGGGAGCACTGAGTCTCCCTTCACAAGCTGCAGCAACACTGTCACTGTGGAACTGTGTTCCACCCTTTTTCCACGTGTGGCCAGATGGGTCACTGTACTGGGAGGACTTCCTCCTGGGTCATAGAGAGCAGGGCAGAGAATGGAAGAGGTAGCTCAGCTCTGCACAGAGGTGTCCAGATACTGCTGATAAGTGTGAGTCTGTGTGTGTGGTTCAGTCTGGGTGTGTGGGGTGGGTCAGTTTGTGTGTGTATGGGTGTGGGTATGGGGTCTAGTCGGTGTGTGGGGATCAGTCTGTGTGTGATGGTGGGGGCCTCAGTCTGTGTGTGAGGGTGGGGGCCTCAGTCTGTGTGTGTGTGTATGGGTCAGTCTGTGTTTGTGTGTGGGGGGGGCTCAGTCTGTGTGTGTGTGTTTGTATGGGTCAATCTGTGTGTGGGGGGGCGGGGTCAATCTGTATGTATGGGTCAGTGTGTATGTGTGTAGGGGTCAGTCTGTGTAAGCGCTTGAGCTAAAAGAGAGATACCTCTCATCTCGTGACCTCCTCTATACCAGACCAATGCTAATCCTAGCATTCTGTAAAGCAAGTGGTTGTTGTACGTAGGGAGGTATTATCGTAAAAGCAAATCACTTGCGTGGTGATAGAAAATGTGAAATACTAAATAATTCACAAGTGACATGATTAAATAGACGTATACCTGGATGATAAATGAAAGTTGGTAGTAATAAGTGAATATGTAATAAAAGGGCAAATAAATACTTGTACAGTGATTAAATTAACCAAAACCTGAGAGTTACCCCAGAGAACTTGTGTTCACAATTACTAATATTGAACAATTGTTTATCAACAGCCTGTGCCAGAAAAGTAGATAAAATAAGTACTATGAGCTCAGAACACCAAATTACTCTAGTGACAACAGTTGTCAACCTAACTGAACGAAATTGAACAGCATAATAAAGACACAGTTGACCATATGTGACAATTGGCCCCAGATATGCAACGACCGGGAAGAAGTAGACATGGAGAGACTTTACGTAAGGATATGCACGTAATTCGATATGAATTATGTATGCGAAAGAACAGCCTGAGAATTTAAACAACAATCACATAAAAATCACCTGCCTATCGTACTAGCATGAAGCGAATGAAGTAAGAGGCTGAAATAGGAGGTGAGGAGAATACTAATACAGTTAAATTAGTGACAGATCGAAGAGGCCAGGATATTTTAACTGCTACGTGAGAGGTTCTGAGAGAGGGCTGTGTGAGAAGAACGTATGTGGACCTACCGAGACAGTGTGTAATATTGAAATGTAGAATGGAAGATTTGTATTTTATTTATTTTTTTAATAGTAAATGTATTGATGTGCCCTGTTGATGTGTGGTAACAGTCGGAGCTGTTGCCTCAGAGGGCCGTGTGTAACATATGGAGTGATGAGTGTGTGTAGAGGTTCCGTAGCAGAAGACAGAGTTTGCCCAAAGTAAGTCATGAGCTTCAGGAAGGAGAAATAATGCTGAAAAGGGGTAACGGATGTATGGAGTGAACAATTTAGGTATGTTTAGAATGCCATTAGAGATGTCCTGTTGTAGACCTGTGCAAATGTAGAGGTAGGAAGAGTAGTCAGACTGAAAAGTGGCAACATGGAATGTGGTGGAGGGTCATCTATAAGACTGATGCCAAATGATGACGAGTATGTAACCGACACTAAATATATTTTATAGTGTCATGAAGGAGGTGACTAAACACCCATTACTTACAAATACTGTGCAATATCTAGCTGCCCAATATGAGCAGTAAGGAGAAAATATTTAAGAAGAGTGAAGCTGGAAAATAGGTCCTGAGAGGCAGGATACAGAAATAGAGCTGTTTAAGGGGAATAGATATATGGAATGAAGAAATTAAGGATACTTGTATAGTGGTATAGAAGTTGTGTAATACCTGTGTAAGGTCAGGTCTATAGGAATGGTAGGAAGATCAGTTAGGCTAGAATGGTAATAACAAAGTAATTTGTGTAGGGCATCTAAGGTCAAAGCCAAAGGACACTCTCTTCTGTGTCACTAACGCCGAAGAGTATGTAGTGTCCTGATATAGGTGACTTGATACATAATAATTGTTATTACTGTGCCATAATAAAGTGACACAGTGCTTAGAATAAGGAATTAATTTACTAATGAGTGGCGCCGGCTGTGATAGGGCCATATAGGCTGGTTGATTTAGGCCTAGCGAGACTAAGTGATGTAATGAAATGTTGTTAGAATGATTAGTGTATATATACCACCCAGGTAACCATAATGCCGCCCACAATGGGCCATTTGATGGTAATGTAATGAAGGCCTAGTAAGGCCACGTGTGAAGGCTTAGGACCTGAAACAAGACCAGTATAATCATATTTATTACAACTTTAGCTATGTGCACAGATACAATCTGAGACTTATGAAGGAGTTAATGAAACCACCCAAATAGATGCTGGTGGATCGAAGTGCATAATGTACGTGATGATGGAATTACAGTTACTCAATGAGAATGCCTAATGAGGGCCTGGTGCGTTCTTGACTGTAACGGCGCAAGTTGGGAGCACGTAAGACCACTGAGAAACGGATTACAGTAGTCAAGGTGAGAAAGAACAGTGGAATGTACCAGAACCTTAGTCGCATCTGGCGTTAAGTAGGGTCGGATGCGTGCAATGTTTTTGAGATGGAAACGACCGGATTTGGCGATAGACTGAACATGAGGCTTGACGGAGAGGTTGCAGTCAAAGAGAACACCTAGGCAGCGATCCTGCGTGGTGGAGCTGATGGTAGCACCGTTGACTTGGAGAGAGACAGACACAGGAGTAATAACACATGAGGGAGGAAAGACCAGAATTTCAGTTTTGGTCAAGTTGAGTTTAAGGAAGTGGGCAGCCATCCAGTTAGAAACAGCAGAGAGGCAGTCAAAGACATTAGTCAAGAGGGATGGGGAGAGATCAGGAGAGGACAGGTAGATTTGCGTATCATCCACATAGAAATGATATTGGAAGCCAAAGGAGCTAATGAGTCTACTAAGGGAGGCAGTATAGATGGAGAACAGCAGGGGACCAAGGACTGAACCTTGGGGGACACCAACAGAGAGTAGTTGGGGAGAAGAAGCAGAGCCAGAGAAGGAAACAATAACATAATAATAATAAAAATGTAGATATGATTAGCCGTATTAGTCCCGTAGACCAGATTCCAAAATACAAGAGTATTGCAGTATGCAATGATACCTTTTTTTATTGGACTAACATAATATTTCAAAGAAAAGCTTTCGAGAGATACCTCTCTTTCTCAGGTATGAAGCAATTGCATACTGCAATACTTTGTTATTTTGGAATCTTATACATATGTGTGTGTATATATATATATATGTATATGGTCCAGGACAATAAGCTGAGTTATATTAGTGGTGTGTCGAAACCAACATTTGGGTAGGCCTGTAAAAAGAGGGCCCACTAACATTGTAAAGGCCTAGTGAGGGCCATGAGTAGGAAATTGCGTATATTACCAGAAGGTGTCCCAATTTGGTTCCTGAGTTACAGGATGGCTGTGTTGGGATTAATGCAGGTGAAGGTAGGATGTAAATCAGAGAATTGTTGTGGAGAAGTTGTATGTAACCAAGACATGTTGGTGATGAGATGGTAGAGAACCTGATAGTTACAAATAATCATCTAGTTATGAATAGAAACCGTATGTAAACACTTCTAAAGTATCATAGAATACATACCCACGGAGCCAAAAAAACGGGGTGTCGGTAGACAGAGTCAAAAATGGGAACAGAGTCCCATGCCTCTAGAATGCTACAGTGGCTGAACAGGCTAGCGGCCGTGTCAGCCGTACACATACATAGGAAGAGACAGGAGATATAAGATATACATAAAGACCTACATGCAGAATGCTTAGGAGTATAATAAACACTTATGCATACACAACTGGCATGGGAGAATAGGGTTGAAAGCAACAGCAAATGCTAGAACAATGGTAGAATATCTCAGTAATATCGACATCAGCTATAACTTCGTGCTTGAACTGAACAGGACTGAATGAGGTTTACGTAATGCATTATTTGTAGACCCTACAAATAGGACGGTAAAAGTAATCAAATTACCTGAGCCAGCTTAATATGGCTAAATATGATTGATTGTGTTCGTACAACCTTTAAAATGAGCTGCCTAAGTGGGCCGAAATGTTAACCACGTCTAAAAATTGGATGAGGTTGTACTGCATAAGTACAACTGTACTGTAAAACCTGCGCGGTGGCATGTGGACCAAATTTATGGAAGGCGGAAAATGTACCAAGAAGTCTGCGATTGGACAGCCACAAAAAGACCGGGCAGGGTTAGAAGGGTAGAATCAGCAGACAAGAGAACTGCAGATTTTGCAAGCAGTTTTAGATTATACCCCTATGAAAAATGACTTAAAGAAAAGTATGGATCTTGTCATTCGGGGCACATCCACTAAACAGTGATTTACACTTAGTATTTGGGCAGTGGCGTGACTCTTTAAGTGCATACAGCATAATTAATATCATACAGAGTTGTAAGAAGAAGGCAATACAAAATGACCCAGGAATAACCTAAAATAGCAAACTCATTATTAAAAGATGATTTTTGCAGAAAATTATGAAAGTAACTTCGGGCAAACGTGAGAAATCAGGACAACATTAGCGAGCCAGAATTTGTAAAGGCCTAAATATGCAGGGATGGCTTAGCACTTAGTAAGCATGCAATAAACAAATCCCAATAACCAAATACTAAACAATGTAGGCCTAATGAGTGTATGAATCCTTGGAGGGAAGACAAATGAAACATAAAAAGAAGGGTGACAACTGAATTGCATATGATAAAAGTCGATATGGCCAAATACAGTAAGTAAAAGCATGAACCTAATTGAGGCATCGCCGTGATGCTATGTACGATAGGCTGAATTTGCATTAGTAGTGGAATTTGCCATATACGAATGAAGAAACTTACAGTTTTGTAGAGGAAAAAAATAAAATAAAATGTGTGAATAGTAACTGGCTGGGCCAGACACAGAGGTGCCCCATAAGCTTTGAGGGAAACTAGAGTGAGGTAAACCATACACACACACACTTCACCACAGCCCCTTTTAAACACCATGGAAAAGTATCTTGCATCTCCTGAAAAAGTTTTCCAGTCTCTATGAAAAGGTGTCTTGCCTGTAATAAGGACGGTGCAGCGGTGGAACTACAGTGATTATCGGTGTTGCGGTTACACTGGGGCCCATCGAGTGGCCCGTGCAATTAGGGGAACCTGATGGGCATGTGTTTTCAGGGGCCCAAAACAGTTTTTGCACCAGGGCCCACTCTACATTCGTTCTGACACTGTGCAGAAGCACACAAGCTCTGCCCCTGCATGGAAGATCGCCTTTCCGTACGCAAGCTCCGCTCCCAATCTCTGACCGAGACACACACTGACAGACATGCACACATTCTGACAGGCATACAGTGACAGGCACACACTCTCTGACTGAGATACTTACACATATTTTCTCACACACTCACAAATTGCTATTTTTAATTAAATCCACCCAGCCTCCCTACCTTTGGGAGAGCTGAGTGGATCTTTCCCTGGCATCCAGTGTGTCTCCTCAATCTTCCTGCAGTTTCTCTCTGCTCCCCTGCGCACTCTCTGTAGTGATGCCGGGGCCGGAGCGTCGTCATGTCACTAAACAGCGCAAAAGGGAGCAGAGAGGAACTGCAGGAAGGTTACTGCTCCCTCATGTGCCGCCTCAATGCTCCCCGCGGCAGCTGGCTTTAGTGTTTCCTGAGCGGCTTAGCAAAGGGCTGACAATGCCAGGTGCCAGGGTGAAATGTCTAGTTGCCACTATATATAATATAATATTTGACAGAGTCCTTGAAATCAGACTAACCAGCTTTATGCCAGGTGTACAACAGCCGTAGCCAAAAAAACATATATATGCAAAACAAAGGCTGGCACTCACGGTCTTTGAAGTAATTAAAATATCAAATCTTTATTGAAGTCTATCTATAAAATATCAACGTTTCAGCCCTCGTTCCGGGGCTTTCTTCAGGATCAGTGATCATCATTGATCCTTAGGAAAGCCCCGGACGAGGGCTGTAACTTCCATTATTCCATGTAGTATGTGGTAAAGCAAGTGTTGTGTATGATTAGTTGTGTGGCATTATAGGCATTGTGGGGTCAAGCAGAGCTGCCATGTTAACTCATCTCTGTTTACTCTGAGGCCTATCGTAACCAGTCCTGACTATCACGGTAGTATTTCTTTCTCAGGTGTGTCAACGTCACTTTCCTTCATCAGTTAATCCATTGTAATAACCTTTTTTGATAATTAACCATGCCGTATTTTTAAATGCAGTCTTGGTGGTGTTCTTATCAGAGACACTGATTTCCGTCTTCATCCAGTTCTCTAAACGCGATTCTCATATGCTGAAACGGCCAATACTCTGCCCTGATTGTTAACTAACAATGTGTGCAATTAGGACTGTAAAAATAGACATGTTTGCCTTCACGACGCTGCAGTCTTACGTTGTTTTAACTTGTCTGAGCAAAGTTTAATTCATGGCTTGACCCCTTGTAACTGTTTATATCCAGAAACTTAAAAATAGATATTCCAGTTGTTAAGAATTACTCGATGAAATAGGACAATAAATGAAATGAGGGGTCTGGTTGTAGAAACAGATGTTTGTGCTTCCATTTGGGAAATTAGCAGAGTATCCCTCCTAGTAATTATTTTAGGTTTCACAAATTCTAATTGTAGAGTGCAGAGGAATCCTTCAAAGTGGACCAATTATGCACAGACACCATAAAATCTATACATTGTACCGTCAAAATCTTTGCTAAATCTTAACGTGGAGTTTTTGGACTAAGGAACCG
The DNA here is from genome assembly GCA_933207985.1 of Pelobates cultripes. Lineage (NCBI taxonomy): Eukaryota > Metazoa > Chordata > Amphibia > Anura > Pelobatidae > Pelobates > Pelobates cultripes. The sequence continues at coordinate 278,481,552 of OW240915.1, read as the reverse complement.
TATACTCATCCCTGTCCGGCGCACCCATAATTCCTTGGTGCGTCTTAGGCTTCTCTGGTGCATTCTACGCGCATGTACAATTCATATATCTTCTTGAGGCAAATATAAATTTTTTAGAACTGTAGCTAACATAACATACTGACTTATCAAACGGTCCTTCCATACTTTTTGTGCATTACGGAGATAATGTGTTAAAATATATATATATATTCAAGATACTTACCACTTAATATCCAGTGTTTTCCATGCATCCTCAGGGCTCGCAGAGAACAGTCATCAACGTTTTCCCCACCCCCTCCGATTGTTTTATAGTTTGCACATCCCATAGACTGCTATGTAAAATTACATTTTATCCTGCTCCAGCAGACTCAGATTGCCAGTGCTTTCATTCATTAAAATATTAAGCTACTCGGCAAAGTAATATATGCCATGCATGCATGAATGTAAACATGCAGAATAGTTTAATGCATATTGCCCATGCCCAACACAAATCTAATAGGTGGAGGTGCAGAGTGCTGCCTGGGCTGTTTATTTAGATTTATACACGTTTCTCTATGACCTCCAGGTTTATACATAGCAACAGAGGTAAAGAAAGGCGCACTGCGGCTTTACAAGACACATACAGACATTTATAAAATGTATCTCTGTACCCCATGAAAATGTTGAGAAAGATTATGAGATAAAAATAAAACATATACCTACTTACAATGGAAGGGTGAATATGTGCTTTACAAGGGAAATGTCATCCGTGTCATGTAGGTGATGCCTTTATATTTTATTTATATATGCATTTGTTCAGGTGGAGCAGTAATGAATTAGGATGATAATAAGGAGTACATACCGAAAAAGTCACCCCTGCCGCTCTGTATGCATGGACAGTTATGACTATCTGGCCTGCCAAGCTGCTTGTCATGCATGCGCGACTGACCCTTCGACTTTTTGGGGACTTGGGACACCACCCAAGTTTTTATATATTTGTATTCCTAGTGAAATATTTTCTAAATAAAGTTATTAAAAGACTAACATTCAAGGAATGTTATTCTAAGTTTCCAGGCAGATCTCTTTCAGTCTTATTATTTGATGGTTTGGATATTATTTAACATGCCATTTGTATGCCTATGTAGTTAGGTGAAAGGAAGCATTGCTCGTGGTTATATTGTTTTATTTAACGTGTTCATTTACAAAGTTTTTTTGCTAAATAAAATGTGCATCAGAATCCAGTTTATTTTGGCATCTCTGTAAAGCAATCTGTAAATCACTTCTTAATGCCAGTATGCATAAATACCACGTTACCTAATGACAAAACAACACTACCTTAGTTGATCCTTGTTTAACATATAGCAAAAACATGTCAAATTAGTTAAAATGATGAGAAACATGTATACAAGGCCCGGAGTACTGGTGCCTACCTATGTCCGCTGTGTATACATGTTATTGGGGGTGACGGGGTTAATAAATATACAGCTTATGAAGGGGATGTGAATGTTTCCGGTCCATTTCAGTTTCCCTAACATGGAGTTCTTTTTCGAGTGCAGTAACCATAGTGTCCCATTGTTCATGTAAAGGCATTTGTTACATGTGAATCCCAGCCCACTCCATAAATCGTTCTAAAGTCTTCCTTTGCATTGTTTCTGCAAAGAAATGGTGTGCTTTTGAAACCCCTAAACAGCAGTAAGTATGATCACTGGCACATAGTCCGCAGATTAGTTCCAGAGTCTTTACATTGGTAGCCTTGAGTGTAATGTTCATGCTAGAAATATGTCTTTTAAAGAGAAAGTATGTCTAAAACTATTTTTTTTTTTTTTTATTTGTCCCAGAAATGTGAAAGGAAGAAATGTTTAGTATAGATATACAATACATGGAAAATAAACCTGTCCCAAATAACTTACCAAAAGTCAAAATATAAGATGTGAAACACGGTAAGTGATTTTTATAAATATTTGGGATGTCGTTAACCGTTGTTATTGGAAACGCTGGCATCCTCCCATTTGCCAATGGTTTGACAACTTACTTGGCATCCACCATGGTGACGGAAGCTCCTGCTTTCATTAGCTCTGCTGCAGTGAGCCCTCTTGGGCCAGCTCATTGGCAGAGCGTGTGAGCTGTGCATGCTCAGCCAATGAGTGTCTCGCTGCACTGCCAGGCTTAGCTCAATTCAAGATCTTCTGGGAGCACATGAGTGGGTTCCTGGTGGACCCAGGTAAGTTGTCAAAATATTTTCAAACTCTTTGATTACTTAAGAAATACACAATGGTAGGCGGAGCACTCAAAGAATCTGTAAAACAATCGTCATATGGCTCGCATGGGAAGTGCTGTGGGACTCTTAGTAGGATGTCCCCGTTCTTTCTGTTGTTCTCTTTCTAGTGTCTCCAAGTGGTGGTTGTAGAGATGATCCAGACAACTCTTTAGTCAGAGAAGGTATACTTTATTTGATTCAATAAAATAAATAAAAGCAAATAGGTGGAAATATCCCAAAAAGTGGATTAATAGGTCCTTGGATATTGCCAATATTAGTCCGAAATGCGTTCTACCCTGTACCTAGGTCTTTTTCAGTCGGTATGTATACTTCCGGGTTTGTTGACCGCTTTTAATATCCCATCAGGTTAGCATCTTCCGATTTCACTTCCTGGTTCTTGGAACGCAACATGCGTTTCACATTTGCTTGCAGCCATGGTTTCGCCGCGTCACATGATAAAGTTTACCACGCTATGCATGGGTTTCTAGAGGTGTTTCCTTTCCGTCATTCTGTGGGATGTGTCTTCTGTTGGAACGCTCTATGCGTTCCACCGATTTATAGTGTTAGTAGATGGACGCTCCAAGGATCTCTCTCAAATTGTCGATACTGTGATGTGTGTATTTTTTCACTAAAATCACTTTGTCGCAAATGTATGACATTTTGGAAAAGCCTTAGTTACTAAGGGTTAATATTACAAGAATTTGTAATAGCATAGAAAGCAGGGACTGACTGTAAGATTGCAGCCAGTTTGTTCCTGCTGTGTCTGAGAATCTTTATGGTGGGACTCTGGAAAAATGCACAAATGAAGGATAAAGAGTAGTAAATATTATTTGTATTTATTTGTATTTCCTTTCTTTATACATATTTTATTATATTAAAATGGGTGGAAATACCCACTGTATATTTAAACATTCAACAGGGTCTATGAAACATCATATAGTTTATAATATCGTCTCTGATTAAAGTGGAACTGTCAAAAATAAAAAATGAACTATACCCTGTGTAACTTTTCCTAAACCAACAGTGTGCTCTGCCCCCACCCCGTATGGCATTGAAAGTTGTAAAAACCATTTAATCATCCAATTCCATTGCCAAAGTCCCTTGGCGCTGGTTCAGTCTCCGCCTCCTCTGTCAGCGTCGATGGGGAACCCCTCTGCTTTCCTAGGGGGATTGGAAGACGGACATCCTCATGGACAGCGTGAGGTTGTCCAACATAGTTTCATGGAGTTAAAGGAACCCTGTAGGCACCCAGACCACTTCAGCTCATTGAAGTGGTCTGGGTACAGTGTCCCTATTGTACTTAGTGCTGCAATGTTAAACATTGCAATTCCAGAGAAACTGCGATGTTTACGTTGCAGCCCTAAGTCTGCATCCAGTGGCTGACTTGACGCTCTGCATGAGGACATCCAGCGTCAAATTTTTCCCCATTGATTCAATGCTTTGCTATGGAGAGGTCTAAAGCGCACGTGGCATTAGCGCACTAGCACCTACTAGTCACAGGACATAGGAGGAGGTGGTGGATCAGGTAAATAAATAAAGACCCTTTATTCATGTCAGTGGGGGAGGGGGAAGGCAGAGGGAGCTATAGTGCCAGGAGTACAGCTTTGTATTGCTGGCACTTGTAGTATCCCTTCAAACTCAGGGAAATCGCAGGAAGCGCCATTAGTGGTTGTCTAACACACAGCCACTAGAGGCAACCTTAACCCTGCAATATAAACATTAGTTTCTCTGAAACTGCAATGTTTTATATTGCAGGGTTATATGGACAGGAACACTGCACCCAGACCACTTTAATGAGAAGCAATGTTCTGGGTGTCTACATGGTCCCTTTTATACTGCTTAATGGAAATAAACCATTCATAGCAGGACCTCTCGCGGGTGGCTCCTCTCCTATGGAATAGCTTGCCTACTGCCATCAGACTCTCCCCTAGTCTTCAATCATTTAAGAAGGGCCTTAAAACCCATCTCTTCAGGAAAGCTTATGGCCTCCCAGAGTAATCTCTACCTTACATACCTGTCTCCTGCTCTCTCCTATGGGACAGTGCTTTGCTCTCTCCCCCAGCTCTGCTTCACTCCTACTTGATATTTCCTGTCCTAATGTTTCTAATACCCCACCTCCTATAGTCTGTAAGCTCGTTTGAGCAGGGTCCTCTTCAACCTATTGTTCCTGTAAGTTTTCTTGTAATTGTCCTATTTATTGTTACATCCCCCCTCTCATAATATTGTAAAGCGCTACGGAATCTGTTGGCGCTATATAAATGATAATAATAATAATAATAATAGCAGAGACATTTTGTTTTATTTTCCTATGGCGTTCTTTCTTTAAAGTTGGTGGTTGATACTGGTAATACGCAGCTATGAACACTAGAGAGCAGCATATCACATGAGGTATTGAATGTATTAGCCTGTTATGTGAATCTCATATATACCTGCCATCTATTGTGCAAGCCTAGGCAGCATAGAATAATAATTTCATTTTGTACTGAACTTAAAAGTTATGGACTTTTAAGTAGATTACAATGACTGTCTTATGTGTAATGCAAAAAAATGTCACTACGTTGAAACCAATAAAATGTGAGATACATATCACTATTTGGAGACATTCTTTTGCATGCATATAACATTTTGACCCACATTCTACATATAAATATGTGGGTATTTAGTTCACCAGTCTCTTTAATATCGTGCACCAGAGTTTTTTCACTTAACTGCAAGTTTTGTTGACATGGTAACTATTGGCTAAATGATCACATCTAGAATATTTCCCCCAACTCCTCTATTTTCACCCAAATTTCACAAGTCTGTTTCATCAGTTACCTTAACATGCGTTTCAGTGGATAGATCTCCGTTTTTGTTCAGAATGAGGGACTCTTTGATAGGTGAGGCAATTGCAGATGTTTGAGCATTAGCACATCATGGTTAAAAATGCAACAACAACAAAAATGTTCCACTAGTTGATATACATTTATTTAATGCACGTTATCTATCCCTAGTGGTGAATAATTTCAGATCTGTGCTACAATGTTATGTTTCCACATTTGTTGTAAATCCCCATCTATTGTAGCAGTGACCTGTTACCAGACCGAGAGAGGAGTCTATTGATCCTGACCCTCTTATAACTTTGAATTGTACTAACAAACTATAAATTACTACAGCAGAACTTATAATGTGCTCATATTGTGCTGCTCTTGACCATAGTGCTTTGCTGTTGGAAAAGAAAGAAGAACGAAAAAGGGTTAAAGTATTATTTGCCCCATATATTTTAAATATACCTGCTAATGTTCTTAATGCTTTTGTTTTAAGTCTCCTGCAGCTGAAACTGGTTTGTAATTGAGAGTTTTACCGCTGTTGCTGGGCCTCAAATCATCATTTTATTTTTTTTAGCAATAAAGTGACAAATAAATTATATTCATGGTAAGTTTGGGCTCCCAAGGCAAACACCTGCGCAAGCTGATAATGAGGATGGTGCTGTATGTGATCAATCCATCACTCCTTCTCAAAACATAATATCAAAGACGCCGCATTCCCCTGCAAATCCTGGTACTTACTTCATCTAAAGTGAGGATGTAAAGCACCCAACTTGATTATTAACCAGATGATACCTTGTCAAAAGCAGGAAATGTTGGGATTTTAAATATCTTCTCATTTAATCATTTCTGTTTTGTGTATTTTTATAGTTGTTACCAGTTACCAGTGGTTTATTCTTCATTGTAACAATAGGTAGACACAATGTTACAGCAATACTGCACCCAACAGGGTGTGATGTATTCTTGTACACAGAAAGCTGTCCATTCTTCAACAGATTGTAAATGGTTACACCAGCCAAAAAAAGTGTTTTGTAATAAAACGCTGTTTTTGGGTAGAGTAAACCCCTCTTGTCCTCTGCTACCCCCAACACACACTTTAAAAAAAAAAAAAAAACGTTAAAACTTACCTGTATTCTAGCGCCAAGGCCAAGTTCTACCATCCTCCTCGGCTGATGGGAATCCATTGTCAGCATGGTGACATATGTACAGTATGCACAGAATTGACATTAGCCAGCCTGGAGCTCTTGTTCCAGTATGGCAACTGACGCCCCAATGAAGCTGCCGGAGGCGGAGATACATTTCTATAGCAACCTGAAAGCTGGCTTTTTTTTTTTGTGGAATGGCTTCAAAAAATTTGCATTTACCAAAAACAAAATACACTTTGCACCAAACAAATCTCTGTTATGGGTTTGTAAAGGGATCTGATTTTCCTCTACTGAAGATCACTCCAACCAGGAACTGGCTGAGGACAATTAGACAGTTAATGGTCTCACGTGGCTTACCCGGTGGGCAATCCGTAAGAATGTGCACATTCTCAGAGGAAAATCATGTGCAGCATAGACTCTTACAGAAGCTAATTCACTTAATAAAAATGAATAGAACTTCCATGCTCTAGAACAGGCATAGGCAACCTTCGGTACTCCAGATGTTTTGGACTACACCTCCCATGATGCTTTGACAGCACTATTGGTGTCAGAGCATTATGGGGGATGTTTTTCAAAACATCTGGAGTGCCGAAGGTTGCCTATCCCTGCTCTAGAACGCGATTCTCAGTTTTTGTTTTATTTTTAAATTCTCTTCTGACACATAGGGCGCACAACCTCCTTTATCTCCATAAGATAGTAAGCTTTTTGGCCGACTTCCTAATCAGGATGCTACAAATGATGCTTTTTGTGTATGACAACTTTTCTATTCTTTCTGTACCTGTATTTCTAATGACATAGTTAATTACAAGAATACACTGCGCTAGTCAAAGGTACAAAGGAGAATAATGTAAAATTGCTTATCTTCATTTAACATTTTAAGAATTCTTTTAAAACTAATTTATTGAATTTGTCATATCCAGTAGACAGACCATCTGAATTATTAGATTGTTTTGTTTTTTTACAGCATACTTTATCCTGCAATCATTTACTATAGAGCACCAATCCTCTTTGTTTTCACTCTGCCTTTGACCTTTTTTCCGTGCCCTAGGGTAGCAATTTGCTGTTCTGTCTTGCTTGTGCTCTGAAGGTTAAAGTTATTTGTCTGCGGTATGAAATGAATGATATTGATATGTTTTTAACATTACCTGGAGCTGCTTTGCATTGCTCATACTCTGTGTTCAATGAGAAGATATTTCTCTGTAGGATCATGCCTACGTAATCCTAGTCAGCTGTGTTCTCCCTACTTTGCTTGCACCCTAATTCACATACCTTCAAGCTGGCGTAATGTCCAGATTTCTTTTTAGAGTTGAATTGGTTATCGAAAAATTTCTAGAATCACAATTTCTAAGTCGTGCTGTATCATATGTGTAAACCAAATCGTAATTTTCTTCTTGTAAACCCTAGCCTGTCAAAATTGAAGTGATATTGTACAGCGCTACGGAATCTGATGGCGCTATATAAATAATAAAATAATAATAATATGGGTTTTTAGCAAACACCTTACAAATAAGACTTGTTACGTAGTTCTGTCCATACAAACCACAGACAACATACACATCGAATGTCAATTCTGTCCTTGAAATCAAAACTTTTCATGTGTTCATTTTATGCAGAACTGAGCATTATGGGAGATGTAGTCTATAGAGACCTAGAGCACTGAGGTTGCGGCAGTATGTACTATAACAAGATTACTGGATTCTGATGTTTGTGTATTACCTGCCCTATAATGCCAAACTGTAGCATGTAATGTATAAGATATTTAAAGGGGAATTTGTTGTTTAGTGAAATCAATGCTGCCTTGGGTTATGACGTAATCCGTAATCTACATGACCCTTAGTATTTGATGCTTTGACCCACCCCCCACATGTAAGTAGTCAAACAGTTTGCTAACATCACTGCATGAGCTAAATGCATCGGTGCAGGTCTTAACTCATTGGCTGAGAGCAATCAGCTAACACTCTTGTGATGGCCCTGCACGGAATAGTTTAGCAGAGGAGAGCTAGCAGAAGCGCCTTATGGGAACTTCCAGCTCTCCATATAGGAAGTGAAGGGCTACAGCGCACTGTTTGTTATAGTTATGGTGCTTGGAATGTACCTTTTAATTATTGAATTATTGAAAATGGTGATGATCGGTTTGTTTGTTTATTTTAGAGAAAATATCAGTGTGTTCCTTGTAGCTCGGTGAGAAGTTGACATGGACCAGGGAATTCTACTTTTTCTTTGTGTGTAGAAATGTTAGTTACATTTTAAAACATCTTTGTAGAACAAGTAAGTTTTGTCCTTAGAGGTATCTATTTAATGGCTAATGTCTGCGATTGATAATTGTGCCCACATCCACGGTGTACATACGTTTTAAAACTTTCCCTATATGAGAGATGGCACACCTTAGAGCAACATCTTTTGTGTTGTTCATCCATTTGATAACTTTATTCCACAACAACAGTCCCATATTTCAGCCATCACTGACATGATAAAATGATCCAGTCTAACATCTTACTGTACTACTTGACATTGCTTCTAGAATTCCGGTTACAAACTGCATGAATGTGTGCTCTGGTAACATATCAACCCGTGACTTTAATCGAGCAAGCGAGGAATAGGAAATAAAAAGGAGAAACCGTAATAACAATAAGGAGAATCCCTGCACGCCAGTGGCAGCAGCTCGCTAAGCTCGAACAGCTGCAGCATGCTGTCTGGGATTGTGAGAGCACCTTCCTGACAAGTTCTCAGGCTCAGTTCTAAGGTCAAAGCAGGATTAGGACAGAGAGCCTAGTTTACCCATGCTGACAGCTGCACTTCTCGGGGTCTCTGGTCATGCAGCCTGCCAGCACAGAAGCAGACATGTCCTGACCGGACCAACCTTAGCTGCACCATTCCATTTGGATGGTTTACACACTACACTGCTCATTTATAATTGGAACCAGACCCTACACGGCTCAGGGCAAAGAACAGACACTCAAACGTGTCAGGTTAGCATCCTGCCATCTGTCAGCCTGTCCTGTTACCTGGTACAACGAATGGCACGTCCCTGGCTTGACGTTACACAGGGTTAATGAGCAGGACTGTGGACGTCTAGCAGTTGTGGGCAAAAACTCCCATCATACCAAGTCAGTCGGTATTTATAAAACAAACCAGTCGGCACCAACCGCAACCACTCGATTTTGAAGAAAATGTACGCCTAGTGGCTTATTAAAACATTTTGATTAGAAAATGTGTTTAGAATCTTATCAATAAATGTATTTATTATTAAAATTGAACCTAACATATGCATTTTTATTTACGAAATTGAGAAGTCACTTTAGCCAAATTGGAAAACGTAAGTTGCGCTTTCGGTTTGACTACTCTGGCCTTAAATTTGAAATTCACTTTAAATTCACTTAGAATTTTCACTTTAATGAAAGACCCTGATAGTTTTTTGTTGTGCTAGATTTGTTCTGCATTCCATGGTTTTATTAGCAGCAACAACCATACATTTGTTATTGTGAAGTAGCGGTAATTAGTATAGCTCTGTGTCATAGAATGTGGGCTGTTTATAATCAAAGAACAGAAATATAACAGAGAAACACGACTCTTAGAGAGACTTGTTGCAACATAAGATGTGCTTATTTATTTATTTTTGCAAACACGTAGATAAAAATTTATGGTAAAAATATTTAGTGTCTACTGTAATGTGCCAGTCCAGCTAAATCGTCAGATAGTCTGCTGTTTGTTGTGATTGCTGCTGTACTTGTGGTCTGTGGGAGATATAATTCTACAAAAACATGAAAAAATCCTTGTTGATCCCACTTGAATCATCAGGACTATTTTTTTTCACAAGGAAACAAAGGAAATGTAGAAATTATCATTTTTCATAAATTTTATTAACCAGTTCACTATACTCCTTATACATGTAATGCAAGACTGCTCTGAAATAACAGGATTCCCCTTACCCCTCGCTATAAAAATAAAAAGATTTAAAATGCAGTTTAATTTATCCTTTTCTGAAGCGGGAAAGTTGGGATTCTGTGTTGAAATTATTTTATTTTTTATTTTTTTTAAACTGCCTGTTGGTGATGGGTGTTGTAGCTTTTATAAAAGAGCTATGGGGCTACCTTATCCTACCCTAGTCTAGGAGTTGTTCCTGCTCCTCTTCACAGCTGTTGCCATTAAGTAGGGAGGTAAAGATGCCTTTGAGGCTGCCTGTCACTCTCCTGAGTGGGCCTAAAATGTCTGTCTTGTTTTGCTTTCATAATCACATGTCACTCTGCTACGTGGAGTATTTATTGGCTCTCCCACTCTGTAGTATATCAGTATTTTACCGAAAATAGCCCTAGTCGTTTCGGTGGGATCAGCAGGGCTTGCACCTGTATTTCAGTACAGTAAGGGTTGAATGAACAGCCAGCTCATTGTTTTTGGTAATCTGAGAAGGCTCCTGAGGAAACAAACGGTTCTGTATGAGTAATTGATAGCCTGCCTCACTGATTTTCATTGTTGTTGCAAGAAAAAGCCGTAGTTTACAGCTTATTTTGTATTTCGGACACGTGGAGTGCTCTAGTTTAACCTTTTAAATGATTCCATGGTCTCTCCCAGGATTATATAGATTGCACAAGAATGTGCTTTAAACTGGAACAAGCCACGGCTCGCAGCTATATTTCTAAAGATTTTAAAACTACTTTTTTTTCTGTGTTTATTTTCTGAATTATAAACATTTTCATCTTTGTATTTTATGTAGGCATAGAATTTTTAATTTAAAAAACAAACAGAATTTGGACAAATGTGAGGTTGGTGGGAAAAATACTGGGTTTATCTAGGGATATGTATCAATAATGTTGCTATCTCCAATGCTTAGCTGCATTCGTTGGCCCTTTTCAGTCTCTGTGCAATGTTTTATACATTTTTATTGTAGCATTGTTACGTTTCACACTGTCTAGAGAATGCCACATACAGGATGGTGGGAATTAGTGCAATAAGTTGATCTAAACCAGGGCTCAAGTCCCACTTCACTAGCCAGGCCTAAAAATTACTCACCACCACTTACAAGACCATGACAAGAGGGTCTGTGTTACACTAACCCTAGTTAATTCCTGCTTGCAATGGCTTATTTTTGTTTCTCATCAGTGGCTAGTGGGCAAGCGGACCATTTGAGCCCTCATTTAACTATAGAGGACTTTTTGTTCCTCAGTTTATACATTGTTTGCAGCAACATTCCTTTGCAGTAATTGGATCAGATTTCGGTTTTCATGCAGCTCGCCCACCGGTACCTATTTCTGGTGGGAAACATTTTACACATAAGCTCGGGCATTAATTGGGTCGCAATTGCTGCTTGTTCCACATGGGAATACTTTTATAAATAACCTCTTTTGTTTTAGGGTTAACACGTATACAGCCAAGAAAAGTGAACCTGTCAATTATTTAGTCTCTGTGCGTTTCGGAGCAGTTAACACATTTGTTGCCTAATGCTTATTGCGGTGTATTGCACGTCCCACTCTCAAGACTGGCGCTACTTTAACAGCAAAATAACAATAAGCAAGTCACAACCGGACACTTTGCTGCATCCTTAACTAATGATTTTATTTATTTATTTCATGACTGCAGACAGTTCACATTTTGATTTGGATAGCAAGGTGAAGGGTCATGAGATTAATTAAATAAAAATCCTAATGCCAGCAGTTTAAGGATTGTTTTAGCATTGTCTCTGCAGTTGGGTACTGTATGTTCTGTGAACAAAATGCTTACACAAGGCAAATTTGATGGTTTCTTACCAGATATTATCTACAGCATTTGTAATCTATTTTAGATGATACTCCCAAAGAATAGATGCATTAAAATAGGCATGCATGTATCCATTGGGGGGTATATCTACTAAACTGTTTTTTTTGGGGGATGGGTAGGAAAATTGAAGTGGTCCTTTCAGTGACAGCAGAGAGCAGGAGAACCTTCTTACAGGTGATTCTCCTGCTCTTTTCACGACCGTTACAATACATGCTTTATGGCTGCAGTGATTATTCCTTTGGCAAGCACACTTTGCTACAGGAGTAAAAGAGCTCAGTTCATACACAGATGTGCTGTCAATGGTGCCAGTGTGTTGGCATCATGAGGGAAGTGTGCCCTGCTTGAGGAAGTGTGGGTAGGATGTTGGTGAGACTGGAGGAAGGAGGGGTGTCATTGCTGGAGAAGGGGGTCTTCATTCATTTCTCTATGTAATTTACTATACTAATTATATAAGGGGTTCCAAGCCTTTCGGCATAGTTTAATTTGTACAGTGTATATTATTATTATTATTGCCATTTATATAGCGCCAACAGATTCCATAGCGCTTTACAATATTTTGAGAGGGGGGATGTAACAATAAATAGGACAATTACAAGAAAACTTACAGGAACAATAGGTTGAAGAGGACCTAAAAGCATCCTGTTGACCTGGTGTTAGTTATGAAGGGCTCTGTGGACGTATCGTATTTGTATTATTTGCGCTTCATATGTAATAATGAATGTGTATTTATGGCATTGCTTCATTGGTTTTTCCAACGTTAACGGATGTTAACGGATAAAACCTTTGGGGACTGAGCTAGGACTGGTGGTTTTCTTAGGGTATTATGGTGTTATTCTCGACTAATAACTTATGTCATTCTATTCTGAAATATGAATAGTGTACCTACTACAGAAAATAAAACAAATATTGTAACTATAAAAAAAAATATGCTGGATATAAAATATACATCCCGGTAATTATGCATTAAAAAAACTATTGTAATTCAATTACAGTATTGGAAAATGAAAACAAATCGATATAAGTGCAGTTTAGCAGTTTAAAACCTGAGCTTATACTACCGTCGTTTTTGGGGTGGCTTCAAGGACTGTAGTATGCATCACCAATGTAAACACAGATTTTAGTTTTGTGTACATATTGGTGATGAATACTACGGTCCTTGAAGTTACCTTTGCATTCTACCAAACCCCAATGTACACTTGTACACTTGTACCCAATGTACACTTGTAAATAGTACAATCACATGGCTCAAAGTGTAAGCTCACCTGCCAATATTGAGGCAAGCCTCTTAGTTGAGTACTATGCTAAAATTTACATTGGCTGTTTTCAAACGCAAACGAGGGTTTACGTTGAAACCTTGCAAAGTAATTAACCCGAAATAGTGAACACATGGGGTTTGTGGCTAAAGCAGTTAGTGATTATTTTTGTTTTTTATTTTTTGGGGGGAGGCGTGAGGGCCTGAGAGATCTGCTGGATCTGTACCTTCTCTGAGCTGGTGGGGAAGTGAATGGCATTCTGTATTCCTGTAGGAATAGAGGAAAATGAACTTGAGCACTTGTCAGTGGATGAATAACCTGAATCAGATGCATGACAAATTAAGAGCCTGGAGTGAATGAAAGAGGTTTAGGTCATATGTGTGAATAAATATCGCCTGCCATTAATACATGAATGAAGTCTCCACGAAATGAATAGATGAATGGTTTTAAGTTAGCTTTTAGTGGATCAGTAAGTATCGGTGCTGTGTGAATAGTTTCGTCACAATCTAAAATCTGAAGTATCGGGCTGTTTCAGGATGTCCTGCTGTTGTCTGAAAACACATTCATGTTCTCACACTTGTTTAGATTGTTTCTGCTGAGAATATAAACAACCTGTGTGCAACATCTGTATCCTTTATTCCACATGTGCCACTTCATGCAAAGTTTGAGTGTTTGTGCATTTTTAGAATTATTTATTTAGCTTAAGTAGTGTAGAAAGAACTGTGTGTTTTACAATTTAATGTGGCTCTGTCTTGTTTGTTTTTAGCAGAATAAATGTCATTAATCAGATTTTGTGTTTTATTTTTCAAATGGTCTCCTTTTATTGTGTAAATGTTGACTATTTTATCTTTGCTATTCATAACTCTTCCTGTTTGCAGTAACATCGTGTTACTTTGCTGTCCTTAGTTGGTCATCAGCAGTAAGATAAATTGTACAGTGATAAAATTGGGGGGAGCCCCCGCTATTTTCAGTAGGTTTGGTACATATTTATATTTGGGGCCCAGCCAGATGCACAGAATAATGCTTACAGTAACAGCACACAGCATTCCAGTGGCATTGAATGGATACAGCATAGTGGCTAATGACGGTGCTTGACTTTAGTGTATATTAAATTACGACTAAAGAACTGCGCTCGAAGTTCGAGTCACTTAAATTTTTTTTTTTTTTTAAATCCTCTAAATTATATAATATGCATGTGTAACTGTATTTACAAGTAGGTGTATTTTAGTATTCTAAATAGAAACTTGGTTCCACTTTCTGATGGTATATTAATATATTAAACATTAAAGGGACACTCTAGTGTTAGGAATACAAACACAAGAGTATTGTACTATCTATTTAGATTAGCTAACCCCAGAATTAATTTAAAAAAAACAAAACTTTTACTTATCTTATTTCCCCCTCCACTGCACCTGTCTTGCCATCACCTCGCCTCCTTCCCCATAGTCAGGCATTGGGAGGCTCCAATCTGCTGTTCTTCAATTTATTTCCGATCTAGTTTTCTTGAAAACATAAGATAACGTAGGGACTAAAGCTGACTCCGTTGGTCAAAGAAAGTCAGACGAAGATAAAATACATAAGTAGTCCCTACTTTATCTTACATTTTAAAGAAAACGAGATCAGAAAGGAAGAAAAGAAGAACAGATTCTGAGAAGAGGAAGAGAAGAGAAAACAATAGGAGAAAGGTAAGTTCAGCATGACAGTGCCGCTTTAAGATGATGGGTTCTGGTGCCGAGTTCCCTTTAAACTTGTGAAGAAACTTAGTACCTATATTTGTGAACAAAATGCAATCTTAAATTGACTTCTAGCACCACAACCACTGCAGCTTATTGTATGCTGCAAGAAGGCTACGGGTGATGTCCCTGTTCTTTTCCTTTGTTGAACACTTTAAAAAAGCAAATCGAAAACTTTCGGAGATGCTGCCTCTTGTATTACGTGCATTTCAATGGTTTTACTAGCTAAATTCTTTATGTTCACAGGACATTACTCCTTGGAAAGACCTTAGTATACTGACATATTTGTGTTTTTTACTTTTCAACTTTCCTAATCTCTTCAGGTACCAGAGAACCCATATAAAATGCTTGCTTTGTTATAATGCCCAAATTGCCCAGCCAAAGTTACACTCATCAGATGCAGACACTTGGTGTTTTTTGCCTAAGTGATCCAGTCCTTTTGTTACATTTTCAAAGCGTTGAATTCCGTGCTTCCTCTGATCAATAGTGATGATGTGCAGACAATCCGGACTACTTGTGTATACACTTAGCAACATCTTGCATACAGCTGCTGTCTCCTGTGTAAGTACAAGATAATCTGGTGAAATTGGATCTGAGGGGGAAAGTTTGTTGTAGCATATTCTGTCCTGCACTCATCACTCCCTCTTTCCTGCAAATACACAGATTGCTTTGATATTATGGTTATGTAATATAACTTGCATTCTTAAAGGGACTCTCCAGTGCCAGGAAAACAAACCTGTTTTCCTGGCACTGCAGGATCCCATGTTGCTGAAGGGGTTAAAATGCTTTCGGTGACTTACCTGAATCCAGCGCCGATGTCCCTCGACGCTGGGTCAGGTTCCGCCCACGCTCCTCCCCCGCCAACGTCAGCTGGCGGGGGAGACTTAATGCATTAGACCTCCCCATAGGAAAGCATTTTTCAATGCTTTCCTACGGGGATTCCGGCAACGCTGGAGGTCCTCATGCATAGCTAAGAAGCCGGAAGTCCCTCTAGTGGCTGTCTGGTAGGACTTAACCCTGCAAGGTAATTATTGCAGTTTATGAAAACTGCAATAATTACACTTGCAGGGTTAAGGGTGATGGGAGTTGGCACCCAGACCACTCCAATGGACAGAAGTGGTCTGGGTGCCTGGAGTGTCCCTTTAATGCATCACCACAGTCTGTTCTGGAGAAGATGGGCTAGAGGCAGGCTAAGGTACGAATTTGGGGCAATACAGATTTGTTTAAAAGTTATCTTGATTTAGAGTTCTCTCTTATGTTTTGGTGTTTGCTTTGATTATTCAATCTGCCAGTAAAGCTTATATATTCAACTAAAGTGTTGGGAATATGATCCTGTATTCCTAACCTTTTTGTATCCTTGCCCATTGTTTGATATTGGTCCCTGTGTGTGTGCAATAAATTTTTTAACAGATTTCTTCCAATCTTTTTTTCCAGCGGGAGACTGCATTGTGTCCCTCTGTGCTTCCTGCATCATTGTTAGTTCAATCCCATGCCCCTCATAAAGGGGCATTGGGGACCTGATTTGCAGTGAGCAGCACATTGAATGAATACTCTCATACGGGGACTTCTGTGTCACATAACAGAGTTTTACTAGCCACTAGAGATGGAATTAACGCTGTGATGTAAATACTAAGTTTATTAAAAAAAAACTGCAATGTTTTACACTACAGGGTTAACCAGGTCCGTCATGCTGGAGAAGCACTTAAAGCCGAATGACGGACCCGGTCCATCATGCGCTAAAGTTAACCCCAGATCGCTGCGGGGTTAATGATGTTGCTGGGTGCCTACGAGTCAGGGCAGACTAGCAACATCATATTATTATGTCCCAGCCCACGTGATTGCTGTGATAGCCAGTCACAGTGGTCACAATGCTGCTGGGATATCAGATCCGCCTCCTTCCACCTCTTGTGGGTTTTGGAAGCGCAGAGAGAGACGGATCGTTGTTACTTTGTGTCCCTGAAGAGAATAAATTGTGTCAGAAAGGGTTCCAAATCCCCTTTACCCTGCTGATTGATCACTGCAAGGAGTGATCAAAATACAGATCACAGTACTTTACTGTGATCTAGTTTTTTTTTTGTTTTTTTTACCCTTTGGTTAAATTTGATTTCTTTTTAGTAACCCTAAGGGATTAAATTTTAATATTTTATTTTTATTAATTTGTGATTTAGTTAGTTTGGGTGGGTGGAATTTAGTGGAAATTGAGGAATTTAGTAATAATCTAGTTAGAGGTGAAAAGAAAAAGTTTAAAAAAATGAAAGTTTATTACCATAGAACACAATGCTTAGGAAGTATGGCGCAGAGGAGGCTTATGCCCTGTTAGCGGCCGACAGTGACGCTGGGGAATTAAACAGTTCTCTGCAAGAATAAACTGCTGGCACTAAAGTACCGCGATAAAAAGGAGGTGTTCATCCCAACCGCCATCCATGGTGAAATGCACTTCGCAAGGTCGCAGTTCGTGGCAGAGGGGAAATTAAACGTGTGCCAGTCTGCATAACACATTACAATCATCATATGGGGGAAGTTGACCTGTCCGATTAACTGATCATGTGAAATACCAGGACATGGTATAAAAAAGTGGGCATATATATATAATGCAGACGGCAATCCACAAGGCCTTTGTAAATTTTAAAAAGGCAAATGCTGAGCTGAAAAGCACCTTTTTTTTCATTTCAGTTTCAGCTCATTACTGGGCTGCTTGAGTGCCACAGAGGAGGGTCATCAGTGGAGCCTTGTTGAAGAATGGAGGCAAGTCACTTCTGCTTCAGAATTCCAAAAACCCCCAGAAATGGTGCAGGGTGTGTTACAAGAGGGGCGCAAGAGCGGGGACCAGTTATTACTATTGGCCACTGTTTTAAAATTTTCCACACCCAGGCGGAATAAGTAGACCGTTTTGGGGTGGGATTTTAGTCATCTGTCTGATTGTTTGGTTACCGAATCTTGGCTCTGTCTTCCGTTTATCCTGTCTTCTCTGATCCTTGACCTCGGCTTGTCCTATCGTTGTTTCGTTTCTCTTTGCGGCTTGTAACTTGACTATCCTCTGCTTGTATAGCCCGGCCATTCTAAGGACCGGCATTACAAGTTTATCTCTCTGTGCTCTCTCTCTTTGTTGTCTCTGTGTTTTGGTTCCCGGAATCCGTGACAGCGTTGCCTGTGACTCAGATGACTGGGTACTACCCCCTAATAATTTTATGCTCAATATTCCCCCTTTCACAGCAAATAGTATGCACTTGTTCATAATTTGAATTGATGAGCTGCTTATATTTAAAAATAGGTGTGGCCTTTGAGAGGTAATTTGCAATCAGGAGCTGCTAAAACGAGACATAAAGGACCGTTTTCCTGGCACTATAGTGCCCTGAGGGTGCCCCCACCCTCAGGGTCCCACTCCTGCCAGGCTGAAGGGGGTTAAACACTCACCTTTCTCCAGCACCGGGCTCCCTCGGCGCTGGGGACTCTCCTCCTCCTTCGGTCGTCATCGGCTGAATGCGCATGCGCGTCAAGAGCCGAGCGCGCATTCAGCCAGTCCATAGGAAAGCATTCTCAATGCTTTCCTATGGATGCTGGCGTCTTCTCACTGTGAAAATCACAGTGAGAAGCGCTTAAGCGCCTCTAGCGGCTGTCAATGAGACAGCCACTAGAAGCTGGATTAACCCATTTGTAAACATAGCAGTTTCTCTCAAACTGCTATGTTTACAGCAGGCAGGGTTAATCCTAGATGGACCTGGCACCCATATCACTTCATTGAGCTGAAGTGGTCTGGGTGCCTATAGTGGTCCTTTAAGCCCAGCATCCACTTTTAAAAAAAAATGAAATTGGTGTGTCTCAAATGTACCCCTTCAACATCCACGTATCCCTGAAAAAGGTACACATGGGGGTATTGTTGTACTAAGACAACATAGCTGAGCAACATATTAGTTGTTATACTGCCGTAGCACACATAAGGATTACAAAATATACAGTAACATCTCCAAGTGTGTGTCAAAAAGGCAGAAAAAATGCTAATTGCAACTAGACTTGGTACAAACTGGCAAAAAAAATTATCGTACACCAAGGTTTAAAATATGCGTTTTAAAATACCCTGGGGTTTTTTAACAGTCAAACTGCTATAATGCCCCAAATTGAAACATGGGCCCATCAATTCCGTCTCTCAAAATTCTACAATAAATACTGAAATGGACAGGTCTCCAATATGGCACTGTAGCTTCACAAAATAGTGCCAAAGACATTCATAGGGTGTATCATTTTACTCAGAAGACTCATCTGATCATCATTTTGCGGCTTTGATCATAGCGGCACATATCAATTATATAAAATGCCCAGCAAATATGTTATCCATATGTAAAAAATGCCCAAAAATTGTTTTTTTACCACATGCTTTGACATATATTGGTGAACAAATAGGGGCATGTTAAGGCACAATATGCACCATATGAGATACCCTGGAGTGTCTACTTTTACAAATGGTAGGCCTTTGTGGTTTGTTTGTTTTTGAATAGTTAAACTGCTATAATGCCCCAAATTGAAACATAGGACCATCAAATCCATCTTTCAAAATTCTACTGTAAATACTGATATGGACAGGTCTCCTATATGGCACTTTAACTTTATGAAATACTGCCAAAAACATACAATGGGGGTATCATTTTACTCAGCAGATGTAGCTGAACACAAAATGAAGTTTTGTACAGGAGTAGCACACACCAACTTTACAAAATACACATGAGAAGATCTTTGTTATAAGTTTGGGTGTCAAAAATTTAAAAAAACCCCCACAATTTTACCCCAATATTTAGGAGAGATTGGCGGCGAAATGGCAAAAGGTGTCAAAATAACCTTAGGACAATAACCTTTGATGTCTATTTTATATAAATATATACTTTTGTGTGGCAAATTTGTTTTCTTTTATGGCTATTAAGCTTAAAGACAAATATACCAAATTCTAAAATCGCTCCACATTAAAATTTTATTTTACTCCTTGTGCTTTGTGACCTGGAGCTACCAAAAGAAAATCTTAAAATCCCAGACACATTATATATTCTGTAAATCAGAACAACTAAATTAATTTCTTTGTAATTACTTTCCTTAACCTGCACTAATTATTCACACATTATTATTGCAAAAGCTGTAAAAAAAAAAAACCAAAACGATATATTAACTTTTAAATAAATTTAAATTAGTAAAATGCAAATTGCAGTTGAACACAAACAGCCAAAAATGCAAAAAGTGCAAGACATGCTTTTGAAGCTGTGTCCTTAAGGGCTTAAAAGGAGAGGACCACAGCACGCAGATAACTTAATGAAGTGGCCTGGGTGACTTTAGTGGTCCTTTAACAAAGGAAAGATGTGGTGTTTTCCGTAGAAAGTGGAGAGCTACAAGAGGGCATGACTTGGTATTGGAGAGGATAACATACTTTTGTGCTTTGTTTTTCTCTCTGAAAGACTTGTAGATACATGTAATTGCTATCCCAGCAAACATGGTATCATTTAATAAAATAGAATAATTGAATAAGTGTTAATTACAGCCGTTGACACCAGTACAGTGTTATTTGCTCTGATTTTTGATGAAAACTGGAGAAATGAAAACATTTTAACAAAATTATTTTTGTATTGTGTGTTATTAAAGGGACAAAAGATCTGTTTTTTGTTTTTTTAATAATGCGTGGCCGTGTATATTGATAGAAACTAATAAACTGTAGGATGTAATGTATATTAATAGAATTATGAAACCCTCAATTGCTATGATATGGAATAAGGGAGACCTTGACTGTTCATCTGCTGTAACCTCCAAAACTCATAATGTTCAGTGAGCATAGCATTTCACAATGTACATGACATTACCCATGCACAAGGATCTCTTCCACAGACTCTGTTTTGCACACGTGAGTGTGCGCGCCTTTTTCCAGCGCCGAGACTACCTCAGTGCCACTCACCGCTCAGCTTCTCGCGATGTCATCGAGGAGGCATTGCTTCCTCTGACATATCCCCGGACATATGTTTAATTTGTTAAAACTCTGGATTGTAAGCTTTTTCAAACAAGCTCCTCATCAACCTATTGTTCCTGTAACATTTTGTATTGGTCTCATTTATTGTTAAATTTACCCCTTTATAATATTGTAAAGCGCTGCGGAATATGTTGGCGCTATATAAATACCAAAAATATTGTAGATATCTCATGATAAGATTAGCAAGCTTTCAATTTTTTATTTATTTATTTATTATTTTTTACTGACGTAGGCCAGTGTGGACCCGATCAAATCATTCTATAAAACAAACAAATTCATATAGCAAACCAGAACTTCAGGAATACTTTAGAGATAGGGAGAAACGCATTTCCACACTTTGTCTATCCTTTGAATTTGTGCCTATATTATTTTGTGATTTAAAAAAAAAAAAAAAAAACATTTTTAATTACCAGTACCTTGTTTCAGCTCAGGTGAAATTAAAAGGAATTTATTTGCTTAATTTAAGAATTTGGACTAATAGTAATTACCTTTTTAGTGTGTTTCAATTATTTACTAGTAATATCCAATCGATCTCACAAAAAATTACATTTCTGAAGACGGATAAGATTACCCTTTACAAAACAGCTTGTTTCTGATTGTGGATATTTGACTGTTTTGATTACCTATCCATGGCGATGAGCAAACGTTTCCTCTGCGCAACTTTCCCTCCGTTTTATTTTTCTGTGAGAAAACTTTGCTAACAATCCTTTCCACCCTCGAGAGGGCTGCGGATTGCTTGCAGTGTCAATACATCTCAAGAAGCCTTTGTGAAGTACAATACACCTCCCTGTTCTTTTCTCAGTAGAGGCGGTAGAATTTCAGTCACTATTTCAGATGCAGATAATACCTTGTTTGGAGAAGTTTGTTTGAGGGAGGAAAAAAAAAAGTGGTTTAAATTTGAGTGAATTATCACCTAGGATGGCTGGCTGCGTGTGTGTGTTTGTGCCAGCAATACGATACTGTGGGAAAGTCTCTAGCCACCTTGGAAGATAATGAGAGACACACATACAATGGGCTATGTTCATTGCATTTGGTTTTTAATAGGTACCTTGGATATTTCAGCCTGAAGATCATGGCATTGTAGAGGCAATATGTTGTCTACTGGATCCAATATATAGCTCCACGCTCAGGATGTCTCTTATAGATCATCCTGTTATTCTGTTAAAAAGATTGTTTCCGTCATCACAATTTCAAAATCTTTTTAGATTTTCTCATAATATGGGATATTTACTATGGAAAAACAATGGCACCATCTACCACGAAAAATTTAATTCTGCTTGTTGTGTTTAAGTTTTTATGACCACTA
This sequence comes from Pelobates cultripes, assembly GCA_933207985.1. NCBI lineage: Eukaryota > Metazoa > Chordata > Amphibia > Anura > Pelobatidae > Pelobates > Pelobates cultripes. Next base: position 278,459,323 of record OW240915.1, on the reverse strand, counting down.
CATATAAGGCTATTGTAATAGTTCAAAACATTAATTCAGATTCTCCCCTCCCCATCACTCTTGATAGAATGTTTTGATGTGGTTTTGGTACTTGTTGTGCCCTACCCATTTAAATACAATCAGTTATAATATATCTCTATATATTATAGTCTACACTCTTTTTTCTGCACTTTATTTATCAATTGATCCGGTGCTCTCCATATTTTTATGTAATGTTTTTGTGTTTGATAGCCTTTCGTTTTAGAATAATATGTAGTGCCATTTTTTTGTGGTGTCGTTACTATTCAAATTCACTCTGGGTATCATTTTGATCTTATTCACTTTTCTTGTACACCAGTGCTGAAAATATTGGCACATTATAATGAAGCTCTAATACTAGTGTGACGTTATCCATCCTTATAATAAATGTAAAACAACTTTCATGTAGAAGTCCATCAAGGTTCCGTGTGCACGTATTCACTTCTAATAAAGAAATAGCAGTCCCTCACAATATTGTGCTGGTTCCTGCTTTATTTCCCGTGAAACTTTTTGAATAACTCAATGATCCAAATTACTTCTTAATGTCTGTATGAACATGGCATTCAGTAAACCACAGCAGTATAGCCTGGTGATTAGGTGGCGGTAAAATATCCAATCCGCGTGTTTGCCATACTGTGCTATTTATACATATTGCAAAAAGATTAGTGCGGAGACGAGTCTCTGATGAATGGTTAAATTAGCATAAAATACAAACTCCCATTAGAAATCTGCTTTACCTTAGACCTGTGGTTTCCTTGATAGTATTTTGAATGCTTTTTCAATTTTTAATTACCTCTTTTGTCTGATGTACACTGAATAGTTCATTATCACGTTAATTGTGTGTGTTTCATTCATGCCTGTCTAGCGTCAGTTTTCCCAGGGCACCCTTCATATCTAGATGGAACTATAATGCAAGCTACACTTGGAATCATTAACCATGATTGAAAAATGGCTTGTCAGATTGCATCTACTAATCCACTGCAAACAGGTAGTTTATTGAAAGAACACTAGCAGTTAGCCGGCTTAGCACACAATTTATTACACAAACAATTGACAACAAAAGCCCAAATGTTTCGGGTACCTATGTCGCTGAATGACTGTGTGTCCGTCTCTTCATGGCCCACGTATGCCAATATATTTTAGCATTTTAATGATTAAGCCTTTAGTTCAGGACACCAGCGCCTCTCTACTTTATATAATTTAAAATACTCATAACCATTTGTCCTGCCTTTTACCAAGAATTATATACATACATGCATACACATAGATACCCTCTCAAATCTGCTGCTTCTGGGTTGGGATCTAAAATAGCATTTCCTATCCATTAAACAGCTCAGTTTCACCCTTTCGAGACTCTTCACTGTGCACTGTTTTAGAGTCGGAATCTCTCTTATAGCAGTGAGTGAAGTGTTACGTTGCGGAAATATCAAAACTTCAAGGGACACTATAGTCACCAGAAGAACTACAGCTTAATGTAGTTGTTCTGGTGAGTATAATAGTTCCCTTCAAGCTTTTTTCATGCAAACACTGCCTTTTCAGAGAAAAGCCAGTGTTTACATTGCCCCTAGGGACACCTCCAAGTGGCCACTCCTTAGATGACCACTGCAGGTGCTTCCTGGGTCAGTGCTGCCAAAAAAGCAGCCCTGATGTTCAGCGTCCCCACGCTCTGCATGGAGACTCTTTATTTTTCATACAGAGATGCATTGATTCAATGCATCTCTATGAGGAGGTCCTGATTGGCCAAAACAGCATTCGGCCCGCCCCCGTGCCGATTTTAGCCAATCCAATGCTTTCCCAATATGAAAGCATTGGATTGGCTAAAAATCTTCCATTTTGATACTATACTACTGTACACAGCTGAATGTATAGTAGAGATAAATAAAAACTGTGGATTACTACTTTTTAAAAACTATACCTCCAAATAAAACATTTTTTTTTGTTTTCATGTTTTCATTGGAGGTATATAAAAACAAAAAGAAAAAAAAACAAAACGCTTGCACAAGCTGCAGGTTAAAGTGGCACTGTCACCGAATCACGTTTTTTTTTTTGTTTTTTTTTTATTATTTTTGTTGTGCTGGTGGTTACAGAGTAATAACAAACGCCACAACAGCGTAATTCAAGTTTTGCAAAAGACAGACAGTGGCATGGTTATTCGCACATTTTTCTTTATATATATTTCAAGCCTAACTAAAACAACGTGTTATCAGGGTAGGGTTAAGTAGTCGCTATGTAACAATGCTAGGTTAACTATGCTAGTGGAGCTATAGCGTAAAAGCACATTATGCTGTGTAGTGGTAGCTGGATAATGCGTGGTTCACAGATAGATTATGCTATTGCAGATTGGCTAGTATGCATTAGTTAAGGACTGATTTGCTACCCATGTACTAGGTAGAATAACTATTTTAGACTATGCTAAACAGCTGATAAACATGCTAAAGCTTGTAATATGTTCACTGGGGTCTTGGGTGGCATGCCGTCCTTTAAGCTTTGCAGTCCCATTTGCGTGGCATGGTTGGTGCAATGTCTCTTCATCCTATGCCTTCCTTCAGGAAGCGGCAGACGCCCTGCAGTGGGTCTCGGCTTTCCGCTGCTGTGTGGATGACAGTGAGGGCGTCCCTCCAGCCCCAGGCTGTTGTGCAGTCCTGCATCCTTTGGCCACAAACTCGGTTACCTCTAGGGCCCGTGTTTACTCCACTTTCGGGAGTGACGGAGGTTCTGGTCCTCTGTTTTTTGCGGTGCTTGCGTCTCCGTAAGTGTGGGCGATGCTTTCGTATGATTACCCCTGTGGTCTGCAGCCTGGGTGGACCATGTCTTGTATGGGTAGTTGAGAGGTGAGGTTTGGTGCCCTAGGGTCTGCCCCCCGTATCCCGCCGCTTGCGGCTCGTCTCACCTGCCATCCGTGAGTTAAGTGTGTCGCTTTGAGCCGCCAGCTGCCTTTCTCTGAGGTTGTCCCAGAAGCAGGTGAAGATCTCCTCCAGACGCTGCAGGAGGTCCCTCTGAAGCGTTCGCTTTGGCAGTATGCCCTGCTCTTGTAGTATGCTTTCAGCCGCCATCTTGGGTGTGCCACGTGTGGGGTTGCATCTCCATACTTTGTGGTCAAGCTTGTGGTTCAGGCTTGGCTGGCTTCTCCAGACGTGCAGTGCAGACCGGGATGACCCCCGCCGGTCCATGGGGGGGGGGGAGGTAAGAATGCTGAGTCTGTGCGTGGCTTTGCCGATGGGGAGAGTGGCCGCCATCTTTGTGTGGGAAAAGGAAGTCCCTGCGGGACACATCATCTGCTCACACTAGATAGCGCTGTGAGATTCCCGCACATGCCCAGTTATACACTTGGGCATGCGAACGGGAATTTCATCTTTCTGAGCCCCCTGTAGCGGAGCGCAAGTTTAACATAGACTTTTTCCGCTGGTATTCCCAGAGTTGCAAAGGATCAAGTAAATTATCAAAGGAAGAACAGCATCTGTAGTAAATAAAATAATCCACGAATATCCCATCACCTTTCCTAAGGAGCAGAACTGATGTTTAATGCCACACACCCTGCTTTTATGCAACTCTCCCACAGAAAATTATACAAAAAATTATACATTCTCCAATCACAAACTGGTTACAGCCCACACATCCCCTTCCCCTCAGCCAGAGAGAGCCCAATTAACAGTACAGTTGAAACATACATTTTCCCCCGTTTTCTGGATGTACCCCAAGACTATGCCATACACCCCTAAATTACATATCCCATGATAGCCCTGATCTGGGTAAGCAACATACTCAATCACCCATATCGGATCAGGGGTTCGGGAATTTCATGGAGGTATTCGATTTACCAACCGCACACGAGGCAGTAGCCGAAAGGAGTTCCATGTGTTTTGGCCTTGCGGTCAGTCTCCGTTCATGAGGTGAAAAACACGAAAATAGTTAATATAATGGGCTCTGCCTGAATTCGTCTGAATCCCCTTGTTCAGGTGTATCTTTTTACCGAACACCGGGCCGTTCGCGTGTTTTCCCACGAACGGGTGGATGTATGGAGGTCTCTGCGGTGTTCGTGTGGTCGAGTGTCCGATTTGGGTTCCAGACACTCGACGACCAAACACCGCTGGTGCGTTCGTATGGCAAGATGGCAGCCGCCACTTGTTCGCTTGTCAAACGGCGCCCTCCCAGGGAATACGCAGTGCGTTCGTTTGATTCTCAATCAGGATAGTGTGAATAATGATGGGGAGGTAAATTAGAGCCATGTTCCTCTCCGGGGTGGTCTGGTTGTTAGGTATTTTGTTCATTTTGTCGAATGGAGCTGTTTAACATGTTGACAACGGGATTCCTACCGAACAACCAGACGAATGCTTCAGCAACTCACTTGTTACTACTTTTCCTTAAAGTAACGAACCATATGAAATTGAACATAACGTTGTAGCAATAAAAGTCATGGACAGCCACAATTAAAGCAGGTGATTAGTAGCCAAACGCAATCCGCTACACCCCCCATGTCCTCCCTCCCTCTATGGGGGTCAATATGACCCCCATAATAGCATAAGGGAGATTAAAATCTCCTGAATGCCCCTACTCGCTATACCGCGAGTAGGGGCATGTCTACTAAACAGTGAGCAGCCTATTGTCCTCCCCCCTGGCCCCCACCCCTGTGCGGCGGGTGGGTGCCCTAAATAAGAATGTTATTTAGGGCCCCCACCCGCCACTCAGGGGTGGAGGCTGGGGGGGGAGGACAATAGGTCCCCCCAGCATTCACATTTAGGGGGGCTCTAGGGATAGTAAGGTGTTTTTTTTTTGTTTGTTTTTTTTTAACAGTGAGCAGCCAATGGCTGCTCACTTTTTACTATACATGCCCCTAATCGCGATATAGCGAGTAGCAGCAGAATTTACTAATACTAAGTAATCTTTACCGTGGGAATTAGGGAGTTATCTACTAAGCGGCTGCAAGATGCAGCCACGGCATTGAATAAGATCGGAGTTTCATTCATTCAACAGTGATGCATTTGGAAGAGTTTTACAATACTGTTATGTTTTCACCCAACTCATTTATTGTGTCTGCCAATTCTCAATTTACTGTGTAGCAAATAATCCCCATAGCATGTGAATTGAAATATAGACTCGTCTTTTTATTTGCTGAAAGAGCACATACATTACAGCATATTATTTGTATGCGCAGAACACGTTCCATTTACACAGTACATTTTTTTCCATGACTGCAAATTACCTTTTTCTTTTTTTTCCTTTTAAATATTTAGTTTATTCTATGAGTTTTGCTATCCGCAATCTTCCTTCAGGTGCTTAATTGGTGTCTCATTCAGAATTGCTTAGCTGATAATTCACAAAAACAGAACGACAAATTTATTTGTTGTTAAGCACAGTACGGTTATTAACAAAAACATCTCCTGCTTCTTAAAGATTCCTCCTTTTATGTACAGGATGGGCTGCGTTGTCCTAAGGATTAGTGCGGTGGTGCCGGGGTATAATAATGGATTTATGTATGATTACGGTGCCTACAGCAGTCTGTCATTTATGTTCTCTTGTGAACTGGGCTGATGAGAGCCTGTATAAGCAGTATGTATGTTTCCGCTTCGCTATTACCGTACTCCATTGATCTCTTACCCACCAAAGTTCTAGCCGCAGGGGACATCTGTCACGGAGCGCGGTGTTTATATCCCACATTACCTGACAGACCTGTCAGAAGCCTTTTTAAAATTATGATTTTCCAGGATCTCTCTATAGGCAGGTGCGTCGGGACTGTTAAAGAATTCCTTTAATAAATTGGATTAGGTGTGATTAAAGTACCTGTGAGCTTGTGTCCAAATGATCAGGAACAGCAGTTAGAGCTTGTGACACTGGGATTATGACTTAGCTCTATTCTTTACATATGAGCTTCCCCAGAGGCATGCTACATGCTAAATCACAACTTTCGCTGGTATTATCCAATTCTTTTCAGCCTTTTAAAGTTTTAGAATGGTGGGTGTTTCCCCCCTCCCCGGTTATTTGACAAAAACTAGACCCTTTGAGTGCCAGAGCAAAACAATGCGCTGCTCACTCAGTGTTAAAAAAAAAAAATGTAAAGCGTAAACCTTTTTTTCTTGTTAGAATTCTTCCTTTGTAATTTTTTAATTTTTGAAAATGTACAGTTTAAAAACACACACACTGATGAGAGCTAATTAAGGGGAAAAGGAAAGGGTAAAATTTAGAGGGAGAAAGAGAGATGAAATTTTAAAAATCCAGGCAATTAAAGTTCTTTCAGAGATAAAAAGTTTTGGCAGGGTTGAGGAGTAAGAGAATTAATATAACAGGTGTAAGATATTATCAGAGATTAGTCTTGATGGCTTGCTCCCTATGATTGATTGATAGAACACTCATAGTGTTATTCAGTGAATTGAGAATTCAAAGTGAATTTTAAATTTAAAACAGACTTGTCATGTTTTTCTTTCTTGTGATTTTTCCATTCCTTATGCCTCCTGTATCTTAAAGGGATACTATAGTGCCAGGAATACAGGTTTGTTATATGCTGTAGGTTTCTCTGCCTGCCCCCCTCCCCTCCCCCCGCCCGGCCAGGTAAGTTATGGGTTAAAAATCCTTTATTCACTTGCCTTGACGTGCTGGGTCAACGCTTCGCCCCCTCCTCCGTCCCGCGACCAGTGGGAGCTAATGCGCGTCAAATGCCGAATTGAATCTATGCTTTCTTATGTGGGGAAATCTGACTCTGGATGTTGTCATGCATAGCGTGAGGACGTCTAGTGTCAGATACCGGACCAAAGGTCTGTTACGATGCAGGAAGTGGTAGACAGCCACCGGAGGCAGACTTAGTGCTGCAATGTTTTGCATTGCCGCACTAAGTCCAAAAGGGACACTGCACCCAGACCACTTCAATTAGCTAAAGTGGTCTGGGTGCCTATAGTGTCCCTTTACTTCCTATTTGCCACTTGCCTTTATTTCTTTATATTCCTTGTGCTGGACCTGGATACCCGGGTGCATCCATTTTGTTCTCCTCTCTCCATGATGTTATATATTTCTTACCTGCTCTATGTTATGTTTTGTATATATAGTGTATTAATATTGTTTTTGTATTTTATTGTACCCAATTGTATCAGTGCAATGTTTTGTGGACCCGGGACATACATGAAAACGAGAGAAATCTCAATGTATCTTTCCTGGTAAAATATTTTATTAATAAATAAATGTCGGCTGTTTGCCCTTCTGTGGGATTCATTTACTGATGGATGGTGGGTAAATTTGATTGACAACTGAAACAGCATCTGTTCTATCTATTGTCAAGTTTTGTCATTCTGACTGCTATACATAAGGGAAAGTAGTTCAGGAAAAACATGGAGCTGTATAGAAGCAGATTAGATAAAGTGTATTTTTTGGTGACACTTTAAAATAACACAGCTGAAGTGGAGAAATCCCCTAAGTCAGCTATGCAGTCAGTTTGACTACTCTGGCCTTAAGTAAATTTACAGTAGACCAATAGCCTACCAGTCAATGAGTTGAGGAAATCCGATTATAGCCCAGTACATGACAGTAGATTATTCACTGTCTCCCCTCCGTGCCTTCAGCTGTGCGTCACATGCGGGGACTCACAGGGAGGGGTGACGTGAGGTCGTAACATTGTGCTTTATTGGCTGGCGGCTGGAGTTTCCTGATGCAAAACATGCAGTGACTGGGAGTGGTAAATTACAAAAACAATTACGATTATCAGAAATGTGCTAAATATCCGCTAATAATAGGTAGAACCAACAATCAGTCTATCCCGAACTTGAACCCCTTAAAATAAGAAGTTTTGATCCCAAATAGATACTCATACCCATAACCATAACCATATTCAGTTAATTCATATTTCTCATCTGGCTCTGAAAACAAATGCCTTTAAACATGGAATTTCAAAGTATTGATATCATCATATTTGTACAGTGAAAAAGTCCATTCTAATAAAATGTGCGTTAAAATAATGCCAGTGCACACTGATTTATATATTCATCATACTGCATCGGTTCCCAGTTGTAGTATTACCTCATCACATTTTAGCAAACACATTAGCATCATTTTGTTAGTTATTTAGTTAATCCACCAATTTTCAAGCAGGTATAACTTTTAAAACCTGAGCACTTGAAGGCACTTTAAAAAAAAAAATATATTATGAACAATTCAGTGGATTTTCTGCTTCAATGACTGTCTCAACTTGGCAATTATTTACTGAAGGTGTGCTGTCATTCCTCATCCCACCACATGTTAGCATTGGTTCTATTCTGTGAAGGTAACTTTACAATTTTGTTTATGTAAAGTTTAGTTTATGTAAAATTTGCATATTCTGAGAGCATCACCTGGTGCTCTCCCAACTATCTCTGGTACCCATTGGAAAAAGGCATCTGTATTGAAGCTTGGCCAGGAAGAAGAGGCAGAGGAGCTGAGAGGGCAGGCGCCGTTAACGGCACTTTGGGGTTTAATTATTTGAAAACTGTTGAACTCCATAAGGTAAAACAGTGCCCAGGACCTCCAGACACCAGAACAACTTTATTGAAATGAAGTTGTTATGATACCTAGATAGGTCATATAACATTTGTGTCACATTAAAAAATATTTAGGCTGTGCTATGTAAATCAAATGGTAAAAAAATCCAGTAAAATACATTTTAATTCCAGGTTACAACATTCTAAAATATGGAAACTACCAGGGAGAATACTTACGCAGGGTACTGTATATTATTATTATTATTATTATTATTATTATTATTATTGCCATTTATATAGCACCAACAGATTCCGTAGCGTTTTAAAATATTATGAGAGGGGGGATGTAACTATAAATAGGACAATTACAAGAAAACTTACAGGAACGATAGATTGAAGAGGACCCTGCTCAAACGAGCTTACAGTCTATAGGAGGTGGGCTATTAGAAACATTAGGACAGGAAATATCAATCAAATAGGGTGGGAGTGAAGCAGAGCTGGAGGAGAGAGCAAGAGACAGGTATGTAAGGTATATAGTATCGGAACGAACATAATTGTGTCTGTAACGGGAAGATAGTGATGTCACCTTCAAAAAGGTAGCCGTTCTTATTTGCAAGGACATAAAATGTAGTGGTTTGGTGCATATATGCTGTCCCTTCACCTAGATAATCTAAGACGTCTGAGAAATGGTAGTGTTTATATTTGTCAGTAAACTCCTCTAGTGGCTTTCAGACTCATTTTCCTCATTCAATTTCTAAAGGTCTTCATATTGATGACGCAAAACAATAATTAATCATTGTATTGTTGGAGTACAGCGATTGCTGCACATGTGTCCTATGTCACCAATGCTTTTGTTTGGATTTTTGTTTTTTGTTTTTTACTATAACAAATGGCACATCCTACATCTAAATAAAAAAATAATAATTTAAAAGTGGTTTTGGTGACTTGAGTGTTCCTTTAATTATATTTGTAGGGAAAAAAATGTACATCACACATCTAATGTTAATAGTTTACTAGATAGTTCACTAGAATGTAGGTGATTTGCAGAAAGCTGAAGTTAGCACACTTGTGTATATTTATATACGTGTATAATAATGTGTACATACAGTGTGTCTGTATAAGCAAAAGACTGCTAATTGCCTTTCCTCCATATGAGCAAAACAATGAGAAAATGCATCCTTTGTCATCAGGTGTGAGGAGCAAAATACTCTGTAGTTATGTAACAGCTCAAGCGCTGAGAATCCAATTCTGCTTTTTGAAAAGATAATAGTAATATTTCCAGTAGTTTCGTGCGTTGTTGTCCTCCCCTTTAATGATGGGTTAGTATTCCATTTAGCAGAAGCAAGACTGCAGTAGACAATTACTTTCTAAAGGTAGAACCTCTTCCCTCCTGAGACACTTGGCTCACCTCAAATTGCTCAAACACTTAAAGAGGAACACCATGCTCCAACGCCTTTTAATCGGATGCAAACCTCATTCCCTTTCCTTATTCAAGCCATCCAATATTATTTCTGTTTATTATTCTAACTAATGTGATTAATCAGACCATTAAATTATTATAAAGTCTTATTGCATATCAAGCTGCTATCAGTATTCCACAAATAACAGCTGTCTGTTAAATACTCCAGAATCAAAGCAGTCTTAGACTGGAATATTACAGGAACACTTCAAGAACCATAGCCACTGCTGGGCGCAGTAGTAGTTGTGGTGCCATTAACATTCACTGTGTCTCCCCCCTCTTCCTTTTTAAGTGGTTTGACTCTGGGCGCCGCTCCCTGCAAATGAAGGTGATCAGCTAATTGTTCTCAGTCTACGAGCTAATCGCTGCTCAGGCAGAGAGTGTCTGGCTCTTACTGAGTTACAGTGGTGGAAACCAGGGCACACATTAAACCATAACTACTACAGCGCTACTACTAATCCGTAACACGCACCTAAATACTTATAGACCCATAATCCTAAATACATAATGACACAGTCTAATATTGAATGGGTTGGGGACCACTGCTCCTGGATTTTTTTGGGAGGAGCACTTGTGCAGGGCACCAAGCAGCACATTTTCCTTTGTGCAATGTATGGCTTCACATAAACAGGAAGTGGATATTGTATCACTTATTTGCACCCAATGCTATCTCAATGGCACTACATGATGGGTATAAATTACAGATCGTAATTCTGTCTGTAACAAAGCCACAATGAAGTATTCGAGTGCCAGGCAATCAGTGTTTAACACTTTGTCCCACACCCAAAGATGTGAGTATTAAAGCTGCACCATCGTTTTACTCGTATTTGTGGCACTCCCAAAGTCCAGTCACAAAGTTACAGTACCAGTTTAGGGTGTTATCTGCTAAATTGCTGAAAGATCAAAATTAAGAAATGGGACACAATAGGCACCCAGACCACTTGATCTCATTGAAATAGTCTGGGTGCAGTGTCCGTGTCCTCTTAGCACTGCAATCTAAAACATTGTAATTTCACTGAAACGGCAATTTTTATATTGCAATGTTCAGACTGTCTCTCAGAGAGGCACTAGTGGTGCTTCCTGCAGTTTCATAGAGTTTAACCCCATGAAGTGATGCTGGATGCCCTTATGCTTTGCATGATGATCTCCAGTATCTTCAAAATCCCCTGTAGCAAAGCATTGATTCAATGGTTTCCTATAGGGAAGCCCTAATGCACATGCAGCCCTCGCTGTGCATTAGGTGTTTGTCCCCAATGCTGATGTTGGAGGAGGCGGAGACAGAGGCATCTTGGCGCTGAAAAGAAAAGTGTTTAAAGAGTTTTTTTAATCCTTACAACACCAGTGTGCAGACAATAGTCCCTCCTCTCTAATAGTAAGAATGCTATCACCCATTGAAACTTCTTGAACTGTTTGAAAACCGGGGATTAGCGTACATTTTCAGAAACTTTACGGGCATTATATCAGTGACTAGTGACTAGTGGCTTCTGGCAGAGATATTTTTCTCTGTAGGCTGGTAATCCTAACTAGAGTGTAAATGATGGTGAGTAAGACTTTATGGATACTTCAAAATACATGAACATAAAATGTTTATACTTGATTTAGGTGCTGAAGGGGTTATTTTTACGAAGGACTAAAGAAAAAAACTAAACACAAAGTAAAAACAAGTGATACTTCCCTTTGTAATTGTTTAATTGAATGGCTGCAGGGACACTTGTGAAAATCATATGTTGGCTTGGTGCTATGTTCAGACCCATTGACTCTTTGATGACATTTAGGCTTATATACTGCTCAGCTTGAAGAATAACCCCCCCCCCTCCACTGTTGTTATTGCACCATTTCCACTTGTGGGCTTGTTTTGATTTGTCTAAGCATCAAGGCACTTTATCAAGATTACACAATAAGTACTGAGCCAGCCAGGGCACATATTAAATATCATTGGCACCATGCAAAGCATCATCTCTTCAGTAATCACTGGCTTTAAATCATGCATCTTATATTTACACAGTATTACCTTTTGTCAATAAAACTCAATGCAAGCAATGTGAACATAAATGCACGTAGTGCCCAGTGCAAAGCTGGCACCAAGCTGTAACAAACAACATTGTAGCTTTGAATGTGGCGCCTTCATGATGATGCAGCAGTGGCCATGTGTCAACTAGCCAGCCCATTCACACAGATCTCTGCAGAAGAGTGGCCAGCTTCCAACCAACTGGCCTGATCGTTTATATGTGGCATGAATGATGGGTAATGATCCTTTGGCTTCCAATATCATTTCTATGCAGATGACACGCAAATCTACCAAATCTATCTGTCCTGTCCTCTCCTTATTTCTCCCCGTCCCTCTTGCCTAGTGTCTCTGACTGCCTCTATGCTTTTCTAACTGGATGGCTTCCCACTTCCTTAAACTCAACTTTACCAAAACTGAAATTCTGGTCTTTCCTCCCTCAAGTGTTGCTACTCCTGTGTCCGTCTCCCTCCAAGTCAATGGTGCTACATCAGCTCAACCACGCAGGCTTGCTTCCTAAGTGTTCTCTTTAACTCCGACCTCTCCTTCAAGCCTCATGTTCAGTCTATCACCATATCCTGTAGTTTCCATCTCAAAAAACATTGCACGCATTCGACCCTACTTAACGCCAGATGTGACAAAGGTGCTGGTCCATTTCACTGTCCTTTCTCGCCTTGACTACTGTAATCCGCTTCTCAGTGGTCTTCCGTGCTCCCAACTTGCGCCGTTACAGTCCATAATGAATGCGGCGGCGAGGCTCATCTTCCTGTCCGCCCACATCTCCCACGCCTCACCCTTCTGTCAATCCCTACATTGACTTCCTGTAAGATATAGGGCTCAATTTAAAATACTGGTTCTTGCTTTCAAATCTCTACATAATGCTGCTCCCACCTATCTAGCCTCCCTAATACACAAGTATGTCCCGTCTAGGTCCTTACGCTTTGCTGAAAATTTACGTCTATCTTCTGTCCGTACTCCCACTTCTGATGCTCGCCTTCAAGACTTCTCGAGGGCTGCACCGTTCCTGTGCAACTCACTTCCCTCCTCCGTTAGATGCTCACCCAGTCTCCTCTGCTTCAAAAAAATCATTAAAAACCCACTTCTTCATAAAAGCGTATCAATTAAATTGTTAATAGCTCCCGACTGATTCCTCTCTTGCAACTGTCATTAGTCTAATACTATCCTTACCTTTTTGTGTCATTTTACCCCACTCCCTCTAGCATGTAAGCTCATTGAGCAGGGCCCTCCAACCCTCTGTTCCTGTGTGTCCAACTTGTCTGGTTACAACATGTCTGTTTGTCCACCCATTGTAAAGCGCTACGGAATTTGTTGGCGCTATATAAATAATAACATAATAATCATAACAGTCAATTAGGGTTGATTCTGGTAGAGTCGTGGAGCCTGTATCCCACATGAGTTCACTTTCTAGGGACTGAAGCTGTAGCCCAATATACTCCGTAACAGCACCTAAATACTTATAGATCCATACTCCTAAATACATAATGACACAGTCTAATATTGAATGGGTTGGGGACCACTGCTCCTGGATTATTTTGGGAGGGCACCAAGCAGCACATTTTCCTTTATGCAATGTATGGCTGCACATTAAACAGGAAGTGGACATTGTATCACTTATTGGCACCCAATGCTATCTCAATGGCACTACATGATGGGTATAAATTACAGATAGTAATTCTGTCTGTAACAAAGCCACAATGAAATATTCGAGTGCCAGGCAGTCAGTGTTTAACACTTTGTCCCACACCCAAAGATGTGAGTATTAAAGCTGCACCATCGTTTTACTCGTACTTGTGGCCTACTGTTCTAGAGTGGTTTTTCCTTCGCTATACACTAAAGGACCACAAACATGTATTTCTGTCACTATAGCTGTAATACCGTATATACTCGAGTATAAGCCACATAATTTTACCACAAAAAAATGGGAAAACTTAGAACATAGAAAACATAGAAGATTCATCACACTCTCCAAACACCAACTTCAAAGCTCACAAAATTGAATAGGTTTAAAAACAAAACAAAAACAACATATCCTCATATTAGGCAATAGATTATTTGGATTTAGTTACGGTATAAGATCATTCACTGCGTAAGCCTGCCACAACTACAATGTACCCCATTTTTGACAGGTCCTATCCTAGCAGCCTAATGCCTGCCTTTATGAGATTAATCCACTTGGGAAATCCTTCCACTGCAGTGCTAGATTATATAGGGCCTTGGAAAGAGGCACCTGTGACAGGCTCACTCATTGAGCGCCATACCGCTCAGACACTCTCTGCCTTGGATCCAATTTTCTCCGACCATTTAAGAGCAGTCCTGCCGCTTGCCCGGGCAGGGCTAAGAGGCCAAATTAATTGCCTGCCCAGTGCCTAGAACTGCATGTCCCAGACATTGGACGATAAGAATTCCTCATCCCTGAGTCACTACATTAAGCTTTAGGTACTAAAACTGTCACTCTAAATACATCAGTCATCGTCTGTGCTTTAAAGTTTCACACGTGTACATTCTACCTAAAAATGCGTGCATACAAAACGCATCCAATATTACTGTTGCATTAAGGGATTACTATTCTGTAGTTCATAGTTGCCCTCATTTTATTTGATTTATAAGCACACCTCCCAAATACCCCTCCTGCACAGTCTACAGGACTTTTGCATCCACGTTGGATGTAGATTCCCTCATTCCTCAAAACTATGATGTATCTAAGGTTATCCTGATTTGTAGATTAAGTGTTTAATCCACGACAGCCGAAAGAGGAAAGATCAAAAACTTACTTTGTATAAATATATATATATATTATTTATTTTTTAAAGGAAAATGCATATTTTTCTAAAATCAGCATATAAGTGCTGTAACACTTGAGGGTGTTGAATAATCCTATAATTCGCACCCTATGCATGTTAGCCCTTGCTTATGGATCAAAAGCGAAGCGCCCGGCAGGACTTTGATCAGTTCCTGTTAAAATGTACATTCTGAAGGGAGATGTAAAAGTAATTGACTCTCATTCATGTTCCTGCGTTGTGTTTTGCTGCAAAACAACCATGTTTTGATCATTGAATGATGCAGAAAAATGTCCTTAGTAGACTCGGGAGATGAAAGCCAGCAGCGTACTAAAGTAATCCCTTCTCTAAAATATCAGACAAATTGTTGACACCTCTTATTGCAGATTCATACACATCACTCACTTCAAACTTCCCGATACACAAGTCATATGGGAAAAGTTAGGGCTTCACATCTAGTCAACAGTGCAGAGTTTTAAGGCTCTGTTCCACCTAAACAAACTATTCAGTATATGCTTTAACATGTTAATGTTGAGAATCTACGTCTGTGTATCTTTTCCCATAAGGTTTAATTTCATAAAGACACAAAGACGGAAAGGGATATTCCATGCTGGAATATCTTGTTTGTAATGTGTCAATTATTTAATATGTGTCAATTATTTAATGTTTTAAACGCATATCTATATGTCATTAATGATCAATAGCATCTCCATTGATCTCAAATGTTCTCATTGCTGTCTGTAGGAGTGGTGTGCATATCCCATTGTCAGGGTACCTGTTGGTGATGTATCCAGGGAGGACATCCTCTCTGCTTAGGGGCTCCCTTCCCTTAGCATTTCGGCATATTCCGGCCGTTTTCGCGCCGGCCGCGCTAGCTCCTCCCCCTTTTATGACGCGACGGCTAGCGTCGACGTCATGACGTCGGCATTTGCATAAAGTGCCGGGAACCGCTATTCCGGACCTTTTGGGGGCGTGGTCTCTATTTAGGTACAGGGTATTTAAAGGAAACCTTTACTACTGCTCATTGCCCTGTCGTGGTTCTAGCTTGCTAGTCACTCAGCGCGTTCTTTATCTTGTGTTTCCGGTTTTGACCCTTGCTTGTCTTTTGTCCTGTTGTCCTCTCCTCTCCTTTGACTCGGCTTGTATCTCGCTTACCTGTCCTCCGGCTCCCTTGACCTCGGCTTACCTTTTGACTATTCTTGCTTGTCCTTACGTTAGTCCGGCCATTCTAAGGTCCGGTATACGTACCTCCTTCTGTGCGCACTCTGCGTATTGGATCCCTGTCAGTTTCCTGACATTACGACAGGGCCATGATGGATCCTGCAGGTGCTAGTCCTCCTGACCCCAGATTTGAGGCCATGGACCATAGAATGGACCAAATGGCTTTAGCGTTACAAACTTTGTTGACACGCTCCAGTACCCAGTCTGAAGAAATACGTTCCACTGCTAGCCACTCGCTAAGTACTGGTTTGGAAGTAGCCACTGTAGGCGCATCTTCCCATGTCACGTCACCATTACGATATGGGGGTTCGCCTGATGCTTGTCGTGGTTTTTTAAACCAGATAAGTATACATTTCGAACTACAACCCCGGGCTTACCCCACTGACAGGGCTAAGGTAGGCTTTATTATAACCCTGCTAATAGATAAAGCACTTAGATGGGCCAATCCCCTTTGGGAGAATGACAATCCTTTAGTCTACAACTACACTGCGTTTGTCACGGCTTTTAGAAGAACCTTTGACCCCCCAGGGAGGAAGATTAATGCGGCCAGATCCCTGTTACGCCTTAAACAACAAGATAGGACCCTTGTAGAATATGCTCTAGAGTTTAGATCATTGGCAGCAGAAGTGAAATGGAACGAACAAGCTTTTATGGATGTTTTCTTGAATGGGTTGTCTGATGAAATTTTAGATGAAATTGCCACAAGAGAACTTCCGGAAAATTTAGAGGATTTAATATCCTTCATTTCCAGAATAGATGAACGCATGAGACAGAGGCAGAACACTCGGGAAAGAGTTACTAGACTTCCTGTAAGACTCGCTCCCTCATTTCAGAACCCTGACTCCTATAATCCTACTCCACCAGAACCTATGCAAATAGGTAATACTCGCTTATCTGAGGCTGAGAGACAGTACAGGAGAAGGGAGGGTCTCTGTTTATACTGCGGGCTGAGAGGTCACTTACGTCTTAGTTGCCCTAATCGTCCGGGAAACGCTCGCACCTAAGTTCCCTTAGAGGACGGGCCTTGGGTGTTTCATTACTGTCCTCTATGCATAATAAAAAAGACCATAGGCTTCTGATTCCTGTCTCTCTAGCTTGGGAAAAGGGGTTTATTGCTACGATGGCATTATTAGATTCTGGAGCAGCAGAAAGCTTTATAGACCAAACTTTCGCTAATAAGCATTGTATCCCATTCCAATTGAGAGATACACCCTTGGCCGTTGAGGCCATAGATGGTAGACCTTTATCTGAACCAGTAATATTCCATGAGACCGAACCCGTTAAGCTTACTGTTGGTATTTTCCACGAAGAGTTGATTTCCCTTCTGTTAATTTCCTCCCCGGCAGTCCCAGTGGTTCTAGGATATTCTTGGCTCAAGAGACACAACCCTCAGATTGACTGGGAGGGTGGAGAAATCGTTTCTTGGGGTATGGGTTGTAGGGAAGAATGTCTGCAGAGAGTTACTTCTGTTTGCCCCATAAACTCTTATGCTAACACTTCTCAATCCACAGACGTTCAGATACCATTACAATATCTAGACCTCAAATCTGTATTTGACAAGGGTAAGGCGGATACTTTACCTCCCCACCGGTCTTATGACTGTTCTATTAAACTTTTCCCTGGTACTATGCCTCCCAGGGGTACGGTATACCCTCTATCCACCAAGGAAAACTTAGTTTTAGAGGAATATATCAAGGAGAATTTAGACAAGGGATTTATTAGAAAGTCTTCTTCTCCGGCGGGGGCGGGTTTCTTTTTTGTAGAAAAGAAAGACGGTACCTTACGTCCTTGTATAGACTATCGGGGATTGAACAAAATTACTATCAGAAATGCTTACCCTATTCCTTTGATTACTGAACTCTTTGACAGACTAAAGGGCTCGAGTATTTTTACTAAACTTGACTTAAGAGGAGCATATAACTTAGTGCGAATTAAACAAGGAGATGAATGGATGACAGCATTTAATACCCGTTACGGGCATTATGAGTATACCGTAATGCCGTTTGGGCTTTGTAACGCCCCGGCCGTCTTCCAAGACTTGATCAATGAAGTTCTTAGAGAATTCCAACATGAATGTGTAATTGTATATTTGGATGATATATTAATCCATTCTAGAGACATTAATTCACATCATAGACAAGTCAGAAAGGTATTACAGAAACTTTTACAACATGGATTGTATTGTAAATTGGAAAAATGTAGCTTTGACCAGTCTCAGGTAACTTTCTTAGGTTACGTAATTTCCAAAGACGGGTTTATGATGGACCCGACCAAACTAAAATCGATTTTAGATTGGCCTTTACCTAAGGGACTCAAAGCCATACAAAGATTTCTTGGATTTTCTAATTATTACAGACGTTTTATTAAAGGGTACTCCTCTGTTATCGCTCCTATCACTAATATGACCAAACAAGGAGCCGATACCAAAACCTGGTCTACTGAGGCTTTATCTGCTTTCGAAACGCTCAAACAGTCTTTTGCCTCAGCACCTGTATTAGTTCATCCTGATACCTCTCTACCCTTTTTACTTGAAGTTGATGCGTCTGAAACAGGGATAGGCGCAGTGTTATCCCAAAGACAAAGTTTAGATAAGCCGCTGCACCCTTGCGGTTTTTTTTCCAAGAAACTATCACACACTGAAAGGAGATATGACATTGGTGATAGAGAACTTTTAGCTATCATTATGGCATTAAAGGAATGGAGACATTTGTTAGAGGGCACCGTCCTCCCAGTTACTATCTTGACTGACCACAAGAATTTATCGTATATGGGGGAGGCCAAAAGATTATCTGCCAGGCAGGCACGTTGGTCTATGTTCCTTACACACTTTAATTATGTGCTTACTTACAGGCCTGGTTCTAAGAACACTAAGGCAGACGCTTTGTCACGTCAGCACGAACCTACCACCTCTACAGAGGATACTTTGTTCCCTATTATTCCTGAAGTCAATATTATCGCCAACACCAATGTCAAAATACACTCTCCATTGCTCGCTGATATTCAGAACGAACAATCTCTTGCTCCCGAACGTACTCCTGTGGGCCGCTTGTTCGTGTCTCCCAAATTCCAAGTGGACATTATTCGCTGTTTCCACGATAGCAAGATCGCTGGTCACCCCGGCATCCACAAAACTTACTGCCTGATCTCCAAAGACTTCTGGTGGCCCGGTTTACGTAGGGATGTGGAAGACTTTGTCAAGGCTTGCAATGTTTGTGTCAGGAATAAACTTCCGCGGGATCTCCCTTGTGGTTTATTGCAGCCCTTAGTCGTTCCCAACAAACCTTGGGCTTGTTTGGCTATGGATTTTATTGTTGATCTACCAGCTTCCAATAGGCATACAGTTATCCTCACGGTCCTTGACAGGTTTACTAAAATGGCTCATTTCGTTCCCTTGCCTAAACTTCCGTCCTCCCCCGAACTGGCCGTGATATTTGCTAGAGAAATTTTCCGTTTACATGGTATTCCCAATGAGATTGTGTCAGACAGGGGTTCCCAATTTATTTCCCGTTTTTGGAGATCCTTCTGTTCACAGTTGGGCATCAAACTGAATTTTTCTTCGGCCTATCATCCCCAATCTAACGGAGCAGCCGAACGCACTAACCAAAAAATTGAGCAATATCTACGTTGTTTTGTTTCTGAACACCAGGATGACTGGGTCGGTCTGATTCCTTGGGCGGAGTTTGCTCACAACAACCTTGTTTGTGGTTCCACTCGTAATAGCCCCTTTTTCTTGAACTATGGCTTTAACCCTACTGTTCTTCCGTCGGTGTCTCCTTCCCAGGGTATACCGTCGGTTGATATTCATATAGCCAACCTGAGAAAGTTGTGGGATCAGACTCGACAAATTCTTGAACGTAGTTCCGCGGTGTTTAAGTCACATGCTGATAGGCGTAGACGTCCTGCTCCTATTTTTTCTCCGGGGGATAGGGTCTGGTTGTGTACCAGACACATTCGCCTGAAAGTTCCTTCCTTGAAGTTTGCTCCTCGTTACATTGGTCCTTACAGGGTACTGAGGAGGATCAACCCGGTTTCTTATTTGCTGGATCTACCTCCTACTCTACGCATCCCTAACTCTTTTCATGTGTCGTTATTGAAACCTCTTGTTTGTAACAGATTTTCCTCCCGCTCTGCTCCTCCATCCTCGGTCCGTGTGGATGGTCAGGAGGAATATATCATCAAGTCCATCCTTGATTCTCGTATTTCTAGGGGGAAGCTGCAATACCTCATAGACTGGAAAGGTTATGGTCCAGAAGAGAGGTCTTGGGTTCCTGGTATAGACGTGCATGCTCCTCGTCTTCTTCGGGCCTTCCACGTTCGTTTTCCTTCTAAGCCAGGTCCCATCCGCCCGGTGGGCGTTTCTAGAAGGGGGGGTACTGTCAGGGTACCTGTTGGTGATGTATCCAGGGAGGACATCCTCTCTGCTTAGGGGCTCCCTTCCCCTAGCATTTCGGCATATTCCGGCCGTTTTCGCGCCGGCCGCGCTAGCTCCTCCCCCTTTTATGACGCGACGGCTAGCGTCGACGTCATGACGTCGGCATTTGCATAAAGTGCCGGGAACCGCTATTCCGGACCTTTTGGGGGCGTGGTCTCTATTTAGGTACAGGGTATTTAAAGGAAACCTTTACTACTGCTCATTGCCCTGTCGTGGTTCTAGCTTGCTAGTCACTCAGCGCGTTCTTTATCTTGTGTTTCCGGTTTTGACCCTTGCTTGTCTTTTGTCCTGTTGTCCTCTCCTCTCCTTTGACTCGGCTTGTATCTCGCTTACCTGTCCTCCGGCTCCCTTGACCTCGGCTTACCTTTTGACTATTCTTGCTTGTCCTTACGTTAGTCCGGCCATTCTAAGGTCCGGTATACGTACCTCCTTCTGTGCGCACTCTGCGTATTGGATCCCTGTCAGTTTCCTGACACCCATAAATCCCTGCAGCACTAATTGAGATTAAAATTAGAGTACTTTGATAGGCCTGGGGGATATCCCTGGGTACCAATCAGTGGCACTGCACGTTCAATTCCTCCCCAAACATTTTGTTTTCACCTCCATTCAGTATATTCAGTTGCCAGTTCAATTTAAAGGGATTTTATAAGCATCAAAACAACTTTACCTTAATTAAGCCATTTTAGGCACCTACAGTCTCAATTATCTACCATTTTGGAGTTAAATCACTTTTGTTCTTGTTTTTGCAGCCTTAGTCACGTCTCCCCTGGCTGTGCCTCGTGCATTTTGCGTAAAAAAAAGTTAAATTTTCAATCAGATGTTAACTTGGTTTAGAACTTTTTATCTCCTGGTCTGTGAATTGTATTTTAATCATACACAGGAAGGTTCTGCACGTTCTAAAAGGCTATTAACCGAACAATAGATAAGAACTTCTGGATTAAACAGACTGTGCAACAAAGGAATTTAGAATACCTAGGTTACTTTTTAGGAAGTGTTTAGGAAGGCTGTGCAATTCACATTCAGGGAGGTGTGACTAGGACACTATAAACAAAGTGGTTTAACTTCTAAGTGGTAGAGTATTGAGCAGCGAGATTGCAGGAGCATGATCTATACACCAACACTGCTTAATTAAGCTAAAGTTGTTTTGGTGCCAATAGTGCTTTAACTGTATTCAAATACAATTCTCCATAGGTGGAAGGAACATCCACACTAACTACATTTTGCTCAAGTCTACCCCACAAATTATTACAGTTTCTCAAAATATTTTCAGTTTACATTACATGAACATATTCAAGTTTGAAGACTCTGGGTCCCCATCCCAAACATGACAAATTTTGATGTGCACCTTTCTAGACAGAACCCCACATCCTTTCTGGGTGGTCCAGTCCCATTTTTCTTCCACAGAGGGCAAGTGAATATCAGAGGTTACAGATAAGGACAAAAGTAGCAGAGCAATTCCATGAGCTATATGAAAACATGAAGTGCAACTTTATTTGTTTCCATGGTGATTGTTCCACTGTATCAAATATACACTTTTTTTTTTTATAAAGTAACTATATTATTCTCCTTTATAGACTCATATTTATTCAATCTTTTAACTCCTTTTTGAAATATAGCGTAGCATGCTTTTGATCAAATATTGCAATTTTTTAAATCTTTATTAAGTTTTATATCATACAAGCAACACATACAATAAAATAAGATTTAAATTAGAAAAGACAAGTAAACCACACTCATTTCTATTTAATTTTTTTTTTTTTTTCTAGGAAATACCAGAAGGGAACCAAAGTGCGTCTAAGACTGGTTGATTTGGAGTTGACATCAAGGTTTTTAGGAGCAACTACAGACACAACTTTGCTTGAGGCTGATGCAGTGTTATTGGGACTCTGGGAAACCAAAGAGACAAAATGAGAAATGGGACCAGATCAGCTCTTACCACGTATAATACTAGGTGTATAGCAACAGAATTCTGTGTTCTGGTCCTTCTTGTTCTGAACATCATCTGATCGTGATCATGTTTCCGATCCAACATATTTGATACACAAAAACATATCTGTTTGGTTTTTCCTTTCTTTGTTCAAAAAATGTACCCAATATGTGCAGGGTTTTTTGCATTTTTTGGTCTCAAAGTATAGAGAGATTAAAATTTGTTTATGAAATAAATGTCTTCTTGCACAAATACTACATCAAAGTGTAAAATTATTATCGTAACACACTGTATTTGTCTGCTTTACAGCTTATTTTTTTACTATGGCTATTGAATTACAGGGAGCTATCAAATTCAAACATCTTCAACGCTTTAGTATATTTATTTGAATACAATATGAATTTTAAGTTGGAGACACATTTCTGCTTGCCAACTACAATTTAGCCAAATTATAATTCTCACTACATTCAGTAAGTAAATGTGTCCATGAGTTATAGTGGCTATAGTGAGTAGAATGTTCCCTTGAAAGGACACTATAATGACTAGAACAACTACAGCTTAATGTAGTGGTTCTGGTGTCTACAGCCTCTCTCTGCAGACATGTTAATGTAAACACTGCCTTTTCAGAGAAAATGCAGTTTACATTGCTACCTAGTAACATATCTAGTGGCAGTTACTGAGATGGCCACTAGAGGTGCTTCCTGGGTCAGGGCTGCACAGTGTGCAGCTCTGATGTTAAGTGTCTCCACGCTCTGCATGGAGGCACTGAACATTCCTCGTAGAGAAGCATTGATTCTGCATCTCTATGAGGAGATGCTGATTGGCACAGCTTGGCTTTTTCCCCTGAATGCACAATAGTCTCCCAATGCTTTCCTATAGGAAAACATTGGATTGGCTGAGATCGTCAGTTTTGATGATATCAGCCAGGGAGGCGGAACGGGGTTGGAGGCAGCCGCGTCAGACCCGTGCTGCGGTGCAATAAAGGTGAGTAAAATCACCTTCTGCATAGGTTGCATGGGGCAGGGCACCTAAATAGTATTATTACAGCTGTAGTGACAGAAATACATGTTTGTGGTCCTTTAGTGTATAGCGAAGGAAAAACCACTCTAGAACAGTAGGCTTGTGGCTCTCAGTTATGTTACAGAATATGATGGAATGTACTAAAATGTTGTTTAAGCTGTACCTTTATCTATATTTTGGATACTCCCATGTCTTAGAAGTGATTACATGGTCACTACAATTATCAGGTTTGAACTTTAACACAAAACAAAGTAACTGTAATTTAACCGTTAAAAAAAACCATTACTGAAATCATACATTTCCTTTTACTGTAACAGTAGTCCACTTTGGATCAGATGTTTTTCGCTCCTTGTCTCAAGTGCCTGAGCAATTAACTTTTTATAAATTGGACACACTAGCGTTTTGTAGTCAGAATTGCTTCTTACTGTTAAAACAATGGTAAAAAATTAAAGGTGTGTAACACCTGGTAATTTCATTGCTGGCTCATATACTGTCTTCTTACAGGAGTACATCGTTTGGCATTACTAGGAGCGGTAATCAGAGTAAGGAATTCCAGGTGGATTATACTTGGGACAGTAATAAGTGGTGCTAAATCTTGAGACAGGTTATTGCCTTAGGGTGCCAAAGCATTTCATTAATTGAGCTCATTGTGTTTTCAGAGACAGCAAAAAAACACTGCTGTCTGAGTGTGCAGCTTCCAAGGAAATGTCTACTGAGGACTGCAATAAACCAAACTGCTTTTAAACTTAGATTATGGAGTCATGAAATCTGTAAGGAAATGAAAATGGGCGACAAAGCTGGAAAATTGTGCATGAAAGTGCATTTTAAATGTAAATGTAAATGGGAATCTGACACTCAATGATTACAATAAAACCCAATTTATGGAGATCCATTATGATACACATGGCTGTGACAGACTGCCTGGCACTCCGACAGAGTGCTTCCGCCAATCGATGCTCCTAGTGCTCACCGAGGAATTCCAGCACTCCACCAGATACCATAAGCACTTCAAACCCCACTTCCAGCGATGCAGCTGCCCCAGGGTCTTGCCGTCCTTCACCAACCCTGGACCCAAGACCGGGATCCAGCTTCCAGTGGGCAGACCTCTCCTACTCCCAGAGAGCGTAGCAGGAACAGCTAGTGATTATAATTACTGGGGAGTATAGTGATATAGCAATCCCCAGGATAGGTACAGCCGTTTCCCCCACACATGAGATAGGACTCTATGTTGAGGGTAAGCAGGAACAGAATTTTAATAGAGGCACACTGGCTTATGCACGTTTCCCAACAAGTGTGACACCCAGGTGGACCTTGTTGGGCACAGGGACACAAAGTGAATAAACCAATAAAAACAGAGTCATACAGTGAGACACTCCCATACACAAACAATAGAATCCCTCCTCTATGCTTGGGTGATATTTGAATCAGGAACTGTACTAATCTTACCCAATTATCTCCAAGCACAGAAAAACATACAATTTTATGAAACCCCAAAAAGTACCTTAAAACACATAATACCCCATAAAAGTTACATCCCCCGATAGCCGCGATCTGGGCAAACAACATATCCAAAAATCACCCAGATTGATTCAGAGGTTCAGGAATTTCCTGCAAGTCATAGTTTTGACTGACCGTGCACATGATCCTATGCCCCAAACAGTTCCAGGGAAATCAGTGCTAACCGTTGGTCAAGTTCGGTAGTCTTTTACAGGTTTCCCTACAGGGCACATAGTCTGTGGGCAGGAGGCTGGCAAGCAGACCCTTCCAAGTACAAGTAGTGAGGTTACTTTCACCACAATGGCATATTAAATACAGTGGGAACCAATGAATCCGTTCTGGAGGTCAGAAAAAAAGTCAAAATGAGCTGGAATGGAAACCAACCCACAATGCAGAACACACAATAAAAGACATGCAAACGACAAAGCTCAGCTCCCTACCTTTCCACAGCTTAAAAAATGCACTAAAAGTTCCAAAACAACTGCAAACAATTTCCAGAATGGCTCCAAAACTCGATGCAAAAGCCGCTCCAACACCTCCACACTCGACGCCATGTGCTACCCACAGGCTCCAGCATGCAGTGGGTGGTGCTATAAACCTGCTTTGTATTGCGAAAAAAAAATTTAAACTGAGGCATTATTTTCAATGGATTTTATTTGTAAACCAAAAATTATGTTAACTGAGGCGTTTGTAAACCGAGGTCCCACTGTATATATTAGACAAAACACCACATGAGTAATAGGAGTGTGCAGTTGAGCTCAGGGTTAAAAAAGCAACAATATATATGTATTTATTAAAATGAATTGAATGCACCTTTATTTCAGTATGGGGGGATCTCCTAACTGCAGCTTCGATTCACATCCTATGAAGTCCAGTCAAATGCTTTTCATTCAACATTGGGACACATGGCGCATGTGCAACATTTACTACAGGTCAAAGCGAATGAAGCAGGAAAGGCAGTTTTTGAGATTTTCAATGTTAAATTTTGACACAGAGAAATTTAGTTAATCCCTGAAGCACTGACGTAAGAGGAAGTGCTTTCAAGAATTTGTGTCCCTTTTATCCATTCAGTACAACAGTATGCCTATCAAGAGTCCCATTTTTGGCAAGACAATCCTGATTTTGGGGTCATGTCCCACTTTAATTCCCTGGTATTCGGGACACCATGGAGCTGTCCCTTGGAGGCACATGTTATGCACATCTTTAGAAACGCTCGCACTGTTAAGTGAGCATTAGGACAATGCAGAGAGCGCTTCCAACATGGTCCTGTGGAAAGGGGCCCGCCAGGCAGGCTGTCATGTCCCTTCAGTGGGTCAACCAGTCCCATTTCTTGGCGAGATTGCATACCTTTCAATGTTGGGAGCTATGTAACAGGTGAAGTTGTCTCATACCAGCATCATCCAAGAAACGTACATTTTTGGATACTGTACAATTTATTGTCATGTGAAAGGAAAATATGTTGATTCATAACAGAAGTTTAAAAAAGTTATGTAAGAAGCAGACATTACTACAAAACAACAACTGTGACCTCAATAAAATACACTGAACAAAATTATAAACGCAACACTTTTGTTTTTGCCCCCATTTTTCAGGAGCTGAACTCAAAGATCTAAGACTTTTTCTAAATCTTAGATCTTTGAGTAAGTTGATTGGGCTGCATTACTATTGTTCACAAATCTTTCTAAATCAGTGTTAGTGAGCACTTCTCCTTTGCCGAGATAATCCATCCACCTCACAGGAGTGGCATATCAAGATGCTGATTAGACAGCATGATCATTGCACAGGTGTGCCTTAGGATGGCCACAATAAAAGACCACTCTATAATGTGCAGTTTTATCACACAGCACAATGCCACAGATGTCGCAAGTTTTGAGGGAGCGTGCAATTGGCATGCTGACTGCAGGAATGTCCACCAGAGCTGTTATCCGTGAATTGAATGTTAATTTCGTTACCACAAGTCATTTCCAAAGGCGTTTCAGAGAATTTGGCAGTACATCCAACTGGCCTCACAACCGCAGACCACTTGTAACCACACCAGCCCAGGACCTCCACATCCAGCATCTTCACCTCCAAGATCGTATGAGACCAGCCACCCGGACAGCTGCTGCAACAATCGGTTTGCATAACCAAATAATTTCCGAACAAACTGTCAGAAACTGTCTCAGGAAAGCTCATCTGCATGCTCATTGTTCTCATCTTAATCGACTTGAGTGGGAACATGCTCACATTCTATGGCATCTGGCACTTTGGAGAGGTGTTCTCTTCACATATTAATCCCGATTTTCACTGTACAGGGCAGATGGCAGACAGCGTGTATGGCGTTGTGTGGGTGAGTGGTCTGCTGATGTCAATGCTGTGGATCGAGTGGCCCATGGTGGCGGTTGGGTTATGGGCAACGAACACAGGTGCATTTTATTGATGGCATTTTGAATTCACAGAGATACTGTGATGAGATCCTGAGGCCCATTGTTGTGCCATTCATCCACGACCATCACATCATGTTGCAGCATGATAATGTAAGGCCCCATGTTGCAAGGATCTGTACACAATTACTGGAAGCTGAAAACATCCCCGTTCTTGCATGGCCAGTGATGTGGAATCAATCAATTAATTGGTTATCTTGCGTATCTGCCCCCGGCCAAATTTAAAAAGATACGTGCACGCTCCTGAAGTAATTCACACCATACACAGGTTTCGGGTTAATGAAAAACTTGAGGAATGTTTATTCTGGGGGGGACGGCATGCCTCTTATAAAGCAAAATTACATCATATGCATTGTCAGAGATAACATGGAATAATACATCAATAATTGGCTAGGTGTTAAGTGGTTCATTTAGTGCCCTTCCTACCGCGTGTGTTGTCACTGGTATCTTGGAGGTCTCCCCCAGATTCCAGCGCCATCTTGTTAATGAGGGTGTTAGTCGATGTCAAAGGGAAACTCCCTAGCGGCCATTTTAGGTAAATCACGTATAAGGTTGAATAATGCTGATTGTGGTTATGCTGAGTAGGCATTTTATTAATATGAATTGGGTTAATATTTTGTCCACAACAGCCAGCATACTCACCGGACATGTCACCCATTGAGCATATTTGGGACGCTCTGGATCGGCGTATACGCACAGCCATTGAAGAGGAGTGGACCAACATTCCACAGGCCACAATCAACAACCTGATCAACTCTATGTGAAGGAGATGTCTTGCACTGAGTGAGGCAAATGGTGGTCACACCAGGCACTGACATGTTTTCGGTCCCCCCCCAATACAGTATAACTGGCATTTTATTGTGGCCAGCCTAAGGCACACCTGTGCAATAATTATGCTGTCTAATCAACATCTTGATATGCCACACCTGTGAGGTGGATGGATTATCTCGGCAAAGGAGAAGTGCTCACTAACACAGATTTAGACAGATTTGTGAACAATATTTGAGAAAAATAGGCCTTTTGTGTACATAGAAAAAGTCTTAGATCTTTAAAGTTCAGCTCATGAAAAGTGAGGGCAAGAACAAAAGTGTTGCGTTTATAATTTTGATCAGTGTAATATACCTCAAGAAGTATGCAAACTAATTCCATTTAGTCGATTTAAAAAAATCAAATGTGATCGTCAGTGAGGAAACAAAAGGACATACCTGTATATGAATATTGTTAATGTCAGAGTAATTTACCATTAAAACATTTTTTCTACTTTTTTTAAAACACATAAAAAAAATATAATAAACACTCTTAAATTTTTTCAACCTCCTTTTAAAATCCCTTTGAGTAGAAAAATAAATACATTTAAATTGATTACAAAAACTGTCTGTAATTCAGAGTCAAACAGTTCTGTCCAGTTGCCCAATCAACAAACTGCACCAATCCTGATTCTCATATTATTTGTATTATTATTGGCCTTCATATAGCCCCATCTTATTGCATATTGCTTTACAATATAATAAAGTGAGGAATTTAACAACAAATGAAACAAACTATTACATATTTTGGCCGGAATGCTAGGTTGGCGAGGGCCCTGATTAAATGAGCTTACAGTCTAATGGAAGTGGGGTATAAAACCAGAATAGGAAGTGCAGCATGGGGTATTGTAATCCGTTTAAAGGGTAGGAAAGTAGTAAAATTGAAAAATGAGAATGGATCCACTAATTAAGTTGAGAGAGTAAGGATCCACTAATTAAGTTGAGAGAGTAAGATATAGGTTTGTGGAATGACGGTTACCACGGGAGGGGCCATAGGCTTTATATCTGGAGAAGCAATAGCAATTTTCAGTGGTGTCATGCTTTGCGCAGTGATGAGATATATTAAGAATATTGAAAATTGCTCTTCAGGTGGACATGCTTTTAGTGGTTATCAGTAGTAAAAAGAGGATCCAGGCACTCAAAGTATCTTCAATTGTACTTATTAGGATTATCATGACAAAGACCCTTTTAGGGGTCGAAACGTTGCAGTGTCTTACTTATCCTAATAAATGCAATTGAAGATACTTTGAGTGCCTGGATCCTCTTTCTACTACTGATATCTGCTCCCTGGGGTTGGTGCTGGCCCTCGGTCCAGTTTAGGACCCGGATCTTCATGTGATTGCGGTTCGTTTTTTTTTTTTCTCTTTTTGCAAATGCGTTTAGTTGTTGTCTGAAATCTACTAGAAGTGCGTTCTTGGCCAAATATAAAAATTACAGCAGTGTTTTACATTGCCAAAGGAAACGGACAGAATCTATAAACCAAAATAACTAAATTAAGCTACATATAGCTGTTTTGGTGCATCGTATCACTTTCACCTGTGTGTGTATATATATATATATATTTATTTCTAGTTAGTGCAGAGATAAGCTAATACAATATTCAGCTGAGGTGCCTTGTTATTTAATGACAATGAGTAGCAAACTAGCGTATAAAAAGTATCAGGTGTTCACAGGTAATCCAGTAAAGTGAATGTTATCTGTGGATACATACAGGACATTCTGATTATTAAAACTCGAGAGAGTCACACATGCACAGAGTCTCTAGCCCCAATAAATCTGCTTCTGCATCAAAGAAAAATCGTACTATTCTCTTACCGAAAAGAATAAAACACAACTTATTTTAAGGTAATGTAGAAAGGCGTAACAGCCATTCTTGTAATCTTAGATTTTTTTATTTTTTTTATCTAAATTTAATATTATAACATCAGGACACTAAGTATGTCAGTGCCAGCTCTGTTTTACGCTTCTATATTTATTTTAGCAATTTCAGACAATATCCTCCCTTCTTAATTTATGTAACCCATCTATCCAAAATTCCAGCTGTCTTATAATTTGCATTATCACGTAATGAATTAAATGGTCAGGAGACCGTTTATTTCATTACATGATCATCATTTTTTTTTTTTTTTTTTATTTAGACTTGTAGGTGCAGCACAGTCTTGTATAGTGTAATATTTGTGGGTTTTTTTAGTTACAGTATTAAGTGCCATTTAACAAAAAAAATGTTCATAACACCTAGTATGATCTGAAGAGGCACGGAGGAAGATAAGAGATACGAGCCATACGGTGAAAGAAAAGGAAAAATCATTATTGGTTGAGAAAGTATGAAAAAGGTATTCATAAATTACCTCCGACAGGGAAGTGGTATAAAATTTGTGTGCTTAATGACCTGCATCAAAGAAAACCTACATTTATTCAAACTGGACAATTGTATGCGGGTGGCATCTGTTTAATTCTTACGTAAGGTTGTAAAGGTGTTTAAAATAGGTGGTGTTGGATTCCTACAATTTCATCACGGATGTTCTATGCCACTAAAATTAGGTTTATACATTTACCGTGATTTGAGGGTATAGTACATCTAGCAATGCAGTTTCTGCTTGTGCAGATAACTTTGCTTCACGAATCCCTGGAAATATAACTGTTGTTCCCAGACCGTTGGGCCCCCGTCATTCCCAGAGAAATAGAACTGAATTTGAATGCATTTCCGGCAAATGATGTATCTATTGGAAACAATACGTTCTTCAATAAGTTTATTGTGCTTTGTGCATAGCTTCCAACTATCCCAGACCTGTCAGAGCATGATCCCCACTACCCTGGGCCTTTTCTCAGATGTCCCGCTTATCTCTGATTTTTGTGCTGTTGAAACTGCTCTCAGAACACTTTGTGTAGCATTTATATCAAAACACAGGTAAAATATTGTTTAGCAAGGTCATGTAAATATGATAACTCTGCCCTGTCCGTGTATGAAGGTATACTAGACACAATGCTAAATTCTATTACATTTTGGTTTGGTTTACTAAAAACTGCTTCTGTTTGTATAATGTGAAAATAGATAAATATATAAAATTTAGATTCATTGGTTCGAATTGACTATTGTGATTTACAGAGTTAGTTTCTAATTAAAGGATCACTATAGGGTCAGGAACACAAACATGCATTCCTGATCCAATAGGGGAAACCAACCATTTAGCCCCCTCAGAATGGGTTAAAACTCACTTTATTTCAAGCTCTCCACGGGTCTGTTGGCGCTGGCCCCGCTCCCTTGGGGACATCATCAAAATTGACGATTTTTAGCCAATCCAATGCTTTCCCATGGAGAAAGCATTGGATTGGCTAAAATCGGCAAGGTGGCAGGGCCAAACACCGTTTTGGCCAATCAGCACCTCCTCATAGAGATGCATTGAATCAATGCATCTCCATGAGAAAAAAATCAGCATGGGGACACTGAACGGCAGGGCTACTTACTGTGCAGTCCTGAGCCAGAAAGCCCCTCCAGTGGCCAACTGAGGAGTGGCCACTTGGAGGTGTCCCTAGAGGCAATGTAAACACTGCATTTTCTCTGAAAAGTCAGTGTTTGCATGAAACACTACATTAAGCTGTAGTTGTTCTGGTGACTATAGTGTCCCTTTAACAAGATACCTATTAATGCTCTATTTTTACAGCAATAACCTAGATTCTGTTTTTCTTCAAGTGACATTAAGGCCAGTTAAATCAATCTAGTCCTAGGGCAAGTTCAAACCTCTGGCCACAGTGTAACACGTACCCTTGTGTATTTATATATTAACTTAAAAGCAGGGAACAACGTAATTATCAATTGTCATTTTAAATAATATGACAATTTCCCCTGATAGTGGCTTATTTGGGGAGGCAATTAATCTATATTTTATTTCCTTCCCTCTCCCCTTACATTTAAACTTCCTGTTCTTCTGACCCAAAACCATAACTACCACAACAAGAGGACATAGTCTTAAATAAGAGGGGCAAAGGTTTAAAAAATAATTTCAGGAAGTATTACTTTACAGCAGGGGTTCCCAATTAATTTTTCCTGTGGAACCCTTTGACATAGTGTATCAACATCATGGAACTGCCCCCCCACCCGTCTGTGTGTATATCTGTGCTTGTATGTGCCAATGTGTGTATATCTGACACACAGATACACACAGACACACACATGTATGTGTACATAGGCATGTGCAGCCTATTGCATTAGGGTGTGCACCCTAAAGCACAAACACACGCCGCGTGTATATCTATTTGTGTGTATATACACACACATACATAAATACACTGCTGTGTGTGTGTGTGTGTGTGTGCTGCATGAGGGTGGTTTGAGGGTGTTGTGTGTGTAAGGGTGCTGTGTGTGTAAGGGTGCTGTGTGTGAGGGTGCTGTTAGTGTGATGTGTGTGTGTGAGGGTGTTTGTGTGTGTGTGTGTGTGTTTGTTAGGGTCCTGTTAGTGTGCTGTGTGTGTGTGTTTGTGAGGGTGCTGTTTCTGTGCTGTGTGTGAGAGGGTGCTGTGTGTTTGAGGGTGCTGTATGTGCGAGGGTGCTGTATGTGTGAAGGTGCTGTATGTGTGTGCTGTGTGGGTGCTGTATGTGTGTGTGGGTGTGGGTGTGGGTGCTGTATGTGGGTGATGTGTGTGTGTGTGTGCTGTATGTGTGAAGAAGCTGTATGTGTGTGAGGGTGCTGTATGTGTGTGGTTGCTGTATGTGTGTGCTGTGTATGGGTGCTGTATGTGTGTTTGCTGTATGTGTGTGTGTGTGCTCTGTGTGAGGGTGCTCTATGTGTGTGTGTGCTGTTTGTGTGGGTGCTGTATGTGTGCGGGTGCTGTATGTATGTGCGGGTGCTGTATGTGTGTGTGTGTGGGTGCTGTATGTGTGTGTGTGCTGTGTTTATGTGTGTGCTGTGTGTGTGGGTG
Source organism: Pelobates cultripes (assembly GCA_933207985.1). NCBI lineage: Eukaryota > Metazoa > Chordata > Amphibia > Anura > Pelobatidae > Pelobates > Pelobates cultripes. The sequence goes on along the minus strand of OW240915.1, from coordinate 278,426,366 downwards.
CTGTGTGTATGTGTGTGCTGTATGTGTGTGGGTGATTGTGGGGGTGGAGGTGGGGGTACATTACTTAATATCCCCCCTCCCTTCTTACCTTATGTAGGGAGGGGGGATCGTGCTGCTGCTTTCCCTGGTGGTCCAGTGGAGAGTGACAATGCCCAGAACTCGTGAGAGGTACCCGGCGGAGCTGCTGGTTGAGCTCCCCGGGTCCTCTCCTGCCTCCCTCCATGCTGCAGTGGGGAGGGAGGCTAAGAGCATGAGCCGACGGGAGATCCTGAGATCTCCCCTGCCGATCTCACTCCATAGGCGCGCCGCGGGGATTAGGGTGTGCCCAGGCACACCCGGCACACCCTGTGCGCACGCCTATGTATGTGTATGTATCTGTGTGTCAAAGTGTGTATATCTGTGTTTGTATGTGTCTGTGTATCAAGGTGTGTGTATCTGTGTTTGTATGTGCCAGTGTGTATGAATCTGACACGCAGATACACACACTGACACAGATACACACACCTTGACACACAGTGTGTGTGTATCTATGTTTCAAAGTGTGTGTATCTGTGTTTGTATGTCCCGGTGTGTGTATCTATTTATCAGTGTGTATCTGTGTGTGTGTGTGTGTGTGTATATGTATCTGACACACAGATACACCCTGACACACACCTTGACACACAGATACACACACTCAAATACACACTGACACACACATCTTGACTCACAAATACACATACACACAGTGACATACACACACTTGCATCCACAGTTACACACTGACACACTCAGATACACACACAGGCACACACACACTTAGATACACACAGTGACACATACACAAACCTTGACACACACTGCTACGCATACTCTTTGACAGACACACATACAATCTCACTGACAAACACACACACTCTTTGACAGACACACATACACTCTCACTGACAAACACACATACTCTTTGACAGACACACATACAAACACATACACTCTCACTGACAAGAACAGATACATTCTCACTGACAAACACATACACTCTCACACACTCACTGACAAGCACACATATACTCTTTGACAGACACACAAACACATACAAACTCCCTAACAGACACATACAATTTATTTATTTTTAACATTTTACTCCACACAGCCTCCCTCTACCTTTAGGAGTGCTGGCATGAAGTCCCTGGGGTCCAGTTGGGCTTCTGGCATCTAGTCCTTGTGGTCCAGTGGGGCTGCTGGCGAGCGGTCCGTGGGGTGCAGTGGTGCTGCTGGGTGGCTGGCGAGCGGTCCCTGGGGTCCAATGGGGCTGCTAAGCCGATGGCGTGTGGGCGGCGAGGGAGCAGTGATCTCCCTGCTCAGCTCCCTCACGCGCCTCTTAGTGATGCTGGAGCCGGAGTGATGTCATATTCCGGCTCAGGCATCACCGCTGTGCACGTGCACGAGAGAGCTGTGCAGGGAGATCACTGCTCACATGCCGCCCGCGGCCATTTTATTTTGACAAATTTTGGCGGAACCCCAATTGGGAAACGCTGCTTTACAGCAATGGTTCTCAACCCAGTCCTCAGGTACCCCCTACCAGTCCAGGATTTAGGGATTAACCAGTTGTGTCTAAGGTGTTTTTAGAAAAAAACTAAACAAAAAAAAACACTTTAGACACAACAGGGTACTTGAGTACTGGGTTGGGAGCCACTGCTTTACAGAGAGGGTAGTGGACGCATGGAATAGCCTTCCAGTTGAAGTGGTAGAGGTTAACACAGTGAGACAGTTTAAGCATGCGTGGGATAGGCATAAGGCTATCCTAGATATAAGAGATTAATGAAAGTATTTAGAAAATTGGGCCGACTAGATGGGCCAAACTTTTTTATCTTCCGTCACATTCTATGTTTCTATGTCTATCCTTATCTTCAACCTGCCCTCTGTTCCTTGATCTTTGGTCAGATCAGTTCATTTACGGTTTCACAGTTTTCCCTGGGCATATGCATACATTGCTTGTTGGATAATGCTACCCAAACCGGCTGTTTCTGAAATAAACTAAAAAATAAAATAATGTTAGAATATATACAATGTGCAATTCAGGCATTCGGCACTAGATGCTAGATAAGGGTTAAACAAGTCCTGATTGCAGGCAGCCAGACCGTCTGTGTTTTGAGTTGGGGAAGAATGACTAGATGCTTCACTTGAGCCGCTTCTTGTCCCCTCCAGCACTAAAGGGGTTAGAGAGCAGCTACTCTTTGTGATAGTTCCTCTCTGCCTTTAGCCCATGGACAGCAGGTTCCCTGATCACTCTCGAAGGCAGGCAAGATGAGGTTTCATTTACCGAATCAGTGTCTCTAGAAAATAGAAAGGGGAAAGAAATGTCCATATCCCCAATTAGTGTTGCAACTTGTACAGATCAATGTCGGGTTAAATTGAGCTGCCTACTCAAGTGGTGGGCGTTGCATTTATTAAAGAGATTGTGGGAGCAGAAAGGGGGTAGCTCCTCTTTCAACAAGCTGGATTCTTTCAGCTGAGCTGCAGTGTGCAGGAATTCTTGTGTGAAAAACAACTGGCACAATACTTAAGTCCTCACCTCCTCACCCCTGACGCCATGGGAAAGTGCACTGCTCAGCTGTTAGTTATAGAAAGGCCGCTCTAGTCATGAGAAATGTTGATAAAATGCGGAGGAAAGATTTCCCTCCTAGGCACATGTCATATTGCCTGTCAACCGGCTTAATTGGGGAAATTAGACTTGCCCTTAACTATGAAAGCCTGTATGCCCGCTTAGCCAGAATCAACAAGCATTCCAATGTTCTCTGTGCCAGACAGAATTAACCCATACTTGTACACGTGATCGTAGATATGTCCTCTACATAAAGCCCCAGATGGGTGTGTAGATACCGAGTTAGTCCAAGGCTGATAAACACACAAAAACAATATTATGTATAAAAAGTACTATGTTCTGAAAAGTGGTCTAAAGTATTAAATTTGACACAGTTGCCATGGAAACCAGTGGTACCAGCAGGCACATTACATTAGTGACCTCACCCATTTTACATCTTTGTACAACTTTTTACATTTTGCATTTCAGTCAAGATGGTGGCACATTAGTTTGGAAATATATCTTGTATGTAACATGATAGCGACGATAAGATTAATTAAAGCGATTTTTGGGTAAATCATGACTTCCTAATCAACCCTTAAATTGTGACTAAAATCAATGGCATTATTTTACCCAGGGCCGGATTTACATAGGGGCTGATGGAACTGCAGCTTCAGGCCCATGCCCATGGAATAGTCTCATTGATTTATGTTATTTTTTTTACACACTACACTTAGGGTTGCCACCTGGCCGGCATTTATTTGAGACTGCCTGGCCGGTGCCAATATTGCAGTAATATCGTCAATACAAATGCTGGTATTTTTCTCCGTATAAACAGAGATTACTCTGAAAAACAAGCACCGGCCAATATGGATCGCTGTGTGTGTGGAGAGAGGCAGGGATAGGAAGTAACAGCATATACCTGCATCTCTCTACTCACTGATCCGCGGGGCAGCAGCTACACAGCACAGAGAGTCCAGACAGCAGCTCTCAGCCTGCAGAGACAGCTTACAGCTCAGGGAAGTGAGGGATGGGGTAAAGGCTGCAGGGAAACATGGGGACACAGGGAAACCTCTGGGGCTGCTGAGACATTTGGTTACATGGGGACACTGAGACCTAGGAACACAGACACTAGGGGACGCTGGGAGACATGGGGAAACAGACACACATGGGGACACTGGGAGACCTCTGGGGACGCTGAGACCTGGAAACACAGAGACATGGGGACACGGACACATGGGGGAAGAAAGACACACAGGGACACAGACACTTGGGGACACTAGGGACACAATGTTCCCAAGTGTCTGTGTCCCCATGTCTCCCAGCCAGTGTCCCTATGTCTCCCAGTGTCTGTGTCCGTAGTGTCTCAATGTTCCCATGTCTCCCAGTGTTCCTAGTGTCTGTGTGCTCATGTGTCCCTAGTGTCTGTGTCCCCATGTCTCCTAGTGTCTCAGTGTCCACATGTCTCCCAGTCTCTGTGTCCCCTATTGACATGGGGACACAGACACTGGGAGACATGGGGCACTGAGACAATCTGATACAGAGGGACACTGTGAAACATAGTCTCATTGTCCTCTAGTGAAATGGGGACACTGGGAGACACGGGGACACTAGGAGCAATCCATCTATACAGCAGCATCAAACTATAAGTACTTTTTTTGTGATTTTGCAGAATTTTCACTTTACATCATGTGATGTCACGCATACATAATTAGTTATGCAAATTAGTAATGTATTTTTTTTTTCCAAGAAAGGTGGCAACCCTAACTACTCTTCACATACTCTTGCTTTGGTCTCTCGAACACTGCCGCATGTTCCCTTTCTTCTACACTCACTACATCCACCTTTTCTCTGTCTCAGGCTGAATACCAGGAGTATGCCTGCAAGTAAGAAGGGAAGGAGACCAGTGGACATGTGAGTGCTAGGGGACAGTCCTTAGAAAGAGTGGAGCGAGCACATCATTTATGCCAAGCTCAGGATGCTGTTGGCCAGCATGCATGATTGGCAGGCAGCCTGACATGTATACTTTTTGGGCATGTTTGTCCCTTTCGGGAGTTATGGTTACATGATCCACGTCAGTGGCCCACCCTTTTACACCGCCCATTGACGTCTTGCTGCACTGGACACTGCTGTTAGGGGGTATGGATTTACTTGAAAGATGAAAGCATGAATTAGAGAGAGATTAGCATATTTTAAAAGAATTTGAGTGTTGTAGCTACATCCTACGAGTTTCCCTCTGGCAACATCTCCACCAGATACATAACGCTTGAGAGGTATGACTGTTTTAGTGTTTTTGGTCGATAAGATTCTGTACTTAGGCCCCTCATAATTATCAGCACGAGGCCCACTGAGCTCTTAATCTGGCCCTGATTTTACCTATATACACACTTCATCATTATGCATTCTCTATTTCGCTCAAAACAAAACAAAAAAACTTTTAGACCCTGTGATCTAATAAGAAACATTCTTACTTAACACTTGATAATTTGCAGGTGAAGGTCACAGCTGCCAGCCCCACTCGGGCAGAGAGCTGATACTCTACCAGAGCACCTCATTCATGTCTAGGATGGGAATGGCAGACCGCTGTGAGCTCATGCTGAAATTAACCCTTTGAAATCAGGTCCTTGAGAAATAATGTCCAGGGGCTTTAATAAATAAATATATACTTCTCACTGAGCTTTCTGTAGAGGAGTTAGGAGACCAAGATATAGTCTATAATGGACACTGTGTGTTTACCATAACCCTTCCTTCACTGGAGCATATACAGTCTCTATATGGCAGAAGTCAAATCAGCCTGTAGATTTTTGAAATATCCTTCAAATATTCTGTGTCATAACGAGAAGGGTTGATATTTCTTTCTCTCCAATAGCTTGTCTTATAGACTTTGTCATCACTTAAAATCTACCTATCTATAATCCAATTTGTTTAGATTGTAGTAAGTTTATTTAAAGGGTTACTGTAACCTTTTTCACATTCATCTTTTTTTAACTTTATAATTCCCTACTGGGCAGTATTAACCTCCACCTCCCCTTTATTTAATTTAAAGGAACACTATAGTCACCTAAATTACTTTAGCTAAATAAAGCAGTTTTAGTGTATAGATCATTCCCCTGCAATTTCACTGCTCAATTCACTGTCATGTAGGAGTTAAATCACTTTGTTTCTGTTTATGCAGCCCTAGCCACACCTCCCCTGGCTATGATTGACAGAGCCTGCATGAAAAAAAACCTGGTTTCACTTTCAAACAGATGTAATTTACCTTAAATAATTGTATCTCAATCTCTAAATTTAACTTTAATCACATACAGGAGGCTTTTGCAGGGTCTAGCAAGCTTCTAACATAGTTGGGGATAAGAAAATCTTAATTAAACAGAACTTGCAATAAAGAAAGCCTAAATAGGGCTCTCTTTACAGGAAGTGTTTATGGAAGGCTGTGCAAGTCACATGCAGGGAGGTGTGACTAGAGTTCATAAACAAAGGAATTTAACTCCTAAATGGCAGAAGATTGAGCAGTGAGGCTGCAGGGGCATGTTCTATACACCAAAACTGCTTCATTAAGCTAAAGTTGTTCAGGTGACTATAGTGTCCCTTTAAAAATAAAACCCTATTAAAAACACGTTGAATCCAATAATGAAAGCATGAGCTAATCTAACTAGATTCTAGGGAATGCTAGTGGGGGAGGGCTAACCCCAATAAATGAAAGTTACACAAAATGAGTAATTTACTAGGAGTATGCAAAAACGAAATCATCATCTAAATTTTCCATTATTTAAATATACAACACACAACCAAAATAATAATAATAACGTTTAAAATACTTTTGATTGAATCCAGCGCCGGGCAACGTTCTCCTCCATTGTTTCCACACCCTGTCTTGACTCACATCGTATCACTCCAAGGTCCAATTTAAACCTATTCACATTGAAGATTCCCCTTGCAGGTGCGCTTCCAGCCTGTCTGCAAGGGTTAAAAAAAAAAAAAAAAATCTGTCGACAGCATGCTGTGCACACTGACAACAGACGTCATTTTTGCACAGAATTCCAGATCGCTAAAGTTGCGTGTGCAGTACGATATACACTGTATGTGCAGTATTTCAAGCTCATGTCTCTTGCTGCTAAATGGTAATTCTGTGCATATTTTATGTCTGTCATCATCGCGCACTGCAAGCTGACAACAGACGTAATAATCTTCTCCCTTGCAGGCAGCGTGCCTGCAAGGGGATGCTCTTTGTTTTCCTACCCTCCTCCCTCCACTATTGGAAACGCGTTTCTTTTTTTAAATTGAAAATCCCTCCCTCCCTCACTCCATTGGTTTAAAGCACATATGCGCTCAAAGCCAGCAAAACAGTCCTATGGGACCACACAGGGGTCCAAACTGTTTACGATTTAAACGGGTTCTTTTTCTGATGTTGTTTTAGGGGTGACCTTATAAGGAGTGTCCAATAGTAAATTGTAATCCCCAAAAAGCAAAGTGTCAAAAAGGATTGAAGTAACCCTTTGAGATGTGTATTATGGAACAAATCATGTGATTGTTATCTAATCCCAGTGAAGACACCCTTTGGCATAAATTGTTCTCCACGGCAGAAATTAAAGGACCATTTTCCAAAAGTTCTAAATTTATCAGTTTAGAAATTAGTACTTCGAAGGGAAACTCCACAATGAGAGCCTCAGCCAATTCATTGTTTTTAACTTCCTTCTTTTTAACTTCAATGACGATTCAACTTGGAACCTCAACTCATTAAATCTTTGTGGACCACGTTTGCTCACTTTACGAAATATCTTAATATATTAGGCAATGAACTTGCATGTTCATAATTTCTGTTAGACCCTGGCAATGTTGCATCTGTATAGATCCAGGTGAAATGAACTAACACATTTTAATTTGGGCCAACTTGTATGTAGATGCGGAAAAAACAGCGCTGGCTAGAAATGGAACAAGTCAATACACCGGAGTTGTAATGGTTGGGAGATACAATGGGGCATAACCCCTAGAGATACAATGAAAAAGAGGACTAATAGGTGGCAGATATAAACAATCTGCCTCCCCAAAAGACCTGGTATCTTAATAGAAAGTTACTCTGCAAGTATAAGTATACAAGTGGAGTGCAGAGATTGAAACAAAAAACTCTTTAATATGCCCTCGTAGGGGAGGAAATCAAAAAAAAAAATTCACTAAACAAACATAGGTAAATAAAAATAGGACCAAATGGAGTATAATATTGACTAGTCCAAACAAAATGATCAAAGAAATAAATATACGTATGTATATAGCAAAGTTGCCAAATGTAAATATAAATTCAATGATCAAATAAATAAGATACAGTAGATATACACAAAACTCAAAGCCAATAGATGCAAAATAGATACAATCTATAGATAGAGAACTAGGTGCACCCAATGTATGAGTAATAGAAACAGTTGTATCAAAGGGCTAAAACAGCGATCCAGCTACCCAGCAAAATAAATGTGACTAGTAGCCTACAATGCTATAGGAGATTTGGGGGAAGGAGTCCCTAGCATAGAAGAAGTAGCTGGTATAAAAAAAAACCTCCATACGATATAGTAGTTAAGTCAGAACCACCAAAATGATCCTAAGTTAAAAACATCCGCTTAAATGCCCAACGTGCGTTTCGGCGAAACAAGTCGTCTTTGTCAAGAGCAGTTTGCGGAGTGGTAGTTAGGGATACTATTTATTGGAGGAGTGGATAAGAACTTGGGGACCTACAGACACTAGGAAGAGGGGGATTGGAGAGTTCTTTTGGGGGGCATTATTAACACCTGAAGCCCATGGATGATCGGATAGAGGGGGTGGAGATTTGTTTATCATACTAGCGTATATTATAACTGTGTGTTTTGTATGCTGGGAAACAAGTTAATATTTGTTAGGGTTACCCAACAGATGAGAGTGCAGAGGTGCTTCTTGACTTACAATTTGCTGTAGGATAACTCCTCTTCCTTCTCTCAAACGTACTCCAGGTTACCCAAGTGATTATCAGTTATTAAATATCATAAAGTGGCCTGCTCCAACCAAGAGAACAATAGCTTGCTACTGTTTTGTTTTTCATACCCCCAAGTTTTTTTTTTTTTAAATCTATTTGGATACTGGCTGCTCTGCAAAATCCAGATATAGGTAAATATTGTTAAAAATGTCTTGTTATTGTGTAGTGATAGTGCAGGAAACACACCTTAAAGGACCACGCGTTTTCCTGGCACTATAGTGCCCTGAGGGTGGGGGCACTTCCACTTCCATGACGCTGAAGGGGAGGAAGGGGTTAATCCCTTACCTTTTTTCCAGCGCCGGGCTCCCTCGGCGCTGGGACTCTCCTCCCTCTTCTGACGTCCCTGGCTGAATGCGCATGCGCAGCAAGAGTCGCGCGCGCATTCAGCCAGTCTCATAGCATTCTTAATGCTTTCTTATGGACTCCGGCATCTTCTCACTGTGATTTTCACAGTGAGAAGCGCCTCTAGCAGCTGTCAATGAGACAGCCACTAGAGGCTGGATTAACCCATAGGTAAACAGCAGTTTCTCTGAAACTGCTATGTTTACAGCAAAAAGGGTTAAACCTAGCTGGACCTGGCACCCAGACCACTTCATTAAGCTGAAGTGGTCTGGGTGCCTATAGTGGTCCTTTAATGTATTTTGTTCAAGTTGTGCTCATTCACTATAAGTTTCATTAATTTGGGTTGTATGATTCCAGATTGGGCTGTTGACATAGTTTGGTTTGGCTTCGCTGTAATACTTAATGGTTCTTCATTCAAGGATCTCTCTCTTTTTTTATTTTTTGCTAGCACTGTACAAGCATTGTTTATCATACTAGCGTATATTATAACTGTGTGTTTTGTATGCTGGGAAACAAGTTAATATTTGTTAGGGTTACCCAACAGATGAGAGTGCAGAGGTGCTTCTTGACTTACAATTTGCTGTAGGATAACTCCTCTTCCTTCTCTCAAACGTACTCCAGGTTACCCAAGTGATTATCAGTTATTAAATATCATAAAGTGGCCTGCTCCAACCAAGAGAACAATAGCTTGCTACGTTGCCTAATTAAAAACAAAAATGAGAAATAACGCCACTGCAAGCACTCAAGGTCCACAGGAGGTTTAATCTGCACAAAACAAAAAGTAACTAACGGGGAAACGGTCACACCAAACACCTAACGCATTTCGTAACTACAGGTCCTTAGACATTTTGGAGTTTTGCTTCTCCGGTTCCAAGTTTCTTCATACATTGCCTAATTTACAAGTTGATGACTATGTGCAGATGGGATTAATATACTTTCCCAAAGGGGTCCTTACCATCCACATGCTTTATATTTTCCCCCTTTAAATTAATGAATATTTCATACCAATAGTTTGGCAATGATGTTAACAACCAATGTGAATCTTATTAGCTTAATGCATATAATTCACAATATTTCTCATTATGTATTGAATAGATTTAAAACCAAAGAAAATCAGATAGAAAATGAATGTTTGTGTACCACTATTCCCATTAAAATGATATGTGAAGTTAAACCATGATCTTAAGACTAAGCAACAAATGCTGTTTTATATGCGTATAGTCTGACTTCCGTGAAATATAATCAATGTGAGCGTAGAGTTCATAGCCTCAGACGCCACTACAGGCTTCCTACAGACTGCTCTCTGTTACACATTAATTACATAAGTCTGCTATAGTCAGATATTTCGCTTTTGATCAATTTCCCTTCATCCCTGGGGCTGAGGTGTAGACAATTATCTGTACATGTGACCAGACAGCATACAGCGTGATACATGTTCTGTATAATGAAAGATTTCCGCTCAGCATTTCACTTTATCCCTTCCCATACAGCGGTCATTAAATACAATAATATTAATTATAGCCAGAAAACACACGTAATGTAGCTCTAATTTCCTCGTTATTATGGTATGTATTTACTAAGTATATGAATACAGGGCACAAAGAGACTCCCATAGCTCAGTAATATTTTAATTAATATCAAGAAATGTGTTGCCAACTACCACCCCAGTGCTACTATTGTCAGATAGCAAAGGAATATAGCTACTCTTCTGAAGGTGAGGACTCAAAGGCTGGCTGCCATCTTTGCCCAATGAAAGTGTGATGTCATGAATGTAACTCATTGAGCAGGGCCCTCAACATACTCTGTTCCTGTGCAACCAACTCAGCTTGTTACAAATACTTGTCTGTCAGTCCACCTATTGTACAATGCTACGGAATTTGTTGGCGCTTTATAAATAATAATAATAATAATGACATAAACAGGGTTATTCTTTAAAGTGAGAATTCAAAGTGAAGTTTCTAATTTTAGGTCAAATTAGCTGAAATGGCTTCCGATTCAACATTGTCCTAAAATTTAAAATTTACGTTGAATTCTAACTTTAGTAAAAAAACACAGATTGTGTCAAAATACTCCAGTGTGCAACAGCAGTGAAAGGACTGGACTTCCATTCCTCCTTTGGAATGTTGCTGCGCACTCTTGGCATTCCATAGAAAATGGTTACCTGTGGAGAAAGAAGGAATGCAGAATGAGATGTTTAGGGAGAGAGATATAGTCATACAGGGTTATTTACTAAAGGTAGAATGCAAAGTGAATTTCAAATTTAAGGCAAAAATAGCCAACCATTATTGGTAATTGTAGTGGTTATGGTACTATTAGCATATGAGCACTGTCATTTTTTTTTTGTAATTTAATTTAATTTGAATTTTAACTACCCTTAAAGTTTTTTTAGTGGTATCTATTGTAAGCTTGTTTAATCAGGGCCTTCATTGTAAAGCACTGCGGAATATTACATTACAATAATACTAATCTAAGAAAATCTTTATGTGAACACAAAATTACAAACTGCACGGAAAATCAGAAACTTGGTAATATCTCCCACTGCTGGCACGTGAATTTACCAGCATATATTATCACTGTCACTGTAGCTTTAAATAAAATGATATAAAAAAGAGAAAATTCCTCTATAAATTGTTGCTATTTTTATAGCTTTCTGTAACCTGCTGAGCGACCACCCACATAACCATCGGATACCAGATCAACAGTTGTTCTTTTCTTTCCTTCTTTTCAAACACAATACCCACTTCCGGACTAATAAACAAACAAGTTAATACATTTCATTTTTTGTTCATTTAATTGTCCATGACACCGACTGACCGTAGAGATTCTTTGGAAAGATTTAGCGTAATCGAGTTTCACTGAAGACCTCTGGGTAATTTTAGCTTCTTACATCACGCTGTGTACAGTGAAAGGTCAGAATTCCTTTCTTTCCGTTTTCTCACTCACCTGTTTGCACAGATGATAGTTGAAGCCCAGTGTTCCGGGATCATTCCTTGTAGGCTGTGTACGCACGCATCTTGACATTTCATGAATGTCTCTGCAGGATTATACCATTATGTCAAGAACAATAGACAAGCCCTGCATGCTTTTCTAATTCCTTCCCAGCAGGATTGAGTGTTGTAGAGGTAGCCGCAGAGGTCACATATATCTCCAACTTACGTTCTTATTTGATCAGGTAGCTGGCCCCTGACAATCAGTGCAGGTTTATAAGGGTTCACGGCTGGTGGTCTTCCATTGCTACTGCACTGAACCTGGTTTCAAAACCCAAACCTAGTTACCTGTTAAGTTGTAACATGTCAAATACATCCAAACCGGAAAAGAAAATGAATGGAGTAGACCTTGGTTCTCCATAACATAACTTGGTTTAGGGGTGTGCTGGTCAGTTATATTCTGCAAATGAAATGTTTCAAGAATCCTCCTCTGAACCAGGCTAAAACGTAGTGGATAATGCAGACAAGATGTAAAAGACACAAAACTGCATTGGATGCTACATGTAAACATTGGTGATTTTGAATTGTGAGATGATTGTTAGTGTTTATGTAGCGCCAACATGCTCCACGGCATGGGTTATAAGCAACAAATAAGAGATGAACAACAAACGTTAACTGGCATAGAAGGTGAAGAGAGCCTTGCCCACCAAGCTTACAATCTAGAGAAGGTCTCAAAATCTCCACCTACCCACTAACTAGTGCTTGATATTTACCTTTAATTATGATTTACACAGTGACAGTCTTGTTTTCAACATTGTTTTATAATTAAATAATTAAAGCCCATCAAATATTTGGGGTTATGTTTTTTCAGGCAGACTTCCATATATTTGCATGATCTGTTGATATTCATTATTCTTTATTTTATTTATTTATTTTTTTATTTTTTACATTACATAGAAGAAAATAATTAAAAAAAAAATTTAAGTGAAGAAAACTGAGTTAGCTACACTGGAAGAATTACTGAACTTGTGTGCCCATTCAAAAATACACCTCCTGTAAGGGAGTGAGCTTGAAGGCACTTCATATACAAACATTAATGGCTGGTATCAGCATTTACAGCACCTCGCGTAACATAAAGGTTCTGAATGCTGAAATGCTATATAATTATGTAAAAAAAATGGAAAGCCTACTTTGATTCACTTATCCATCATTTTGGCTTGGGTTTTTCTTTTTAAGCAATTAAGGCAGATATTAAAGGTTTAATTTGCACTTTGATTATTATCATTATTATTATTAGAAAAAAAAGAAAAATGGAAATTACATTGAAAATAGTCTTCTTGAAAATTTATTATAGACAAAATAACTGTTAGCATAAAGACCGAAAACCCTGTCTTTATTTCAAGGTAAATCAGAGACACCATGGGGAGGCTATAGCGGGGTGGGGATAGAGTGGGAGACAGATACAATGTGAGTGTGGGGAGCTTTCACTGCAGTCTGAGCCTATGACTAGGTGCTGTGAAGCGCGTTACAAGTGGGAATTTGCCTCTACTTTATTTAGTACAATTAATAAAAGAACCTATTATCATATGTCAGTAAAAACATGGTCTCTTTGTTCCTTTATTTGTGCTTTTTTCTTCTTTGCATGCAGTTTAATAATCACCTTGAAGTGGCCTTTAATCCAGCCAATGTATACCTCATTTTCAACCTATTAGCATTTTGTCGGGCAATGTAGCTGCACAGATGTGAATAGACTGGCCGGGGAACCAACCATAGTGAGCAGAGAGCAAATTAGACATGTGGCGGGCGTATGACTGCGTTATTACAAGGCCTCGTCTGAACATCTGACAACCTTTAATAATTTATTGAATGCTAATGGTAACACTAAAGTACCAGGACCCAGTTGCCGCAGTGTATTAATTGTAATTGTTGGTTTGTGCTGTCAGTACATGTGCAGACGGCCAGACTAGGAGCAATTATGGGCCTGTAAGAAAGCTGTTGGTGTTTTGTTTTTTTTCCTCTTCCCAGGCCAGAGTCTTCAGACCCCCTTCTCTTCTGTGTTGGTGATGATTAGTAAACTAATTAAATTGGAAGTCTCCATATGTTGCTTGACGAAGTGTCACTAAATTATAGCAAAAGGTCTACCAGCAATATGGTTAAAATACGGCTTTCCAAAAACTCACATCATTGCAAGAAGTTACTTTCCCTATTCTTAAAAAAAAAAAAAAAATGTGTTTAATTTTAAGATGATTGTAACTTTAATGTGATGGAAGTGATCGGTAGGAAACCGACAACGATTGACATTTATAAATAACACTTAATGTTCTAAAGGCTGTGTGTTTCTTATCCAGAGGGCAGGTAGGAAGTGGAGTTTACACTCTCACTAAATCTTTTTTTTTGTTCCTCTAAAGCAGGCTTACCCAAACTCCGGCCCTCCAGATGTTGCTGAACTACAACTCCCATGATTCTACGAATGAAATAGATAGGCTGAGAATCATGGGAGTTGTAGTTCAGCAACATCTGGAGGGCCGGAGTTTGGGGAAGCCTGCTCTAAAGAAAAGAAGGTGTGGGTTATTCACAGGAACGTTTTAGCCGCGAGGCAAACAAGGCATTTGCCTTGGGCGGCATTTTCCAGGGGGCGGCAAAAAATGCCTCCCCCAATTGCCCAGGGCAAATGTCTTGTTAGCCTTGCGGCTAACTGACATGCCAGACGGGCTGCTGGGTGGGCAGGCGGCGCTGGCGGGTGGCTGGCGAGGGAGCACTTCCCCTGAGCTGTCTGCTCAGCTCCCTCGCGCGCCGCAGAGTAAGGCTGGGAGCCGGAATATGATGTCATATTCCGGCTCCCAGCCTCACTCTGCGGGTGTCACGTGAGGGAGCTGAGCAGACAGCTCAGGGGAAAGGGCTCCCTCGCCAGCCGCCCACCAGCGCCGCCCGCCCAGCAGCCACTGGACCCCCAGCATTCCCAAAGGTAATGAGGCTGGGGGGGGGTTTGAATAAATAAATATGTTAATGTGAGTGAGTGTGTATATGTCTGTTAGTGTGTGTCTGTTAGTGAGTGTGTGTGTGTCTGTTAGTGAGTGTGTGTGTGTCTGTTAGTGTGTGTCTGTTAGTGTGTGTGTGTCTGACTGTGTGTGTGTTTGTTAGTGTGAGTGTGTTTGCCTGTGAGTGTCTGTTAGTGTGAGTGTGTTTGCCTGTGAGTGTGTGTGTCTGCTAGTGAGTGAGTGTGTGTCTGTTAGTGTGTGTTTGTCTGTTAGTGTGTGTGTGTTTGTTAGTGTGTGTGTTCCTGTTAGCTAGTGTATGCGTATCTGTCAGTGAATGTGCGTGTGTGTATTTAGAAGGCGGGGCGGGGCGGGGCGGGGCGGGGGAAGGGTTGGGTGGGGCTGGTGCACGGGGGGGGGGAGGTGCCTGAGTTTTGTCCTGCCTAGGGCAGTACAAAACCAGGACACACCACTGGTTTTTCAGGTGATCATGTTATCTAGAAACTTGGATTCACTAGATTGACTCGTGGAGTCATTAGAGTAATATTTAAAGTGCCACCAAATGCACTCAGACCACTTTAGCTCAATGAAGTGGTCTGGGTGGTCTGGGTGCAGTAGCCCTGTAATTGTAACCCTGCAATGTAAACCATTGGCGTTCTTTAGAAACTGCAGTGTTTTTACTGCAGGGTTAAACACATCTCTAGTGGCTGTGTTCATGAGGTGTTTCCTGCAACAACAGAGAGAAACTAGGTCATGTGATCAAAGCATAGGACTGGATATTCATCATGGAAGCAATGTCTCCATGATAATGTCACGGGAGATGATGCAGCGAGCCTCGGCGTTGGAGAAAAGGTAACTAAAAAACATTTTTTTTTTACTAATTTTTAATGTGGCCATGAGTGCATATAATTATCATAGAATAAGGTCAAAGGTCAATGGAATGCTCCCAGCCAGATGAATATTTAGAGGGACACTATAGTCACTAGAACAACTACAGCTTAATGTAGTTTGTTCTGGTGTCTATTGTCTGTCCCTGCAGGCTTAGTAATGTAAGCACTGCCTTTCAAGAGAAAAGGCAGTGTTTGCATCACTGCCTAGTAACGCCTCCAGTGGCAGTCACTCAGACAGCCACTAGAGGTACTTTTCTGTGTCAAAGAAAAAAAGGTGAGTAAATCATCTTTGCAAAATGGGCACTAATTGGTGCATTTAGACCTATAGTGTCAGCAATACATGTTTGTATTCCTGACCCTATAGTGTTCCTTTAATGCAACTATATTTTTCACAGTTCAATACATTATCATATATTCTCTTTTTTTACTGAAGTAAGGCTTCAATTTAAGATTTTTGGATAAACTTTTAAATGGCTTCATATTTTGCATTTTTTTAAAATATTTTTTGATATATTGATATAATATTTATATACAATATTGTTTTTTACATTTTAATGTTTTGAAAAAATAATTTGAAAAGCTTATAAAAAAAATTGTTAATCATTTAAAAAGCTTAATCAAAAATTTTAAATGGAAGCCTAAATTGTTTTAAAATATCACATACTCTCAGATCAGCAGGTACACATTAATTTCTAGTGGTGATTTTAACAGTGAAAGTAAAAAAGTAACACGTCTGTTATTCAGATAGTTCCCCTTTAAACATCAGGGAACCAAACACTTTTCCCAATGATCTCCCACAATGTTTCCATGAATTAGTAAATCTGTCACCTGCCGTTTCAATCAGCCCTCCTCTTCTGTACATGCATATAAGTGTATACTATGTTATATTTCATGTTATATTTTGCGTACATACATTAGCATGTTTGTAACTGTGTTATATTATATGTCACGGCAGACCTTACTTCCTCGATAAAAAAATACAAAAAATAATTTATCATTTCAAACCTCTCGTCTCGTATCCTCATGTAGACTTCGTGACACTTATGGTGTGATAAGTTATTAAGTTATTAAGTTATTAAGACGAGACGGGGGGATATGATAGAAACATTTAAATACATAAAGTGAATCAACACAGTAAAAGTCTGTATTTAAAAGAAGAAAAACTACCACAACAAGAGGACATAGTCTTAAATTAGAGGGACAAAGGTTTAAAAATAATATCAGGAAGTATTACTTTACTGAGAGGGTAGTGGATGCATGGAATAGCCTTCCAGCTGAAGTGGTAGAGGTTAACACAGTAAAGGAGTTTAAGCATGCGTGGGATAGGCATAAGGCTATCCTAACTATAAGATAAGGCCAGGGACTAATGAAAGTATTTTAAAAAATTGGGCAGACTAGATGGGCCGAATGGTTCTTATCTGCCGTCACATTCTATGTTTCTAAGTTATGCAGAAATTAGCACACTAGAGAGAACAGTTATTGTTCTCAGTGTTCCGTCCTTGCCACAATACGTGTTGTAAGGAAATCTGCGTGATGGTGTACAAGTGCATGATTTCTATCACAGGTGTATATTCTAAATAAGAAAACTGTATTCAGGTTTAGAACATTCTGTACTTCTTAACCAGTCGTTACCCAGAGGACAGGTGGGGAGTGGAGTTTACACTCTCACCAAATCTGTTTCTGTTCCTCTAAAGAAAAGAAGGTCCGGGTTTCTCAGGTGATCATGTTTTCTAGAAACTGGGATTAACTGTAAGATTGTAGACACATGATCTCAGCTTTGTTGAGTAGGTGCCTATGCGCATTGAAGCATCCAGCTGCTCTGTCTTGGTCAATCACTTGTTCTTTTAGTGCAGAGTGTCATGTGAAAGGTTAGAGTCTCAGGAAGCATCGAAATGGCAACAGGCGTGCAGGTGAAAGTCTTAAGTTATTTATTATCAACAAAAATGGTAATTGTGATGGAGCGTGGAATTCTGTTGTTTTCCATAATGTACACATTATTCTTAACACCTAATACTAGTGAACTTCAAAGACATACTATTGTAGAATAGAAGGGCACACCTATATGATATGAGTTGCCACTGCTCATATAAGTTCACTTGATGCAGCCAGATAGGTAGGGCTGAAAGGTATATTCTTATGACAGTAGGGCCCCACGTGTAGCGGCGGAACTGCCGCTGGTGTACTTGCACCGGCGCCCGCACGCTGATGGGGTCCATCGGGTGTCCCACTCACTTAGGGCCACCCGATGGGCCCTATATTTGCAGGGGCCCGGTCAGCGCTGTGGCCGTGGTATATCGCGACCGGGCCACTTTAAAAAAAAAAAATGCCACCGCAGCGCAAGTGCTGCTGGGAGGAAGTGGTCACTTCCTCCCAGCTCACTCCGCGCAGGAGGAGTGCGCGCCAGGCAGTGAAGAGGGAGATCCAGCCGACTCCCAGTCCCATCAGCCCCAGCCACCCTCCTGCAAAGACAAAGTAAGACACAAGAGGGTGGCTGGGAAATGAGCTCTGTGTGTCTGTCTGTATGTCTGTCTGTATGCATGTCTGTATGTCTGTCTATAGGCATGTCTGCCTGTATGCATGTCTGTATGTCTATGTATGTATGTCTGTCTGTATGTATGTCTGTCTGTATGCATGTCTGTATGTCTGTCTGTATGTCTATGTCTGTCTGTATGTCTATGTATGTCTGTCTGTATGCATGTCTGTATGTCTGTGTATGTCTGTCTGTATGTCTATGTCTGTCTGTATGTCTATGTATGTCTGTCTGTCTGTATGTTTGTCTGTATGTCTATGTATGTCTGTCTGTATGCATGTCTGTATGTCTGTCTGTATGTCTATGTATGTCTGTCTGCATGCATGTCTGTATGTCTGACTATGTCTGTCTGTCTGTATGTCTGGCTGTATGTCTATGTCTGTCTGTCTGTCTATGTATGTATGTCTGTTTATGTATGTATGTATGTATGTGTGTATGTGTATGTATGTATATGTATTTCTGTCTGTATGTATGTCTGTATGCATGTCTGTCTGTATGTATGTCATTATGTGTGTATGAATGTCAGTGTCTGCATGTCATTATGAATGTGTGTATGTACGGATGTCAGTGTCTTTATGAATATATGTATGCCAGTATGAATGTATGTATGTATGTGTATGTATGTGTGTATAGATGTCAGTGTCTGTATGCCAGTATGTATGTATGTCTGTCTGTATGTATGTCTGTATGCATGTCTGTATGTCTGTCTGTATGTCTATGTCTGTCTGTATGTCTATGTATGTCTGTCTGTATGCATGTCTGTATGTCTGTGTATGTCTGTCTGTATGTCTATGTCTGTCTGTATGTCTATGTATGTCTGTCTGTATGTCTATGTATGTCTGTCTGTCTGTATGTTTGTCTGTATGTCTATGTATGTCTGTCTGTATGCATGTCTGTATGTCTGTCTGTATGTCTATGTATGTCTGTATGCATGTCTGTATGTCTGTCTGTATGTCTATGTATGTCTGTCTGCATGCATGTCTGTATGTCTGACTATGTCTGTCTGTCTGTATGTCTGGCTGTATGTCTATGTCTGTCTGTCTGTCTATGTATGTATGTCTGTTTATGTATGTATGTATGTATGTATGTATGTGTGTATGTGTATGTATGTATATGTATTTCTGTCTGTATGTATGTCTGTATGCATGTCTGTCTGTATGTATGTCATTATGTGTGTATGAATGTCAGTGTCTGCATGTCATTATGAATGTGTGTATGTACGGATGTCAGTGTCTGTATGAATATATGTATGCCAGTATGAATGTATGTATGTCTGTGTATGTATGTGTGTATAGATGTCAGTGTCTGTATGCCAGTATGAATGTATGTCTGTCTGTCTATATGTCATTATGAATATGTCTGTGTCTGTATGTCCTTATGCATGTGTGTCTGTATGTATGTTAGTATGTGTCTGTCACTATGTACGTCTGTGTGTCTGTATATGTGTGTATGGCTCAGTATGTGTGTGTCAGTATGTATGCCTATATGCGTATCAATATGTGTGTCTGTTAGTATGTATCAGTGTGTGTGTATCTGTGTCCTTTTGTATCAGTAAATGTGTTTGTGTCTGTGTGTGTATTCCTCTGGGCGGGATTGGGATGCGGGGCCCCACGGGGCCCAGATCCTGAGCTCAGTTAGGGGCCCCAAAATTTCTGGTGGCGGCCCTGAAAGTAGGCACCCATTGGCTCAAAAAATAGCCTTATCTAACCTTTACACTCACAGTGTAGCTAGAGCTACATCTCATATCCCTGCTCCTAATACAGAACGAACTTTTGCAGATAATATTCTTGTTTTTGTCAATTAGAACTTTCACACAGTGATTGGCAGTAGCAGAAATTGAAGGTCAAATAAGAGAAAATCAGCCCTTTTGTCAGTTCCTGCTTGTTTTTCATCCACGTCCTCAAATCCCTCTCTTTTTCTGAGTGAGAGTCACTCTCTGTACTCCATCGCCCTATTCGTTGACCTTCTGTCTCTCTGGAGCTGTCGGTCTTGTTAAGAAAGAGATCAACTTTCACATGAAATAGTGGAGATCAAACAGTGTGACTTTTAATTTTCTTTGAATTTCCTTCCATATGGTTGTGTTCAAGGAAAACCTTAACTTCTGTGTCTGATTTACTGACAATGTCCCCTTATTATTGCTGGTGGAAAGAAATTAGCCGGGTCTCACCTCACAACTAGGAGGTTAAGTGAGGCCTGGAGAAGAAGGCTGACAAAACACTTCAAAACGTATGATGTTAAGTAAAAAAAAAAAAAAGGGAAAACTCCTAAATGAGTTTACTTCCTTCCACGTCACATTTACCAAAATGGCTGCTCTGCACATAGCAAACAGTAGCCATGTTTCTTCCACTCTCTGAACTAAATTATTGTTACATAATAACCATGATAATCAGCACAATTTGTTTCATTTTGATGCCTATTGTAAGGGCTCCAGTAAAATTGATTTTCTTAATGGTTTTATTATATTTCGTAGAAACCTACTTTGGTTCCGCAGACGTCGCGATACCTTACAGGACATTGGTTCTAGTTGGGCCTGCCATAAACTATTATTTCATTTGGATAGCCAAGCTCTTTTGATGTTAGATGTTTTGCTTGGAAGAGACATATCCTCTTTGTTTGTGCACACTGATGAATATTCTTTCAGAGGACAAATGAAGATGTGATGTGAAATAGCCACACACATTGTTATTTTAATGGGAGTTAGACAATCCACCACGACATCATTTCCTGATGGTGTACATGACTTGTTAGATTTAATTGTGCGTATACATAAACATGATAGCAGATGTGCCGTGCCCCTGGGATTGTTAACACCCATGAAAGCTTGAGGGAAGCGCACATGTAGTGTTTGGTAACTGATTTGTACACAGGTGAAAATAATGGAGTAACTGTGACAATGTGAGATTATAAGCACAACATACAGGTAACATAAAAACAAATTATATTTAATATCAGCGGAATATGTTGGCACTTTATAAATTCCAATGATAAATCAAAATAATATCGAACACATAAAATGAAGCTCTATGCTTAAACTCCCACTACTCCTGGGCAACAGCAATAACTACAATATTCATCAGCCCAAAGACATAGACCAGAAACCATAAAGAGTTACCAATGCTCTATGCCAAATTCATCTGCAGATTTAAAATACTAGGGGTTTTATTTTTTTAATGTCCCTCCAATGGACATTTAAGTGTAAGCTCACCTGCCACATAGTATCTGCATAAAATTGTAATACAGATCATTGTTTATACTGCCTTTTATTTAAATACAATGATGATGCAATTTTAATCATTAAAAGGTTACTCCAGCTACCATAACCACTACATCTTGCTGTACCCTTCCCTTGAAATGGGGCAAACCATTTTACAATGGCTTGTCTTCTTACCAGATCCTACAGGGTGCCAGCTGACCACGATCAGCCAATGAATTAGATTCTATGCCTCGAAGATTGCCCAGAATTGACATCAGCTAGCCTGGAGCTCTATAATGACACCACAAAGATGCTGTTGTTGGGCTCTGCCTATTTAACCCAATGAACTCAATCTCTCACACAATGAAATGTCATGTTGTGTTCAACGCAATAAACTTGTACATAGATATGTATGGAAATCTTGATTATCTCAGTCAATTCTATGTTTCCCTCTAGGGAAGTATCGTGCAGCTAGTTCGCATGTGTGTCAACCACTCTGCACCAATCAGCATCTCTTGATAAAGACATATTTAGTCAATGAAACTTTGTAGGTCCTGCAAAGAGTGACTGCCACTTGAGTTGGACTCAGGCAACAACGTAAACATTGCCTTTTCTGCCTTTTCAGCTTTTAAGCTGCAGTGGTTCTGGCACCTATGGCATCCTTTTAATTAAAGGGACACTATAGTCACCCAGACCACTTCAGCTCAAAGATGTGGTCCGGATGCAATGCCCCTCATGTTTTAACCCTTCACATGTTTCCCTGACAGCCGCTAGAGGCATTTCCGCGACGCTGGATGCGAAATTTGCATCCAGCGTGCAGAACGTCCATAGGAAAGCATTAAGAAATGCTTTCCTATGGACTGTTAGAATGCGCACACGGCTGGCTCCACTCGGGAATCTGACGTTGACATGGGAGGAGAGGTCAGCAGCGCCAAGGGAGCCCGGCGCTGGTTTAAGGTAAGTGGCTGAAGGGTTTTTAACCCCTTAAGCCCAGAGGAAGAGGGACCCTGAGGGTGAGGGTCCCCCAAGGATTATATAGTGTCAGGAAAACTGGTTTGTTCAATAAGAGTACTAGAAGACAAGGCAATAAGCAGGCCTGGCTTTAAAGTGGCACTGGCTTTATGAAATACTCATATTGTATGTGTTGGAATTTCCCTGACATTCCAACGCGGTCAAAAGAGATACTGGGACATGCGCAAAAGTATAGCAGTGACGCTGGCACCTAAAGTGCCAAGAGCAGAAGAGGAAGGCGGTACCTTTGAGGGACAGGTTCAGGTAAGTAAAACTCTCCTTTGCCTGTCCCCAACCAGACACCCAGAGGCGATGTCACCGCAAATCATGCAAAGTCCCCAGACAGCGACAATGCCGCTTTAAGTGCAGCCAGGATCATATGACGGCCCAATGCAAAGTCAGTAGGTGATGTCAGGAATCTTGTTAAAGCAGACTGAGCATGTCTGAGGAGTCTATACCCAGAAAATAGGTTGTTGTTTTTTCTCTGAAATCCCTCAAATCTGCTTTCTTCAACATCTTCAGCCAGCTATAAATGGTTGGGAGGAGAAACTGTAGAAAATATAGGATACAGACACAACATTAGTTTTCTAACACACTTAGCAATAGTTCTTTCCATGCCTGTATATCCGATTATTTTATTTATTGCAACAGCTGCCCCATGTGCTCATCTGATTTTTTTTATTGCAACAAAAACGGGAATCTCAGTCCCCCGCCCCCTTTTTTTGCATTGAATTCCGATCTACAGATTTACAGTATATCTGTATCCTGTAATATATTGTGATATTGTATCCTTAGTGCTATAAAGAAACATTCACATCCACATAATCATCTAGGAATAGTAACAATATAATACATTTGTACTGCGATAACTAAAGCTGTCCTCATTATACTCAGTGCTATTCAAAATTATATTTAGGATTTTGCACTTGTCAACACTTAACCAAGTAACCTGTATTTGGCAGGAATGTTCCTGTGACTTATAAAGAAATCTCGCACAAGTACCAGCAAATGATGCCAGAACATGAATCAGCTGGCACCCAACTGTGTGACCTGGCCATGTGCCCCTTAGCACTAAAAATGGGAGAATCATAATAGTTGCTTTATGTCACATGAACAAGTGACAGATAAAAAAAAACTTTTTATTTTGATTGCATGTAAATATTTTTTGAGTTTTTTTACATTTCCAACAAAGGCCTTGATTTAATATAGTTGGATAAGCATGATTTCATATTTTTAAAATTATTTATTATTATTAAAATTATAAAAATGTTTTAATATTTAGATTTTTTTATGTATTGATATATTTTTTAGATTTATAATATATATATATATATATATATATATTTATATATATATATATATATATATATATATTTACATTTTAATATGTCGGAATTTTTTTTTTTACAAGTTTATCAAAATTATTAAATAATTTGGAAACAATATTAAAGCAAGGCCAAAGTGGGAAAACATAGCAGGAAGAGAGTTAACCATAATCAATCATCACAGAATAGTCGTGATCTTTCCATGTTTATAACGTATCTTCATCTGCAATACAAAATACAGTGTGTACAATGGAGTGCGAGAAATATACCAGCAGAGAAAACGGAAGGTGATGCTAGAATATGAGAAGGTGATAGTGGTAGTTGTGGGGGGAGAGTGAAAATGTATCCCATCCCCAATAAGTATCAAAAAGTGTAGTTACTAGTTAATACCATATTAGTGATCAGATTGATATGTTTATTGTCCAATGACATATTGGTTTTGCAAGCTTTCAATACCACTTACAGCACTTCTTCACCCCCAGCTACTATATCAATAAGTCAGAATATTGGGGGGGCCTCAGACTGAGGTGAGAGGCACAGAGAGAAAAATTTTCAAAGGCGAAATTCACAACCACATCTGTGGGCGATAAAAAGGGTTGAGGGAGAAGATAAGGAATCTCCTACATTGATAACAACGCAGGTGACGTGTTGAGGTGACATGTATAATGATGAACTTTATGGTTTGTGTCCAGGCAGGGCAGACAACAAACATTTTAAAGTCAAATGGTTCATTAATATGATTTCAAAAAGACCTAATGACTGCCCTCTAGTTTTACACAAAAATGCAAAGAAATCATAAGTAACCTTTGTATTTTAATCACACGTCCATCTGACACAAACAGCCGTCAGGTGAAAGAACGGTGCAATTTTCAGATTAATGCTGATTAATTGCAGGGTGGGCTCGCACAGCAGCCAGAGGGCCCTGTATACCAGCCCTGTCGGTAACTGCACTCTCTAATAGTGATTAGTAAAGGGAGGGCTGTGGATGACTGTCTCCAGACGCTGGCAGTTTGACTGTGGCCTAGAGTAATGGAGCTGGCAGAGTGGAATCAATTACTGGCCAATGAAGATTTTCCCACAGGTTAAAGCTTGGGAAAAATAGGACGTACTTGCTGCCTAGACAGCTGGCATGGACTGTCCACTGGGAAAAAGGCCTGTAAAAGACGAAAACAAGGGGACAGCTCACAGTGATAAAGTGGTGGCAGACTATAAATTTTGAAGAAGGATTTGCCAGAAAGTTTCACGTTTTGTACCTCTGTGTTTTTTTGTCTGCTCCAGCTTCCTGCGCTACATTGGCTTTGTGGTAAAGAAAGGAAGCAAGTGACATTTTCAATAGAGAACCCAAGACTGGGTCATCCTGTATAGTGTTTCATTTCTATAGTGCTGGACAGACCCAGTCGAACAGTCAACTCTGCTCTTGAACAATTGTGTGTACACTGGAGCCTTAGGATACACAGCTCATGAAAAGTGAATTGTGCAGGTCAGGAGATGGTTTAACCCCCTGAGTGCTCAATGGATGTATGGGTTACGTATAAAAAAAAAAAGGAATTCTGGGAGAGAGAATGGGCTTTAGTTTTTGGAATGGGTTATGCATTAAGAACAAATGTAGGGCAAAGTTCTAAAAGTGGAGCAATCACCATGGAAACCACATGGAATGTTGTCCAGAATAATTCCACATTTAGAATTGTGCCCAATCACTGCTCTCCACTGATAACTCCCATGATGCCTTGCATGGAATTATTAACAGCATGGTACACCCTGGTTTAAAGTAAAATGGCGACGGTTCACTGCATATTCCACCGCAATGAGGTTGTTCACTAAGCTTGTCATTTTTTGCCAAAATAGTTGATATAGAAAGATAGCAATGTTAGCTAAAGTTTCTGATTTGACTAGGCTGATCTAAAATTTGAAATATCCTGGTCATTTCTCCTGAATTACCATGTTCGTAAATAAACCTCATATAAATGCAACTACAGACTTGCTACACATACGCAGTTTATTTTCTGCCTGGTTCCAATGCAGTGCATTATCATTTGAATTCCAAAATGTCAACTTTAGTAATTGGTGAAAGGTGTGGAGATACAGCGGTAGCTTATGAAAGTATTGAAAGTTGTCCAGTCCGGTTGTAGGCCTGTTATTAAAAAAGGCTCGTTAATCTTGTCAGCATTCAGACAGCTCGTTGGCATGGGAAATAAAGCATTACCCAAGGCCAGTGGGGCCAAATAGTGACACAACTTAACACACTCTTGCAGTCTCTGCTTCCTAACCCGAGGGGATAGAATCCAGCATCAAACAGAGACAAAGTAAAGAGCTGGGACCACCAGCAACATGCCCTTTGTAGCCAGGGTGGCCAACTTGGACCTCACCATTAATAAGAGGCATTGTAATATGTAATACAACATACCATACACCCGGCTCCTAAATCTTATTTTTATGTGTTTTTAAAATATACATGTTTGTAGGGATATAAGTATTTAACCAGGGACACATGGATGAATATAAGTCGTCACGTATGTTTGGTTGGAAAGTCAAATTTGGTGATGGTCTAGTGTTGTGACAGAAGACACTTTAAATTTAAATGATGTGTTTTTTCCAGAGGCTGTGCAAATTAAATCAATCCATTTACTCACTTTAGTTTTACTATATTTTTCGAATACTTTTTCACCATTATTGATCCCGTTTTGAATATTTCTAATTAAAAAGGGGTCTTTCAAAGATGGATTTATTTTGTTTGTAATCTGAAAACTTGGTGTAACGGTCACAACTAAATAAAGTCTGTTTAACAACGATAACAATTTTCGTCTTTGGTAGATATTACTGACAGAATTTTTTTTGGATTCTGATCATAGTACTGGCAGAAAGTAAAAAAATTTGTGTTTGATTAACTCCAAAAACGCGTCCTCAATCTGCTGTAAAACACTGTGAGTATTTAAAGGGGCAATCGAGATTGAAATTAAAGCGTTTCAAAAACCAATAAAAATAAAATATAAAGAGATAGATATGTATTTGCGGTAATTATCGTAATTGACCGGTCTTCAGTTAGCATGGCATGGACAAGGTAATAGTCAGGCAATCAGAATGCTCCAAAAGCTTTTTCATTGCACTTTTCAAGTTCTCTGACTTTGTCCTATAAATCTATGCACAGCAATGAATTCTGGAAGTTGTAGTTTAGTTATCAGCTTATTATTTTTATAATTATTATTTATAAAGCGTCAGCAAATTCCGCATCGCTGTACAACAGAAGGACTAAAAGACAAGTATTTGTTACCAGATGAGCTGGACGTGCAGCTTATAAGAGCTTTTAGCTATAAACTCCCAGAAAGCATTGCTGTGTTTGCTCTGAGATCCTATACCTTAGTGTACCTAAGTATTGTAACCAGGTAATGATATCAAAACAGGAGAGATGGGGCAGAGAATGTAGAGTTAATTTGCAGAATTCTACAATGGAATTCCAAAAACTGTAAAACACAACTAATTGTTTAGGCTGAAAGCTATAAAATACATAGCACTTGTTTTGGGGCCTGGTGTGTCCTGCCAATAGGAAACAAATGGAACAACTACGGATATGTTGAGTCACACGTAGAAATATGAACCTTAAAATATGCTATATCTGCAACCCTGTATTTCACTGCTTTGGTTTCTTTCAGCCTTCTTACCAACTCTATCAGCGGTAACTATATACCCCCATTCAGTTCAGCAGTTTATTTTCCACCAGTACAAAAACATAACATATCTCCCAATCTTCCAGGTTCATTCTTGGTTAGCAAGAGGTGGTAGTAAACATATGCACTATATTTATCAGGGCAAAACGCTAAATAAGGAACAAACAAAATGGAAACCAAAATAATGTGTCAACGTGTAGCAGTGTGCTCCAGTACAGCACCTGTCTCTCCTTGGAAATTATCACTGTATATGTTAAATCAATGCCTCTCTAAAAGGAGCATCAGCGCCTCCATGCACAGTGTGAATGTCACTAAAGAGTGCAGGACCTCGACAAGAAGTTCCTCAAGTAGCTGTCCGAGTGACTCGAGGTGGTCAAAGACATGTAAATGCTGCCTTTTCTATGAAAAGGCAGTGTTTTCAATACTCAGTGTGCAGGGACAGGCTGGATGCCCCAGAAGACTATAGTGTCTCTTTAACCATAAGGGGCTGGGTGGCCAGGGTTTTAAGGAAGGCATCTATATGACCAGGTATATTTCCTAGAGATTTGTAACAAGAACCAAACCAGACTGAAAAACAATAGGTAAAAAATAGGCAGAACAATTCTCCAACCCAAATGAGTAATTGCATTGTTTCTGACTGTGCTGTTTGGGCTGCACTTTGCAAATCATTCTCACATTCACAATAATTCACCATTCCATTAATTATTGTTGCTCTGGGTTTTGGAGAATCCAACCCTGACGTTAGTTTTGAAAGTAAAGATGCATACAGCATAGTGCAAACGTAAGGTTGTGCAGTAACGACAGCTGCTACTAGAAGTAACATTCAAAACATTTTTCTAGTTTATTAAGGAGAGAGGTTGACTGACAGGGCTACCTCCCAAGAGGTTACACAGCAGCCAAGGTGTTTCTGTTCTTTGTGAAGACCTGTCGGAATATTCTGATGGGGTTGACAGGTTTTTGCTAGAACACAGTCAAACTGTGGGATCTAACTGGTAAATCTGTCTTAAAACAAAACATACACTTTACCTAGGATGCCCCAAAACAAGATTCCAAACTATAGTAGGACTACAACTGTCACGATGTTGGGGTATATTCTATGGCCAGTCCTGGTTTATATACCTGGATGTAAGCCTTTTTTTTTTTTTACTTAAAAGAGATGTGAGAGTGATCCTTTGTATTTTGAAATGGCACTGTCCATATTTCAAGATAGAATGCCAGACCTAAAATATAACGACCTAGAGAGGGTACCGAGACATCATAATAAACAATGAGACTGCAGATCACGAGGTGTGATGGCATTTTTTTCCCTAATACATATTTTGTTTTAGTGTCATTTTCAGGTTACATAATATTTTGAAGCTGGAGTTAGTGTGTTACATTAATCCGAACAGTATACTACACTATTACTAAACATTAACCCCTGGACTGGCGTATCAAAAGACTAAACATTTACCTCTACACTACACTATTACTAAACAATAACCGCTACACTAACCGATCGCTAAACATTTACCACTACGCCACTACTAAACATTAACACATTAACTGAACACAAAATGTTTATCTTTATACTACACCATAACTAAACATTACCTATAGTAGCAGAACACTAAATAGTTAACTATACACTACACTGTCAATAAAGATTAACCCCTACATTACCATAATTCTAACTATTAACCTCTAGATAACCTTAACACCTATTCTAACTATAATCTACAAATATCATTTAATATGCAAAGACGAAGCAATCTTATTCAAAAAATTTAAAAATCATTCGACCTTCAATCTCATGGTTTATTTTGACTACAAATTGCAAACCGTGCCTCGACAGTCATTAGTAATGTTCCCATGTGGCTGACCTTGTTTAATTTGTTTATGGGAAGCTAATAGGGTTAATAAATCTCTACGAAAAGCCTGAAATCAACAGAAAAACTGGGGTTTTGATGTCTTCTACATCTGTTTCAGGTTCTCCTTTTATCTGACTCAGTTGCCTTTGGTCTTTGTGGTCTCTCAAGAAATGCCATCAAACAATGGTCCCTTTGCAGTTGGCGAGAGGCAGGTATAGGGGGATCCAGTGTATGCTGTCTGCGGGGAGGACACAGTGGGGGGGGGGGGATAGGTCATCTGAGTGTTATTACCGCAGACAGCCCCCAACCACTGGGCGACTGACATTGTAAGTCTATACCCAGAGGTTGTTTGAGGGGAGCCTGTCAGATTGACAGTGTAAATGTGTATCACACACACACAGGCCTGGGACAGAGGAGACCGTCGGCGGGTGGGAGAGCGCTGGCTGTGTGTTGGTCACACGGAGATTGAATTACAGCTGAATTAGATCAGAGCTGTGGGAAACAGCACCTCCTAAACACACACACACAGTCACACAGGGGAGGGAGGGGGAGGTCAGCTGCTCTGCAATATGCAGGACAACTAACAGGAGCTAACAGTTAACTTAATTACTGCCTAGAAATGCAGCATGCCTTAATGTACTGAATGTGCTCTGCCTGGCTATGGCTTAGCCTGCAGAGCTGTTATCATGGACAGGGTAACGTTTCAAGGGGGCGCAATCGCCTACAGAACTCTGGCCAAGGAAGGCCTATGCCATATTGCTTATTTTTTAGGCAGGTTTTATATTAAAATATTAAAATTAATTTTGATGATTTTTGGGTGTATGTAGAATAGGAAAAACAGTTTATGTGGAAACTTTTAAAATCCTTTAAATTATTTCAGCATAAAATTATTGCAGTGCTTGCAGTTTGGTTAGCCAG
This sequence comes from Pelobates cultripes, assembly GCA_933207985.1. Classification (NCBI taxonomy): domain Eukaryota; kingdom Metazoa; phylum Chordata; class Amphibia; order Anura; family Pelobatidae; genus Pelobates; species Pelobates cultripes. Next base: position 278,396,182 of record OW240915.1, on the reverse strand, counting down.
AAAACATGTACTATATATGTCTGTCTGTCTGTTTGTCTATCTGTCAGGAGCTGTTCTTGGAAATTGTATGCGGCTTACCCATAACAATTTATGCAATTTGTCATTGTAAAATTTACTTCAGAACAAGAACAATGTATCTTTTTTATTTTTATTTTTTTTTATTTTACAAAGAATGATTTCTAAACACGTTTATTGTAGTTAAGACACTTTATTGTGAGTATTAATTAAGGCTGTGGAACTCTGTTTTAACACATTTGGGGACAGAAACAATATGGAGCTCCTAGAAAAGTGGGTTATTGGGATAGAAAAGAGGGATTTGGATCCAAAGTAGGGACTGTTCCACTAAATAGGGACACTTGGTAGGTATGAGAGTCTGTACTGCTGAATAATAGGTATTTAATACTTCTCAACTGCCCTGCATTCTGTGATATTAGTCACGTTGGCATTCCAACTTTTGTCTGTCATCAGCCACTGTGCATTAAGAGATTTGGAACCACGATCTGCTCCTAATCTATAATACTATAAAATGTACATTTATATACTATAGCTTGACACTATCTCACATTTTACTGCATTGTAGTGGCCGTTCCATACTGTGCAGACCAGAAGAAAGGTTAATACACAGGTGCAAAAGCCCTCTATATAGAAATCCTTAATTTATTTATTTTGCTGGTGTCTACAAAATTAGAAATGTGCTGGAACTCACAGCAGTGAGGGTTAACCTTGACAGGTTTCGTGCCAGACGCTGCCAGTTAATCATTGTCTGTCTCTATATGTGTCATACTTTGTAAGTTACCCCTTGCTGCTGTGAGCTTCCTCACTTCTATTCTCTTTGGGAGAATGGAAAAATCATTTATCAGGCTGAAACTGGGATCAGCCAATATGGATCTGATAAGGAAGACTCTGTAAGGTTCTAAAGCTGTTTGTGGCAAACTCTCTTACTAAAGATTCCTAATTAATAAATTGAACCAGTAAAGTGACAAATAAGCACCGTAACAACAAAGTAACCTAGCAAAACTGATAACACACAAATCAATGTCGAATTGGAACATTACAAGTTAATGACACACATTACCAACTACTATAACCACTGCCTTATTATACAGATGATATCAAGATGGATCTGTTTTGTTTGTTAACCTTGTGATCTTGAACTATTGATCTCAAGATCAATCGTATATTTAATGATGATGATTGACGTTTCCACTTTCAAGTCAATAATGATTTCTGACTTTTGCAGCATTGCCAGCACAAAAAGGTGGTGTCATTTTCGGATTGTGATTGCGCTAAAACACTCATGCAGTACTTGATGAAAGTGAGAAAATTTTATTGATCAGTTACCGATGCTGGATAGTAAATTACCCCTATATCAGCACATCCGTACTTGTTTGCACCAACAGAGCAAGCAAACTGTTAACACCGAGCTATTACACAATTACCAGATTTTACTAATTTCATGATGTAAAGCCATGATTTTATTAAGGACACGGAGGCGAGTATTATGCTTTATCTCTTTCTTTAATCCTCAGCAGCAAAGAAAGGATATTGTAAATATCTACATATACTCTAGAGGGTTAACCATAATACAACATATTAACCAATAGGAATACTCCTTGCACTATAATGTCCAATGTGACCTTAAATGGCTCCTGGGAAACACTGTGAAGCTGCCTGACTACACAGCCGACCAATCAGCTTATTCCCACCCCAAACAAGCAGTAACAGCGGCACAGGAAAGCTCGTCAAAACCGCCAACCTCAAGATAGCCGCCACGGTGCGCACTTGCGAAGTGCGCATGCACGAGCAGCGCCGGCCCCACACACACCTTCCAAAATCATGATCTGTCGACCGCCGAAACTAGCAGAGGAGGAGGAGTGAGGCGGGCAGCTGGCAAAAAGGTAGAAGGAAACAAAAGCGGTCGGGAAATAAAGTTTTAAGACAAAAAATATTGAATTTTGTGAATAAACCGAAATAGGTTTTGGTGAAATGACTCACAAGATTAGAGTTTTCTATTACATTACATTATGCGTGTACTGTGCAACATTTATTGCATTCTGCTGGCATTTTGGGAATCTGTATATTATTATTATTATTATGATATTTATAGAGCGCCGTCAAATTCCGCAGCGCTTTACAATGGGTGGACGAAAAGACATGTATTTATAACCAGACAAGTTGGACACACAGGAACAGAGGGGTTGAGGGCCCTGCTCAATGAGCTTACATGCTAAAGGGAGTGGGGTAAAATGTATATCTAAGGAAGGCACATAAAGAAATAACCATAAGTATTATTACAACGTTCCTTAATATTTGTTGATATTTCTAAAATATCGACTGGTTAGAGCAGTAGTAATGTCCATGCCTTAGAATTGGGAATCCACCCAGTAATTGTCCTTGTACAAGACACCTAGCAATATACATCTGCCTGCCTCAAATCCTCATGAATTATAAGCTTGTTTGAGAATGGCCATCTTTAACTCTAATACCCCTTTTTGTAATTGTTAATCGCCATGGAATATGTTGGTGCTATACAAATGCTAATAATAATAATATAACTACAATGTGCTAAGAAAATGATGTAGGAACGTCTATTGGAACGTCTACACTATGTTTTGGAAACCTCAATTACAAAAGATGGCATGCAAATGACCAAATTACTATTAAACACCTTATATAAATTTAACACATTATATCTCTTACACTACCTTTACTTTTCAATATTTCTCTTTAATATACACAAAATTGCTTTTTTATTTTCATTTTTAAGTACTAGCAATACTTTCGATATTACATCAAATATTAATACATTTCTTATGACAAGATGCAGAGATGACTCTAAAAGAGCTACCATAGTATAATAGAATTATACAGACTGATGTAACAAACAAATTAGGAGTGTTAAAGTGCCAACAGAGATATAACTTCTTTGGTTAGGCTGCTGATGTGACAGGGGCATTAAGATGTGGATTTACAGAAGAAGCCTTACTTCTATCTACTTTTAGTGAAGGCTGTTCAAGGTATGCCCCTTATGGCAGTGATTAATGTTTTTAGGTATCTTGTGACCACACACATTATCACCAGGAAAGCACTTGGAAAATTCTCGTTGAGCAATGAGAAGCATGCGGACCTGTCTTTATTGACCAGGAATGATCGACGACAATGATGGAATGTACATTTTTTTCTTACTTGTTGCTGATCTTCACACTGTAAAAATAGACCCATAGACTGATATATCTAGTTTGTGTGTAAGGCTTGTGTTTAAATATCCAAGTCAGCAACTGCAAATGTTTTCTTAAGAACAGAAGCCCAGGACGTTTACATCAACCTGCTCTTCCCTTAAATGAGCAGACAGCCATTAGTGGCCATGTGGAGAGGATGTCTTTGACCTAAAGAGGAACTTTAGATTCCCCCCCCCGAGAGTCTTGCAACTTGTGAGCAACCAAACTCAAACAATGCCAAAAATATATCCGTTGTTATTTCTAAACATTTAGCATGAGCAAAACAGTCATTGTATCACGCATATTAACCTTTTACATTTATTCAAAGAACACGTACAACTTATATCCACCGACAACGAAGCCATCTAGTATTTGGATATTGAGACACATTATGCTGTTTTGGCTCTATAATCCCACGTATTGGGGGAGGTTTGTGTCTTTTGTGGGATTTATTTTTTTCTGGTGTAAATAATCAATTCTGACTTTTTTCCACTATTCGTTATTTTTGCAATACTTATCCTTCTTTTGTTTGCCTTTCTTTCTGTGTAGTGTATTATATTTATTTATATTTCCCTTTTTTTAAAAAATTTTTAAAGTTTTATTATCTGACGTTCTTTTATACCACTTTTATCTTGCCAGAAAAAGTGAGGAGAATATTTTAACAGTATTCTTAGTTAGTGGAACATAAAAAAAGTTTACGGAGTAGGACATGGCAGGGATGGAGTATGACACTGCTGTTGCTGTCAGTTAACACAATGTTTGCCTCTCTCAGATCTAAAAACATTAAAACATTAAATACACATAGAAAAGAGTGACTTTAGTTCAAATTGGTATTGCAGGTGCACTAGTGCCACCAAACCTTTTATTCAGGGATTTATACAACAAATGTTTTGGAACACAGCCTTTTATCAATGCAAGAAGCCACAGTTAATGGATCATCATTAGGGTGGAGCAAATATCTCCTCTATTGGGATATACAAAGGAAGGTGACATATTACTTTTAGAATACTAAATTGACAGATTTTTTAACATCTTGATAAATCATTTAGTTTTAATTTGATTATATTTATATCCATGAACTGTAAACAATGTATTAAATAGAGCCTTTTAAAATGTTATTAACACTATAAGGTAAATCACAAAATGTACTTATGCCTGTCAAAAACTTAACGTGTACTGTGCCTTAAAGGACCACTATAGTGCCAGGAAAACATACTCGTTTTCCTGGCACTATAGGGTCTCTAGGTCCCCCCCCACCACCTTTAGGGTCCCCCTCCCACCGGGCTCTAGTGTGAGGAAGGGGTTAAACACATACCTTTTCTCCACCGCCGGGCTCCCTCGGCGGTGGGGACTCTCCGCCTCCTTTCCCCGTCATCGGCTGAATGCGCATGTGCGGCACGAGCCGCGCACGCATTCAGCCAGTCCATAGGAAAGCATTCTCAATGCTTTCCTATGGACGCTGGCGTCTTCTCACTGTGAAAATCAATGAGACAGCCACTAGAGGCTGGATTAACCCAAACGTAAACATAGCATTTCTCTGAAACTGCAATGTTTACAGCAGAAAGGGTTAATCCTAGATGGACCTGGCACTCAGACCACTTCATTAAGCTGAAGTGGTCTGGGTGCCTATAGTGGTCCTTTAATACAAACGTGATCACCACAAAGAAAAAAAAACCTGAAAAAACACAATTTTCCACCATAAAAATTTACATACAAAAAAAATAAACTATATCGTTTAAAACTGTAGGACTTAAAAACGTTGTTTCTCTGGTTTAGGGGACCCAAGATCAAGGATAACAATCCTGCACTTGTCATTAAAAAAATGTAAATCTTTATTTATGTAAGGGCAGCATAGTGCCAGTTAGTAATCGAGAGTATAAGCAGTGAAAGAACTTCAAAGTTGGTCTCCATGAAATTCCCGATAGTGAAAAAAAACCTGTCAAAGCTAAGTAACACAAGCTCACAGGGTCTCTGCTGAGAAGGCCAGCACAATGCAATACTTTCAAATAGACTCACCAGTTACAAAGCTTCCTGTACATATATATATAGAAAAAAAACTTTAGAAAACATATGAAACAAAGTAACTCATAAAAGCTAAAAAAAAAAAAATATATATAATCACTGCGTTACATGGTGGCAGATCTACCCCCTTTGAGATGGAACTAGTGACACAATTGCATCACTGGCCTGCCCCCTTTACCTAACTCCCACTAGTGTCCCAATACTTAGGACAACAAAGTTGAGAGCAATAGGCGCACCATCTCATTAGTAACTTAAATATGTGTTTCTCAAGGATACACATGTAGACCGATATTCTGTTTCTTATCAACATGAACAAAAATCCAAAAATAATAATAAAAAATAGCTGTTTCCTGTCTGTTATACTTTTGTAACAAGTTGCTAGGGGCCACACAAAATGGAGGTGACTGAACAATTTTTACGTAGCTACAATCAAGTTGATACAATCAAAAAAAGGTAATTGTTCATTTATGCTCCCTCCAGGCCCATCTTATGTCCTTCCCAACATTTCAACCACATTCTTCCAAGACCCTTTGATTCATCTCTCCTTCCACATCCTATCTCTCTGTTCCCCCAAAATTCCTCTTTTGTATTTATTTTTTATTTTTCTCTAAACCCCAGAATTTTCCATCACATCTCCCCTTTTTTTCATTCCGGCTCCCTTTTTAATTTGTTCTCCTTCCTTTTTTATACTCCCATTCCCAACTTCATTACAGCTTCCATTTTTATTTATTCCACCTACCATCCTTCTTATGGCACCCGTTTTCATGCACCCCCCTTATTTCAACGTCTCATCTTTTTATTACTCCCACTTACCTTCCTGATACCGTCTCCTTTTTTTCATTTAACCACTTCCAAATCCCCACATATTTTTTTCCAAGTTCCCTCTCCATTCCATCTCCCCTCACTCTCCTCCTTACAACTTCCCTTTTTGTCAAATCTCCCACTAATCTCCCACCCACTTCTCTTTTTGTTCTGTACTCTTTCTCATCCCTACTTCATATCCATTTACTTTTCTTCAGTTTCTCCCTCTCTTTCCAATCACTTTCGTCCTCCCACCCTGAACCTTCTGCCATACCATTTCTAAAAAAACTCCTTCTTTCCCTTTCCAACTTTTATTCACCACTGAACCCCTCCTCCCCACCCTCAGTAATTCAATCTTATGCTCCCAAGTTCCCCAAGCCTCACACATTGATGGTGTCCATGCTGGTAAGGTGAGCAGTGACAGCTGTCTGTCACTGCTCATTCTCGCACACAGCTCCTGTAGAGAAGAACAGCCCTCACATGAAATTGCACTAATGCTGGTCAGAAGACCAGCACTAAAGAAATAATATTAAAAAAAACATGGAGGCCAAAGACACTGAGGGTTGCAAAATTAAGTCTGGCGGCTGCCAGTTGGATAACATTTCTCTTAAAGTATGTAGGGAATCTCTGTCCTTCTGTAATGTGAAATGTCTTCTAAGAGGTTTGGAAGCATTTGCTTGTGTCTGAGCAGATTAGGTGTTATTTACTCTTAAGAATTCTAATGACACCAGTTAACACAACTGAGCCACTTGCTAGTGCTATGTGCCTCCATAACCGTATGTTTTCCATGATTAACTTATAAAGTGCGCAGTTTCCATAACTTTGGTACAGGGTAAGTGTCACTTGTCCATAAGACTTCCATTTCCTAATTCTGTAGGGTGATGTGCTTTTAGTAAACTGTACCCATGCTGCTTGTGGCATACCAGTGGTGGGCATCTTGAAGTAAATGTTGTGAGCCTGTAAAGTTATCTTTATATGCTACTCGTTGACATGCTGCTTTTTCCATCCTGGAGCGTGTTCTTCATAGCTGCAAGCATTTGTTGATCATTTATAGAAAGGTTTATGGTGGCCAAGAAGATACTTTGCTTATTTCCTGAATTCACCAGCTCATTCTTGCTTCTTCTTAATGATGTACACAGTGATCTTGTTGTAAATTCATGTTTCATTGAGGAAAAACATTTCAGAAAATGTTAAAAAAAAAAAAGAGCAGTAATATTCATAATAAAAAATATTGCTATGTTTGTGGTTCATACATTTAAAGAACGTCTAACAGCACATACACTATTAAAGGGTAGTAGTTTTGTAGTGCATAGAGCATGCCCCTGAATTGCTCATTGCTCCATTTTCTGCCATTTAAAAGTTAGATAATTTTGTTTATGCAGCACTAGTTACACCTCCCCTGACCATGACTTGGACAGCCTTCGTAAACACTTCCTGTAAAGTAAGAACTAATGTTTATTCTTCCTTTATTGTACAATCTGTTTAAATTTAGAAATTCTTACCTCCTGCGTGGTTAATAGTTTGCTAAACCTTGAAGGCAGTGTGAAAACTTTGTGGGAGTTGTACGACAGGTAGGGGTCTTCCTTGTGGCCAACCTTGCGATGGGGGGAGTGAGGGGGGCAAAAAATATTCTTGCCCCAGGGCCATCTCTATGTTAGTTCCGCTACTGCGTGCAGGAGCCTCATGTGTGTGAATACAGTTCAATTTACAGAGCAAGATTTATAAACTTCTAAAGTAAGTTAACTTCTAATTAAAAATTAAGCCTTTTTTTTCATGCAGGCTGTGAGTCACAGCCAGGGGAGATTTATCTAGGTCTGCATGGACAGAAACCAAAATGATTTAACTCCTAAATGGCAGAGAATTTAGCAGTGAGACATCACAGGCATGATCTATACACTAAAACTCTTCATTAAGCTAAAGTTGTTTTGGTGACTATCGTGTCACTTTAAGTTGTAATCATAAAGCAAAACAAAATTAACTAGCAATGGCTATATAAATTGCTCACCTTCCAGATCTGAAGGTCTGAGCAAGTTTGAAAAACTGAGATTATCTCCTACCTGTTGGGATACGTAGTTGATTTTGGCATTTCTAATATTTTGCCTGCGTGGAACCTTAATTCGCCTACATTTAAAATCTAGTTTGTGTGTTTTGATTTGGAAGGCGTTGATTAAACACATATACATCTAAAACATAAAAAATAGCCACTATTTGTGTTAGAAGGGATAGAGTATACTTAGTTCAGTAGCAGAAAAGAGTGCATAAAAAAATGAAAGTAAAGAAAGTCACTTGGCTTGCGTGTAGATTCCCACCCCAGGAGATGTGCGCTAGTTCCAGGAGACAGAAGGGCTAGTATTTGTTTGCTTGTTTGGCACTGAATTCTACAGCAGTAGCAGGGACAAAGCCTAGCACACTACGTATAGAGTTTAGCGGTGCAGTAACACCCTGGCGCCTTCAAAAGACTTGTTTTCTTCTCTGAAGCTCAGCTGGGGAGATGCAGCAGAGGAAAACTACTGCTATGGCTTTCTCTAGACCAACTAGGGAACAATTCTCCGCTTCACCATGACTTAATCCCAAAGGTCACAGCTACTCTGTCTCAGATATTTTGCCTATGATGTGAAAGTGACCTCCATTATATGCCTGTAGGGTTTTGTAACTTCCCTTTCAGTGTGTATAAATGTTAATCCTTTCACTGCCAGAGGGGTGCAAAGTAGTTCTTTTTGCTCCCACTGGATGGAAGGGGTTACCAGACCTAAACAAACAGGTTACTTTGTTCAGGGCTGCCTTCAGATGAGATCCCTAGAGAACGCTGAATAAATAAGGCTCTAGGTCCCTTGTGAGTTTGGCTTGATGTCATACTAAAGCCTTTATACTGCCTTTCCTGATTACTGCACTCACAAAGTTATTTCTTGGCATTTGTGCCCAGGCGCTTCGTACCAGTGTGTGTCCCACATGCCACCTTTGTGGACTGCAATGCGTGGGCTGCTATCTGTAGGATGTGAATGTATTTAATGTCCCCTCTTACAGTTACCTTAAAGCGGCTCTGTACCCTAACCTCCCAAAAACAAGTTGAGCTGTTCATAAAGATACATTCTTTATGAAATACTCACATAGACTGTGTTAAGATTTGACTGACATTTCAATGTAATCCACAGGTATCATTAGATAAAGTAGAGAATATTTTGAGGTATGTATTTTCCATCCGCCATCAAATTTTGTCAATTACCCCCAGCGGTCACTAGTGACGCCTGTGAGGAAAAGGCATTATTTATGGTCTAGTTGGATCCTCCATAGTTATCAGTGTGGTACTCTTGTGCATGGGCTCATGGCACATGAAGCTCCAGGAACTGAAGAGGGTTTCCTTTAGTGGACAGGGATAGTTTTGGGTAACTAAAGCCTACCTTCCCCTGCACCCTCAGTAGTTCCAGTTAAGCTTACTTGCTTAGATAGAAATTTTAATTGGGTAGCTTTATTATTTTCAACACTATAAAGAACATTTCACAACACAGTGCCATTTTCTGGTAAATAGACAGAAAAGAAAAGTCCTTATTTGCATGCTGTGAAAAGGCTTCCCTTCAGCCCTGTATACAGGAGAAAAAGATTTCCTGTGTTGATTAGAATAGAGTTGATCTATTCCACCAACAAGGGCAGGACCTCTTAAGGATGCTTTGAATAGAGGCCAACATGTTTAAAGATAGAGAAGTACCATCAAGGAATGATGCAGAGTGCAGCTACTTGAGTTGAGTGGGTAGAGCCAGTTGACAGCTGTCGGTGAAGCACACGGACATATAAAGACTGTGATCAGAGCAGAAGAATCAAGCGGATTAGGGATATCAATGAAGTGTGAAATATACCTTGGTGAGAGCTTCAAACTGCGTTACCACCATGGCTTATTAATACATGGAGCTTATGAATAGGAGACTCTGGATTGGCACAGGAGGTTTTTTTTCACAACAAACACATATAAACGGTAGTAGGTTGGAAAACCGGTCAAGTGCAACCTTTCCAAGTGCCCAGTTTGTGTGAATATAAAGGCTAGAAATACAAACTTTAATGACCCTATTTCAGGTTTTACATTAAAGGGCTAAAATAGAAAATACATTTTTTTTAGCGCTATAGGTGTAATATTTTGCAGTGGATTATTTGACCCTTCTAAATTTGAATATTACCAATTTACCACTCTTTATGCCCAGCTGGTGCTGCAATTGCATTGGGACTACACCATAAGAAAGCATTGTATTAATGCTTTCGTACAGGGTTTTAGCTGAAGCTGAATATCCTCATGTAGAGTGCGAGGATGTCCAGCATCACGTAGTTGACCAAAGTCACCTAACCACCAGGAGGTGCCTCTAGTGGCTTTCTGGTATACAGCCACTAGAGGTAGAAATAACCCCACAAGGTAATTATTGTAGTTTATCATATCAATAATTGCAATTGCTGGGTTAAACTGACAGGAGCACTGCACCCACACCACTTCAATGAGCTGAAGTGGTCTGGGTGCCTATAGTGTCCCTTTAATGAAATAATACTGCAGTTCTATGTCTATATCATCACATACTGAAAGCTAAATTATTTAAAAATCCATACCGAGTCCCAATTTGTAACTATGGTGTAAGAGAGCTCCCTGTACCCCGGCTGGGTACCTCCGCCAAGGACCGCTTCCTAGCTTGAACAGGGGACGAGATGACACACAATCCTGGGAGCTCTAGCCCTTACAAAGACTTTCTCAGCCGATTCCTTCTCCAAGAGCTGGAACAGTGATTAGCCCATTTCCCTCAAATGTAACCAGACAACACATAGTTCTGGGAGTACAACTGGAATGTTTTAATCTGGCCAGATAGCCTGCTTATATACAAAATCTGAGTACAGTGAACACACCCAAGACACAACCATAAACATACCCACAACATGCACAAGAAATACAGTGTAACTGTGACTCAGCACAAAACATAAAATATGAAAAACACATATTTCCCACATAGGAATCCCCACAGCCCGGATAGCCTGGAACAGAGTGCCCAAGTTGTCCAAATAGTGCTCAGATCCCACAAACACAGTTGAATCACCACCGTGTGGAAGTTCTGACCAGCTGCTCACATGGTCTTATGCCTAAAACAGTTCCATGAATTCAGGGCTAGCGTTCGGTCTCTTTCGGGAGTACAAAAGTGAATAAAATAACGAACATAATCCATAATTACAATGTGTAGCCTGTTCACCTCATCCATGCGAACGATTCCACCGAACAGTGCCCTTCCAGGTTTTGCAGAAACTAACACAGGCTATTATGGAAGTCCAGCGGTGTTTGGAAGTTTCAGTGTCTGAGTTTAGTTCCAGGAGCTCGACGCTCAAACACCGCTGACTGCGTTCGCGGGAACAAGTTGGCCGCCACCTCGTGGTCATTCATACGAATGTTGGCCACCCAGACGAACAATTAGAACACTGAAGTGGAAAGCGCTACAAGTTGTCAATTGGGTTTAACAAGCACACGGGTGGTCCCTGGTTTGTGTGGTTGTTTGGTTCTCAAATGGTGTAGGGAAATTACACAAACCAAGCCATTTAACATGTCTTTTACATGGCCCATAGTCCTTGGGCTGGAGGTTATCCAGCAGGCTCCTTGAGGAGTCCGTGGCAAACGTACCTGGGAAGGAGCGTTTGTCACATATGGTATCCCTGTTACATAGGATAAGAGAAGAATATTCTAATTTTTAGATACCGTAAGTGCTTTCTACATAATTTGTTCAGCAAGAAATGTGCTGCTTACACAGCCCTATATAAGAACACCCAAAAATCCCTCTCTGGTAATTCTGAATGTACATACCCAGCATTTCCAACTAATGATGTCTTTTGATAGATGCTTTCCCAATATAAAAATACACACTAATATTATAACGGAAAGGGAGCCCTGATTTTATTTAATATGTATAAGCTACACATATATACTAAATAAAGCAATTAAAACCTTTTGGAAAAATTCAGTTGACTATCAAACTTCTCATAGGAACATTGGTTTGGCTAATGGATTCGCTTTGCGCTGGTACAATAGTAAAAAAATTAAATTAAAATAATATTTAAAGTCATTTGTGTGAATAAGCAGCAAAAAAAATTAAAAAATAAAATAAATATATTATCCATAATATTAATACCATTATGAATGCACACCATTTTTTTTTTAAAAAATAAATTAACTTCAGATTGTTTTTCTTCACTGTTATTTTAACAACATTATCCCCAGCCTTCCATGCTGTCTGAACGTATAAAGATTATAATGTTACAGGCGAAGGTGAGCGTAGACCCTTAGCAAGCAGAAAAAGGATCCCTGTGAAATGAAGACGTGCTGTGGGTTTTGTTTGGTCAATACGGCGTGCAGGAGCTTGTGCAGTCTGTCTATCAAATCTGACAAGCTGATGACATCAAGGAGCGATGGGCGTCCCACAGCTGCTCCGTCTGCTGTGGATCACATATCCTGCATCCGTGTGTCTCCTTGAGGAAATGCAGGGTTAAAAAAGACACAGCTTATCAAACCCAACATCTATTGCAAATATTGACTGAGTTGGCTGCTTGTGTGGCAAGATGCTATTACAGCTCTTTGCAGAAGGAATGTGTGGAAAAGTAGAAGTGTGTTCTGTTGCTAAAATAAATTTGTTGCCTGTGTGTGTGCATTCTGTAGCAACAACCACCTGTCTGATGCGTCATAATGCCCCGGATTCCCATCAGTTGGGGGGGTGGGTGGGGGTGGGGAGCATAATAAAAAGTTTTCTAGAAACGTGCGATATATTTTTTCCCATGAAAAGTGACAAGAGTCTTTGTGTGCCGGATAAGAAGCATGGATTCACAGTCTATCACTTGACTATTTATAACCCCCTCCTTAGGGTTTGCTGAGAACATTTTATTGAAGATGGTTAATAAAGCGTTGCCTGTTCTTTACTGGTTAAGCATAATTGTCTGTATCAGGTGGTCCAACAGGAAGCCATCACGTTGCATATGGTCCTAAAGAGCTGCACCGGTTCTGGTTTACGGTCTTAAAGTTGAAATGTCACTTGTAGAGTTGTCATTTTTATTTTTTACGAAGACTCTGCAAAGTGACGTGTCCAGTTCCTGGTGACATTTAAGGAAGACAGCAGGCATGCTTACGTGACCCGCTGTCTCCTCAGTGCAGCCATTTTCCATCTTAGGTCCTGATGGGTTTTCCTGGCCTAAAACTATGTCAGTGGTGTACTCTCACACGAGGATAAAATGGCTGTCAATGGAAGATCACATTGTCTTGTGTGAGAAAATGGAGATGCCTGAGTGAAGACTGATGGGAAATGGCAAAATGTGAAGTTGAAATTATTATACTCCTCTTTTTGCCACACATTGCCAAAATTGGCACTTATCGGATAGAAAACTTTAATGAGGCAGACATTGCAGCTGCAGCCTAAATAAGGGAACCTGTGGCGGCTGAAATAATGGCAGACCCCCTGCGTTCTCCTCATGCTAACTTGTGTCAGAGAGGATACACCTGCATTGCAGGAAGGAGAATCAGGAAGAATGAAGTGAGAAAGACTGGACTGAGGGCGGAAAATGTCTCTATAATGTGTGGGACTTCCTGCTTATCAGTAATACAAATGGGAGATTAGTTCTACCCTGCAGAGAGGGAGAAAGTGGATATGGGATGGGGAGGCCAAAAATCTACAGAGTTAAGCATATAAGAAAAAATATAGATAAAAAATCTGCTAACAGCAGTACTACATAATCAAATGGGTTGTGAATATCTGGTTGGGCTTGATGGGAGTTGTGATCCTCAGAATAAAGATAGACATGTAGCGGAAACCTCTGGCCCTTCAGGAGCTGTTAACTACAAATCCCATTATGACTAACCGTTATCTCTGGGTTTTAAAACACATAGTGCCATCTGTGTCTGGGCATTAAGAGGAGGAAAACTTGCTGGAATGGGGGAGTCAGTGCTTTGACTGGATAGATGTGGGTTCTGGGGTGATAGGTGTAGGACTGAGTGGCCTATAAGCAACGGCATGCTCTCTTGGCAGCATATATCACAGCATATATCACAAGTGCAATTAAGTGAAAGAAAATTAATGTAATAAAGCAAAACAGATCGGTCTGACTGACTAATCGCAGTAAAGTGCAGTTATCACGATGAATTTTTTTTTGTATTTAGAAATGGGCTAAGGCTTTGGGAGGACTAATCACATATATTTACTAACAGGCCTCTCTCACACTCGTGATTTCTGTTTGAGTAAGGCTTGTAAAGCAAACTGTCCGTGGGGTGTATTGAATAGTGAATTATGGTGAATTAAAAATCAAATCATAAAACTGGAAACTAGCTAATCTGGATTAGTTTCCTGTGCAGCTCCTTTAACCATAAAAAAATGGTATTCAATTCATTACAATACTTAAGCTCATGTTTTGCTAGTGGCATTCTGCATAAAGAATTAAAAAACAAATATCAAGACACACGTAACCGGATACTGGCTGATCATGGTACACACACACTGGTGAATTGACAAGTTGCCATGTATTAACCGCCCTCTCAGTTACAAAGCTCCTCGTGATCCTCTCCGATAAAACAAAGCATTCCAATTCTGAGAGAGAACGCTGACGCCATATACCTTCCAAAGGGAAGAAAGGACCAACAATGTCTTTAATTCAATTCTATGGAGAGATAGGATGAAGCCAAGACAGCAAATTAACCTCTGAATATATTGTCTCAGAAATGTATGCAACGTTTGATGGGATGCGATAGTAACTTCCATTAATAAGGAGGCTCAGTTTATCAATACCTTCTTATCCCCTGTGGATTTACAGCCTAGGGGCAGTATACATTCTAATGTTCCTTGCTGGAGGATACATTTACTGCACTGAGTTCAGTTTTGGTTTTTGCCTCAATGGAAGTTAGAGTCTTAACAAAAATAATATTAACTGTGATAAACTGGTTATGATCAAGCAGGTTGAAATGAATAGTGTATGCAAAAAAGTAGAAATTCATAATGGAAAACACAAACCCATTGGCAGGTATCCGCTTATCAAAGTGTAAGAGATTGTGACGTGCATTAGGTATTAATATTTGAGTCCTTGCTGGCTATTACGGGATCATCAAAATGCATAGGTGCCGACAGTCCCGAATTTGCCAGGACAATCTTGCAATCTCTTGGTGAAAAGCTTGAAAACTGTACTTGGAAAACTTCAATTGTAGCAAATAAATATCAATATGCCTTGGATCCAAAGTATCAAAAAATGCTAATTTTTTTTTACAAAAATGCTATCCGGGGGTCTTAACGACAGAGTCAACAAATCGTTACCAGGGCCGGTGCAAGGATTTTTGCCGTTCTAGGCAAAATAAAATTTGCCACTCCATTTGTTCCACCACTCATGCAGACTGACATATACTGACCCAAGCAGATAGACACACACTCACTGACCCATGCAGATTGACAAACACACACTGAGCCATACAGACTGACGCACACACACTGACACACGCAGACTGATGCACACACACTGACACACGCAGACTGACGCACACACACTGAAGAATGCAGAATGACGTACACACACACACACACACACTGATGAATGCAGACTGACGTGCACACACACTAACCCATGCAGACACACACATACACACTGCCTCATGCAGACACATATACTGGTCTATGCAGACACATTCACTGACACACCTTGACCCATGCACACACATACAGACACACACTGACCCATGCAGACACACACTTACCCAGGCAGACACACACTGCCCCATACAGACAAGCACTGACCCATACAGACACACACTGACCCATACAAACACTGACCCATACAGACAGACAATGACCCATACAAACACTGACCCATACAGACACACACTGACCCATATAGACAAACACTGACCCATATAGACACACACTGACCCATACAGACAAACAGTGACCCATACAGACACACACTGACACACACAGACAAACAATGCCCCATACAGACACGCACTGCCCCATACAGACAAGCACTGACCCATACAGACATGCACTGACCCATACAAACATGCACTGCCCCATACAAACAAGCACTGACCCATACAGACAAACACTGATCCATACACACACACTGAGCCATACAGACAAACACTGACCCATACAGACACACACTGACCCATGCAGACAAACACTGACCCATAAAGACACACACTGAGCCATAGAGACAAACACTGACCCATATAGACACACACTGACCCATACAGACAAACACTGACCCATACAGACTGACATGCACAAACACAAATTCTTCACAAATACTTATTTTGATGTTGCATTGACCCACTTACCTTTCTTCATATTTGACTGTTTTTCATGTGTTCCTGGCAGCTTCCCCGTGCTTCCCATGCGGACGGCCAAACGAGTAGAGCAGTAAAGCTCCTGCCAGTGCCCCCCTTTAAGCAGCGCCCTAGGCGGCCTATAGGAAGCGCCAGCCCTGATCCTAACATATATATGTAACAAAACAAACAGAAAGAAACTGATAAATAAAAACTAACAAAAGGTTTCTGTTACTTCATTGCTGTTATTTCTCCACTATAAAACTGCAAAGCAATGCGGAATAACTATGCATTATACAAGTGCTAATAATAAAGTGCATCTCAATAATAAATAAATAAACCAGAACTATAGAGAATGGACCTTATTGCATCATACTTATTTCTTCGCGAAGTGGCTGTAATGAAGATTCTAAACAAGAGATCCAGATGTTTCAGTAGTGAGCCTGCATAAAACAAGTCATGAAATCGACATTGCTGTAATGGATAATGGTGTCTCCTGATTTATTTATTTTATAAGACTCCACATTGCTTCCGATCACATGTGCACACTTTGTGCAAAACATTGAATTTACCAATTTCTAAATCCAATTTTCACAGAACTTTGCTAATCTGGGCTGTATTTGGACTTTAGTAAATAACATGATAAGTCTTTTGTAAATTGGACTACTGGTTTTCTTAAAAAGCTGAACCTGGGAATGCCCCACTAGTAACAATTGTGGCCGAGTAGGCAGCTGCCCGCCAGATGTGAATTGTTCTTCTGGGTAGTGCTGTGTTCAGTCAAACAGGTCACATGTCCCAGAGGAGTCCAGAACTAAGACGTTGAATGTTCTTTGTGATACGTAGACTCTAGAAAATCATAACTTGAGTCTCAATTAAAATAATATTGACTATAGACCTCACAGACTAAATTGCTACTAAAATATTACCTGGAATTCAAATGTGTTATACATCTGACCACACTACCCCAATGGCCATAAACTACAGGGGATTTTACTATTTTCTTAAGTTTGATACAAAGAATGTATAATCCAAACAGAGAGCTTCACAACTTGCAATATTAACACGTATAATGCTGATAATTTCACTGAATTCGCGTGTTGGAAAGAACACATCAATAGAATGAGCAAAAGAAAATGGAGAAATAAAGAAATTAAAGTAATGTAAAGTATGTTTTGTTATTTTTATGGTACTTTTCAATTAGGCCCCCAATATTTCACTTCTGCTAGTACCTTAGGAGTGAGCGATGACCTTTTGAGAACCAGCTATCTGCACAGTAAGTCCTTAAGTACTGTATATATTCGAGTATAAGTCGACCCGAATATAAGTCGAGACCCCTAATTTTACCCCAAAAACTGGGAAAACTTATTGACTCGAATATAAGACCTGGGTGGGAAATGCAGCAGCTACTGGTAAATTTCTAAATAAAATTATATCCCCAAAAAATTATATTAATTGAATATTTATTTTGTCTATATAATGAATGTAGTGTGTGTGTATATAATGCAGAGTGTGTGTATGAATGCAGTGTGTGTAGTGTGTGTTTATATAATGCAGTGTGTGTATGTGATGCAGTGTGTGTAGTGTGTGTGTATATAATGCAGAGTGTGTGTGTATGAGTGCAGTGTGTTTATGTATGTGATGCAGAGTGTGTAGCCTTGGTGGGGGGTGAACATTTTTATAATTTTTTAAATTATTATTATTATTTTAATATTTTTTTATATTAATATTTTTATTTTATTTTAATATTATTTTAATTTTAATTTTATTTTTTTCATCCCCCCTCCCTGCTTGATACATGGCCACGGAGGGGGGAATATAGCAGTCCCTGGTGGTCCAGTGGATGGGCTGTGCAGTAGGGGGGCTGGGAGCGAGCTGTCAGCCCCCAACAGGACCGCCGGGCTTGTAATGAGCCCGGCGGTCCTGGTCTGTATTATGGCAATGTAAGTTGCCATAATACAGACACTGACTCGAGTATAAGATGAGTGGGGGGTTTTCAGCACAAAAAATGTGCCAAAAAAATTGTCTTATACTCGAGTATATACGGTAAGTTATCCAACCCTTAATGTTTTCCATGCACTAGGATACAACAAACAGAACACAAACATCGACTGGAAAAATATATATTATTAAAAATTATTTAACTTTTTATTGGGTTACGAACAATGCAAATAAGAAGCATAAGACATAGCAATGTATTCAGAAATTTACATAATTTATTTTGTTTGTAAGAATCTGAAGAAATAAAAAGGCAGGATGAAGGAAGAGTAGAGAAAAGGTCAGAGGATGGAGGAAGGGAGGTAAGAGAGAAGAAGAGATGTAGGGGTGCAAGGGGTGAATTAAAGGGGTCTCCTGAAGTCAGAATATGGTAGGGTACAAAGTAAACACTATAACAGTTGCATTGCAGAGTAAGTGCAATAACTATTGCAAACAAAGAATAACATTAAAAACAAACATATATAATAGATATAGAAGCCTGATAGGAAGAATGGAATTACAGAGCAATAAATGTGTTACTTAGAGCATGGATGAAAAAACAGAAGGGAAATACAGGGTTGCTTGCATCCAAGAGGGTCCAGAGAGGGTCCAGAGAGCTGGAAGACATAAAGGAAGTCCAGCTGGCCCAACGAGAGGAGTGCATATGAAATAAGCCCTGAAACATGGAAATAAAAGGGACACTAAAGTCACCCGGACCACTTCATCTCAATGTCCCTTTAACCCTGTAAAATAGTGCAGTTTTTTAGAAACCACAATGTTTATATTGCCGGGTTAGATCCACCTGTAGTGACTGTCTTCCTGAGGTGCTTCTTCTGACCGACCGAGTAAACTACGTCACGTGATGTGTAAACTCATAAAAAAAGATTCTGCAACGACAGAACGTAGTGTGTACCAGTAACCGGAAAAATGTGAACCATGGACAATGATACTTAAGAGCAATGTTTTTATGTTAAATTACAGCAGGTAATCTCTTTTTTATTTCCATTTTGAAATATTGTAAAAATTTTCAAGAATTTTAACCTTGTATCTATATGTCTACAAGCTGATACATGTAATGCTGTCTATGAAAAAAAATGTTTAAATAAAATTAGAACAGGTGGCAATATAAAATTATTGCCATAGAGCAACAATCCAGGATTTATGTATTTCCCTGTCTTATTAAATAGAAATACTGACAAAACTTGGAACGCTGGTGGGTCTCGAGGACTGGATTGGGAAACACTGCCATAGAGGAACAAACCTGCCTCCTAGCATGATAATAAAAATAATATCCTAGTGATAAAACCTAACCCTTCACTGGCTGTGATCCTGTTATAGTCTGGCATGTTAGGACTACCTATTAGGCTTATTATGGAATTTGTGAATAACTTTCCATGCTGTTGAAATTCCCCCCTGAAGTAATAGTGTAATAAATCTGAATTTGGGATTTTTGCCCTAGTTTTGAATTTGGTTGACGTTGACAAATAGCCCCCAAAACGTCTAGACAAAACATCAAATAAATTGTTGAAGCCATTAATCAAATGACTTTCAACCCTTTCTTAGCTTTTAAATATGAACAACTAGTATATACATAGCCGTACATCATCATTAACATTGTCAGTAACAAATAAATGTCTTCAAGTGACTTGTTTTATTTCATCTAAATTACTCCATGTGTCGTATCAAACAATTCCCAAACACCTTCTACCAATTATGTTTTCGGTATCACCGCTCTGATCTATTGATTAGACTTGATTAATGAATACCTGTAGACTTTATAAAGAACGTCTGATCTTTAACATAGAACAGAAGCAGTAAGTGGGGTAGTTGGTGTATTGTATATATACAAAATGTAAGTACAAATGTACAACTGATAAAGAGATATTCTCCGCACATCATTGAACATTTTTACTTAAAACATAAGGGGTGTGTTTGTATAATTGACAGTAATTGCTGTCTCGTGGCCTATTTAGCGATCGCCACACTACTATGGTGACATTTATTTATTGTATTTAATTTATGTCCTCTGTCTTCCCAGGTGCAACATGGACTCTTCCAGCAATATCCTACACAATACGTAAGGAAACACTTAAAAATGATTGGTGGATTTCTAAGGTAAATGAAAGACTTTGGTCAATAAATGAATTGGACAGAATCCATTACATTCCAGTATATGTTTGCATCTAGAGGTTGGTGCCAAGTCAAGGATTTAAACTATTTACCACCCTTTTATTGCATGGCATCTGAGAACAAATGTCATTTCACATTATTTAATGTTCCTCACCATGTTTTCATTTTCCATAATTTCGATTTATTTCCTCTGCCCTGTGTGTTGGTTTAATGTTATACCAGGCAAAGTACATAATAAAAAACTGTTTAAACATAAAGCTATACACTTTTAATTCACCGCGTAACATGTCAAAACAATTACCATTAACTGTGTCAATAATATAAACTATGCGTTTTGTCTTATAATATGAAAAATTAGTTTTTTGTCTTTTTGACTTAATGTAGCTGGAAAAATCTAAATTGCCTTTGTGAACAATTAATGGTATGCAAGACAGACCAGATGTGACTGCTGGTTTGTCTGTGCTGATAATTATAATAATACATTTGTATTATTTTTCCGTAGATGTGTACATGGTTTAACTTGAATATTCTATGAAACAAGCCTTTTGTTGTATTGTTGTTGCTTGACGTAACTTTGAGGTTTCACCTACTGCAAGTTCGCTGAACATATACATGTAACCAGTAGGAGATCACAATATAACTTTACTGTTAGTGTGATGAAAGCTGATGGATGAAAAAGAGACCTTTTGAAATTCTTGCAAGCTGTGCAGCACAGCGGTTCACTGATGTTGAGATTGTGAGATGGGCCAAACGCAATGTATAAACAATTTGCCTCCACATCTGTAGAATGATTTAAAAACTGATACACACTCAATTAAGTGCAGAATGTGAGCCTGCTATGATACTTTTATTGGCCAATGACTAATCCCATTATATTTAGGGTTACAATATTAAACATATGTGATAACAATTTTTCTAATAATCATTTTATTAATTTTGTAATGTTTATGTTTTATGCACATATTTTGATTCTGATTCTGAAACCATGGAATAATTGGCTGTGTAAATCTCCTGCAAAATTAAATATTTCAAAATGTCCAGCCTTTAAAATAAAAACAAAATGCTGTGTATACACTTTGTATCCCTATGCTGTATTCAGTCATTTACTATGTATTAAAATAAATCTTCATTAAACACAGATTGTAAAAAATATATATATATAAATAAATGTTTTTTAAAACACAAGTGCTAATAGCTTATTATAAAATGACACTGACCACGTTTATTGTAAAACCTGTTACATAGCAAGTTTATGGGAACTTTTTAACTCCTGTCTGTATTACAAAAAAAAAATATGGATTTATAAAAAAAAATGCCTTTTGATGAACATGGTGAGATCGTGTGTTTTCGTCGAACTGAATATTTATTTTTTCTTTCCTAATCTAATTTAACTTCTTAGCTGCATTAAGTTCTGTGTGATAATAGAGGAGTTACTGGTGCATGACAGTAGTTCACATTACTAAAGATCAGATGCTGTTGAGATCAAGCCTGGGGTATTAGGGAGGAATTTTAAATAACTCTCCTACAATGAGATGCATAATGTAACTTTCTATACGAGTTATGTTTTCTAGTGCTTTGGTTTAGCAAATAAAGCAAACATATCAGAATTAACTAACTTTTAATTTACTAATGGGCACATTTTTTAGATGCAATTATTCTATTTAATTATTTATATATATTAATAAAACACCTAATCATTCTGCTGTGCCAATTACTCTATTCCTAGGGCACTGGCCAAAATAGAGCACATAGGATTATATGCCTCTCACACCTCACCCCTCTGCCAGTCCTTACATTGGCTCCCTGTATGCAATAGGAGTCAATTCAAAGTGCTAACCCATACATTTAAAGCACTTAACAATTCTAGCCCCTCTTATATGTCTTCACTAATCCATAGATATGCCCCTCCTCGTACCCTACGCTCTGCCCGTGACCACCTCCTGACCGCTGCTCGCACCCATACGGCCAACTCGTGCTTGCAGGACCTCTCGCGGGCGGCTCCTCTCCTATGGAATAGCTTGCCTACTGCCATCAGACTCTCCCCTAGTCTTTAATCATTTAAGAATGGCCTTAAAACCCATCTCTTCAGGAAAGCTTATGGCCTCCCAGAGTAATCTCTACCTTACATCCCTGTCTCCTGCTCTCTCCTATGGGACAGTGCTTTGCTCTCTCCTCCAGCTCTGCTTCACTCCTACTTGATATTTCCTGTCCTAATGTTTCTAATACCCCACCTCCTATAGTCTGTAAGCTTGTTTGAGCAGGGTCCTCTTCAACCTATTGTTCCTGTAAGTTTTCTTGTAATTGTCCTATTTATTGTTACATTCCCCCTCTCAAAATATTGTAAAGCGCTACGGAATCTGTTGGCGTTATATAAATGGCAATAATAATAATAATAATAATAATAATAATAATATGCCAATTAAGACATGGCCGCCCTGACTAACAAACAATATCAGAGTCCTCTCCGCTATTCAGTAGCTGGTCCATTTAAATTGAAATAAGCAACTTGCCAAGCCAATACCTATTCAATTAACCTGTTTATCCTAAAATGAATTTCCATGACTTACTCAAAGACATTGCTTTTAGGAACTCTAGCTCATATTAGGAGGTATGGAATTGGGACGCATGGGTTGGCCTTCAATGGGGCATCCTCCATACTGAAGAGGCATGTAAGTCTTAAATAAAGAAAGCCAAGCTGGCAGACAGTCTCCTGTCTGGCCCCCAACGCACGTAGAGCGTTGGTGTCCGAATCTTCCAGCAGCAGAATAGAAGGTGACAGGCACCTGAGAGACCCTGGGTAAGTTGTCAAATGTATGCAGTTAATTTGACTTCTTATGCTGGGAGAGTGCCAGGGCAGCCCTGACACCATAACCATGCCATCGCGAAGGAAGGAGTAGGCCCAAAGGGGGGCATCATCAGTGACATGACTCATGTCACCGGTGACACCCATAAGGGGAATGTACAATTGATGCATTTTAAAGTAAATCTGTTGGCTAAGGACAAATTTTAACTGGTGTTCCACTAGCAACTGAATTGTAGTTTAGCTGTTCAGCTCACTGTAGAATGTCTGATCAGATGTGTGTATCAGTTTTATAAAATAAATATTAGTTTCTGACTGTTCAATTGAGTTATATAGGTTGCACCTATGAAGACACAGCTTCATTATTCTCCAAAGCTGGATGCAGGGCAGGATTTGCCAGCAAACTCTGTTCCCAGAATCGGGAACAAACTACGAATTGTCATGATATACATTATATGAGGGTGTTTATGTATGGAAAAACGTTGTTTATTATGTCTCATTTTTTTCCTGCTTATTTAAGTCACTTGAGATCTATGAGAGACAAAAACACACGAATCAGTTACAGGAAATCATATAAAAGTACATATTTTCTTATTTCAGTTAGCCATTTGTTTGGCATGGTATATATTTACCTGTTATGTATAACTGTTGATACCGCACCTCTGACCTTGAGAGGTTGCAGGATACCCACCATTAATGATGAGTTCAGGCTTTGATGCCTGTGTGCAATCTGACCTGTCTTAATGTCCTATTACCATTTTCTATTCATCAAGGTCCCAGAGGAATAATAGGCCCAACTAGTGTGAAGAGAAGTGAGCAAAGGTTAAGGGCAGACAGATCTTAGACAAGGACATCTCCACATCACAGACCTGTCAAGGGTCTCCTCGCATTCTCTCGAATGGATTTAAGTGCTTCCTCTGTCATTATGTGTATTTTTTATCCCAAAGGAACATGCACAGTAACAATTACCTACAGGAGGGGATGTCAAAGCTGATTCGATTTTTGTGTCCATGCTTCAACATGTCATAAAATAGTCTAGTTTTCAGACTGGCGGCTTTTGGACTGTGTTTGTTTAATAGGTTCATAATTAATCCTCACGCAGCTGGAGGCTTTGGAATGCAGTTCTTCAAAATGTAATGCTGTCCGCACTGTAAAAAAAAACAACATACACACACACACAGAAAAAAAAGTTTTGCGAAGTTAACTCTTTGATGACCGCTCTCTTTCTTGAAAATTGTTATCCTATTCCACATTTATATTTTGATTTTCAGTTTGTACCATACACAGAGGTTTGCGAAGCATTTTTCCCTTGAATGAATATGTTCTACAGTACTCACCCATTGAAAAGATATATTTCCCACAATGCTCAGCCGGCCTAAAGTTACTTCACAAACATCCGAAGTTCAGTGCAGTGAGCCATCACTCCATTAGACAATGATCTGTTTGCCAATTTCTTTCTTGGAGAACTTCGCTCCAAGGACGGATGGGTGAACAATGAGTTTCTGTTGCCATAGCAATATTGAAGATAAACACTGGTTTTGGAACTGTATTGGTAGGCTGGACATCATAGATAGTATAACCCACAACATATCCAATGCCAAAGATTAACTATGAGCTCTTATTAAATTTATATATTTTTTTGTCAGATTTTTTTTTTTGTGTGGATAGTATTGCTTGGCAACAAAGTAAGCTGCATAGTGTACCTTGTATGGTTAGATCTGACAGTGAGGTACAAGTGGGTCACAAAAAAAAGACAAGGCTCCTTTTTAGCATGTAGAAAATGTGGTCTTTATACAATATTGTGGACACTAGCACAAACCTCCTGATATGCACCTGCCTTTTATAAATGATCAAGTCATCTCCCACCAAAGTACATATTAGAGAGAGTTGGTGGACAGCTGGAGTCCACCTTCCTCTATATACAATTATATTATTATATACACTAACATACACAGACAACACATCACGTAACATGGAAATCCCTATTAGAGAGAAGCATGCGTCACTCGCTGCACATGTGCATTAGGTCATATGGTGGAGGAGAGCAGTAAGTTAGCAGCACTATAGGAGACTCAGTACTGGAAAAAGATTAGTAAATTCTTTATTTATTTACATTTTATCACAAATGGGAGGGGGGATGTTTTTTTAGTGATTGCAGGAGCCATGAATCTTAGGGCAACCATCTATTTTGCTCAATAATTAATATATCCCCTCCACATAAAAAGTAAAAGACAACCGATAAAATAATCAATAATCCCCATTTCTACACTGGTGAACTGATGGCATTATTTATCCACATCTCTCCCTTTATATGAAATTAATGCATGGTAGATGTAGATGAGTAGATGTGTATACAAATAAATACATACACACACTGATTGAAATAACATCCTGGTCTTCTGTTACTGTAAAAACACAGGGAAAGGCCTTTTTTTCTGGTCAATGTGGTCCCTTGGATAACATTGTGGGTCTGAGACTACTTAGAAACATACCCCAAAGCCGCTATTGAAGGTTAGTGCTTTAATGATGTAGTAGCTGTTGAAAAGAGGCCTTTGAATGCCCAAATGCAGCGTCTTTAATTGCTTCAGGTTGTAAATTGAGCTGAAAAGGAAATCTGAGCTGAACGTTCAAACACAATCCAATAAGGACAGCTCTGGTGTGGAATTCAAAACACTTTGATAAAACAGAGTGGAAGTGGGACTAGCTAGTAGAGAAATGAATGTATTGCATCCATGCACCATAACAATTTAATCAGAATGAAGTTGTTATGGTGCCAGCAGATCCCGAGCTCCAAGTTAGTAGGGGTTAATTCGTTTGCGAATGGTTAAACTCCAAAAACTTCTCTTCAGCACCATTTAGATCTGCTGCTCTCCTTCTGGTTGCTAGATTCTTCAAGTAGTTGGCCTCAGACTACTACGGACAGGGGTGCAGCTGACTGACTAAGAGTGGCAGCTGCCACTGTAGTAAATTATAAAAACACCTGAGAAAAATATGTATTTTTCTTAAGCTGTTTGTTTGTATTTTAATGACAGTCTCCTCACTGTAGCCCAATCCTCCTACTATTAAGTCATCAAACTTGGTGACATTTAAACAAATGCTCACATAGAAGCAAACATTGCAGACTACGGTGCATATGTAGAAGTTGTGGAAACCATCAATTTAAAGCTTCTCTATGAATCTATTTTTGTCTAAATCTCCTTGTGACTATCTGAATAACAGCCTCTAGAGGTGTGGGGATTGAATTGGTTTCAACAGCAAGGCAGCTTTCATTCCTGAAACCTACTTAACTAAATGATACTGTAGGCACTATAAACATTTCATCTCATTGAATTGGTTATAGTCCCTAGAGTCCTCTGGCGCTGTCCCTCTATCCCTCCATTCAGTGTTAAACCATTTTTGTGCATGTTAACCCTAGCTACATACATATGGGTCCCTACTGGAGATGTGGCAAAGGCAGAAATGACACACTTCATTCTAGTCATGCCAATTTATAGCAGCAATCGGGCCCAATTAACACACGGGTTAATGAAGTTAAAGCTCCAGGTCCATGCCCATGGTATAGGCCCATTGATTTTATTATTTTTTTATTTACTATTTTTCACATGCTCTTGCTTTGTGCAAATGGAATTAATATGGAAACGTAAGAGGAATGTAGGGGAACCAATTGTGTGTGGACTGGCTGACAATGAAATGAGTTAAGGTAAATGTCACTCTTGCTTCTTTGCTCCCCTTACTTCTACACACACTATATCCACATTTTCTCTTTCCCAGACTGCATACCAGGAGCTACTGGCTGCTAGTAGGAAGGGAAGGAGAGGGGTGGACAAATGAGTGCTATGGGACAGTCCCAAGATAGTGTAGAGCGAGTGCATCATTTGATGGCCCTGCCAACCATATGGGCTTTGATAGGTTGACACTCTCAACCAATCACAGCTACCCACTGCTACTCCGGCAGAGGTGATGGGCAGCTGGGATTTTCATCTAGAATTAAAACATTAAAAGCTGTTTTATTCTGAATCCCTTTGCCGTCATAGGTTTTAGTACTGGAGAAAATCCCAGCTGGCCAGTAACACCGTGTTCATCTGGTATAGTATATACAAATACATTACTGTATACATTAACTGTTTAACGTGCATAGAATGGAAAGCAATGCATCCTAACAATCCTTTAGACGTTTGAGTATAATAAGCACACTTAGAAAAATCATGGCAGCCTCCGGAATTAACCCTGCAATTCAATAACCTCATTTCACATTTTATCATAGGCGTATAATGGATAAGATTGACCAGGTTCGGGCCATTGCTCTATTTAGTAAAGATGAATTTGTTTTTCTGATCCAATGATTTCTACGTTAAATTTCAATATTTTTCAGCCTCATTGCAAATTGCATTGTATTGGAGAAGAAAGCATCTTGTTCACATTAACTATGTATGAAGCAGTAGTTTAACATTAGGATATGGAAACAATTAGACAAGTTGCTTCTGGTCTGGGCCCCGGAGGAATTGGATGCTTTGTGTTTCAGGCACCAGCTGAGATGCACCGGTTTGAAAAGTTTATTTCCTGTAAACTCTGGTCCTTCTTGTGTAACCCAGTGGGACCTCTTATTAGACCACACAAATTGTACTAAGTTCTCAGACGGGCAGGAATGGGACAGACCATTAACAAATGGCTTGAAAGGAGAGAACAACTTTGTACAGTGAATAATGGGAGAGGAAAGAAAAGAATTTAGAAAAAAACCTCAAGAAGAATCAATTTGAATCAGGAAGAGAATATCTGTGCAGCGTAGATAAGAATAGTAGAAGGTATTTTTTCTAAACTGTACAATGGTTTCATTTGACGGAACAAAGAAACTTATCAATAGGATTTTATCAGTTCTGTTGGCTCCTGTCACATCTCTAAAAGTAACTGATCAAACCCTACTTTGTTAGCTTACTAAAATCATTATACAAGTCAAATTAAACACCAACAAAGCACAGTTTGGACTAGGTGAGGTGAACATAGCTATACCTGCCTCTATGCCATTCTGTCATACACTGTGAAAAACATACCCTACTATATCAGTGTTTTTAAGCCTTTTTTTGACATGGGCTTCAGATTGTATTTGGAATAAACAAGACATTTTTCAATGTAAAAATTAGATCAGTGACCATTTGTTATTTGAACTTAAGTATATACTTTAATAAATCCACCAAACACATTTAATAGGCTATTCATAGAGTAAAACTGTTTATCGCACTACAGAAGGCAATCCCATTGCCTATTTCAATCAGTGGGGACACGGTGAAATAGCATAAGGACACAATTTGGGGTAATTACTGTGAAATTCTAAGACCCTATCATAGACATTTCTAATTCCAAAATCAGAAGTCATTTCAAGTTTCAAAATCAGGAGTCATGTGGGTTGCGAGGAAGTTAGTAACGTGTGCCTTTCTGTCATTATATGTTAGATAGAGAACAATACACCATCTGGCAGCGTGACGTATGTGGGAATCACATTAAATATTTTCACATAAGTACATTAGCTTATATTCTATTTACAAAAAGATAATTTATGCTGGCACTCAATCACATAGGTGGTGCTGGTATTCGAGGTTATCCCTAAAAAAGCCCCATAAATATCATACAAAAAATATATATATATGAATACCGCACTCAATGTTGTAAAATAATCAACCGTAGGTAAAAAGGTACTGTAATTGAATTTATTATTTTTTTCTTCAATGTCTAGGTATATAACTTAATATGTGAGATTATGATTTGATCAAAAGAATATATTACATCATATAGTCAATCGCTATTTACAAAAATAACCTCCATAGGTATTATATAGATAAATAATCGATATATAAACACAGTTGTAAGTATTCCTGTTTGCAAATCTAAGGAAAACCTATCCATATGGATAGTAGTTGAATCTGTGGTGTTCTATGTACATAGAAAAAAGAAAAAATGAAAAAAATGAAAAATGAAAGAAATATGTAAAAAATGAAAAAAATGAAGAAAAATTTGAAAAAATATAAAAAAAGAAAAAAATAAATAAAAAGTATACATATAATAAATGTCCTGATGTACAATAGTCCAGAGAATAGTGCACTTTAGATAATAAATAGGTGGATCTCACCAAGTTGGATATCCAGATGGATTGTAGCCTTAGTAGCAACTGGAAAAAATGAAGACTCTGTGAAGAATGGAGAAGTGTCTATTGGAGGGTTTTTAAACCTGCTGAATTCCTGTTGTGCGCTGAAAAGAGGACTCAATAAAGGTGTCAGATGTGGTCCTCGTATGTCACCCTCAAAGTCGTTGCTGCTGTGTATCAGATCGGAGTTATTCGCAATGAGAGTGCCGTCACAGTACATGGGCTGCGCGCTCGGGACATCCACGTCCCTTCGAAGGCCCCTGATATATATATATATATATATAAATATATTCTATTTATACCATTTAACTACTATTGCATTGTTTATGGTAAGGTTTTACATACCTTGTAATTTAAATCAAATCAGGTTTTTTACTAAACTACATGTCTGTTCGTCTACCCACTGTAAAACGCTGCGGAATTTGATGGCGCTATTTAAATAATAACATAATAATAATAAACAGAGAATTGTCGGAATTCAAAGTGAATTTCAAATTTAATTCCAAAATAGCTGATTTGGAAAAAAAAAATCTCCCGGTGAACTATACTACCAGTTTGACTATTTTGATCTGAAATTCACTTTGAATTTATTTAGAATTTCTGACAATTTGTACTTTAGGGAATAACCCCGTAAATCTTTAAATGAAGAATTGTATAAAAATTTTTATTAAAGGGTTACTCCAACCATCATAACATTACAGCCCGCTGCAGTGGTTATGATGGTAAGAGTACCCTGGCACCTCTCAGCCAATGAATGCCCCTCTGTGCATGGAAATATACACAGAATTGACATTAGCCATTAGAAACTCTTGTTCCATGCTGGCTAATGATGCACAATGATGCTGCTGGAGGTGGAGTTACACCATCAGACGCAAAACTCAGAATGTACTCCACCATGACCACTTCAAATAACTGACATCACATGGTGCTTGGAGTACTCCATTTCTTTTTCATATCTTAGGTTAGGACTCACCATATGTACGTCTCAATCTTTGGCAAGGTATACGACTGAGATGGGTTAGGAAGTGGGGTTGGGGCATGCCAGATGCAAATTACAAATGCAAAATTATTGGGTGGACACATCCACAGAACAAGCGTGTCACACTGGCATGTAATCAGACTGACAGCCCCCCAGCTCATCACACCCAGAGCCACACTAGTGCCCTCACCACAATAAGAGTGTGTTTAATAATGTGCTTGCTCTGTGTGGGATGGAGAGAGTTCACAGTTGTCACCAAGGAACATAATCGTTGGGAGACCTGCTCACCAAGAGTAGGGTATTTTGATGTTAGCAGATTTAAGCATTATATGCTTGGCAGGTCCTACTCTAGCATCATAATGTCTGCTCTTATGAGATTAATCCACTTATTTGGGAAATGTTTCCTCCTGGGACTATCTGCAGTGCAAGGTTAATTTTACTTTTTTAGCCATCACTTCCAAATTTCCCCTACTACCTCTTGTCTCAAATCCCCACTGTATCCTTTAGATTGTAAGCTCATGGGCTATTTAGCTAAACGCTTTTTATAAAAGAGCTTAAATGGCTAGATCTTGGGCAGGGTCCTCTCTACCTTTTGTATTTGTCTGTGTATATTGTTTGTTCTCCTGTAATTGTACAGCGCTGCCGAATCTGTTGGCGCTTTATAAATACCAGTAATAAATAAATAATTAAGTAGTGCCCTGGAATAGAGTAGCACCTGCCAAGAATGGGGTACATTGACGGCATGGCAGACTTATGCAATGTATGATTATATACGTTAACTAAACTCTCAGTATTATTGCCTAGGTGAGGTGTTTTTAAAAAAAAAAAAAATACATTCTGTGAGCCTTGAAATTGATGTTTAGTGAATAAGTGAGTGCACTGGATCTTGTATGTTATACGAGAGCAGAAGCACACACTTCTCACCTCTCTTTACCTTCTTACTAACAGGCAGAAGCTCATGGTATGCAGTCTGAGACATAGAAAAGGTGGATGTAGTGTGGAAGAAAGAGGACATGCAACAGTGTTAGAAAGACCAAGCAGCAAGAGCATTTGCACAAAATCAGCTTTACCTTAACTAATTTATAGTCAGCCAATCCACATACGTTTTGTTACCCTACATTCCTTCTAAGCCCCATACTTAATTCCCTCTGCACAAAGCAAGAGCATGTCAATTGAAAGTGGACAGTGGTGAAGGTGGACATGAGTCATCATGGTCTGCAGCTACACAACCAAATACACAGCAAACTGCGATGCACTGTGTGTTCTGACATCTTTCTATCATGGTCAACATTACATTTTTCAGCAATTTGCGCTACAGTACCTCTTCTGTGTGATCGGACCAGATGGGCTAGCCTTTGCTCCCCACGTGTATCAATAAACCTTTGGAGCCCATGACCTTTACCGGGTGGGCTTCTTTGCAACACTTTTGGAAGGTACTAACCACTGCATCCTGAGAACATGACACAAGACTTGCCGTTTTAGAGATACTCTGACCCAGTTGTGTAGCCATCACTATTTGGCCCTTGTCAAAGTCACTCAGATCTTTTCTCTTGCCCATTAATTCAATAACTAAATGTTCTATTGCTGCCTAATATATCCCACCCCTTGACAGTTGCCGCTGTAATTATATAATCAACGTTATTCACTTTAACCGTCAGTGGCAGATCAGTCTATAAGATATATAAATATCTTGAAAGACCAATAGAATGTATCGTTTACTGGTCTATCCGTAGTAGCAGGAAGACCCCTAACAGTTAGCTACCTCTCAATCCGGTCAATTGGGATTGAACAGAGATTTAACCCCTTAAGGACACATGACATGTGTGACATGTCATGATTCCCTTTTACTCCAAAAGTTTGGTCCTTAAGGGGTTAAAGGATAAAAATGAACACTATATTGTTAGTAATGCAAAACTGTAATCCTAACACTATACTGGCCTTTTGCCCATGCGAACCCCATCCTCCTGGCAAGTAAAAGGTAATCACTTACCTGATTCCAGCTTTGAGGTCCCTCAGCGCTGGACCGTTCTCTGTCTCTTACAACGTCAACAATGGGGGAACCTTATGTGCATGCCTCAGTGCTTTCCAGTGTGGACTTTCAAGACACTGGATGACCTTAGGCAATGTGAGGACGTCCAGCATTATTTTATGGAGTTAAGTTCTGTAAAAGGCCAGGAAGCGCTTCTATTGGCTGTCTGGTAGACAATCACTAGAGGCTGTCTTAACCCTGCACTGTCTGAACACTGCACTCAGACCACTTCAATGAGATGAAGTGGTCTGGATGCATATAATGTCCCTTTAAGTGACTTATTTCCCACCTGCAGATCGACTCATCATACAGGATGACTGGACTGCATTAAAAACTATTACTAGCCATAGCATAGCTGACATCAGTTTATACACAGCCCAGTTCACTGGTTAGTATTTTCCTATCGGCAGTGCCAAGGACTATGATGTGGAAGATAGAGAGAGCCATCGTTTTTGTGCGTGTGGTATGCTTGGTGCTTAGTCTGACCCATTGAAGTACTTTCTGAGTTTTTCAAAAGTAACAGCTCCAATAGGGGAGATACTTACCTACTTTCCCCACATCTTTCTCTCTCTTTCAACCATAAATCCCTTTTCCATTCAGAGTAAAATAAATTCTCTCTTCTCTTCTATCCACCAATCACTATGTCTTCTTCACATTCCAAAGCTATCACTTTTCCTGCAGACCCAGCCAGGGCACCATCCCTCCCCTCTCCCAACATGCAAAATCATTTCGGTATTTGCAGGCTTATTCACCAAACTTGAATGTTTGCAAATTAATTCCAAACAGTAAAACTGAGGCAAACATAGCCACGCTATGACTATATATCTTTTTTTAGAGAATTTTTCCAGATCATCAATTTTTTGCCTCAGTTTTCCCATCTGGAATGAATTCACAAAAAATTCTAAGTATAGTAAATAATTTGCTCAGTCTCCTCCTGTTTTTTTGAGTGTGTCATATTTTAATGCTTTCTGTAATTTGGCCAAACAGAAGGGAGCGTAGCACGCTACCAACACCAGATAATGTGCAGACTTCTGCTCCCTAGAGACTATATTTGGGGGCATGTCCCCCAAGAAATATAATGTCGTGTTCTGGGACTTTAATGAAGTGGTGGAGCACTGTACCATGCCGAACCATGAATGAAAGCTATGCCCAGCTGTAAAAAGACATATGTATAGTTAGAGTGAAAAAGACAAACTGTTATTGATACAGAGTATGAGACAGACAAGCGGATAGTTCATTTTTTCCCACAGGATGCAAGCGTACAAGTTTCCAGTGAAGACACACGCCTCCCAGCCAGCCAGCAGCTCTCGCTAATTAGCAAACGTGATGAGAATAGGAAACACAGCAGCAAACAATGGCAGCGTGGGAACCCAGTGTAAACTGCAATTACAGAAACCCTCTTCTAGAAAATAAATAAACAAATAAATAAAAACCCATCAACAAGCAGACTGGCAGCATGAGAAACTGGTTTATTGGTGGAACAGAGTCTCCACTCTCTAGCCAAGCACAAGTGGCCTTTTTTTCATGCCTACAATCAAGTATCTCTGAAACCCCTTTATTCCTTTTCATTTATTGAGGCTGAGACTCTGCTATGGACATCGGAAGGGGGAGTGAGTTTGAAGACTGGGGGCGCGAAACGTGTTTTGGGAATCTCAGCACTTGCCAGGTCATTGGAAAGGTCAGCTGACTTTTGTTGAGAATACAATGAAGGATAAAAGAGATGGGGCAATGAAATATCCTGCTTCAGACAGCTTACAAGCACATGTCTCATGCTGTCATTTTGATAGGTTCTGAGGTAACACTTGCAGCTTGTTGTCCAGTTGCCAAGCTGAACGGTTGGTGGGCTTTGCTTATGTGTCAAAATTTTACCCTCTTCCTTCTCCAAGCCAGCACGTCTAACAGTATAATAGCGCTATTGTAAGAGAGCTTTTCCCGGAGCATTTTTAGAACGTAACCAGAATAATTGCAGGTGCAGCAACCGCTGGCAACGATGTATAAGACACGTAGGCTTATTTGTTCAATCAGGAATTGCAGAGGATTGAAAAGAAAATGTAATTGATTCATTTCTCTTTAGGCTAAAGTAAATGAACAGAAAAAAATAGCATAGTGTTTTAGATCACCTATTTAGGCCTAGCCCTGGTTTAGAGAATAAACATCTCTATGACTAATGATTGTTAATAAAATGTAATATTTTCATTTATTTATTGTTGCACAGCAGGGCTAACAATATCCTGTCCTAGGGCTACTAGCCAGGTCTTAAAAGATACTTCCCACTGCATACTTGTAGGGTCCATGGCACACTTAGAAGGGGTGAATTTCTACTCGCCAGGGCTAAATTTGCACTCAGCAATGGCTAGAAGAGTATGAAAAATTTTGAGCCCTGGAACATAGAACAGATATTGACATGGATATGGGATTCTCACATTCTGTGGTCGTTGCAACAAATTTATTAAACTATAACGAAGCTCTCATTCACAAATCGAGTTCACATTTCACATTTGACGATCAGGGCTAATTTCCAATGTTGTCATGACTTGTTACAGTGTCTGTCACCACTATTAGTGAGTGGTGGTTGTTGACCGACTTCAACATTTCACCAGTTGCGTCAAGGAATTACTGGCTACAAATACTTAAAGTCGGTCTTTAAATAGCCGGTAACAACTCCCTTTAGTCTATATGAGAGCCGCTAACTGCTACTTAGTGACTTGGTTTCAACCCTTCATCTACTGTTTAATGACTGTTGTTCATCCTCTCAATTTAACCTTTCCTAACTGCCTCCATTTAACTCCCCCGCACAGAAATGATATAATAATCTAACCCTGGTCTCTAGAATAGCCCTTTTAGTTACCTGTTCCATCACTGACTGCAGTAATTGCAAAATCTGAACCATTTAATGCATAGTTTGAAAACAACAGTCAGGTCCACACTTCCCTCATTCCATTACGTATGGACTCCCTGGAAACATTACCAGGATTCTATGTCAAATATTTCAGATTATGGTCCCTTTGTATACTAACAGAGCACCTGGACTGGATGAAGTGTCTGTGTATGACGCCACCTTGCTCCCAAACGTCGGTGTACTGGAATGCAACCTCATCGTATAAAGTACTGCAGTTATGGTAGGAGTTTGGCACTTCAGTGACTGACTCGGTGGAGGAGTAAGTCGTTCTTCTGCCATAGTTCCGCACATACATACTACATTTGAGTGAGGTGACGCACAAAGCTGCTGCCATCAAGACGTTACTCATCCATCCATTTTAATTTATGAGTTCGCTTCATCAGATTTTATAGAGAAGTTCAAGCAATCAGTAAAAGTTATTTTGTTTAGATATTGAATCCAATCAGCTGTGAATGCAAAAAAGAAGATTGGAGCTTTCACACAATATGTTAAAAGGTAGGCATTCCACTTAATGCGTTGGTTTCAGAAACAAAAACACTCCGTTAAAATACAGTAGAAAAGAAATGTGATGTGGTCACCAATAGAACAAAAGTAAGTGGACTAAATAAATCTTTACAATATTACAGCATTGAATCATGATGATGAAATCCAATGTTCTTCTATCTTTAAAACGAGTGAACATAAACTTGTAAAGTGATTAATGCTGCTCACACAATGTAGAGCATTGGTAAGGATACATTACAAATTTATTGTTCAATATTTATTGCCGTGTTAACAGCTGCCAATGTGTCATCTATAATGTTGATGCAGTCACCAGCCCACCAGTACCATTACTGGCTAAGTCAAATGGGGCCTATGCTTTACATAAAACACTCACATCTAAGTGAGCACAGTTCTACCGAAGACGAGATACTGACACATAAACACAGACATTGGGCACTTAGCGAGTCCAAAAACGAAAATAACTTAAAAAGTAAAAAAAACAAAAACACTTTTCTTACAAAAAGAGTGTATGATCAGAATGGACACTACAAACATCTCTGTATAATGACTACTCAATAACCAATTTAACTGATTAAAGGTCATCATATAAATACTGTAACTACAAGATAATATAGCAAAATTGATCACATGACAATACACAAGCACAATATAACTGAAATGTCTGTTTTGTTCATTCCTGTAATGTAATAACAAAACCTGTAAAGGCTGTATTTATTTTGCCATTAATATGGCAGCATTTTCATATCCAGCTTGACATTCCAATACTTACAAATCCTTAGTTCGGCTCAGATTTAAATGAACACTACATGCACCATAACTACTACACCATGATGAAGTGGTTATGGTGTCAAATATACCCTGGGGCCTCGCCAATGTAAGGAGTAAAATCTTTATGACTTCTCTTACCCAGTGTGTGTTGGGCACAGTTCCTTACTACTTCCTATGAAGAGCCAGAAAATTTTCCTTTAAATGATTACCTTTACAATAAAATGTTATGTGAATTTTGGGCTGTTGCACAATTCCAGCTCAAAGCTAGGACATTTTTCAACTGATGCTAGATTTTAACTTAGTTCTTAGTGTTTAACATTTTTAGGGCATGACTCTGTGTTTGAATTGTAATAAATAAGTGATTTACTGCATTATGAGCCCCCCTTCTACGGTAAAGGGAGGGATTATAGTACTATTAAGCAAACAGGTTATTCTGGGAAGAAAGTTAATTTTATTTTAGTTTTGGGAAAATTAGTTTCCTGGAGGCACAGTATATCTGCTGCCGTTTTGCGGGCTTCCTGGAGTAACATATGCCTTTTGTGGGGCATGTTCAACCCACGTACATTATGTGAATAGACTTTCAGTGTAGATTAGAATTAGGGCGGCTAACTGGCATATTGGGCATATCTTGTGGGTTCCAGGGAGTGCCCCTTGTGTATGAAGGCATTTGTTGAGCAATCTCTGGGTGGTAACACTAGAGATCATGCGGCTGATAGTGCCAAATGGTTGGAGATGAAAAAGCACAGCCGGATTGTGCTGGGGGGAGGTGTAACAAGGGTAAATTTACAAGAAGCCAAAAGAAAAATTAAAAACATAAAGCAAAGTATGTACAGTAAAGTCAGATCTGGGTGTATGGTGCTAGGATATAGCACTGTGGAGGGCATGGGATTGGAGGTGGTGTCAGTGCAGGTGGCCTGAGCCGGCATGAAACATCATGGTGGCAAGGATCAGGTGGATCAGAGTGGCAGTACAGATATGCCAGACATGACCAAATAAAGCTATAAACATTAATATTAATACAGGGCACCTCTTTTTAACATAGTGAGGATTTCTATGAGAAAATAACCATCTGTATGTTATAAGAGGTAAATCAACAAGAGGTATTAAATTGGTAAGAGACAGTTAGGTCACATTCAACATGTTACTGCCTAAGCAGAAAATACTTTTTGGAGATGATTAGGCGGATAGGGAATCCCCAGCGGTACAGTTTGCGGTGTTCACGCAGGGTTTCTGTAACTTTCTGTCAGTCTTTGCTTTGGTCCAAAAAGACCCTAACACATGCATATTAGGCCGTGAGGTCTTTCGTTGTTCTGCTTTGTTGCATGATGAGATTTTTCACATGAAAGTAGTGTGCAAATCCCGGGGTAGCAAGGCAGAAATATGTTTGGGTTTAGGGAACCTGTGTAAATGGTTCAGCAGTAGCATATCCGTTGGGATCTCGGGACCAGGAGCTTAAAAAAACTATTTACATATGCTGGTAAATCCATCGGGAGAACCGTCTTGGGAATCTCTTGCAAGCGGACATTGCTGCGACGGGACCTAGCCTCTAGGTCCATAATCTTTGCTTCGCACTGTGTTAGTTGTGCAGTAAGGTGTTGAATCTGCTCCGTAGATGTATTGTGAGCGTCCACAAATTCCTCCACCTTGGTCTCCACGTGTGCCCTATGGGATCCTAAGTCGTGCAGATCATGTTTTATTTTAGCAATGCTGGCCAGCCAGATGGAGATATGCTTATTAGACTGCTTGTCCAAGGTTTGCTGGATAAAGGCCGTGGTAAGTGGTTCCACTTCAGGCGTTTGCTCCAATTCAGAGCTGCTTCCTCAGGAGTGGCATCGCATCCGCAGTCTACATAGCCAAAGTAGCTACCTTTTTCTGGGCAAAGAAATTAAATTTTTCCACTTTTGCTTGATTCCGGCGTGATTAAGATAGGGACATCATGGGATAACATTGCAATTTCTCTCAGGAAATTCACTAAAATACGGGTTTGCCGAGATTGTGGTGCAGAGCTGAAGGCTCAAGCGGCCATCTTTCTCCATGTCTATACATGCCCCCCCATTAAGGCTGTTTTTTAATCTCATCACTTATCATGATGTTTACAACCAAAACACTCAATCAATCTTAACACAAACCTTATTCTGACAGTTTTCTCCCATCTTCATATGATTTACTCTGTTGACCGATGAATAACCACTAGTGATTAGCTCATGTCCCAAACATTAACCACTAGTGATTAGCTCATGTCCCAAACATAATGCATCATTTTCTTTACAGGGGTACAATTCAATAAAAAAACATTGAAAATTTCCTTTAACTTGTGTTAACCTGTTTTATGTGATAGTTAGGATTTAACAACTGACATCACATTCCAGTTTACACCAGGCCCAGGCAAGGCACACATTGCATTGGAGGAGAAACTAAAATAGTGGGGGGGTAAGGATGGGAAGTATAACATGAGTTGTGTTCACTGTTTACTTTGGATTTCTGGCACTTTTCCTATTCGTCACATCTTTTGTCATTTTGTTTTCATTTTTGTTCTTTTTGTTTTGGTTCACAAGTTTACAACTTATAAATAAGGTTAAAAAAAGTGTGCCTTTTCCGACAACTTTCATGATTTTTTTTTTTTGTATAAAAACATTTTCAAAGTGCCAATGCACCCATTATACCTAGTGATATTATTTATTTATTTTGTGAATGCAATCAATGATAAAATTATAAGGAAAAACAACCCAAAAGAGTAATACATAATGGCAGAAAGACATATTCAATTGGTGCACTACAGAACAGCAAAAGTAAAAAAAAGCACCAATTTAACCGGTGGAGTAAAAAAAATGTATACATATAAAAATGTTTCATAGGCACATAACTGGTGCAAACGTGAAAATCAATGGGACTTTTTTTTCTATTTCCAACCTCTCCTATGCTCTTCTCCATGCTGACTAATAGATGCAAAGAAGAGAGCTTCTCACCATGATTGGCAAGGAGCCAAGATAAAGTATAAGAAAAAATTATATTTAGTAACAGAACCTGGGATATTGTAGATGTACGAAGGCAAACTGCTGCACCACAAGTCACCTCAAATCTTACCAACTTCAGGGATGCAACAGGTTGAATGCAACCCTGAAGCATGAATGCTTTAATAAGTATCAACAGTGAAATTGTGCTCCCATCTGACACTTATTTTTAAATTTAGCTAGAGGTGTGCACAAAATTAATGAGATTGAAAGTAAATGTTATGCCAATTTGCAGCTGATGAAGGTAAACATATGTAGGTGTAAGTATTGGATTGAAGTGTGCCTTTTTCCAAAAATATCATCACAGAATCATTGATATAGAGAGCTCTCCAATGGGTAAGTCTGGTTTGCAAACGTCATTTCTTGAAAGGATGTCTACAAATTCCTAGATGTTCTACAGACAGTCT
Organism: Pelobates cultripes; assembly: GCA_933207985.1. Lineage (NCBI taxonomy): Eukaryota > Metazoa > Chordata > Amphibia > Anura > Pelobatidae > Pelobates > Pelobates cultripes. The sequence continues at coordinate 278,356,207 of OW240915.1, read as the reverse complement.
GCATTCCTGAAAAGATCACAATCTCGGTTATTCATTGGACTGGGTATTGCCAAGCAATGACTAGGGATCTGCACACATTTAACCAAAATAACCAAACTGTGGAAAGAGTTTTTTTTTTTTTTCCAGTTTAGCTCTTTGTCTGAAAATTGACCAATTTAAAGAATTTGTGTGATGCTGTTTCTTTATCAGATTGTAGGTTGTGTAGTTTTGCGTAGGCAATTAACCACTTATCTGGAGAGAAAAAAAAAAAGGAAATGTGCATTTAGCCCCTTTGGCTGTAAAGTCAATGTTTTGCATGCCTAAGCATGCCCTTTGTGTGAACATGACTTTATTTCCCACGCAGACATTACTACTGGAATATATTTAACACTGAGCGTTGCGGTGGGAACATCTGAAGCTACTGAAAGCAGTTATATGATGATTAGTGATAGCACTGGGACAATTACTGGACAGTGGGAGCAGTTACATTCCTAGTAGCAGCATAGCTGTTTTCAATTGCAACATGTTTTTAATTATTATATTTTTGAGCAAATTTAAGTTTTTTTTCCCCATTTATATAAATTATTTGGCGCAGCGTGTCTTGTACTCGGCACTAAATTGGTGTCTACAGAGTTTCTACCAATTTCTCCAAATGGTATTAGTGAGCTTCTGGGTAATAACCAAAGGGGTTTTCACTAAAGTAAGAAATGAAAGCAAATGTCAAATTTAAGGTCAAAATCGCTGAATTGGAAGATTTAGTGATGTTTTCAGTTTGGATACTCTGGCAGTAACCTTCAGATTATCTTTGAATTCACTTTGATTTCATCACTTTATTGAATAACTCCGACTATGTTGCAATGTTCACAATGTTTTTCATGATACACATATCCTTCTTTGCACATTTGGAAATTACATGAAAATAGGGGACCTGACGTTTGTAGAATTCATATGCTGCATCAAGGTATGCAATTTGTGAATGCATGCAACCATTTGTTTATCACATATAAAATAAGCACGGTCTGCTTCCTTATATGTGATAAACAATTGGATGCATGGATTCACAAGTTGCATACCTTGATGTGCCCAGAACTTGTAAGGGAAGAAAAATGGTGGGAAATAAATGGGATAAAGAAGAAAAACACTTTAATACTAATGCTAATCGTGGAACGCATACAGAAATAAAATGATAGATTTTTAATATATTGCATTGTAGATAAAGATATAAGCATGCCAATAAATTATGTATATGCATTAGGTGGTGTGTTTGTTTTTTTAAATGGGAATGAAACACAGTGTCACATGATGAGAATTTATACACTAGTGTGTACCACGAAAGCTTTGGTTACATTTTAGCATAAATTGATACTAGTAAGTCACTCCATATTTTTCCATTATATAAATGATAAAAACGTATTTTATCTTGTGTGCTCATAAATATGTGGTCTAAATAAAGGAAATTATATTCCTTACTACTATGTTGTTGTGTCTACTCTGAACAGGGAAGCAGCCCAGAAAGATGACGGGGTTCTATGTATTGGGTGGACACGGTGGATGACCCACACTACCTGAGTGTAACACTATTGCCTTTAGGAAGCGACTCCAGTGGCTGTCTGGTAGATAGCCACTGGAGGCAGACTTAGTGCTGAAATGTAAACACTGAAGTTTCTCTGCTACAGCAGTGTTTTACATTGCAGCACTAAGTGCAAAAGGGACATTGCGCCCAGACCATTTCAATTAGCTGAAGTTGTCAGGGTGCCTATAGTGTCCCTTTAAAAGGGGTGATGGGGGTTAGAGTTAGGATGTTTACAGGATTCATTCAGTGCTGTATCAGATGTTTGGAATGGCCTACTCTGCTCAACTGGATGGAACGTTCATTTCCAGATCTTTATAAATCCCTAAAAGCCCACTGCTTTAGGAAAACTTAAAAACTTAACAGTGTACCTGTTCCACTTCACACAACTTGTTTTCCCACTATCTGCTCTCTTCCTATTACAGTGTTCCATCACTGTACTGTTCCTGTGTGCTACTAGTGAAGGGGCAGCTGGCTAAGGTTGTAAGTCAGTGGGTGCACTTCACCACAGATATATAGAGTACTCGTAGTGGCCAGCGTGCCTTCATCTCCTTGGCAGCCCACTAGTTGCAGTCCCCAGTGGCTGTTCAGGTTGGTGGCAATGCAGGAGATCCAGATACAGACTCTTGTTCACCAACATTATAAAAATGACAGAGGACTTCCAGGAAAAGAGGGAACTGGTTTATTGCAGCACACTCCGGACTGATGTAGCAATAATGGTCAGGAAGTGGATAGATCTGCTCAATGCTCGTCTGAACAGACAAGTTGCTCATTGCCCTGAACTGATGTTAGCTCTCCTGTGTGATCCTATGATTAACCCTTTAACACTGTTACGGCGTTCTATGCCGTCCCCATTATAATGGGCTTTAAAGTCGTTGCGGCGGCATAGAACGCCGTAACGGCTTAAGCCCCCAGGAGCTCCGGTGGACTTACCTCTGCCGCAATCCTCTTTGGGAGGACTGCCTGATAGCTCAGGAAACCCTCCCCCCGCAAATCAGAGTAGTGTATTTTAATATTAATATAAGTATATATATATATTAGTATTAAAATACACTTAGAATGAAGTTAAAATTTGATTGACATGCCCGACAACCCAGGCAGAAAGTGCAGTGAATTTAATTCGCAAGCACTATATTTAACCCTGTAACTTTCCAAGACACCATAAAGCCTGTACATGGAGGGTACTCTTTTACTCGGGAGACTTTGTTGAACACAAATATTAGTGTTTCAAAATGGTAAATTGTATTACAACTATGATATTTTTAGTAAAAGTAATTTTTTTTGCATTTCCCCCACATGAACGGCACTTTTACTGATGATATTGTTGTAATACATTTTACTGCTTTGAAACACTCATGTTTTTGTTTAGTGAAGTCTCCCAAGTATAACAGTACCCCCCATGTACAGGTTTTATGGTGTTTTGGAAAGTTAGAGAGCGAAATATAAGGCTTGTATTTAGTTTTTTTCACATTGAAATTTGCCAGTTTGGGAATGCTGCCTTTGAGACCGTATGGTAGCCCAGGAATGAGAATTATCCCAATGATGGCATACCATTTGCAAAAGTAGGGAACCCAAGGTATTGCAGGTGGGGTATGTCCAGTCTTTTTTTAGTAGACACTTAGTCACAAACAGTGGCCAAATATTTGTTTTTTGCTTTTTCACACAAAAACAAATATGAACGCTAACTTTGGCCAGTGTTTGTGACTTCTTCAAAATTTGTAAAGGTATTATTTAAAATCTTGCAGTGAATAAAAACAAAAAACAACTAAATTTTCCTAATGCTGCTGCTGTTTGCCTTTTTTTCAAATACCTTTTATTGTAGTGGTTTTGTCCTGCCTGGCTAACTCTTTGGGTTCCTGCTCCCTCCACAGACACCGAAGGGAGAAGCTGATAGGGCACTGTGTTTTTGCACACCAAAGGAAGGTCACGCAATAGACTGGGTGTATGAGAAAGCTTTGTTCTTGTTAGGGTGTCACTCACTTTCTCCTTTCATTTTTGTATAGATCCCCTATTTTGAAATTAAAATGACTCCTGCTCCCCATTTTTTACAATACAAAATAGCAAAAGGAAAAAAAAAAAAGAGTATAAACAGTCATTATAAAAGTAACTTCCATCACTTCTTACATTTGTCATTTTACTTTTTTTAATCCAGATATATAATAAGATAATCTAATTTTGTCAACTCAAAATTGGCATTGCAAGAAGTGGCTGATCAAGCTACTAGACCAGGTAATACTGTAGCCATTTTTGCATGCCAGTACAGTCATAGGCACCATTTTTCCTGCTGGTCGGAATGGGCTTCCTGATTTTTTTCTGGTACCGAAATCCGTATGAGCTGAACAATGACATGAACAAAATTCTGAGGACCTGAAAACAAAATGCCAGTGTTTCACAAAAACCAAAACATTTCACCCGACACAAATTTAGTTTACAGTCACTAATCTCTTCTAGCCAGATAGGGGTCAGTAATCTGGTGTAATAAACCAATATTACTCCTTTTAGAATTTTGGACTTTTATAAAAGATATATTCTACACATTAGTATTGGTTCATAACAACAGCCCTTTACTAATCATTTTCCTTGTGTCGCTTGTAAAAAGTATATGATTTGTCCTAAAAAAAGTCATAAAATGACAATTAAGTTTTGGAATTTATGCAATAAATTGTAATGCAGCATTGTACTATATATTTTCTATATGTCCTCCGTAATAGGTGTGATTATTGGTGGTTACTTTATGACCATGCCACCACCAGAGCCGTCATCTGGGGAGCACAGTCAGCACAGCATGGTGCCCTTTAGAGATATGCAGTGTAGGGGATGGGTCAGCAGTGGATTTGTAAGGAGCCCAAAAATTTAATGTCAGCCCTGACTAACCATTTGTATTTGGGTATTTATAAAAAACACACCTTAAAGCTGGTGTGCCCATAAGGTAGATCCCCTTATGTCGGTGAACTACAACTCCCATAATGCTTTAAATGTCTTTAGAATGAGAACGCATCATAGAAGCTGTGCTTTTAAAACATCTGGGGATCTACCTTTTGGGCACCTCTGTCTTAAAAGGTGGCAATGGTTTTCAAAACAGTAACGGCCTATATGACAGTAAGGGCGACCACAGTAAAAGAGTTGGCCAATGTCATCCACTAAAATGCTAATCTGGGCAAATATTCTCCTGCTCAGACATAATTAAAATAGGTCGCATTACCTCCATTTAAATGAAATTCTCGCAAATTTGCTGAGGAAAATGTTTGGGAATTCAAACAGGGTGAGTAACTAAAGTGAGAATTCATGGGGAATTTCAAAGTGGAGTTTAAAATCCCCCAAACTGGAAACATTCTCTAAGTCACCTGCAGGTTTCCATTCAGACAACCTGACATTAAATCTAATAATTCGCTTGGAATTCTCACCTTAGTAAATAGCCCTGAGAGGGAGTTTCAAGCTGAAGGCAAAAACAGCCAAACCAGAAAATGTCCCCAAACTCACTTTCGGCTACTTTGGCCTTAAAGCTGAGCTGTACCTGGAACAGCAGTGAGTAACTCCTGTGTGTGTCCAGGTATTCAGACTGCAGCCCCAGCCCAGGTTCACACGGTGAGCCGCACAGCGGCCGCCCGGCACCCAGCGCCGCCAGCAACGCCCCCGCCCGGCCGCAGGCTGTCACCGCCCGAGCCAGCAACTTTCCCACGGCCCGCGCGTGCTAACAGGCGGCCCTGCAGACTCCAGCCTGGCACCGCGCCTGGCCAATCAGCGTGCCCGCAGGACGAGCTGGGCGGGGCCAACCAACACGCCCGCCTGTCACTCAGTCAGTCAGGGAGAAATCCGTCTTGGGCCAACGTTCCACATAGAATGGAGAAGGAAGAGAGCGTTCCAAGGCGGCTTTGTCCACTGCGACGTCACGGAGGGGCGGAGGCGGCGGGGAGCATTGAGAAGCATTATAATTGTGTTCCAGGAGCAGGCGCCAGTCATCCAGCCCCCCCCTTTTTCTCCCACACAGTGGAAGAGGCGAAGCGTGGGAAAGGGATGGCTAGGTCTTAACCACAGGGACAGCCGGAGGAGGGAGCACTGTGTCACCAGCAAGTCAGGAATACACAGCAACTTGGCTCTAGGGATCCACAATCCCCGAATAGCCGGCCACTCACTGGGAGGACAACCATGAAGAGGACTCACGAATACAGCTCTTCTGACAGCGAACTGGATGAGAATATTGAGGTGGAGAAAGAGAGCGCAGATGAGAATGGGTAAGAAAACATCCTTTAAATGGACATTATGGGACTGTTAAATAAAACACAATATCATATCATACCCTCTTATAGGAAGGAGCATTGGTCACCAAATATTAGCATCTCGCAGATTAGCAGAGCTGATAAAGCAATCACAATATTATAAGTTTCTGAACTGTTATTATAAATAAAAATAAAATATGATCTAAATAAATCCACACTTTTGTGATTTTTGCTTCTGGTTTGGTAAACTAGGACTGATTGTGGGACTATCCCAATCCTCTGTGTGTAGTCTTTGCAAAATTTATTACATTTCAAAATGTTTTACCAGAAAGAAAACAGATTTTTTTTTTTTTAAATTATTATTTTTTTTTTTTTAAACTACGCCCTGTGTACTGATAGTGTCATCAGCTGATTCCCTCACACTCCTATAAAGTTTCTATTGTTCATTTATTATTTATTTACGGTATTTTTTATTTTTATTTTTTTTTAGCAACCTGAGTTCAGCTCCTGGCTCAATGTCTCCATCCACTTCTTCTCAAATCTTGGCAAGAAAGAGGCGCAGAGGGGTGAGTATTGCATACCTGCATTTACTGTCAGCAGAAAAGCCTCAGTCACTTGTCACTATACCTAAATCCTCTACTTCTCTCTTTTTAGATTATTGAGAAGCGACGTCGGGACAGAATTAATAATAGCTTGTCTGAGCTAAGGAGACTGGTTCCAAGTGCTTTTGAAAAACAGGTAATTAATGATTAGGGTACATTTCTAAATGTAAAATTTTTTGATAAAATTTAGCAAAACTTTAATAATTTGCTTATAACATGATCTCACAAAGGATATACTAAAGAATTGGCATTTAAAGGCACATATTTTAGTTCTAGTGTATACTGCTACTGTGTCAATTCAGATTTATTCTAATTTATTATTAATATTTATTTAAAACATCCGACTGCCAGTGATTGATACAAAAATTGATCTGTTGGTATGACTTTTTGTTTGGCTGTTAAAGTGGATTTCTCTGACTATGAAAAATTCAGGTATTTATTGGTGTGTTAAATGTGGATTTAATGTTTGCAGGGATCAGCAAAATTAGAAAAAGCAGAGATATTGCAGATGACTGTCGATCACCTGAAGATGCTGCACACAGCAGGAGGGAAAGGTAATAAATTATACACTGTGAGGTTCTGCAATACATACAAATATTTTATGTTTCTGCACAAAGATTCGCAGTTTGTCTAAACAACAATTTTTGGGCAATATTCTAAAAGTGCACCAACCATCAGGAACGTTGCATTCATTGCTATGGGGACTGCTTTAGTTTCAGTATTTTACCCAGCATTAGTTTATGATCATATCCCCTCTATATGCCTCACATCACAAAATATTCCTATTATTTTTATATTATCAATATTTGATTAACACACAGTTGATGAGGCAGATATCTGGTGTAAAGTGATTTATACCTATCTTTATTTCTAAAATATGAATTGCAAATACATTAATGATTGCTTTATCCTCTTTATTAATGTATTTTTATCAGAGAGGATTTTGACAAGATCCAGTATCTGCACTGCTTCTGCTACGATACACATCCTGTGCTGATTTGTGCTGGGAGAATCCTTATTCCCCCATTGTCAGCTGTCAAAGCAGTTGTCATTTTCTGACTGAGAGAAGCGTTAGGACTTTGAATAGTATAAAATCTATGGCTGTATTAGACCCTTTCATTCCCTTAAGGTTTCTGCTATGTTAAACTCTTTACCTTCATTATCCTTTTGCCACGTCTTTTTGAATTTTCACTCTATTTATAATTTACACTTTAATTTTTTTGCTTGTATTTTTCTGGGATGCAGTTTCATGTATCCACTACTCTTGTAGCAATGCATCTTACATCTCTATAATGCTAAAGCTACAACTATTGCAAAGAAAAGCATTGCGGTGAGGTTTTCAACAATTTCTGCTAGCTGGATTTTAGTTCACCATTAATTATAGATCACTTAAGCAAAGTCACTTTATTTGATTTTCACATATGAAATCAGCACATGTAACAAATCACTTTATTATAATCAGGATGCAGACCAGAGGAGAGGTTCAACTATATGAGCTGTAGAACCAAGGTGACTACATAGTAATCAATCTGTGTGCTAGAACTGTTGTGTTCTCCAGGATTGCAGCCTCTGTCTCTATTCCTTATTTGAAAACCCATGTTTTGTGATGATTACTGCTCACTGTAAATACTGGATACAGTTTAACTACAGAGCATTTCATAGCAAACTATGAAAAATAAAAAATATATTTTCATTTGGTTTAAAAAGCTAAGTAAATGAATATGTGAAATCCAATAACTCTGGGCTTTGGAGGTTTTGCATAAGGCATCTTTTTGTGAATATGTTGTAATTATGTATGGATAATGTTTGACATTGCATCTTATATTTTCATTTTCCACCCATTAAAGGTTATTTTGATGCCCATGCTCTTGCAATGGACTATCGGAGCTTGGGTTTCAGAGAATGTCTAGCTGAGGTTGCCCGGTATCTAAGCATCATTGAAGGTCTGGACACAGCTGATCCTCTGCGAGTTCGACTTGTTTCACATCTCAACAACTACGCCTCCCAGAGAGAAGCTGCAAACTCTGCGCATACAGCCATCGGACACATTCCCTGGGGTGGTGCATTTGGTCACCATCCTCATCTGTCTCACCCATTGCTGCTGGCACAGACTTCTCATAGCAGTACAAACAGTACTCCCTCTTCTTCAGAACCTCATCACCAGAGCAGACTTCCTGGCTCACCGCACGCTGAATCTTCCACGCTCCGGGTTCCCCCTAATGGGAATATTGCGTCAGTGCTTCCAGTAGTTACTTCCTCAAAACTGTCGCCCCCACTGCTGTCTTCAATTTCATCACTTTCAGCATTTCCCTTTTCTTTTGGATCATTTCATTTATTGTCACCTAATGCATTGAGCCCATCAGCGCCTACACCATCAGGCAAGCCTTACAGACCCTGGGGCACAGAGATTGGGGCATTTTAGGACACCAGTGATGAGAACTGTTTAGTTGCTACGGGGTTTACAAATCCAGCTGTGCTGGATTTTAATCTCTGACATTTATCATGTACTTGCCAACCTGTGTGGTACAATGGTACAAATACATGTGACTTTTACTTTTTTTTTTTTTTTTTTAATATATATTTAACATTTTTTAAAAAAAAAATTAAAAAAAATTAGCAACAAGAAAAATATGGTACACCGTACATTGCATTAGTGGTGTAACTGAAATTCAAATAGGTCTTTACTGATTATTTAACTTGCTTTGTAAAAATTATATCACTTTATCTCACAACATTGGAGTTTTTTAACAAATAGTTTTGTTTTGTGTTTTTTTTTGTGTCTATTTTCTTCTTTCGTAAACATTCTCTTATTTTTAATTTGCTGAATGATCATTTCTGCAAGAATTTTCATACTTTCTGTTTTGCTAATATTTTAAGAGTTAAAATGTTCTATAAGAAATATCTTTATATAAACCTATTTTTGTGTGCAGGTTTTTTATATTTCAAAGCGTTGACAAATCAGATTATTCAGCTTTATCCAAGAAAAGAGAACGGTTTTCATTGTAATGATTACATATGCTGAGTGCAGTCAAAGTTGAATGATAGGTGTATACAAGATACATCTATATTGCACATTAATCTGAAATATAAAACATTTCAACAAAATTCCTATTGTCTAATGTATTTTCTTACCTGGGGCTCTAGAACACTTATTTAACAATTAGATTTATTTAATATAACACACATCTACATGGGTGTATATAATTCTCTGTACATGAATTCGTTATGAAATAAAAGGTGGTTTCTACTGTACTGGAATAATTACTGTTGTACTGGTCTGATGTGACAAAATAAAAGAGTCAGAATTCTTTTTTCCACCTGATGTATCATCTTTTTAAATTTTAATATATTTTATTAATGGGACAATCTGTGCATTTACTAAAGGCTTTTTTAATCAACATTTCACAATGTTAGAAAAAAGAAAATCATGTTTTAACTTGACATAGTTTACCTCCTAAGAGAAGTCCTCTTCAGCTGTCAAGATAACTATTATTCTTGCCAACCTGTTGGCCTTTGATTGCAGTCCTCAAATTTAAATTTTTTTATATATATATATATATATATATATATATATATATATATATATATATATATATATATATATATATATATATATATATATATATATAAAAAAAAAGAGTGGATTGGTTTGGAATGAAGGGATTTATAGTTCACATAACAACGAAGTCTAAATTTTAGATAGGTCTAGGCTGCAGTAGCCCTTCTTTTGTTGTCAGACTCAAAGTCCTATCATCCGCTGGATCTTCATGGAGGAAGCTTACAGAGTTTTTGGTACAATAACAACCTCAATATACACAAACAGGCATTTGTATTGCACAGAGGCATGTTAGTATCATAAGAGTTAAACTAGCTCATGCTAGTATACATAACCTAGTACCTTGCTCTAGGTTACTAGTGAGTAATTGAATTTGTTTGTAGAAATAAATAACATTTTATATATCTCTTGAAATTAACCATTGTCGCAGTAACACACACTATTTCTATGTGCATTAGTCTGATTTTTTTTTTTTTTATTGCTGATATGTGCAAAAAATATTAGTCTAAACAAGTACATTTTTATTTTAACAGAAGAACTTCTAAACGGTGCCCAGGGGATCAATTGTCTGGAGTACTAGCTAGCATCTAAGTTCCAGTTCCCCTAGTGTCCGACTGACACGAAGGTAGTGTAAACGAGGTTAGGGAGAGAGAAGAGGCACAGGGTCCCCAGAGAACAAGGGACCGGGTAATCAGGTCTAAACGCAGATGCAAAGCCTCACAAAAAAATTAATAATTAAATCTCTCAATTCACCCTAAAAGTTACCTCAACACCGTGGTCTAACCACTAGTGTCTTCCTGAACCAACTCTCCCTGCTGAAGTCTAAAGGCTCCTGACGACGGCGTTTTGAACACGCTGAAACGCGCATCGAGCGTGTTCTTTTTCTTTAATCTCTGCACTTGGTAGCACTTTTTTATTTTTGTTACCACTATGGTTATTGATTTTTAGGTGTTTATTTCTTTATAACTTTAGTAGGGAGAGTTGGTTCAGGTAGACACTAGTGGTTAGACCACGGTGTCGAGGTAACTTTTAGGGTGAATTAAGAGATTTATTTAATTATTTATTTTTTGTGTGAGGCTTTTCATCTGCGTTTAGACCTGATTACCCGGTCCCTTGTTCTCTGGGGATCCTGTGCCTCTTCTCCCTCCCTAACCTTGTTTACACTACCTTCCTGTCAGTCGGACACTAGGGGAACTGGAACTTAGATGCTAGCTAGTACTCCAGACAATTGATCCCCTGGGCACCGTTTAGTACATCTCCCTTTTTTTCAAGTTATACTTTTTGTTTGCATATCCCTTTTAATCCTTAGATTGATTAAAGGTAGGGCCTCCCTTCCTCATTTCTTATACAGTGGAGCTCTCTTGATGTTGGTTTCCCCCTGTGGGACTCTACACATCACCTACTCCTATTACCAACATATTTTGGAGGGTAACCCCCTCATTGGAGCTCCCTATTAGGTTGTTACAGTGGTGCAGCTTATGAGCCCTTGACTTGTATCCAGACTCCTGACCTGCACTCTGTTTACTTTATTTCTCCATTTTGATTTTTATTTTAACATAAGCAATCGGTTTGCACAAATTTAACAAGGATTCATATTATGTCCATTCTTTAAATCACCATCTGTTTTTAGGTAAACGTTATACGTGTTAGGAGAATGGCAGAGAATAAACTGTCAGGATAACTAACCAGTCAGACGCTTAGTGGTCCGTGCTGAAATCCAGTCTCAGAATATTGGTGTCCTCGTGTTACTTGAAACTTTCACTTATTCAGGGTGGATTCACTAAATGGTGACTTGTGATGAGTTGACAAGCTAATTATAAAAATGTGTCAAAATAGGAGACAAATTCTCCAACTCACACATGGAATTCAGGGAATCTTCAAATAAGCTATTTTGGCCTAAATTGTAGAGTTTGGTATCCACATCTACCTGTTTGGCATTGAGTAAACTCTATTGGGCTTATCAACGAACCTCTTTGTGTCACAGTCATATCTGGAGTACCAGGTAGTGGTAAGTAGGCAAAAAACTGAATGTGTATTTCATGGCTGTCCCTAGTATACTATGAAGTGAATGCTGCAGTCAGCATCCTTTCTCTAAACAGCCATATACATGGTGTTTAAGCATTAAAGCATTCATTTTCATGGCATGACCCCAGACCTGTAGCTTAGTGGGTACTTTTAGGGCATGGACCAGCTTTGAGAGACAACCAGGTAAACCTGGACCTTTGACTCTTGATATTGTTGCAGCTCTGAGTTTGGCTGACTGGGTTATAAGGACCGTGCAGACAGGCTTCACAAATACAGACAAGGTGCAAACCTCAAAGGAAATAAGTGGGTTGGAGGAACACACTGAGTTGAAGGGACAGACAAAGCAGGGATTCAGGGACACAGACAGCCCAGTTCAGGCAGAATGAGGGCAGCTAAGTTCATACTAAGAATTGGTCATGATCACTCAACTGTGTAATATATTTATATGTATATAAAAAAGATCCCTACACATAGCGATTACTCAGGAAATGTATCAGAGGTATGCCCAGGGGACCATCATTTTTGGAAGGCAGCAAATAAACAGAATGGAACCTTGAGATATCTTAAATGCCACAGGGGCCTAGAGGGAGAGGAGGATAAAAAGTACTGGCATGGAGGTAAGGGGATTGAGATTGCAATTCCTCCATGTCAATACCTTTTATCCTTCCTTCCCTCTAGGTAAGGCTACCCAGGGCTAAATATCTCATGTTTGTCAGTCTCTTTAACCTCCATCAATGCCTTTCTAATGTTAACTTTACAGAAGTGTTCTCACTTACCTACATGCCAATCCCCCTCTACATACATTTTGCCTGTGCTCTGGTCACCCTCTCCCTTCCTTACACCAATTCTTTCTCTATCCTCCCTTCTCTTCATGCCAGAGCTCCTACCTTTATTCTAGCCCCCTCCATGCCTGCTTCTTAATATACGGTACATTTAAGTCATTCATGTTTATTGCTATTGCCTCCAATTTGTCAGTTATCCCCCTGCAATATCACCTATTCTATTTAAAGTCACTCAATCATGTTTAATCAGGACCTCATTTGACCCACACTTTATGCTTCCGTTCTTTAATGCCAGTCTACCTATAGCTACCCATCCTTTTATGCCAGTCCTCATTCTAACTCCGTTCTATACGGCCCCTGTCTAGTCTCTATCAGCCCCTGTCTAGTCTCCATTTTCTTATGATAGATAAATAGATAAATAGATAGATCTTTCTTTTTATGTCAATTTTACATTTGTTAGAAGATACTTTAAATACACATACAACCATTCTACAAATGAGTGTTGTCCAGTTATTCTGTATAAAAAAAATAGAAACAAAACATAATATGATAGAAAATGCAAAATAAGGCCAAGGACCTCTCTTATACCCATCAGCCACTGGGACATCTACCGCCACATAAACAATACAAAAACAAAACAAAAAAACACATCCCTGCAATTCATGAGAAAGTGTACTTTGTAGGAAAACTGCCACAAGCAAAATTCAACTGACATCAAACTAAGGCATGCCCTGTAACAAATACTCCGTGAATACAAAAGGTCAATTCTTGAGTGTCCAAGTAACAAAACTCCCGAAGAGGATAGCAGTGTCACTGATACAGATCGGAAATCGCAGGTAAACTAGAGAGTAAAACAGAAGAGGATATAGGCAAGGACTGTGAATCAGATTCCAGTGTACTGGCCCTGAAGCATAGTCAACAGAGAACAAAAAGATCAACAATAGTGCAGCAGGTTCGACAACATGCAGGGGATTTAACAAAAAGTCGGGGATTAGTGGGGGAAAGTTCTGTCAGGTAGCACACATCTTCTGTATAGTTAGTGCCTTAGCAATAAGAAACCTTTGTAAATCGCAGAACTCCTGTATTAGATAAAGCCACGTGACAGAGAGTCCTTAGCATTCATGGTAATAGACACTCAAACACCTAGGTACTCATAGCTCTCTTATCGATTCCCTATGGTACAGTAATAATATAATGAGCAAACTGGTCAGTCAGTAAGATATGGAAATAGTCCTCTACTCTGAGCTGCTCCGGAGGTAGAGTAGCAGTACGAAGCCTTTAAATGTACCCGTCATCATGAAGATAATCTCATGGACATTTGAGATTGGGTTTCAAAAGGAAAAACCAGCTACTTCAAGTAATCACAGAGCTAGTGAAGACAGGAGACGACTACCGAGCGGCCACTCTGTTCTGAGTGGAGAGAGATGTCTGGCATTTAAGCCACCTATGTAGCTACAACTTGGAAGGAGCAAGCCATCTGGTGAACCAACTAAACAATAAGCTACAGGAAGCTTCTCATCCTTCTTTTACTCACTGGGCCATTTACTGGGCCATTTTTGTTGATGTTTAAAGCTTGAGTAAATGTTGACACAATGACAATGACACAATGACAATGACCTGTGATTGTTAATGCATTCATAGATTAGAGGGAGTGGGAGTGTGAATGCATAGATTGTCTACGTGTGTGAGTGCTTGTGCATGCATGGAATAAAAGGAGTGTGAATGTGAGTGCATGTGCAAATATTGCCTAGATCAGGGGTGCCCGCAAGGTAGATCCCCAGATGTTGTAGAACTGCAGCTTTTATGGTGCTTTGTCATTCTAAAGCATTCTAAAGGCATGCAAAGCGTCATGGGAGCTGCAGTTTTACAACATCTGGGGATCTACATTTTGGCACCTATGGTCTAGATAAGGGATAGGCAACCTTCGGCACTCCAGATGTTTTGGACTACATCTCCCATAATGCTCTTACACCCATAATGCTGGCAAAGAATCATGGGAGGTGTAGTCCAAAACATCTGGAGTGCTGAAGGTTGCCTATGCCTGGTCTAGATGGAGTGTGAGTGCTTGCCCTGCCTGTGAATGAATGGATTAGAGTGACTGTGAGTGCATATATTGTCTAGATGGAGTGTGAGTGCCTGTGTGCACATTGATCAGTATGAGTGCCTCTGCCAAGGATGATTAGATAAAGTACTAGTACCCGTATAATATATAATTGTGGGTTAAACTGGGAGGACACATAGTGAAAACAGCTTTTTTCTTATTGCAGTGATTTTGTCATCTTCTCATCTTTGTAATTCTTGCCGAGCAGCACTTTGTTTTCTGTTTCCTGTCTCTCCTGTCGTCTAGAATTTGGCGTTGCATAAGTGGGTGGTTAAGTCAATAATACTGAAATATTAACTTGCTCAAGAGATTTCCGTTACTCTCTATTAAGCAATGATTTTGTAAAGGCAATTATTAGAAATTTTCTCTGTACACGATGTGCAAGTAAATAATCAGCCCTTGAAGGTAGTGTAAAAGAACAGTCTCCCTGTGGCCACTTGCTTACAAATACAATTGGTCTGGCGGCATTACATTTTCTTAGATTTTGTTAACATGGTCTATGGCGAAATTAATCCTTATCCTTAACAGTAATGCAGCATGGGGTTACCATAGGGATGGGCGGATAACAGGGACTGGCAGGGAAAAGGTTACCAGAGTGATGGGCGGATAACAGGGACTGGCAGGGAAGGGATTACCAGATGGATTGGCGGATAATGGAGACTGGTAGGGAAGGGTCTTCCAGCAGGATGGGTGGATAACAGGGAAGGGGTTAACAGTGGGTAGGGAGGTTGATTAACAAGGTAAGTAAAACAAACGATAGATAAACTGCACCTGGGAGAATATTAACAATGTCGTTTTTTTTTCTGTGTACATTTTCATAGATCTTCATACAATATATAGTTCTTTGATATAAAGATATATTCTCTGTAGCAAAACATGCAACAAACTAACACTCCAGTTATGACTGAGTATGTACCACAAGAATCAATGATATCATAATGTTTGTCAGTAATTCAGATACGATTGCTTCATTTCAGCTTTCACTTCAATGAACGAAGAATACGTTGGGCATTTGACTAAAATAATGAATGTGGTTTATGTTCTACAAGAACTTTCCTAGGAAAGAGTACAAAACAAAGGACTTGACACCGAGTACGTAATTTCTCCATTCACTCCAGGTTAATTATAGTGTAAACAAATAAGGCGTATTTTTGTCACTTAAACAAGTGAGAAATAGGTAATGCTAGTGTGGGTGCTCTTTAAGTTCTGTTTGTTGAAACCAAGGAAGCGTGCTAAGACGGCAGCCCTATAATTCTCTTACTTATAATGGGTTACCAGGCATTCTATTCACTTATTCTTTGACAAGATTCTGTCAATGGATAATAAAGGTGGGCATACCATAATATATCTTGGATTCCAAACCACAGCCAGTTATATAGATTGAATGTTTTGACATAGATAAATTGTTAATGGCCAATGGCCGATTAGCACATTATTTGACTTAGCATAAGATATAGCAATTATTAATCAGTAACTCCTTAACACATAGTGAGATCTGAGGGTGGAAAGTAAACTAGTTTATTCACATGAGATATGTAAGCCATATATACGTAGCTTATAAAGCTACATAGTTACATAGTAATCTAGGTGGAAAAATTCCATACAGTTCAACCTTTAAAGCACATATTTTTATCCTGTCGATCCAAAATAAGGGATTGCCAATTATGCTACAAAATGTTTATTTTACAATCTGATCCTTTCTATGGACTGGATAGCTTTTGTGAAGCTAGACAGAAATAAATTAAGAATTATTGTTTTTAGAAATATTAAAAAGAGTGCAAGTTAGGAAAAGGATTCTATTTTACCCCAAAGACCCCTCACTGTTTTTCTCACTATGGTTAGTAATATTGCGTAAGTCAGGCTATGAGCTCTAATTGCATTGTTAATCTGCTTGGTTTCATATCATAGGTCAATGAAAAGAAAGTGCCTGTAGTATTGTTTACAATACTTATGATAATATTCATTATATAGGCAATGAGCAATCATTTTATTTTTCTCATCATTTGCTTATAGCTAACCCCTACTTGAATTGTAGCTCTTGCATTCGGAACCCATGCGTTTCACTCTGATAATTTACTTCTCACGCTTACTCTACTCTTACTCTTACAGATCAGGGTGTGTGCCAAAATACTTTCTTGAAAACTGTATGCGAAGCTTGAGTTTTGATACAAATCTCTGAGCCTAAATTGGTGGTGGTGAGTGCATGCTGAACAAAGTAGTTAAAATCAGTTTTTAGAGCAATTCCGTTATGAAAAATAATTCATATAGGAGACATTGTAAACATGCCTAGTTTTTACTGTCCTCCAAACAACTAAATATGCATTGTTCAACTATTGGTTGCAGCTTCATCAGGGACAACGTTAAATGTTTGAGGGTGGACTCAATATCTACAATAATTTTTTTTTTGTTTACAAACACATTTAAAGTATTGCAAAAAAAATATTAAAAGTGTATACTGTAATATTATACTTACACATACATATATTATACCTATACATACATTCCAAGTATTTCTTGTTTCCTAATGATGCAGCACAAATAGCGTAATAACATAAAATCATATTCCCCAACAAATTCTCAG
This sequence comes from Pelobates cultripes, assembly GCA_933207985.1. Lineage (NCBI taxonomy): Eukaryota > Metazoa > Chordata > Amphibia > Anura > Pelobatidae > Pelobates > Pelobates cultripes. Next base: position 278,338,794 of record OW240915.1, on the reverse strand, counting down.
TATGGATAAATTGACAAAACATCCAAATCACTGACAATGAATAACATTGATTATATTGTTGATATTTTAGTCAGCAAGTGAACAGTCAGTTCTTTAACTTCATGTGTTGCAAGCAGGAAAAATTAGCAAGCAAAATGATCTGCCTTTTTGACAAGGGCCAAATAGTAATGGATAGACGACTGGGTCAAAGCATCTCCAAGTCTTGTGGGGTGTTCCCAGTTTGCAGTGGTTAGTACTTACCAAAAGTGGTGCAAGTAAGGACAACTGGTGAACCAGTGTCAGGGTCATTGGTGCCCAAGGCTTGTTGATGCATGTAGGGAGCAAAGGCTAGCCCATCTGGTCCGATCATCCATACAAGCTACAGTACCTCAAATTGTGGAAAAACTTAATGCTGACCTTGATAGGAAGGTGTCAGAACACACAGTGCAATGATGTGTATGGGGCTGTGTAGCCACAGACTGGTCAGAGTGCCCACTTAAAAAGCCTTCAATGGGGATGTGCGCATCGGAACTGGACCATGGAAGAAGTTCTTTTTTAGAGCAGGAGGATGGCCAGTTGTGTGTATTATGTTTACCTGGGGAATAGAAGGTCTATCCACTATGGGAAGAAGGCAGGTTGACAGAGGCAGCATTATGCTCTGAGTTATGTTCTGCTGGGAAACATTGGGTCCCGTCATTCATATAGATGTTGCTTTGACACATTCCACTTACCTGTTTAACAGTTGTCTACATTTAAATTTTCATGGATTCTTAAAAGTTTTTATAAATATATTGATTGACATGTTTGCACTTGGTTTAATAATTAATCCATAAGCAATGTCCACAATGCTGTACTTAAAGCCAAATGAAACATCTAACTTACCCACAGGACCGCCATCAGGGGGTGACAACCATAACGGTTGTGATGGGCGGCCCTGGGGGGCCCGGCCACCCGGGCCCCACGTGTAGCGGCGGAACTGCCGCCGGTGCACTTGCTCCGGTGCCGGCATGCTGATGGGGCCCATCGGGTGTCCCACGCACTTAGGGCCACCCGATGGGCCCTATAACTGCAAGGGTCGGTCAGCGCTGTGGCCGTGGTATAGCGCGACTGGGCCCCTTTAAAAAAAAAAAAAGCCGCAGCGCAAGTGCTGCTGGGAGGAAGTGGTCACTTCCTCCCAGCTCACTCCGCGCGGGAGGAGCGCGTGGCCGGCAGTGAAGAGGGAGAGCCAGCCGACTCCCAGTCCCATCAGCCACAGCCACCCTCCTGCAAAGACAAGGTAAGAGACAGGAGGGTGGCTGAGAAATGAGCTCTGTGTGTCTGTCTGTATGTCTGTCTGTATGCATGTCTGTATGTCTGTCTATATGCATGTCTGTCTGTATGTCTGTCTGTATACATGTCTGTATGTCTATGTCTGTCTGTCTGTCTGTATGTATGTCTGTCTGTATGCACGTCTGTATGTCTGTCTGTATGTCTATGTCTGTCTGTATGTCTATGTCTGTCTGTATGTCTATGTATGTCTGTCTGTACGCATGTCTGTCTGTATGTCTATGTATGTCTGTCTGTCTGTATGTATGTCTGTCTGTATGCATGTCTGTATGTCTGTCTGTATGTCTATGTCTGTCTGTATGTCTGTCTGTATGCATGTCTGTATGTCTGTATGTCTATCTGTATGTCAATGTATGTCTGTCTGTATGCATGTCTGTATGTCTGTCTGTATGTCTATCTGTATGTCTATGTATGTCTGTCTGTATGCATGTCTGTATGTCTGTCTGTATGTCTATGTCTGTCTGTATGTCTATGTATGTCTGTCTCTGTCTGTATGTCTGTCTGTATGCATGTCTGTATGTCTGTCTGTATGTCTATGTATGTCTGTATGTCTATGTATGTCTGTCTGTATGCATGTCTGTATGTCTGTCTGTATGTCTATGTCTGTCTGTCTGTATGCATGTCTGTATGTCTATCTGTATGTCTATGTATGTCTATCTGTATGCATGTTTGTATGTCTGTCTGTATGTCTATGTCTGTCTGTATGTATGTCTGTCTGTATGCATGTCTGTATGTCTATGTATGACTGTCTGTATGCATGTCTGTATGTCTATGTCTGTCTGTATGTCTGTCTGTCTGTCTGTATGCATGTCTGTATGTCTGTCTGTATGTCTATGTCTGTCTGTATGTCTGTCTGTCTGTATGTCTGTCTGTATGCATGTCTGTATGTCTGTCTGTATGTCTATGTATGTCTGTCTGTATGTCTATGTATGTCTGTCTGTATGCATGTCTGTATGTCTATGTCTGTCTGTATGTCTGTCTGTCTGTATGTCTGTCTGTATGCATGTCTGTCTGTCTATGTCTGTCTGTCTGTATGTATGCCTGGCTGTATGTATATATGTATGTATGTATGCATGTATGTCATTATGTGTGTATGAATGTCAGTGTATGTATGTCTGCATGTCATTATGAATGTGTGTCTGTCTGTCTGTCTGTATGTCATAGTTACATAGTTACATAGCTGAAAAGAGACTTGCGTCCATCAAGTTCAGCTTTCCTCACATTTGTTTTTTGCTGTTGATCCAAAAGAAGGCAAAAAAACCCAGTTTGAAGTACAATTTTGCAACAAGCTAGGAAAAAAATTCCTTCTTGACCCCAGAATGGCAGTCAGATTTATCCTTGGATCAAGCAATTATTACCCTACATTGAAAGATTATATCCTTGAATATTCTGTTTTTGCAAGTATGCATCTAGTAGCTGTTTGAACATCTGTATGGACTCTGATAAAACCACTTCTTCAGGCAGAGAATTCCACATCCTGATTGTTCTTACAGTAAAAAAACCTTTCCTTTGCCTTAGACGAAATCTTCTTTCTTCCAGTCTAAACGCATGGCCTCGTGTCCTATGTAAAGTCCGGTTTGTGAATAGATTTCCACACAATGGTTTGTATTGGCCCCGAATATATTTGTATAATGTTATCATATCCCCTCTCAGGCAACGTTTTTCTAAACTAAATAGGTTTAAATTTGTTAGCTTTTCTTCATAGCTGACAAATTTAAACCTATTTAGCTTAGAAAAATTGTTAGTGTATTTAATAACTGCTTGTAAAACCTGCATTTCTCTTGTCTGGTGCCTATGCAAACCCTCCCCTTCTAACCTCGCCCAGACTTTATGTGGCTGTCCAATCACAGATGTCATTATGAGTGTGTCTGTGTCTGTATGTCCTTATGCATGTGTGTCTCTATGTATGTTAGTATGTGTCTGTCACTATGTACGCCTGTGTGTCTGTATATGTGTGTATGGCTCAGTATGAGTGTGTCAGTATGTATGCCTATATGCGTATCAGTATGTGTGTCTGTTAGTATGTATCAGTGTGTCTGTGTGTGTGTATCTGTGTCCTTTTGTATCAGTTAATGTGTTTGTATCTGTGTGTGTATTCCTATGGGCAGGATTTGGAGGCGGTCTCTGTGGGCGGTTTTGGAGGCGGGCCCCCAGGGGCCCAGACCCTGAGCTCAGTTAGGGGCCCCAAAATTTCTGGTGGCGGTCCTGCTTACCCAGTAGATTAGAAAATTAAGCAGCAATGCCTCTGTATAGTTTACACTTGTTTCTATACATGTAATTATAATTAAAATGAACTTTGGGACCGGCTTTAAAAATAACTTAATTGCTAGCGTTAGGAAACATTAAGCACGCAGAACAATGACCCTTCCACCAAACCAATGACTACCTGTCTCTTCAGCTTCTTTCAATAATTCTGTGTTCCTCTTGTTCCTTCTGTACAGAGGAAATTATCAACAACAAGAGGATATCCTGTACTAGTATTGAATAGCCTTTAGTTTAAAGTTACTTCCCTTCTTGTGGGAATTTTATATAATCTGGACCAAACTCGGCAGCACAGAAATGATTTCATAGAGTTAGACTTTGTGACTTTATAAACATGTCTGCTCCATTGTACATAAGTGAAAGGCCATTGTTAGGACAGCGAGGACTTCCTTAATAGGATGGTACTTTACAAAGGGAAACATTAGCAGTACATTGTAACCTCATATAAGATATTTTATTCCACAAAGTATGCTTACATTAACCCTCTGGTGTGTGAAACACATTATGATATAGTTTTACATTTATGTTGTTTGAAAATGTAATTTATTGTAAGGTAAATCAACTGATACCTGGAAAAGCAATCTGTTTGTCTCTTAGAGCATATGTACAAGAACTTAAATATTTATTAGACTATCATATCTGCAAGGGACACACACTGACAATCAACTGATGTTTATTAGCCTGTCCAATAAGTAACTCCCACTCGAGAAGTTTCAAACTAGTTTCAGCTCATTCGTGCTATTGTAGAGGGAAGCAAGCAAAGTTGATGATGGATAGATCTCCTATTGTTCCTGCTTGCATCTTCATACATAAAAACATCTAATCTCCACCCCTTTACAATGTTCCAAACCTTTGCATCTAGCAAAGAGACACAGAATAGTAGGAAAATATCCATCACTGGTTGTTTTAATAACTATTAATTAAAGGCATCTGATGTTTAAATCCATCAAGTAAATAACAGTAATAATACAAGATAATTGTTAACTAGGGTGGCGGCACTGAGGCTCTAACTATATGCCTCAGACCACAAGTGGATGTGGCTTCCACCTCCACCTGCTGCTGTGCCCCATTGCTTCTGCCCAAGCAGAGATATACTGGGCCTCAAGGAAGATCATCGATCCCAGCACGTCACCGAGATGCTCTGGTAGGGCTTCCCAAAAGGCCAACACCTGGAGGGGGAAACAGCCCAACCAAAAGCAACCAAGCAGACAACGTTTTTAATTTGCTACGTGCCCAGTTGGCCCTCCACTCCCAGAAGTTAAATGTCAGACTTGTCTCCTCTGCAGCCCTGGATGGGAGCAATCTGATATGCTAATGATATATGTTACCACAATAATGGCACAAGTAAAATGTATCTTGTTTAGAAGCTAACCCATTACTTAATTGCTTATTGCCAAAGTATTTGGTGATTATGCACTAGTAGATGTAGACTTGATTTGTCCACTAGTGTTTTTAAATATTTTTGTTTGCACATGTCACATGCATGTATACTGGTTTGTGCCACTGTGTCACTGGGCCAGTGGGTAATTTATCCAACAAGTACTAGTCTTCTATGCCTGAAGAAGCAGAAAGCTGCAGCAGGGACACTCCAGACTCCTAAAGAACTTGAGCTTGCTTTATGTGTGAAAAGTGTGTCCTATTTTTTTTCATTTTGTAAAAATTGCAGGTTTCAATAGAAATTTACACTTTTATAAATTACCCTGGCTACACCCCCTGGCTTTCAAGCAAACAGCTTAAAAGCTGTTGCTTCCTGGTTTGGATAACTTGGTGGAGCTAAACTCAAGAGGCAGCAATTGCTCAGACCACCACCTTGCAAAGACTTCTCATTGATCTGCATTGGAACGTCTGTGATTGGACAGCCACATAAAGTCTGGGCGAGGTTAGAAGGGGAGGGTTTGCATAGGCACCAGACAAGAGAAATGCAGGTTTTATAATTAAATGTAGGCATGTTTTCACTTGGGGTATAGATCCCAAACAGTGTTTTTTACATTTATTTTGTTTATAGGCAGTTGGGTATCTCTTTAAGAAAAACAAAAGATGATACTGTGTAACTCCAATAGTGCCAGTAGATTTATTCATCTACCTAGTTACGGACTTGCCAATGTTTCAACACTTCTGTGTCTTTGTCAAGCAGAGCAAAGACACAGAAGTGTTGAAACATCGCCAAGTACAACAGTAGATGGATGAATAAATCTGCTGACACTTTTGGAGTTAGGTGGTATCAGCTTTCTCTTATTTGCATTTGTGGTCAAGAACTAAGGCACTTTTTCTGATCTGATGTAAGGTGGTGAAAAGTTCTTTGTTTAAACAAAGGTTGAAAGCACTCTAGACCAGCAGCTGCCAAAGCATCATGAGAGTTGCAGTTTTTGAACAGCTACAGATTTACTTTCGACCATCCCTCACTTAAACAGTATCCTCACCTGTCTGGAAATCACTATATAAAGTATATTTAGTACAAGCAATCAGCCCGATTTAGTTAGTAGCAAAATGTATTGATCACACACAGAATGCGCTAATGTTGAAAATATGCTTTTTGCTTTACTGGTGTTTGGTATTTTTGAGTTAGACTGGCAGAGATTGCTCAAAAAGCAAGCATTCCCTTCATTGAATTTTAACAAGTAACAAAAAGCTCACAACTGAGTCAAGTCTATCGCAATGTTCTACAACTCTTCTGTAGGTAAAGTCTTGAATCCTTTGCCAGAGAACCACTATCTTATTCCAGTGTGCCCAGTAATGTGCTATGAGTTGCATGTCATAGCAACATGTTAATTCTCATTGACCTATTGTAGCGGAGCTCCCTGTACCCCGGCTGGGTACCTCCTTTTGTTCACAGACCCCTGCAGGGGATCTCCATTGTATTCAGCACAAGCCCCTCCCAGGCATCTCTGGGCCTAGGCGATAATTGCGTTAAAGACCGGTGAGCTAATTATCTCCCAGGAACAGAGAGGCAAACACAAAAACATAAAGCATTAAAATACCCCAAAACATCATAAAAACATAAAATAACCCCACAAATATACATCTGAGCCCTGATCTGAGAGCCCAAGTTGTCCAAATAGTGCTCAGATCAATGCAGTGTAGGGGAAATGCCACTGTGTTAAAGTTCTGACTGGCCGCACATGTGGTTCTATGCACAAAATAGTTGCAGGGCGTTTGGTGCTTTTGCTGGTCAATTTTATGGAGCTCCTGCGGCTGCAATACGGGAATACAGGGTGCTCCACCTGGCTCTTAGGTATCGTTTGTTCCCCTTAGTCTCAGGCATCTTCCCTCCAAAAAGCGCTTTCATGGTGGGTTGCAAAGTGGTTCAAATCCTGGACTAAGATGTCCGGAAGCCGCACGGTCACCTCATGTTGAAAATAGTTCCATAACATTTGCGGCTAAGTCCCACTGAGAAGACCGGGAACCACGAAATCCTCATGCTGAAATTAGCTCCATATCGGTCGCGGCTAAGTATCGCTGAGGACTATTCGTGGATTTGGTTTCATTCGCATGAAGGGAAAGTGCCGAACCAGGGGCACCCAGGGAAAGCTAACAATGGTGGCTAGGCAGGGTAACTCCCAAATGGTGTCCCAGACCTGGACATAGTTGGTGGGCAGGAGGCCAGCTTCCACACTCCTCCAGGAGTCCGTGGAAAACATACGTGGGAAGGAGCGTTTATCACACCTATCCTGTGCCACTATCCTCTTGATTGGCTTTATTGCCAGAGAACTCACTGTGGCCAGCACGTTTGCCTAGCCTAATGCACAGCAAGAGTACTACATTGATGCAGTGATCGAAATCCATACATATTTAATATAAAAGTCAGGGACAAACCCCCTCCACAAATTCTTTTAGAAAAGTTGTAGAAACCGTAGAAACTGCTTCAAGCTACCAGATGTTTATAATGACAGGTTACTAAAACTATTTACTGACAAAATGATAACAAGCCCTAAATCGTGCTGAATAAATTTAATTATCCAAATTATTTGATAACCTTGAGAAAGTTTGTGACTCGTGCACTGATTGGCTTTTGGAGTAAATGGTAATCATTATGTTAAATGTATTCTAGCCTTGATACATTGTGCTTATCTATTTTGTGTATATTGTATTATTGATTTGGTATAAAGCATTATATTTTATTTTGTGGTTTATACTACTTTGAATTAATTTAATTAGACACAACCTATAGAACACAATACATGCATTCATATGTCTTTTAATATTACATTATAACAGTGTATCATTTGTAAAGGTCTATGATATACACTTATTGATCTGGTTCCTCTCTTAGGCTTATCTGCAGTTCTCTGGATTAGTCCCAAAATAGATATTTAAACTATTTACATAATGGTAACGCAAAATAAAATATATATTTTGGTTAAAAAAAAAATACTAGAAGGACATAGGTGCAGCCCATCCCCTCTACCCAAAAGAAAATGTAGACATGCAAATAGGTGGGATTTACCGAAATGCCACGTGAATTGCCATCTGCAAGAGACTTACTCAGAAATTATAATGAAAGGGGAAAAGATTGCACACTGAGTTAAGTATTTCTCTTTTCATTCAGGTTAATTATAGTGTAAATAGATAGGGTACAGTTTTGTCACTTGACCATTGGTAAATAATGCTAGTGGGGGTTCGTGTTTAAGTTCTGTGTGTTGAAACAAAGAAAGCGTGCTAAGACTGCTGCCATATATTTTCTATTACTTAGGATTGGTTACCAGGCTGATTTATTCCTTAGCAAGATTCCATTGCTAGATAATGCACACAGATATGCTGTAATAATGCTCTCTTGCCAACCGCAGCCTGATTTGTAGAAATAATATCTTATGACAAAAAATAAATAAATAATTCCATAGTGTGTAAGGAGGAGGTTAGGGTGTAGAAAATTCACTTGAATATGCAACCAATTCAATTACATAGAAGATAATCTAAAGATTTTTTTTTTCTTTCAATTTTTCCTTTTTTTACATTTTTGGTAAGATGGAGCAAGTCAATAATAGCTTCTAAAACATATAAACTTCCTGACCCTATCGTGTTAAAACCACTATTCAGATGGCCTCTTCCCCCCTCCCTCTTCCAAGGTACTAAAACTCACCATATTTCCAGCGTTGTGCAGGTCCGCCAGCGCTGGCCCCGCCTCCAATCCGTTTCCTTGGCTGACATCATCAGAGCTGTGTGTTTAAAGAAAAGAGGCTGCAGGGACTGACTATACTCACAAAAACAACTACATTAAGCTGTAGATGTTCTGGTGACAATAGTGTCCCTTTAAAATGAAATTGTTACTTGACTGTGATGTGTAGAAAAAAAACAACTTAAACGTAGAAATTCACACCTCTCTATCCTCCACTGGGTGCTTCCAAACTCAGCTTCATGTCAGGGCCGGGTTAACATAGGAGCTAATGGAGCTGCAGTTCCAGGCCCATGGAATAGGCCCATTGTTAAATAGATAAATAAACAAACAAACAAACAAATAAATAAATACACAAATATATATATATATATATATATATATATATATATATGTACTACTCTTCACATTATCTTGCTTTGTGCAGAAATAATTAAATATATTAAATAATATAAGAATTTTGAAGAGATGCCGGGGAACAAAACTTGTGTTGTGATGCTGACTATAAAATAGTTCAAGTAAAACTGATTTTGCGCACTGTGCAAATACTCTTGCTGTTTCTGCCTCTGTGACATGTGTGACATGTTCCCATTCTGCTACACTCACTACGTCCCCCTCTTTCAGTGTCCCAGACTGCATACCAAGGGTATCTGTCTGCTAGTAAGAAGTAAAGCAGTGGAAAAGTGAGTGCTCGGGCACACCAGGGAACTGTCCCCAGAAAGCATTGACTCGTTTGTGCCAAGTTCAGGGCTCCTGTGAGTTCACCTCCGGCATGGCATCCACCAGATACAAGACACTTTGGTGTTTTCTGTCAATAAAATTCTGTAAATGGCCCATCGTAATTGTCATCTCCAGGCCCAACAGGCTCTTTATCCGGACCTACTGCCTGTCATTGTCATAGGCGAGCTCTGTACTTTGCACCAAGCAGTCTGCACATAGAGAGCATGCGGAGAAGAGGAGAAATTAAACAATTATATTTCTCCCTTTGTTTTTAAACCTCTACCTTAGCTTTGCCTAGTCTCAACTGGATTATGATGCTATTTTCTGCTTTAATTTAACGAGAGGCCTTGATATGCAATTCCTAACAAGGCTATGTTGCCTTATTCAAGTGGAGGGAGAATTGGTCACTATAGGGTTAATACAGCACACCAAACAGCTGGGACATACTTTTGATGGCTAATTACGGTATATAACTGAGTCCCTGCCGTCCTTAAGCAGGGGCTTATAGAATATTTATTCTGAGGTATATTGCCTGTATTTGGGAGCTCCTGCATTGTTTGTACAATGAATGCATTACTGTAAGGAAACCAAAACACCATCTGATTGTTGCTGACAAATTCAAAGCAAATATCTTTTAGAACGTGACTGAAGGATATGAGCCCCCAAAGACGGCAGTGACTCAGTTACACACCATAATTAGCCCTCAAAAAGTAAGAAACCTCAACAATCATTGTCTAAAGATGAGCTAAACTGTGGGAGCTGACGCTGTGTGATAAACCAGCTTTAAAACCCACTGAAAGGCTAATTATCCGCAAACAAAACACACATTTTGGATGAACAGCCACATGATTTTACACATATATTTTAGATATAAAAAAGCTATCAATTGATTTTTTACTATGAAGCCATTTATGATACATGTAGGCAGTGGTGTACACATGATCCATGATTCCCCGGTGCCCCCCTCCCCCAGTTGTTACACATGGCAGGGGGCACCTGGTCACAGGGGTCTGCAGGGCGGCTGAGCCCCCTGGATTGACCGGCCCGGTCGCAGCTGGGACCCCTGTTTGTATGCCACTGTACACACATACATACAGACACACACACACACACACACACACACACAGACACATATATATATACACACATGCATACATACAAGCACACATACATACAAGCACACATACATACACACACACACACATACAAACACACACACACATATATACAGACACACATACAAACACACACATGCACAGACAGACACACACATATATACACACACACACACACACACACATGCAGAGAAACATTCATACAGACACAAAAACATACCTACATACAAACAAACACACACATATACAAAATATTTTAGTCATCCTCCTGTTTCCTACCTTTTAAATGCAGGAGGGTGACTTCCCTGGGGTCCAGTGATGGCTTAGCCTGAAGGGAGTCAGAGTACCCACTCTGATTCCCTCCTGTCTTCCTCCCACGCGGCTCTGTCTGATTGCTGGGAGGAGTGACCGGGGCAGTCACTTCCTCCCAGCGTCTGATGTCATCTAAGGGGGCCTGGTCGCGCTGTTAAAGTGTCAGTGGGTGTAACAAGCGCTATGAGTTTGTGGTCTATCATCTAAGGGACAAACGAAGTGGTCACAATAAATTAATTCTAATGCATAAATTCAGCACAAACTCCTTGAATTAGTTATAATTACAATTTTATGCAGCGCTATAGTGCTATACAATAGTTAAGCAAGACAAACATTTAATTCTAACAAAACATGTATGACATAAGGGAACAGCAGGTGAAGAGAGTCCTTCCCAAACAAGCACAATTTAGAGGCAATTACCTTCCATCTTGTGATATAAAACATTACCCAGTGTAGGACATTGCTGTATATGTGATGTTTTATGTGCTTAACATAGGCATGAAAAAGTGAAATGAGGCCACAGACCAAATTTCTTGATATAGACACGTCACCCGTTACAACCCCTCTAAACTACAAGTCATTCTTCATCAGTACTACACTAAAAAGGACCTGGGTACGATATTAATGGCCAACAGCATGTTCTATCACAGGGGTAGGCAACCATCGGCACCCCAGGTGTTGTGCTCTTACACCCATAATGCTGGCAAAGCATCATGGGAGGTGTAGTTCAAAACATTTGGAGTGCCAGAGGTGGCCTATGCCGGTTCTATCATCAACTAACATAAGTAAACAGGAACATAGTTACATAGTTACCCCTTCCCCTCCAAAAAAGGATCCTGGTAACTGTCTATATCCATTTAATTTGCAGGAAAGGGAAAGTTATATATTCAACAAAAATAATAATTACTACGCTCTTATTTGGGAACCAAGGCTAAATCTTTGGAACTTTTGGTGCCCCCTACTCTTGATGGACATGAATCACCTCTAAATGTAATGGACTGCACAACTTCAATGCATCGTCTAACCCAAAATAACCAAAATATGACAAATATAGCAATTATGTAGAATTGTTTCCAACGTAGGTATTTTTAAAAATTAAAATTAGCATTTCTAGATCAATTCCCCGTCCTGGTAAATAATCATATTTACGTATTAATAAATATTCTATTGTCTCTTCTTTCCAAATTGCAGGGACAGAGTTTGAATAGCTCAAAACTCAAATAGGGTTGTTATATCAGGATTTTATGCAAACACTCTGGATTAGAACATAATACTGTTAATCCACATCAGAAAAATAACAGTAGCTATGACAAAAATAAAATTAGCTTTGTATGAAGAGAGAAAACCAATAGTAAAGGTCACGCAGATGTGTGTACACAATAATTAATACATATCTACTGCATTGAGTTGTGAGAAGAAGAAAGGAGGAGGCAGAGAGAATAGCTTTAAAAAAATCACAATGATATGGGATACAGCCAAGGGTGTGACTATTAAGAACAATTAGCCAAGGGGACAAAGACACCTTCCGTTCCCATATTGCTCATAATGCACTAACTTTTTCAGTCCCTTGGGATGTTCAATACATACTGCCTCTGGCATCACTTGTTTTTGATTGTAACTAAAAAGATGTCCTTTATGTCGCAGTTCAGTGCTTTATAAATGTCTAAATTTTGTATATATTTCTTGCTATTTTCTAGGCTAATTTATTAGCAGATAGCAAATTGCGCTGAAGATACTTTGAAGCAAATCGTGAATATGTTTCAGAATAAAAACCAAGTTGCGATTTTGGGTCAAATTCAGGAATGTACAATTCAGAAGCACAGTGAGTGAATTATCCCAATAGATTTGAATAAAAGAAACAAAAAGATGAGTTAGAATAAACAAACAAGCCAAAAGAAATGGTAAAAGAGCTTGTTTCCAATCTTGTTGCTAGATTTTATCGGCAAGTTGCTACGCGCTAAAGAGCCTGTTGCTACCAAGAATAAGAATTCTCAAAAAAAAATTTATATATTTGTGTACTTCTTGTTTTCAGTTTACCTATCACACAGGTGTAAGAATAATAGAAAACAAAAGATACTCCCCCAAAAATCGTCAGACATTTATTACCGATTTATGGAAATGTAATAATTTATAATTATTAATTGTAATATAAATCCTAATTATAATAATTTTCTATACTTAACAAAATGTATATATTTAACTAAAATGCTATTTTACGTGTATCTGCTGATGTTGTCTGTGTCTGAAGTAGTGACTTGATTGCACAAGGCCATGGTTAGAACTTCCCAGTTTGTAAAAAAAAAAAAAAAAAGTTTGAACCGTTTTTTTTTTTCCAGCCGCAAAATCAAAGGGGTTTTTGAAGAAAGTAGAAAAGTAAACAAAACTGACTAAGGATGCTCTCTGCTGCTTAGATCTTGAGATTTTTTTTCATTTGGATCCTGAACAAAATTACACTTAAATGATGGATGAATCAGCCTAAAGGCAGATTCAAACAGTGACTGATGGGACAAAATGGCTGTGATTTATATTAACAGCCCCTCCCAGCTCCTAAAGACCGTGAAGTTATGTTGAAGATATTACATGAAAGTGAAGTGTTAAAATATTTTAAGAAAATAGAGAGATGTTAGCTGACTATAGCGAGAACACAAGGTGAATTACAAATGTAAGGCAAGTGTAGCTCAACTGAAAGCAGAACGGATTTAGAGACTTTTTCTAGTTTGGCTATTTTCAAAATGTACTTTAAATTCACATTGACTTCCCACTTTATAAACAACCTAAATGCATTTCTAGAAATGTTAGAGAACAACAACTAGTGTAGGTAAACACTAATTAAAATACAGAGGTCAAAGTTAAAGGGACACTATAGGCCAAAAACAACGTTAGCTTAATGAAGCAGTTTTGGTGTATAGACCCTGCAGTATCACAGCTCGATTCACTGCCATTTAGGAGTGAAAACTCTTTTGTTACTGTTTATGCAGCCCTAGCCACAACCCCCCCCTGGCTGTGACTCACACAGCCTACATGGAAAAAAATGGTTTCATTTTCAATCAGATGTTTAGACATTTGTATCTACCTCTCTGTTAATTGAACTCTAATCTACACAGGAAGCTCCTGTAGGCTCTAGCAGGCTATTAACAGAATAAGAGATACACAATTCTAAATGAAATAGAAAATAAAAGGCATGTGAGGATAGGGCAGCATAAACAAAAGTGATTTGATTCATGAATGGCAGATAAATTAAAAGTTAGACTGCAGAGGCATGATATATACACTAAATCCATTCTAAAATGGATTTGGTGCTTTTAATGTCCCTTTAAGTAATAAACAATTACAGGGTTATTTAATAAATGGTCAATTTTCAGGAATTCTAATGTTAGGCCATAGCAGCTGAACTTAAACATAGCTGAATTCTACAATTTCAGTATAAAATGTAAAATTCCCTTTCTATTCACTGTAAATTTGAGTTTATTAACTAAACCGAGATTTGGAAGGGGATAGTATGTTGGGCCAAACTAGACAAATTGGAAGCATTCTCTAACACAAACAGGCATTGCCACAATACATGTCCCTTGCGGCATTGTGCAATAACGGAAGTGAAATCTCGTCTGTGTTCTGATGCACACCCACTAATCCCTAGCTTCCTGGAACATCATTATGACATCATATATGACATGGAACACTCCCATTGGTCTACTTTTATAATGTAAGTCTTAATGGTGCTTTTTGATGATGTGTCCACACTTGTGACCATGCCCCTTTATAACAATCACAACCCATAGGGTATATATATACTTCCTGGTTGTCCTTGTTTCCTTGCCTTTTTGTGGTTTCTGTTTACCTGAGAGTGTGTTTTTGTGTTTACGTAACTGTTTTTTTTTACTTAGGCTTGCATTACTATTCTGGATTATCTTCAGACCTGGTTTTTATTTTCTCATTTCCATGTACCTCAGTTATCCTTGACCTTGGCCTGTTTATTTTGTCTCTTCTTGCAGAAATTCCGACTCATATTTTAAGTGCTATCGCGCCACTCTAAGGACCAGTACGAACTCGTATGTTATCTTTAACCTAGGTTTGTGTGTTAGGGTTAGGTCAATCTTGACAGCCATACAGTGTAAGTCATCAAGAATCCCGTGATCTGTGCATTTGGGCCTTCCTGTACAGTGAAGATTAGTTCTGATTGCCTACACAGAATTTAAAATCTGTTTATAGAGTGTTTCCGCGTTCATCTCAAGCATGGCCGCACTGGGAGAAAGTGATACCTATTCACTTCCTCCCAGTGCACAAAGGAAATTTAGCGGTAATGAGAAGCAGTATGGCTCGAAGCTGGTCACGGAACCCCGCTGGATAAGAGGTAGCCACCATCTTGGCAATTGATTGGCAAAGAGGAAGGTTGCTTAAGCATCTTAAATTTCATTATCTGAGTTTGTGTGTGTTTCTGTCAATATGTATGTGTGTCTGTCAGTGTATTTGTGTGTTTGTTAGTGTGTGTCTGCCTCAAGTGTTCCGGTCGGTGGCAGTGACATTACTAGGTCTTTCAACATTGCTTCATATTTTAACTTCTTTCTAGAAGACAGTTATACATTGACTGAATTGTGGAAATGTCATTGAGAAGTAGATATATTTTTATATTTTTCTAACGATTATGTTGTAAATCCACATGATGCAAGGACGGTAGGGGGGCATGTAGATGCCATTAATACATTTCGTGCAATTGGTGATGGTACACAGCCCTCATGAGGGTATGTCATCTCATTCTACATGCACGAGGTAGACTAACTGCTTGGCAAGACAAGAAATGCCCTGGAATCCCCTTGCGTGGCCCTGAATTGTGCAGATACATGGTATAGGTGATGTCAGCTATTTCAGAGTTTATAGGATAAAAAAAATTCTCTGATCTTCCTCAAATTGCTCATGACTATGGAACACTATAGAATCAGGAAACCAAACGTGTATCCATTACCCTATAGTGTTAAAAAAAAACATGCTAACCAAATGGCTCCCCTTAAATAACTAGAAAACGCATATTTTCAGCACCACACAGGTCTGCCTTCTTTTGGCTGACCTCATCAGAATTGATAATCTCAACCAATCACAATGCTTTCCCAATGCTTTTGTTCAATCATCTGCTCATAGAGATGCATTGAATCAACGTGAGGAAAGTTCAGTGTCTCCATGCAGAGGATGGAGGCACTGAATGGCAGTGCTGCCTACTGTGCATCACTGCCCAGGAAGAACACCTAGTAGCCATCTGAGGTGTGGCCACTGAAGGTATCCCTAGGCTGTAATGTAAACACTGCCTTTTCTCTGAAAATACAGTGTTGACTGCAAAAAGCCTGCAGGGACTGACTATACTCATCAGAACAATTACATTAAGCTGTAGTTTCTTGGGTGACTATAGTTTCCCTTTAATGCTTGTAAGCCCCCATTACAGAATTGAGGAGAAGTATGCTCAGCAATCCTTCCATATTTCTATATGTTAGCAGGTGACCTTAACAGATACATTTATTTTCATTCTATATTCTGGTTCTATTGGTACGGTAAGGCACACAAAGTAAAATCTAAAATAAAAAATGTTGGCGTGCGTTTTTAAATTGATCATTTGATGATCGGTATATTATGGTTATATAACTAAGTAAGTTGCATACTAAAATGATATCATTAACAGGGGACTGATCTTGGATAGGAGAAGATATAACTAATGCACACAACACCATTTACTTTATGTTCTGTCGCTCAGAAAGGAAGCCACCATAGTACCAGGATGGAATCAATTCGGTAAGTTACAGTTGCAGAAGCAGTTATGTGACTGGCAAGACTATATGTTGAACCGAAAACAATACAGAAGCATTAGACAATGCATGCCCCTGCTAGAGTAAACACTCATTTCTTTAGGATGCCTCAACAAACAGATAAGATACAACTGCAAATGTGTGGGCAATGGGATATATCTCTATCTGGTTACATAGGAATAAGTGCCTTTCATTTTAAACATTTTTTCCAAAACGTAATTATAGCTTTATACATGTACAGACTGCCACCTAGTGGATAAAAGTGAAAATCAAGCTATAGAAGAATTTCATAGCAGCAGAGTGATTCAGTATGGACCAGTGGCCTCCAACCTGTTTTGGACCAATGCACTCTTTAATGGGGCAAACATTTTCAAGGCACACCTATTTTATTTTAGCTTTCATCTGTGGCTTGTAAATGCTTTGTTGTGGGTTCTACTTAGCGGTATGCTTACTTCTAGTTAAATTTG
The DNA here is from genome assembly GCA_933207985.1 of Pelobates cultripes. Taxonomy (NCBI): domain Eukaryota; kingdom Metazoa; phylum Chordata; class Amphibia; order Anura; family Pelobatidae; genus Pelobates; species Pelobates cultripes. The sequence continues at coordinate 278,321,714 of OW240915.1, read as the reverse complement.
TTTTACATTTCTTGTCAAAATAATGTCCTAACTTTATTTTATTTTTTTAATTCTTTATTTTTGTAGTGCATGTGAATAAAAATGCTGACATTGCCACAACAGCGCATATAAGTAACACAGTAAGAAACATTCTCAGAGTAAATTGTTGCTAGGAAACCTTAATCTGCACCATTTTTTTTTGAGAGTATGAGAGACAACAATGCATTTCAACATGTTTAGGCAATCTGTAGTCGCAAGGTTTCCATGCAGAGACAAAGGAACATCAAACATTGCAATTGAGGTTATCTAAATTAATCTCTTGGACATGGGGATGTTAGTTAATGAACATGTCTATCTTTTTGACTGGGTGGAGGCTATTAAAGAGGTGTAAACAAAATAATAATGCAACCCCAGTGGAGAACTCATAAACCAAACTAAGTAGATGCTTTAAACAGGTAGGTGTACATCCTTAGACTTTACCACCGCATGGGCCCCCCGTGCCATTAAGCTGACAGTCAGTGTCCTTGTGGCATTAGACCTGCCTATTTGGAGAGACAGATCGGGACATATGCTGGAGAGCTGCATAGTGAGGTGTGAGACAGTGGTGGTGTGCTAGGCAGTTTTCAAAGTGGCAGTGTTCAACCTGCAGGTTCAGCCTATGCTCACCGCACACAGGTCATAGCTCCGAGTGGTCTTGGTGATCCCCTGGATCGGCCTCCCCTCTGCAGGCAGCCGACCATAGTGTTGTGGTCTTCTTGCTATCCGGGAGGTACTGCAGGCAAATCTGGGATGCTGGAGCGGTGTTTCATGCTGGGAGCCGGGTGTTCGGGTAGGTATTATAAACAGCGCCATCTGGTAACCTTGTGCTGCATGTGTCGGCTTGATTCATCTCCGGCTTCTCCGCCCCGATCTTGTTTGACCTGTGGCTGGAACCCGATGTTGAGGTGGAGTGTGTGCAGTAGGTATCGGGCTGGGTGTTTCTGTAGATTCCTCTGAGCAGACATCCACAGTTTTCTTTTCAGCCTTTCTCGGCAAGTCGCCAGTGTTAAAGATATTCTTCCCTTTGGCACATGTAGCTCAGTATGTCATTGCCGCCATTTTGAATGCGGCCTCAGAGCCTTGGGTCGACACCGCTGCAGCCTGGGTGCTGGTGTCTTCACAGGGGCCATGGGGTGGGGACCAGGATCACCCCCACCGGTGCAGGGGGGGGGGACAGGGGACAGGGCCAGTTCCACTCAGCCTCGTGTTTCTGGCAAGGAGCTGGTAGGCAGGATAGCGGGACAGCGGCCGTCCACCCCACTCACCGCCAGGGTAATCCTCATCTTGGGCGACAAGGAGCTCCCCTCCAAGGGACTAGAAACCCTCGGCAAGCCTCACCTCGGTACCAGGGTGCCTTCTTGCAATGGGCCACAGCTGCCAGTTGTCAGGTGGGTATTTAATCAGGATTTATATGCTGATATTATAAGAGATTGCAGAAGCTACTCTCTTGTGCAACCATTCAGCATGGCGGTCCGGCCCCCGCCCCGTCCCCATGTCCTAACTTTATTGCAGACACTCAAAGGGTAAATTCTTAATGATTAATTATCTTACATCTTAGAAATATATGTGTTCAGTCACGGCACACTTACTATAGCATTGCATTTGAATATCATTGCAACAGACTTTCAGCTATCACATCTAACATAAGAATTTATTTCCTCATTGGCCATTGACCTGGTTTTACTGGCGCCTACTGTAGATTGATCCTCGTCATTCATTGTCTTGATCACATTTAATTCTGATACAATTTATTAACAAAATACATGTTAATGTTATGTGTATATTAATTCTCTGACTTTATATGTAATTATAGTATAGTATAGATAGTCCCCACACAACTTTCAATTTCCTGAAATGACAGGTGCAAACACTGATCAGCACACCTTTCCAATTTCTTAACCCTATAGAATACATACCCTCTCTCCCTACAAATAGCTATATATCACACACCAATATTATATACTTCTATTTATTTTTTAATTTTAATTTTTCAATATTTGTTTCATTTTCATCTACAAACCTCATACCACTAACATGTATCTAAATATGACCATACTGTTGTTTGTGATAACCCTTTTCTCACTCCAATTTTGTTCACATCACTACCGCCATAAGCACACACCTCAAACTGGAAAACAAATGATCATACACCGTGGCCTTCTCTGTTGTTGTAACTTATCTGACTTATGAGTGCTGGTGGAGAATTATCAAAAATAGCCCTCCTACCCCCACCTCACAAAATAATAAAGTATCCCATTCACTATATGGCCAAACAAAAATGATGTCCAAATTCCTATTCCTTATGATACTTGCCCTTGCAAATTATGTGGAGTCTAACCCTGGTCCCCCAGCTAATTCTAGTCCTAATCTCCCTACTAAAAAAGGCCTCTCTTTTGTGCACTGCAGCATCCATAGCTTACTCCCTGAACTGGATGTACTGCAAGCCTGGTGTTCCCATTACAAACCAAAAATCATTGTGCTCTCGGAATCATGGTTAACGACTAAAATACCAGACACCGCCATTGCAATACAGGGTTATTTATGTTTTAGAAATGACAGAGCAAAGAGAGGAAGAGGCATTGTTATTTATGTTAAGTCCATAAAATGTACTCCTTTATAACTCCCCTCCTGCCTTTGATTACTTTCTGGCACAATTGAGATCCATTTCAGTTAAACTATCTTTGTTGCTAGAATCTACCGCCCACCTAGCTCTCCGGTGCACTACCTTTCTGACATAACCCAACTACTAAGTGAAGATGTAGCTCAAAACCAAAAATGAGAACTGTTAGTTTTTGGAGATTTTAATATTGATTGGCTGAATCCTAAAAATAATAAATCATCTACACTGTTTAAGACTTTGCAGCTAACACAATTAATTTCCTCCCCAACTCGCATTAATATTAAAAGCCAGAACCATACCTTGCTAGATTGGATTCTCTCCAGTTGTCCTGACAGAATCCAGGAGGTGGGCGTTCTCCCTAACAGTTTCAGTGACCACTGCCTAGTGTACTGTGTGTGCAAAATAAAGGCCACTAAATCCCCTCCCAAGATTATAATCACCAGGTCTTTCATAAAATGTAATCTTGAATCCTTTTTAAGTGATCTCAAGAACATACCATGGCACAGATTAAGTCTAATACCAAAGATCTAGATTCTGCAATTGCATTTTTTCAGTCCGAGCTCTTGCGTATTTAGAATTTGCAGGAATTTGCATGCCCCTCTGCGTAAAGTGCAACAAAGAGACACACCTGCCCTGGGTTACAGCTGACCTCATATAAATGTACCAGTTTAGAGATTCACTGTGGTAAACGTTCAAGCATACTGGCTCCATGAATGATCATTGTACTTACAGACATTGGCGAAATGCATGCACAAAACAAACAAAAATGGCAAAGGCCCAATATTTCAGTGAAAATTTGAACAACAACCTATGAAACCCAAGAAACTTCTGGAAAATCATAAATAGCATACAAACCCCCACAATCCACTCCCAACCCTCCACTGTCAAAATAGACAACCAAATACTGCAACACCCCTAGATGTAGCAAATGCCTTCAATAATTATTCTGTTGGATGTACTACCACCCTGGTTGCTAAAATAACAAATGACACTGATTTTCAGACTGCAAATAAAGATCGGGTCCTGCCAAATCTTCAAAATCCTCATATAGAGAAATTCAGTTTTAGACCTGTGCCTGTTAGTGTTGTTAATAAGCATCTTAATAATTTAAAAATGAAAAACCAGTGTAGACCAGATCAAATCCCAGCAATGTTGCTGAAGCTCAGCGCGCCAGAATTTGCTAAACCTGTCACTACCCTTATCAATGAATCCCTGGTGTCATACACAAACTTTGGAAGACTGCAAAAGTTGTACCTATCCATAAAAGTAGTGATAATACTTTGGTATCTAACTATCGACCAATATCATTGCTCCCAGTATTGTCAAACATCTTGGAAAAATGCATCCACACGCAACTATGTGAATATTATCAACAATCAAATGTTCTAACCCCTGATCAATCAGGCTTTTGTCCAAATCACTCAACCTCGACTGCCCTCTTAAAAGTTTGCAATGACATCCAAATTGGCACAGAACAAGGAGACTTAACTGGAGCTATTTTCCTTGATTTTGCCAAGGCCTTTGACACAGTAGACCATGGCATTCTTTTGCAAAAAATTAAAAACTCAGGCATTGGTGATCGTCCGCTAATCTGGTTTCGATTGTATGTTTCAGACTGATTGCAATATGTGGCCATTCTGATAGCGCTTCCCTCCCTCTTCCGGTCACGTGTGGTGTTCCCCAAGGCTTCCTACTCGGCCCCCTGTTATTAACATAATTTATAAATGATCTGCCTAACGTCTGCAATCCTCAACTGTACACATGTATGCAGACAACACTGTAATCTACGCAAGCTACCCAAGCTTGAGTCTGTGCTCAAATAACAAATTCACAGAGGTAGAAAAGTGGATAGTGGATAACAAACTCTTCCTAAACACTGACAAAACTGTTACAGTGATCTTTGGAACTGTACCTAAATTCCGTGACCTACAAAATCAACAATTGTGTATCCGAACAAATTACAATAGTACACTGACCGCATTCTGCTCTTTTAAATATCTAGGTATGTTGCTAGACCCCAATCTACGCTATAACCTTCACATTGGAAAAAATCTCTTCAAAACTTTACCCAAAACTAGGTCCCTGTACAGAAACAAATCCTGCCCAAGCCCTACAGTAAGGAAACAGATGCAACAAATGCTAATGCCGGTCTTTGATTATGGGGATGTAGTATATGCACCCGCACCACAAATCCACCGTAATAAACTTAAAATGTTATATAATTCCTTCTGCCGCTTTGTACTTTACCCACCACTGTGACATGTTAAAAGAGCTAAACTGGCTGTCGCTGGAATCCCCACGCACTCTTCATCTTTCCAGCCTTGTGCATAAGAGCATTTATGGGAAGTTCCCACACTGCACAAGGAGAATGCTCTCCCCAGCTGTTCTCCCCTCCTATAACCTCAGATCCAGTACTAGCACGATATTTAGCATACTGCAATACAAAAATAAAGTGGCTTGATCCTCCTTTTCCTACAGAGCACCGCAATTATGGAATAACCTCAGGGACACAGTCAAATCTTCATTCAATCTACAATCTTTTAAGAGATATATGGCAATATACCTCAGGACAGATTGCACCTGTCATGGTTGAATATATTTATTACCTGTTATGTATTTATATATATGTGTATATATATATATAGTTTGTATATTGTATTTTTGTAATATTGTACCCTAACGTAACAATGCAATGTTTTGTGGACCCAGGACATACTTGAAAATGAGAGAAATCTCAATGTATCTTTCCTGTTAAAATATTTTATAAATAAATAAATAAAAATAAATATACCCTATAACGAATATTTACACTGGTCAGCCCCAACATTAAAACCACCTGCCTAATATCGTATAGGCCCCCTCGTGCTGCCAAAACAGCTCTGATGTGTGGAGGCATGGTCTCCACAAGACCACTGAACGTGTCCTGTGGAATCTGACACCAAGACATTAGCCTTCACTCCCCACGTACATAAATGAGCCATGGGCGCCCATGACTCTGATGCCACGATTCACTGGTTGTCCTTCATTGCAATACTTTTGGTAGGTATTAACAACTGCATACTGGGAGCACCACACAAGATTTGTCATTTTGGAGGTACTCTGATCCAGTCGTCTAGCCATCACTATTTGGCCCTTGTCAAAGTCACTCAGATCTTTTCGCTTACCCATTTTCCCTGCTTCCAAGACATGCAATTTAAGAACTTCCAGCCTAATATATCACACCCCTTGACAGGTGTCATTGTAACAATATATTCAATGTTATTCACTTCACCTGTCAGTGGTTTTAATGTTGTGGCTGATCTGTGCATATGGATAATATCCATCCGTCCATGAAAGGTCAGGGGGAATTGATTTTTTAAAGGATTGACTTTTATTAAATGACTGTAGAACATACTTGAAAGCAAGAACATTTCAGGGTATTCATCCCAAAAGATTACCTTTTACGTAAATGACTTAACAGCTAAAATGGAATAGCTAAAATTGAATAAATTAAAAATAATGAAACACTGGAAATACTACACTACAACGAGGAAAACCGTCTGTAATGCAACATCATGGTTTATGTTATGGCAATTACTTGGCAAACTATACACTGGATTAAAAAGGAAACATCACAATTACACCAGTCACGAAAAAGCTGAAATTCACGTATAACTTGGGTAAACCTTAGATCATTTGATGCTCTGTTTTGGCAAGATTTATTTTTAAGAATTTAACAATTAACATTAAAAAAACAGTTCAGCCTAGGCACATCCAGGGCAAACATGGCAAATGAGGAGGAGAAAGAGAAACATTATTTAATTTCTCCTTTGTATGTGTTCTCTACGATGACTGCCACATACCGCCACTGATGTCCTAAGAAGGGAGGCGCCGGTGTGAGAGGAGGTAAAGGTTGGGTCTGTCCACTATACTGGCAGGTGAGTCAATCAAACAGGCAAGTCCACTGAGGACAGACCAGGCACAGATCACTATTTCAGTGTTTTCTGCAGGGTACTAGGGCCCTGAGTGTAGAACGAGCACGTCTAATGATGCACTTGGCTCCACTTTTTGGGGACAATTCCCTGGTGTCCCCAAGAGCTTGACACCAGGAAACAAAGTTAGAGGACCTGAAAATCGGGACTGTTCCACTAAATAGTGACATCTAAGAGGAATGCTGCGAGGTGTAAACAACAGATATAATACCAATGATTGACAAGGAGCTAAGATGGAGGAGCCCAGTTGCTGCATAAAGAGGTGTAATTTAATATATTTTTTACACATTAAAATATATATTGGGTAGCTGTAGAGGATAAGAAAACACAACATTCTAGAAAGGAATATCTCGCATTTAAAATTCAGAATTAAATATATTACCCAGGATCACTTCAATAGAAATGGTGAGTATAATTAAAATACTGACTTTGAAATGTCACGCATCATTGCTGCTCATTTTCAAATGAGAGATATCAGCTATGCCTCACTGATGATGCCTAACAAGGCTGAAACAATCGTCTGGGTTTGCTGTGTCTCTCGTGCAGTGAGAAGTTGCTGGCATTTCGGATCTGGACTGCCCGTATGGATGGGACCAGTCTGATATGCTTCAGATATGTTCTCTCTGTAATGGCACAAGATGAGCTAAAACCAGCTTGAGTTTTGAGCGGGGACCCACCGAAGGGCAGGCTATTTTAGTTGCTGTCCGTTCTCAGAATACTCTTGCGACCCGTTTTTTGCTCTCCATTTTCAAATGTTGACAAATGTTTTGCATTCACTATAGCTCAGTCACTATGGAGATGTTCATCGGAGGGCAAGCAAAACGCCACATAGTGACAGACACTTGCCAACAGCAGGTGACTGATAACTAAAGCAGCCCGGCAACTGGGCAAGGTGAGGAGCAGTCGTGTTATTTAAACAGACTAGTTCTAATTCAGGTATGCATTTTAATTCTCTAAGCTTTTAATTCTGTAGGCTAGTTATTTATTCTTTATGTTTTTTTTAAACTTGTTTTTTTCTTATGGTTTTATTTTAGATTTAAAACTTCTTTTAAGAAGAATTTCCTTAGGAGAATATTTCATAACTAAAAGTCTATATACCGTTTGATTAAATTCTAATTTTTTTTTTTTGCATGTGAGAAATATAAAAGTAATCTGTTATTCACCTCTAACAGAGAGTTTCATCTCCAAATGTCATGCAGAGTGCTTACCATGGCTATCAAGCCACACCACCTCTGCTAATTTTTTTTGCAGGTTTTTTTATGCCTACCCAGTGCTACTGCTTGCCATGCCGCAATTGTGAGCATATCTGCTGAACAGCGTGCAGCCAGCCAGTGACAGCTTGCTGCAATGGGCAAATGACCGAAGGGCGCCAAACGAAATTTCATTTGCGAGCCATTCGGTCATGCAGAAATTCTGTTATTAATGCATTTGTGATAAAATACAAAATAACAGAAGACAGGTGTTTTGGTCTGGTTTTATGGTGGTATTTGAGATTTCTCTCTCCAACACATTTGTGCATACTTATTGATGCATTTGCATTTGGACGCCTTTGTCATTCTTCTGAATACAAATGCACCAGTCTAATACTCACATTCAGTCAATTTGCCAAAGGTCACCATGCTGGCTGAAACATTATCTATTTCTATGCTGTGAAGGCAAATAAAGTGGATTGCTGACTACCTAAAAGATGTGCAGGACCATCATCAATTATTTTACTATCTCTTGTTGTCCATAATAAAGTGGATGTTTGTCTCTGATTTCTTTGAGACCAGTGTAAGCTATCTTGCATTCCCATCTAATCAGTCTGTACTCGGTGCAAATCACAATGGTTGTCTTAGGTACCAAACATATTTTTTAGCTTTTGTTTCCATGGTGATGTCTGTTCCCTTTTCATTTAAAAAAATCAGGCTAAATTACCACCGATAGACAAGGATGTCTTTCATGTAAACATAAAGTAAAATGAATCCTCAGATTATAATCCTCGCGGGACTCAATTATAAGGACAGCTTTACTAGGTTTTCCTTAGTAATATTTTGCTTCTTAATTTTCATTTGATATTTAAGGCATACATACACTGTGTTTGCAATTACATTTTTATAGTGTTTTGTTTATACTGGTTGATATTTCTGTGATATTATGTTCATAAATGTTTGATTGAAAAGTATAATTCCGTCTAACAGATTTAAGATGATGTTTGACGATGCTAATTATATTTTTTACTAATTGCACAAGAGAGGAATTAATGTGTTTTAATAATATTTCTTCCCTGGAACGTGCGCTTTTTGCATTACATACATTAATATACTCCTTTCCTATTCATTTTGCATAATATATAATATTAATACTTGAGTATATATGTTGCTCATGTTTCATGTGTATAATATAATTTTAATAAACATATTTTCATATAGTGCCTCTCAAGCCGCTTGGCATCTAGCAGGGCCTCACCTGTCACCAACTTAGTTTTAATTGTTTTGCCGCCTTGCGGCACTAGCTAACTAGCCAGCTCACACTGGTCCTACACTTACTCTGGTCCTTTTTCTTGCTCTGATGTCTTGCTTCTTTATTCTAGCATGGATCATGTACCGGAAGATGGCGAAGACTTGTTCCTGCCTGGCACTCCGGCTAGGTCTGGTACTACTTCTTGCAGGGGAGATTCTGCCATGACTGCCTCCTTCGGATCCTGGTCTATTCTTCTCCTCGCGGAGGATCTTTGGAAACGTCAGCTCCCATTCCCTGCATACACTAGGAAGGCCGAACTGTTCGGGCTGCTGCATTCCTCCTCTGTGGACCCAAGGGGTGCGGACCCCTCTGATGTGCACTCCGTGTGGTCTCTCTTGTGGCATCCAGAGGTTGGACGGACTGGAATCTGCCTCTCGGGCTGAGTTGCCGGCCAGCCTTTCCAGCTCCAGTCCCGGCTGACCCTCCCTCAGCTGGTCAGGGTAATTTGTCATGTAGTACTGATACCCCTCGGGATGTCATCCTGGCCCGTATTCTGAAGGATGTGTTGGACGGCAGGATGTGAACCTGGTTTCGCTCCTCATTGCCTCTCAAGATGTCTTTGAGAACGAGACTTGTGCCTATGGGAATTTGTCGGTCGTGATCAAGGTCCGGGTCCCCAGGTTTCACAAGAAGCTCCTAGTTTTGGTATCCCCTGATTCCGTCCAAGGTATTTTTCCCTGTCTATTCCATATTGATAGTGCCATTTCTGCCTTCTTTAAAGCTGGGGTGGGCGCTTGGCTTAGTAAACTGTCTTTGTCATTGTTTTTAGGTTTTGCCGATACGCCCTACGCTCTGGTACCTGCTCGGTGTTCATGGATGGGCCGTATTATTATTTATTTTATTTTTTTCTCCCGGCTTACAAAACTGAAGATCCTGACACCTTCATTACTTTCCTGGGTGTTCATCTTGATACTGTTTCCATGCCGGCCAGTCTGCCGAGGAGAACATGGTTGTCATACTCTCGTGCATTGATGAATTTTCACACCAGGTTTTGCTGCCAGAGGGTGTTACAATCTTTGTCCGGGTTATTGAATTTTGCTATGCGGATTATCCCACAGGGTCGGGCATTCATATCTCTGTTGCTTTCCCTGTTCCCCGCTCTCCCTCACGATTCTAGCCGGTTCTCGCTCGATGACCTTGCCACAGCGGATCTGCTCTCCTGGAATGGGAAAAGTATGTTTCCCCCTGCAATTTCAGAGGCATCACCACGATATGGATGGATGTGGCAGCCACTACCGGCTTCTCTGCCACTTACGGTTCTTAGGGGCTCTGGGGTGCTTATTCAGCGGAGGACCTGGGCATTGAGGGTTTTCTTCTACCTCTGCTCTTTTTCTAACTTTACCTCGATTGCAGCGGCCGCTGTGGTTTGGAGTTGGGTTGTCCGATTCGCTGTTTCTCGGTTGCAAACCATAACATACAGGGCTATAATTTCTAATTAGTGGGGTAATAGCTGCTTGATCCAAAGAGACATCTGACTGCCATTGTTGGGGTCAAGAAGGAATTTTTTCCTGGTTTGTTGCAATTTGGCAGTGCTACAGACTAGGTTTTTTGCCTTCTTTTGGATCAACGGCGGGGACATATGTGGGGATGGCTGAACTTGATGGACGCAGGCTATGTAGCTATGGTGTTACTGATTCTTTTGCTATGTCGATTGTGGTAGGTTTTGCTTCTTCTTTTTTTTTTTTTTTGCCACCTTAAACTCACACTATAACATAGTACCATTAAATTGTACCTATCAGGGATACAACACCACATGTTGCTTTATTTCCCAACAAACACAGCTTCAGGTCATCATACCAGATCATATGGCTGAATTATTGTAATTATTGCCACCTACATTATGAAGAGTTGTTGAATTATAAGATGACTTTAAATCTATTTCTGAGGATTCTGAGATAGAGTCTAAGAAGGGAAATTTATTATATTAATCGCTTTTTTTTGGGTGGGGGAGGATCTCTGAAACATTTGTTTACATTTTTCTGTATTTGTAATTAAAAAAAAAAGTTATTTAGCAAAATTATGCAACCGAGTTTTCCTCTGAGAGTATGTGCATATCCTGATTTTCCTTTTGCAACTAAATGGAATTTTAAGTATAAACTTTTTTGATTTGCACTAACTACTTGAGTGTGCATGGTTCTTCAAATTCTTCGAAGAGTATTTTGTTGTATACATTTTGGGTTTTGGGATGCACCTCTTCGAGTGTGTGCCAGGGCTACTTAGTATTTTTTCACGTGTTAGATTTGTTATGCTGGTGATGTTTTTGTATTCAATATACAGAAGTGATACATAGATTCTATCCAATGGACTGTCAGTAATTGAATAGTGCCCTTATTCATGAGATTTATATCTCTAAACAAAAAACACATTTATTATTATGTAACAATCATAATTGCAAAAAGCAGTGCAGCAATGATGGTTTACCTTGGCCTCTCAGTGGCTTACAAATAACATTTCCCATGATGCTCAGCTAGCCATTAGGCAATGACTGCAGGACATAATTACAGAGATTGAAAAGAGGCATGTGTCCATCAAGTTCAGCCTGCCTTACATCTTTTTGCTGTTTTTGCTGTTGATCCAAAAGAAAACACATTTTTTTTGCTATTTTGCAAAGACCTAGGAAAACGTCTTGACCCCAGAATGGCAGTCCGATCTCCCTTGGATCAAAAAGCTGTTACCCCACATATTAAAACTTATATTCCTTAATATTATATGTTTGTGCATGTTGCTGTTAAAACATCTAACAGACTCTGTTAACACCACATCTTCAGACAGGGAATTCCACATCCTTATTGTTCTTACTGTAAAAAACCCCCAAAAAAAACATTATTTTGCTTTAGACTAAATCTCCTTTCTTCTAGTCAGATGCTTGACCATGTGTTCTATGTATAGTCCTGTTTATGAACAGATTTCCAGACAATGGCTTGTATTGGCCCCAAATATATTTGTATAATGCTTTAATATCCCCTCTGAGGCACCGTTTTTCTGAATTTAACAGATTTAACTGTCTTCATAACTAAAATGTTCAATTCCTTTTATTAATTATGTAGTTTGCCTCTGCACTTTTTTATGGATACCCAAAATTGTACAGCAAGGTATGGTCCTACCATTGATTTATAAAGAGCAAAACTATATTTTCATCCCGAGGATTAATGCCCCTATAATACATGACAATACCTTACTGGAATTACCTTACTGATTGACATTGAACACTGTTGCTTAGTTTGTTGTTTATATACATTTCCATATCCTTCTCATGTGTTGTTATCCCTAATTCACTGCCATTTAGGGTGTAAGTTGCTTGAGCATTCTTTACCTTGAATTTCATTACTTTGCATTTCATCTGCCATTTGAGTGCCCACTCCCCCAATCTGTCTAAATGAATCTGCAGCAAAGTAATATCCTGCTCACATTGTATTACTTTACAGAGCTTTTGTGTCATCTGCAAACATGACTGTCAATGCCCATTACAAGATCAGTTATGAATATGCTGAAGAGAAGCAGTGCCCTAAGGGACACCACTTACCACTTTTGTCCAGCTTGAACATTTACCAGTAATGACAACTCTCTGTATCTTTAAGCCAATGTTCTACCCAAGAATGAGAATTTGTGACCAGAGCAAAATCCAAAAAGATCACATCCAATGAAACACCCTAATCTATACTTCTTCACAGAATGCAATTAAGTTAGTTTGACATGACCAATGTTTCATAAATCCATGCTGACCTATGCTAATAACAATGTTCTTCTCAATGAATTCATGAAAAATATCCCCTTAATAACCATTTAAATACTTTTTCATCCACAGAAGTTAAGCTCACAGGTCTATAATTTCCAGGGAACGATTGGGAACCCTTTTTTAAATATAGGGACCATATCTGCCTTTCTCCAATCTTCCGGTAATCCTAAAAGATTAAAATCAGAACTTTACTTATTTTCACACTTTGCTCCTTAAGTACTCGTGGGTGAATACGGTCAGGCCTTGGGGCTTTAATTAAATACATTTTCTTTCGTTGCTGTAGCACCTTCTCTTGAGACATCCAATCACAATTTTCTGTAGCTTTTTTTGCAGCAATCATTTGCATATTTCTAGCCATAAATCCCTCCTTACTAAGTAAAATAGTTATTTAAAATGTCTGCCCTTTCTTGGTCTTCATTAATTAACACACACTTCTCTTATATTATTGTGTCTATACTTTCATGTTTTGGCTTTTACAATTTCAGTACTTAAAATTGTTTTGGGGGTCTCTTTGCTCTCTTTCTCATTTTCCAGGTTAGCCAATCTAAATATCTTTTTACAGGAATTATTGGTCTCCTTATATCTTATATATGTCTCTGATTTTTCTGATTTAAACACTTTATATGCCTTTTTCTTATTTTGTTATATTTTGGCTTACCTTTCTCCAAAGCCACATTGGTTTCAATTAGTTTCTTTTATATTTGTAAATTTTATATCTATTTTATATAAATGTATATATATTATATATTTATTTGTGTTTCTAATACAGTATTTGTTTGAAGATATTCTATTTATACTCAGTGTTTTTTTTCACTACAGAGTTTATTCCATTGAATGAGTTGTAAATCTGTCCTTATCTTATTGAAATTGGTGGTTTTTTTAAATGATGTGTTTTAGAATGCTCCATGTGAATTAGCTTTTTAAAGTTTATTTCAAAAGACACCATACTGTGATCACTATTTCTGAAGAACTCCTCTAATTGGATGTTTTTAAAAAGATCAACATTGTTTGTTATAACCAGATCCAGTGCAATATCATAATGGGTTAAGTCTGGGCTAAATCAGCTGAAATGTTAGTGGGGAAGGCATTCACTCCATGTCTATAATTATTAGAATTATCTTCACTGTATTATTTCATTATTGTATTTAACACCAACGACTGCTACAAACAGTCGATACCTGTCAGTGAATTTCTCTTTAAAGAAGACCTTCAGGCAGTTTGCAAACTGGTGACATAATTGACTGTTCCAATTTCCTTTTGCAGTGGACTGAAAAACTGATAGAGCGTTCATTGCGGCTTGTGTTGGTGTCGCTTAATTAGCATCACGTCGGTTCGATACACATTTGCTTCAGTTTCCTTAATTAACATTATTTATGTCATCAGCAACCATGTGGCAATTGATTGGGTTCACTGATTATCTATACATTTAACACCTATAAAACATTCCAAGCAAAACATTCAGAAGAGCACTTTTTTGACACTGACATATGTTCTGTGCTACAAAAGCCATGCCTTCTATGACATAAAAAGAGGATACATAGCAGTTAACTATTTAGGATGGTAAAATAATGCCAACAAGACATCATAATAAACCACAAGACCGAAGGTTAAGCAGATGTGGAATTCCAGAGTATATATGGAATTTCGTAGTGTAACTCCCATACCATTAGAATGAAGTGATATCTGAGGCATCTGTGACATTCTGACATCATGGTATATTGCCATGATATAGAAGTCACACTTGACCAAACATGATGGTAATCACACGCTCATTTATCATATTCGCACCTGTAGTGCACACTGCCAAATCGTACATTTTTTCCACATCCGTTATGGAATATATTGCACAAATTGTTACCATTTAATGCACCAAAACATTTTAAAATATGATCTGTCCAAAGAAAATTAGAAAAGTATTTGTATACAAAGGATACATAATGGTGACGTGTATTATAAAGGAGAATAATTCCATAGCGGGTTCTAGAGTGGTGGAGGTGGATTGGGTTCCAAATGCTTCAGTGTTATGCATAATTTATATTAATTAATTTTCAAGCTAGGGCTGGGACCCATTTAATCTTAGAGCAGCACCTAGATAAAAATCTATCGGCCTGTTTAAGATTGGTGGGAGTTACAGAGATTGTGACCATGAAGAAGCTGAAGATGAAGAAGTAACAGAAGTGTATGACCATGAAGATGATGAAGAAGTTACCAAGATCATGACCAGGAAGAAGTTATAGAAAATCTTGACCATGCCATAACGACTGATCCAAGACAATGGAAAGTGTGTCATGTAGTATGCAAACACTCACTTCAGTAAACACAAAGAGGACAAGAGGAGATTTAGTGAAATCCCATAACACCCTGTTGATGTTGTGGTTATCGCACGGTAGCAAACATAGCATACCTGACAAAAAAATCCAAAAGGCCCAGTTTGGATATTTAATTTTAAGTAGAGTAAGATTTTCTAATCTAATGATAACCTTTAATGAAACTGAAAATTTAATTTAGGACAAACCCAAAGTATCTAATTTAAAGATACTAATCTCAAAACAAATGATTGTACTTTACTCATCAAAAATTGAGGGGCTGATAAAAAAGATGGATATTAGGACAGTAAAGAGGGAGCAGCATTTGGCCTCATAATAGGTTTTCTACCTACTTATTAGTGACACTAAATAGAGGGATGCTCTAAAACAGGCTCCCCAGAGAATAGGGAGGCATTAAAGATTGGAAAGTAGAGACGTGCTGGCACATAACTAAAATAGATATTTACATAGTGATTAATTGCTTAAAATAAACTTTTGCATGATTGATTGCACATAATATACATTTGTTCCAGTCATTGTGTTGTAAATAATTACCAAAAGCTCAATGTTACAGTAAATATGATTTTACAAGCTGCTACTCGCATCTGAATCCCTGAACTTAGCATTAGTCAAATTCTGCAAATAAACTCATGTGGTTCCGTGGGGACAATTAGAATTTTAAAATTAAAATAAATAAATGATTGAGAACTCCATTAATAGATTACAATCAAGTTTCATCAAATATCAATAATTTCAATTCAGAGGTTTCTCACCTGCTCATGGTTCAAATTTAAATTTCTCTTAAAAACACAAAACCCCTCCCCAACAAAATAAGCCATTTGGGGAGATCAAGTCAAATTCTCAGATCCATAAGATAGAGAGAGTGACAAAGTAACATTTTTGTGTACGTCAACTCCCTACAAACAGCACACAGATCCAAACATATAGTATCAAGACAGAGCATGCTCACTCCAAGGATGTTCACTCTCACTATGAGATGCAAGGTGTGAAGAAGTGCCCTTCGTCACTTGTGCCTGGAGAGGACTACTTGCCAGCCTCTTGCCATGTGATTATGGTCCCTGGGAGACTTTGCCCTGTGTAAGCATTATTTGAGCTTATTGGATTTTGAAACACTTTTTCTGCCCCTTTGAATACATGAGGTGTGTCCCTCCCCCATTTCCTGTCTATTGTTCTCCAGCAGGGCGTTGTCCCAGGGACACTGCCAGACCAGTTGGAACTTGTTGCTAAACTTTAACCCCATGGCGATTTGACTGTGTTTGTGGGATCTGAGCGCTGTTTGGATGTAGTGAGTGCTCAGATCCAAGCTATCTGGGGATAGGTTGAATGTGGGGGTTCTGTTCAGTATGATAGTAATTATGTATTTTTATATGTTTTTACTGTTGTAAATGGAGATATTTTCTGTATGCTGGAGATAATTGGCTTACCACACCCAAGTGTCACAGCTGCTAGTGTGGTCCAACACGCAGAAACTATGTAAACATATACATAAAAATGGAAAGGAAATAAAAGGACAGAGCATAAACCGGAGCTTAGAATGGCCGGAGTAATATACTAGAGATAGAGAATGGTCAAAGGAAAAGCCGAGGTCAAGGAAGCCAGAAATACTCAGATACCGTTAAAACAAGCCAAGTCAGGGGAACCAGAATTCGGAATAACCAGGGAAAAGCCAAGATCAAGATACCAACAATTCAGATTCACAAAGTGTGGCGAAACCAACCTCGCCACTGTGAACTGGAGAAGCCTGGTCGCTCGCCTGCTCCCTTTGGACTATGGCCCTGCAGGTTAAACCGTTTATTTCCCCTGCAGAAAGGCTTATTTGTGTGATCTGAGTGCCATTCATCTAATAATGTGCACTCAGATCCCAGCTAATCTGGGGATATGTGAAATGTCTGTGTGCTATGTGTAAAATGTGACTTTATGTATTTTAAAGTGTTTTGTGTCTTTTGCAACCATGTGCTTAATGGAGTCTTGTGTCTGTCCTGGGAGATAATTGAATTACTTATCTCCAGGATAGAAGACTCTGAAACTGGTTTGGGCCAGAAAGCCATGCTTCATTTAGTCACAAAGGACTTTTTTAACTTTTGAACCCCTTGTCTGATTTGTGCCATTTTTGAATATGTTGTTCCCCTGAATGGATTGATTGTGAATATGTAATTTTATGTGAATGTGATGTATGGTTTGGAGTTATGAAAGTTGGGTAGAAAGTATGTTTTAACTGTATGTATAATTGAGTTTCCTCTCAGGATAAGGAGGGAATATGTGGGATGTAACTGTGATGTGATTGGTTGTTTTGTAACGCCCTGTGGGCTGTACTATGTTTGTGGATTGGGAATAAAAGAGACTGTATGTGACAGTACAGGGAGTTCCTGTTTTAACCCTCAAAGTGAAGTGTCGTCTCATTATTGGGGGAAGGATTTATTGTATGCTGTTCCAGTTTGACTGCTAGGAGAGTAAACCTATTCGTATGGTTCCTATTCAACTGTCTACAGCATTCATATGCTTGAGAGGATTCATATGCTTCTCCGGTTCGGTGGTTGTGGTGTCTGCTGCAGTGCTTGGAGTCCCCAGGAAGCGCTAGGAGCATCCTT